>CM055126.1:228683105-229399105 GCA_029206835.1 Rana muscosa
ACTGCACAGCTGCCGAGAAAGGACACCCAATACTGCTGTGATACACCCGTGTTCCAACATGGGCCAGCGGTGGCAGTGCCACCTACAGGCAAACAGGGAATATAACTGCCAGGCAGTATCACAACCAGAGCAGAAGCAGAATAGAAATCAGTAAGTCTGAGCCCAACTATTAGCTCAGAACACCCCCTAAATTTAACATAGCATGGACCAATTTGGGACCGGCGCTACATTTCTTTTAGGTAACTTACCTTAAAGTGGTTGTAAAGGCTCAAGGCTTTTTACCTTCATCCATTCTATGCTGTGTGCAGCAGCCCCCCCCCCCCCCCCACTACTTACCTGAGCCCAGTCTTTCTCCAGAATTGTGCATGAGAGCCTCAGCTCTCTGAGACTCTCCCTCCTCATTGGCTGAGACAGCAGCGGGAGCCATTGGCTATCAATCACAGCTAGTGCACCAATGAGGAGAGAGGGGGGCATGGCCTGTGTGTGAATGGACATGCAGAGCCGTGGTTCGGGTGCCCCCATTGCAAACTGCTTGTTCTGTGGGCACTTGGCAGGAGGTAGGGTCCAGAAGTGCCGGTAGGGGACCAGAGAAGAGGAGGACCAGGGCTGCTCTGTGCAACACCATTACTCAAAGTGGGTAAGTATAACATGTTTATTATTTATTTATTTATTTATTTATTTTTGCCTTTGATATTACTTTAATTAAAATAGGCATGTGACATCTGGTGACATCTGAGGTCCCATTTTGGGTCCCAAGACGCTCCTCACCACGCTTCTATAGATGAAAACATCAGACTTCCTGCATGTGGGAGGCAGCACTGGCGTGGGTGAGTCTGGGGATTCCTGCCTGCATCACAGGTGGGTGTTCCCAGATCACCAGCATGCTGAGGTTTGGTGGATGGGTCACTACAGCACTGGTATGTGCCTTGAACCCCACCCCTGAGCTCAGAACACATCATTATTAACCTCTCGCTGACCATTTAACACATAGAAGGAGATTTACTAAAACTGGAGAGTGCAAAACCTGGTACAACTGTGCATAGAAACCAATCGGCTTCAAGGTTTTATTGTCAAAACTTAAAGGGATTGTAAAGGCAGAAGGTGCATTCTATGCATTAAAGTGGAGGTCCACCCTAAAAAAAAAAAAAAAAAATTACACCAAAATGCTACAAGAAAATATAAAAAATATATTTTTTTTACTTACCAGAAATTGCGGTTGCTATGCGGATCTTCCTAATCTGCCTCTTCCTATACCGCGGCTGGTCGTCATCCTCGCGTTGTCTTCTGAAGAATAGGGTTCACTGCCTTCTGGGAACTGTGTGTATCCCAGGGAGCAGCCGCCCATTCATACAGCGCCGCGAGACTCGCGCATGCGCAGTAGGAAACGGGCAGTGAAGCCGCAAGGCTCCACTGCCTGTTTCCCTTAGTGAGGATGGCGACGCCGGGACCTGCAGTGATCGAGGGATTGCCCTCGGGGGGGCTGACATCGCGAGCGAGTAGGACAGGTAAGTGTCCTTATTAAAAATCAGCAGCTACAGTGTTTGTAGCTGCTGACTTTAAAAATAAAATAAAAATTGCGGGTGGAACCCCCCTTTAAGATAAAAAAAACCTTCTGTGTTCAGAAGCCCCCCTAATACTTACCTGAGCCCGTCTTTATCCAGCAATGTTGCAGGAGTGTCTAAACTGCCCGGGACTCCCCACTTCATTGGCTGAGACAGCAGCGCGGCACGATTGGCTCCCGCTGCTGTCAATCAAAATCAGTCAGCCAATTAGGAGAGAGAGAGGGCGGGGCCGGGTTGCTGCTCCATGTCTGAATGGACACAGGAAGCTGTGACTCGGCTCAGGTGCCCCCATAGCAAGCTGCTTGCTGTGGGGGCACGCAACAGGAAGGAGGGGCCAGGAGCACCGAAGAGGGACCCGAGAAGAGGAGGATGCAAAACCATTACACAGAGGAGGTAAGTATAACATGTTTGATTTTGTTTTGTTTTTTAAACAAGACTTTACAATCACTTTAATTGAATAAGATGAAGTTAGAAGCTGATTGGCTACCATGCACAGCTGCACCAGATTCTGAGTGCTCCACTTTTAGTAAATCTCCCCCATACTGTATCTTGCGGGCAAAAAAGATGGTCTTTAACCACTTCAATACCGGGCATTTTTACCCCCTTCCTGCCCAGGCCAATTTTTTATTTTTCAGCGCTGTCGCACTTTGAATGACAATTGCGCGGTCATGCTACACTGTACTCAAATGATTTTGGATTTGATTTTTTTCCCCACAATTAGAGCTTTCTTTTGGTGGTATTTGATCACCTCTGTGGTTCTTATTTATTGTGCTACAAACAAAAGAAGAGTGATAAGTTTGAAAAAAAACACAATATTTTTTACTTTCTGCTATAATAAATATCCCAATTTCTTAAAAAAAAAAAAACGTCCTCAATTTAGGCCGATACGTATTCTTCTACATATTTTTGGTAAAAAAAATCGCAATAAGCGTATATTGATTGGATTGCGCAAAAGTTATAGCGTCTACAAAATAGGGGATAGATTTATGGCATTTATTTTTACTAGTAATGGAGGCGATCTGCGATTTTTTTTATTTTTTTTCGTGACTATATTTTTTTTACACTATTTTGGGACCATTGACATTTATACAGCGATCAGTGCTATAAAAATGCACTGATTACTGTATAAATGTCACTGGCAGGGAAGGGGTTAACATTAGGGGGCGATCAAGGGGTTAAATGTTTTACCGGGGGAGGGGACTCACAAGGTGTGAGTAAAGTAAGCTTCACATAACGTGCTAGTATGCAATGCATACTACCACATTATTAGACATGTGCAGAATGAAAAAAAAATAGTTTTGATTCGGTATTTACATAAATTAATTTAGTTAAATTTGTTTAATTCCTTTTTAGAATTTGTTTCATGTATTTGAATTCAAATTGATTTGCATTTTCCAAATTCGGTCAAATTCTGAAAATTCTAATCAAATTGAATTTGAATACCATTCGAATTGCTTTCAAATCGAATTCCATTCAAAATCTAATTTATTCTATTTGAATTTTGGAAGATGGTTATATTCTATTCTATCGTTTTTTTCTATTCTATTATTTTCTATTCTGTTCTATTTTTTTTCTATTATAGTCTATTCCTTTCTATTCTATTCAAATTTATTCTATATGAAATTCGGATTTCAGAAGATGGTTATATTCTTTCTATTTAAATCTATTCTATTTTTAATTCTATTCTGTTCTATTCTATTCCTTTATTTTCTATTTTATTGTCTTCTGTATATTTATTTTCTACTCCTATTTTGTTCTGTTGTACTCTATTCTTTTCTGTTCTATTATTTTATTTTATATCCCTTAATTCTCTATTCTATTTTTTTTCTATTATTTTATTCTCTATTTTGTTCTGTTTTACTCTATTATATTCTATTATTTTATCATCTATTCTATTCTTTTCTTTTCTATTCTATTACTTTATCTTCTATTCTATTACTTTATTTCCTATTCTATTTTATTCTCTTTAGAAATTCAAATTCAAAAATGATTTGAATTTGTTTTGAAAACTATTTCAATTCGATTTGAAAATTGATTTAAATTTGATTTGAAAACTATGTGAATTTGATTTGAAAACTATGTGAATTTGATTTGAAAACTATTTCAATTTGATTTGAAAACTATTTCAATTTGATTTGAAAACTATTTCAATTTGATTTGAAAACTATTTCAATTTGATTTGAAAACTATTTCAATTTGATTTGAAAACTATTTCAATCCGATTTGAAAACTATTTCAATCCGATTTGAAAACTATTTCAATCCGATTTGAAAACTATTTCAATTCGATTTGAAAACTATTTCAATCCGATTTAAAAACTATTTCAATTCGATTTGAAAACTATTCAAATTAAAATTTCGTCCGAAATTTTGTTTCATTATTTCCGATTTGTTTTAAATTTGTTGCTACTTTAATTCGGATACATTCGAATTTCTGAATAATGAAAAATACATCCAAATTTAGATTTGGAACAAAATAAACCGCACATGTCTACACATTATACCTTCGCCTTGCAGGTTTAAAAAAATATATGGCGGTTTACTATCGCTTTTATGGCCTGCCGCCGTGCATATGTGTCCACAGTGGAAGGAGATTGTGTGCTCAGACCAGTGAACAGGCTCCCGATCATGTGAGCTCTGAGAGCCAATCAAAGCGGCCTCCTAATACAGAAGCTGCGTCACCTCCTGGGCATTAAAGGCCACTTAAAGGGCAACAGGGAGGCAGTGTTAAGGTGTTAATTAGTATATCCATATACAGTAAAACCTTGGATTGCGAGCATAATTCGTTCAGAAACATGCTTGTAATCCAAAGCACTTTTATATCAAAGCAAATTTCCCCATAGGGAATAATGGAAACTCGAATGATTCGTTCCACAATCATTTATTTATAGGTCCTTCAGTTTATAGTCCATATAAAAATATTATAGCAATGTGATAAGTTGTGTAACCATAAAATGTCCATCCACAAGGGGATTAGAAGCAAAATCCAGCAGGAGCTACAGAGTATAAAAGAGAAGAGAGGCGCCTCTAAGTGTAGCAATATGTTGCTAAATCAATTAATAATCATTAAATGTAACCATATTGCTACACTTAGAGGCGCCTCTCTTCTCTTTTATACTCAGTTGTGACGTGACGCTACTTGTATATCAAGTCAAAATTTATTAAAAAATGTTGCTTGTCTTGATGATCTCAAACCAAGTTACTCTCAAACCAAGGTTTTACTGTATTGAAGTGATCTCAATTATAGTAAAATATGTTCTGTTATTTATATTCTAATGATTATAATCTATTCCCTATCTTCTCAGAATGTCTTATAATGAATTTAAATCTCCATCCCCCACAATGCAGAGGATTCATTCTGAGTAAGTTTACAAGCAAACTGTTTTCTATACAACCTCTTATCTGGATGTAAACCCCTAACTGAATTACATTTATTTTGCATCACCTATCGACAATTTTTGGGTACCATATTTTTTGCAATTTCTCAGGCTCATGCAATTTTAAAGCGATTGTAAAAACAAAAGGTTTTTTATCTGCATGCATTTTATGCATGCAGATAAAAAAAGACTTCTGTGTGCAGCAGCCTCCCCTAATACTTACCTGAGCCCCATCTCGATCCAGCAATGTTGCATGAGCGTCTCGGCTGCCCGGGACTCTCTCTGCTCATTGGCTGAGACAGCAGCGTGGCACCATTGGCTTCCGCTGCTGTCAATCAAAGTAAGTGAGCCTATGAGGAGAGAGAGGGGCGGGGCCGAACCGCGGCTCCGTGTCTGAATGGACACACCGAGCAGCGGCTCGAGTGCCCCCATACCAAGCTTCCCAGGACCCTGCATTCACTATATCTGCTCTCCCCAGGAGCCTGCATTCACTATATCTGGTCTCCCCAGGACCCTGCATTCACTATATCTGGTCTCCCCAGGAGCCTGCATTCACTATATCTGGTCTCCCCAGGAGCCTGCATTCACTATATCTGGTCTCCCCAGGAGCCTGCATTCACTATATCTGGTCTCCCCAGGAGCCTGCAGTCACTATATCTGGTCTCCCCAGGAGCCTGCAGTCACTATATCTGGTCTCCCCAGGAGCCTGCAGTCACTATATCTGGTCTCCCCAGGAGCCTGCAGTCACTATATCTGCTCTCCCCAGGAGCCTGCAGTCACTATATCTGCTCTCCCCAGGAGCCTGCATTCACTATATCTGCTCTCCCCAGGAGCCTGCATTCACTATATCTGGTCTCCCCAGGAGCCTGCATTCACTATATCTGCTCTCCCCAGGACCCTGCATTCACTATATCTGCTCTCCCCAGGACCCTGCATTCACTATATCTGCTCTCCCCAGGACCCTGCATTCACTATATCTGCTCTCCCCAGGACCCTGCATTCACTATATCTGCTCTCCCCAGGACCCTGCATTCACTATATCTGCTCTCCCCAGGAGCCTGCATTCACTATATCTGCTCTCCCCAGGAGCCTGCATTCACTATATCTGCTCTCCCCAGGAGCCTGCATTCACTATATCTGGTCTCCCCAGGACCCTGCATTCACTATATCTGGTCTCCCCAGGAGCCTGCATTCACTATATCTGGTCTCCCCAGGAGCCTGCATTCACTATATCTGGTCTCCCCAGGAGCCTGCAGTCACTATATCTGGTCTCCCCAGGAGCCTGCAGTCACTATATCTGGTCTCCCCAGGAGCCTGCAGTCACTATATCTGCTCTCCCCAGGAGCCTGCAGTCACTATATCTGCTCTCCCCAGGAGCCTGCATTCACTATATCTGCTCTCCCCAGGAGCCTGCATTCACTATATCTGCTCTCCCCAGGACCCTGCAGTCACTATATCTGGTCTCCCCAGGACCCTGCAGTCACTATATCTGGTCTCCCCAGGAGCCTGCAGTCACTATATCTGGTCTCCCCAGGAGCCTGCAGTCACTATATCTGGTCTCCCCAGGAGCCTGCAGTCACTATATCTGGTCTCCCCAGGAGCCTGCAGTCACTATATCTGGTCTCCCCAGGAGCCTGCAGTCACTATATCTGGTCTCCCCAGGAGCCTGCAGTCACTATATCTGGTCTCCCCAGGAGCCTGCAGTCACTATATCTGGTCTCCCCAGGAGCCTGCATTCACTATATCTGGTCTCCCCAGGACCCTGCATTCACTATAGAGTGATGTACAATACTGGCGCTTTAGTTGCATAAAGACAATATATATATATTACCAAAGGAGTCCTTTAGGCTGTATGAAGAGCTTTGATGTGAGTAAAACAGTCCTGGAATGTAATTCGGCAGCCTTACTGGGGGAGCCGAAGCCAGACTCCAACATATAAGAACAGAGAAAAACAACAGAAGGCGCCACTTAGTTATAAACTGTCACACTTTAATATTACAATAGTATTAAAGCACTCACTATTAGATAAACTGTAACAGGCACATAACGGTCCGGTCTACGATCGTACTCCGCTTGTTGGCAATCTCAGTAAGAAAAGACATCCGTGCGCGCTGAGCGAGGAGCCGGTGTAATGTCCATATGGATGTATCCGGATCAGTGTTGCCAACCCCCTGAAGTGAAATTTACTGGCAAGGATGCCAAAATTTCTGTACGGCACCAATTTCTTACTGGCAGAGCCGCATTTTTTACTGACGCTGCAAAAAAGTACCTACAATCACTGTTTTTAGTGCTAAACAGTGCAAATATCAATATTTGAACTATAAACACACAGCTAATACTATTTATCAATGTGTTTAAGTTAAACAAAAGTAAAAAAACATTTTTCTCAATTTACATGAAGGTCAGGTTACTATAACCCGGCCAGCACAGAGTTCCCGCTTACATCAGAGTCTGCAGGATGCCCCCTTACAGTGCAAGGGAACTCTTATGTAAAGGGGAACGCTGCAGATCATGATGTAAGGGGGAACCCTGATGTGGAGGGGGGCTCTTACCTTAGTGTATTCACCTTCCGCAGAGTGAATACACTAAGGTAAGGGGGGGGGTATTAATATAAGGGGGAAACCTTTATATCAGTGCCCCCTTACATTATTGTATTCATTCACCTCCTTACATCAGTGACCCCCCCCCCCTTAGAATGGCCTGGCGGCACTGTCACTTACCTCCTCTCAGGTGCACAGTGTGGGGCTCAGTCAGACGGCTCCAGCTTGGTGGCTCTGATCTCCTCTCCCCAGTCCACACGTCTGTTTCTTCCCGGGCCGTAACCCCCATCCCGGCAGCACTTCCACTCTTGACTCCTTTCTAGGATCCCCTCGGAGACTGTAGACATGATAAAAGACAAGAGATGGTCAGAGGCTGCGGACATACTGCAGGAGGTGGACACCAGACAGAGACTGCGGACATACTACAGGAGGGGGACAGAGGCTATGGACCCACTACAGGAGGTGGACAGAGGCTGCGGACACACTACAGGAGGGGGACAGAGGCTGCGGACACACTACAGGAGGGGGACAGAGGCTGCGGACATACTACAGGAGGGGGACAGAGGCTGCGGACATACTACAGGAGGGGGGACAGAGGCTGCGGACATACTACAGGAGGTGCCGGTGGAGACACTCTGCGGACATGATGGTGCCCTCCTCACCCCCTCACAGTAGCCTCCTCCTCTGTCCACCACCATATTACTTCTCCACATCATCAGTGTGCTGTGTCCTCCTCCTGTGCCCCTTTCACCATTCCACAGGTCAGTGCTGCACTGTGCTGCCCTGACCTGTGGAGAGGTGAAAGGGGCACAGGAACCAGAGGAGGACACAGCACACACTGATGATTTTGAGAAGTAATATGGTGGTGGACAGAGCACATCAGTCTCACCCCTGCATGGCACGGCTTCAGGCTCTCAGGACGCCAGGCTCTCACTCGCTTGTATCCCCCCCAGTTTCACTGACCTTAAAACTCGAGTTGAGTCCGTCCTCTTCACCCCTGGGCCCTGGGCCCTGTCAGTGCTCCAAGCCTCCGAGTCTGCTCGCTCCGAGTCCTCCTCCAACTATGATAAGTGCATGGCATGCATGCACTCACTACAGGTGTCGCGCCAGCCGCTGTGGCCTTTTCAAAAATGGCGCCAGCGGCGCCATCACGCTACCGCGCGTGCGCCGCCCGGCCGAGCGTGAACAAGTTTCCCTGAGCTCGGCCGGCTTTCGGAACGGCGCATGCGCAGTTGTATGACCGGCTCGCGGCCATCTTTTTTATGGGCGCCGGTGCCCATAACGGACTTTAACGTACACCCCGAAAAAGGGGTTAAATTCGCGGACTGTACGTAAATCTACGTACGGTTGGCAACACTGATCCGGATGGTCTCTCAATGAGCCAGGAGGAGGGCTGGAACGCAAGCTGGGAGTCTAACTGGGACGCAGCACTCAGCGGAGTGACGTCACGACCAGCATGCAACGCGTTTCGACGTTGGAGCAGAGAGACGATCTGAATCACTGCACGCATCTTTATCAAGCAGGCATTCTATTATACTAGAATGGTTACAATAAGCAAGCACTGCTAGTATAATAGACCTATTATCTTCATACATTTTTATTCCCACAATTTTTTCATTATCAGGTACTCATTATGGTTGAGATTTTACACATTTTTATATATAACATAGTTAGTTACATAGTTACATAGTTAGTCAGGTTGAAAAAAGACACAAGTCCATCCAGTTCAACCGTAAAAAATAAAAATAAAAAAATAAAAATAAACATATATCGTACAATCCCATATACCCAATTCTATACCCACAGTTGATCCAGAGGAAGGCAAAAAAACCCAGAAGAGCATGATCCAATTTGCTACAGCAGGGGAAAAAATTCCTTCCTGATCCCCCGAGAGGCAATCGGATATTCCCCGGATCAACTTTACCTATAAATGTCAGTACCCAGTTATATTATGTACATTTAAGAAAGAATCCAGGCCCTTCTTAAAGCAATCTACTGAGCTGGCCAGAACCACCTCTGCAGGGAGTCTATTCCACATTTTCACAGCTCTTACTGTGAAAAAACCTTTCCGTATTTGGAGGTGAAATCTCTTTTCCTCTAGACGCAAAGAGTGCCCCTTGTCCTTTGTGTTGACCGTAAAGTGAATAACTGAACACCAAGTTCACTATATGGACCCCTTATATATTTGTACATGTTGATCATATCCCCCCTTAATCTCCTCTTCTCAAGAGAGAATAAATTCAGTTCCTCTAATCTCTCCTCATAGCTGAGCTCCTCCATGCCTCTTATCAGTTTGGTTGCCCTTCTCTGCACTTTCTCCAGTTCCCCAATATCCTTTTTGAGAACTGGGGCCCAAAACTGAACTGCATATTCCAGATGAGGTCTTACTAATGATTTGAACAGGGGCAAAATGATATCTCTCTCTCTGGAGACCATACCTCTCTTAATACAAGAAAGGACTTTGCTCGCTTTGGAAACCGCAGCTTGGCATTGCATGCCATTATTGAGCTTATGATCTACCAAAACCCCCACATCCTTCTCCACTACGGATCCCCCCAGTTGTACTCCCCCTAGTATGTATGATGCATTCATATTATTAGCCCCCAAGTGCATAACTTTACATTTATCAACATTAAACCTCATCTGCCACATAGTCGCCCAATTAGACAGAGCATTGAGGTCGGCTTGTAAATTGGCGACATCCTGTAAGGACGTTATTCCACTGCATAGCTTGGTGTCATCTGCAAAGACAGAAATGTTACTTTTGATCTCAGACCCAATATCATTTATAAACATATTAAAAAGTAAGGGTCCCAGCACTGAACCTTGGGGTACACCACTGATAACCTTGGACCATTCAGAGTAAGAATCATTAACCATTACTCTCTGAATTCTGTCTTTTAGCCAGTTTTCTATCCATTTACAAACTGATATTTCCAATCCTGTAGACTTTATCTTACACATGAGCCGTGTGTGGGGAACTGTATCGAACGCTTTTGCAAAATCCAAGTATACCACGTCCACTGCCACCCCTCTGTCCAAGGTCTTACTTACCTCTTCATAAAAAGAAATCAGGTTTTTTTGACAACTTCTGTCTTTCATGAATCCATGCTGTCTGTTGCTTAAATTGTTTTTTTCCAGCAAGAACTCATCTATGTGGTCTTTTATTAATCTCTCCAGTATTTTCCCAACTATAGAAGTTAAACTAACAGGTCTATAGTTACTTGGTAAACACTTAATTCCCTTTTTAAATATAGGCACCACATTGGCCCTGCGCCAATCCAGTGGTACTATTCCTGTCATTAATGAGTCCCTAAAAATTAAATACAATGGCTTTGAAATTACAGAGCTCAATTCTTTTAGGATCCGTGGGTGTATGCCATCTGGTCCAGGTGCTTTATCCACCTTTATTCCATCTAAATATTTCTGGACCATATCACTTTTGAGCCATTGTGGATTTGGGGCTGTGTCACTACCACCCCCATTTTGGACATGAGCTCCCCCATGCTCCTTTGTATACACAGAACTGAAGAAAGTATTTAATAAATTAGCCTTCTCTTTGTCCCCAGTCACCCACTCTAGATTATTTTGTAAAGGGCCTACATGCTCAGACTTGACCTTTTTACTATTAATATATTTGAAGAATTTTTTGGGGTTTGTCCTACTATCTTTTGCAATCTGTCGTTCATTTTGAATTTTTGCGTCCTTGATTTCCTTTTTACATATCCTGTTATATTCTTTGTAACATTTAAATGACACTAGTGTTCCCTCATTTTTATATTTTTTAAAAGCTCTTTTCTTATAGTTTATAGCTTTTTTAACTTTGTCAGTGAGCCACATAGGTTTTATTTTTAGCCTTTTAAACTTATTGCCCATGGGAATATACTTTGCAGTGAGTTCCCAAACAGTCTTTTTGAAGAATTCCCATTTCTGTTCTGTGCCCATTGATGCCAATATTCCTTCCCAGTCTAAGTCCTGGAGAGCAGCACTCATCCTTGGAAAATTTGCTCTCTTGAAATTAAGTGTTTTTATCTTTCCTGTATGTGATTTTTGCTTACAACTAACATCAAATGAAATCATGTTATGGTCACTGCTACCCAGGTGTTCCTTTATCTGAACATTAGTAATACGCTCTGCATGGTTTGAGATTACCAGGTCCAACAGAGCATCATTCCTAGTTGGGGCCTCAATAAACTGGACCATAAAATTGTCCTGCAATAGGTTTATACATTTTTGCCCTTTAACTGTCCCAGCAGTTCCATTACTCCAGTCAATTTCTGGGTAGTTAAAATCCCCCATTATTATCACCGTCCCAGCCCTTGCAGCCCTTTCCATCTGTGCAAGGAGCTGAGTCTCTAACTCCTCATTAACATTGGGTGGTCTATAACAAACTCCAATGATTAGCTTTGAACTACGCACATCTGTATGCAGTCCTACCCATAATGCTTCAGACTCATCACACTCTCCATCCACCAGGTCCTCTTTCACACTCGCTTTGAGATCACTTCTCACATAGAGACAGACCCCTCCACCCTTCCTTTTTACCGTCTTTCCGAAAGAGTGCATAGCCAGGAATATTAATAGCCCAGTCGTGTGAGGAATGAAGCCAAGTTTCAGCAATACCGATTACATCATAGCTCTCCTCATGCACCAGAGCTTCCAACTCACCTATTTTGCTTGGCAGACTTCTGGCGTTGGTGAACAGACACTTTAATGCATTAATATTATTTGACCGGTCACATACTATCCTCTTGGGTGTTCCCAGATTGCAACTAGGACTTGCTACTATACTTACCTTGGGTTTATGTTCTTTGGTTACCCTACCACTAATGCCCCTAATACTACCCTTTAGAATATGTTCCCCGCTGACTCTCACTATCTCTGGACCCTCCCCCCTGTCACCTAGTTTAAAAACCCCTCTAACTTTTTGGCCATCCTTATTCCCAGCTGATCTGCACCCTCCTCATTTAGGTGCAGTCCGTCCCTTCTATAGTACTGGTTATCGACTGAGAAGTCGGCCCAGTCCTCCAGGAACCCAAACCCCTCCTTACTACACCAGCTCTTCAGCCACTTGTTCACTTCCCTAATCTCCCTCTGCCTTTCTGGTGTGGCTCGATGTACCGGTAGTATTCCCGAGAATACTACCTTGGAGGTCCTTTTCCTCAATTTAGCTCCCAAGTCCCTAAAATCGTTCTTTAGGACACTCCATCTGCCTCTGACTTTGTCATTGGTGCCAACGTGCACCATGACAGCTGGGTCTTCCCCAGCCCCTCCCAGTAATCTGTCCACCAGATCCGTGATGTGCCGAACCCGAGCGCCCGGTAGACAACATACAGTTCGGCGCTTCAGGTCTTTGTTACAGATTGCCCTCTCTGTCCTTCTAAGAATTGAGTCCCCTACCACCAGAATCTGTCTTTCCTTTCCCTTCGCTTCCCCCCCACTCTCACTGGAGGAGTTCTTCCCCTGGCAGCTAGGAGAGTCCCTCAGCTCCAGCAGTGCTGGTCCCGGACTGGTTTCACCAATGTCACTCAATGGAGCATACTTATTGGGATGCTCCAGCCCTGGATCGGCCTCCCTGGCACTTCGCCCTCTACCCTTCCTGACTGTCACCCATCTACTATTTTCTAGTGCCTGCACCTCTTTGACTCCACCCACCTCTGTGCTGGCCCCTGCCATCACCTGCCGGGTACGTATCCAGCTCTCCTTTAGTGTGGAGGGACTTCCCAGTGCTGACAGTTGCTTCCCTAGATTCAGAACCTGGGCTTCCAGGGAAACAATGTGCTTACATTTTGCACAGCAGTAATCGCCCTCGATCAGATGATCAAGGAACGCATACATGCTGCAAGATGTACACCGAGTCGCCTCGCCACACCCGCTGGGCATCGTACCTATTAATTTAATGAGGATTCGAGATTATACCCTGTCCAAATTACCTAACACTAGCTTCCTGACCCAACTATTCAACAAGACAATACACAGGTACTCAACAAGACAATACACAGGTACTCAACAAGACATTACACAGGTACTCAACAAGACAATACTCAGGTACTCAACAAGACAATACACAGGTACTCAACAAGACAATACACAGGTACCACGCAGACCCACGTGCACCCACAGACCAACGGACCCGCGTGCACTCGCAGACCAGCGTGCACTCGCAGACCAACGGACCCACGTGCACTCGCAGACCAGCGTGCACTCGCAGACCAACGGACCCGCGTGCACTCGCAGACCAATGGACCCACGTGCACTCGCAGACCAGCGTGCACTCGCAGACCAACGGACCCGCGTGCACTCGCAGACCAGCGTGCACCTACAATACACAAGTACTAACGATCCACACACACTACTCAGACAACACCCAGGTACTCACACTACACATCTACTATGACCCCTGTTTTAACCTTCTGTTTTCAACTCTTGATTTTAACTCACCACTTAGTCCAGTTCCACTTGGACAGAGTTCCAGCAACTCAAAATGAGCAGGCTCTAAATGAGCTCTACAGAAATTTATATAGGCCTCAAGCACCTGTGACCAATTAACCACTCCCCTTAATTAGTAGGCTGAAGGAAAAAAAGAGAAAAAAAAGGCTGTTTAAAATGTGCCAGAAAAAGGTGTTAAAAAGCTGCAAGGAAAAAGAGCCAAAAATAACCAAAAATGCAACCCAGCAGTCAAAAGCAGAAACTTCTTCACTCTCCACGCAAGGTCTCCTCCACTGTCTACCCTCCAACCAACAAGACTAGTATTACATACTAATCATTTTTAATGATTTAATTTGATGTTTTTAATTAATTTTATTTTATTATGACTAAAAGGCTTTTTTATATATTAAAAAGATAAAGTCTAACCTCCATGTTAGCCCATGTGTCACACTTAACACTTTTAGAAAACCATGACGGCTGCAGACTGAAATGAAAAGGATATTGCTAATCATATTAAAGTATAACTGAAGGCAAAATAAAAGAGGGATTAGAACGTCTGTCAGTTGTTATTGCTGTCTGTGTCCCTATTAAAACCACTTAAGCCCCGGACCATTTTGGGTGGTCAATGACCAGGCCCCTTTTTGCGATTCGGCACTGCGTCGCTTTAAATGACAATTGCGCGGTCGTGCGACGTGGCTCCCAAACAAAATTGACGTCCTTTTTTCCCCACAAACAGAGCTTTCTTTTGGTGGTATTTCATCACCTCTGCGTTTTTTATTTTTTGCGCTATAAACAAAAATAGAGCGACAATTTTGAAAAAAAATTACATATTTTTTACTTTTTGCTATAATAAATATCCCCAAAAAATATATAAAAAAACATTTTTTTTCCTCAGTTTAGTCCGATACGTATTCTTCTACATAATTTTGCTATAAAAAAAAATCGCAATAAGCGTTTATTGATTGGGTTGCGCAAAAAGTAATAGAGTGGAATTAAATTTTTCCAATGGGAACACTAGTTCTTGTGACCTGGACGTCCCCTAGAAAATACCCTTAGTTTGCAGGGATTTCCTCTCACTTCCTGTTAAGCTATGGGACAGGAAGTGAAGGTAAATCTCGGCAATGCGACACAGATGGTGAAAAAAAAAACTGACATGGGTTATAGCTCTTCTTACTCTTACTAAATGAAAAACAAAATTTGCCTATAATTCTACTTTAAATCACAAATCCCTGTAATAATATAGAATTGTTTCATAAAAGGGGGATTTTCATTTAAGAACAACCTAAATCATAGAATTTAGATAAGAAAGTAGCTGTGTTTCTGTAAAATATTTTTATGAATAATATCCCTAGCAACCAAAACTGTTACCAGACAATTTTTTCTTTTATTTTTTCTTTAGAGAGGAAGAGTTGGCTTACTTGGAATTTGTGGCTGATGTGACCAATGAAATCTTGTCCCTGGGATTGTTCTCGAACAGGTGAGTGCTTATAGATTTGGGATGGTTGAGGGGCTTTATCTTCAAACTTTAAGTATGTGATAATGGGTTTTATTTTTTAGAAATCTAGATCGGGTGTTTGAACGTCACCTTGAAGAAAATAGACATCGTTTAGATGAGGTAAGGTTGCTTGTTGTTTTACATGGTCATGGTGGCTCATTGCTTCTCATGGTCATGGTGGCTCATTGCTTCTCATGGTCATGGTGGCTCATTGCTTCTCATGGTCATGGTGACTCATTGCTTCTCATGGTCATGGTGGCTCATTGCTTCTCATGGTCATGGTGACTCATTGCTTCTCATGGTCATGGTGGCTCATTGCTTCTCATGGTCATGGTGGCTCATTGCTTCTCATGGTCATGGGGGCTCATTGCTTCTCATGGTCATGGTGGCTCATTGCTTCTCATGGTCATGGTGGCTCATTGCTTCTCATGGTCATGGTGGCTCATTGCTTCTCATGGTCATGGGGGCTCATTGCTTCTCATGGTCATGGTGGCTCATTACCTCTAATGGTCATAGTGCTCATTTGCCTTATATGGCCATGGTGCCTCATTGCTGGTCATGGTGGCTCAATGCCTTTAATGGTCATGGTGGCTCATTGAGAAAATAGAAATACCAATGCGCTACCAAGTGTGAAAGGAAAAACAATTATATTAATTAAATAAAATAAAGCAATAGACATAGCTGCCATTCCCTGTAGTGTCGAGCTGAGCTCCATCTGCCACGAGATAATCTTCACCAGTTGACGACTCTTTGAAAGCGCATTATTCATTATAAGGTGAGCGGCCACTGCACACAGTGGTGGATTGTCGGTGTTGGGATTGAGCACCATTTGGGATTGAGCAACCCTGAGAGCTGGAAATCCCCTAAGGGCACCTTGTCCGGGAGCTGTGGCAGCGTGTGGCGTAAGTGGGGCTGCAACTTGGCCACACAGGGGGAGGACGGTTATCCACACAATGGTGGCTCATACAGAGCAGTGGCAGATGGTGGCTAAACACATCTTGGAGGGCTTCTAGAAAAAATTTAAACATATGTAATCATCAAGTCAGCTAATTCTGTACTTGAATGGGAACAAAATGGTGCGATTAAATCCATATAGCTGCCTATGTTACCTGGTGCTGGACCGTAGGAAGCCACGATGTGCACTGGTGAGTGCTAGCCAGAGATTGAGAGAGAGCCATCAGGATAGAGAAGCCGCCCCAAGTGAGGTCCCGCATGCCAGACACTCCCAAACGCCACGTTAGCGCGCTAAAGGAGGAGGGGGCGCTGTTACCAAAACGACAACGTCGTTCGGCGTCAGGCGCCAAAAACACCTCCCACTAGCAGATGGATTGCACCACCGGCGTGACGACACTCAAAATGACGTTGCATGCATGGTGTGTGTGCGTGTGACGTCGATGCACAGCGCGGGAGTATCCACCCACTCCAGACAGGGAGAAGGAAGATCCTGCGGTGTGCATCGCAGCTCCCGGGCAAAGAAGTGAGCCATGGCTCATGGATCCAGATCAGGGGGCATCACTATCGCAGATTGTGTAAACAACTAGTAAGTGGAAGGTTGCATGGAATGGGTAGGAACCAGCCCAATGGATGTCTAATTCCCCAAAAGGGATGTGAAGTGAGTCAATAAAAAAGGACTGATTGGATGACTGGCATAATATTACCAGCTAACAATTTAGATGTACTGACTGCCATTCTCAGGCCCCACTATATAAAGACTGCGTGCCTCCATCCCTAATTGCATTAGCAAGGAAAGAAATTTGGGACTTTGAATGAGGTAGAGACCTGTAAAGGTCTCAAGCCTCCATCCCGGTTTCGTGAGAAAAAGAGGAAGGGGCGGGACTTTGAATGAAACATGCAGTCATTAGTGGGGGGTCAGAAAATGGTATATTAAATGTAAATCATGATACAAAATCCATACAGTTAAATACACAACATCACAGTAAAATTCATCTATGCACATATGGGAACATGATAATACATGACTGCGGATAGGGGTTAGTGCTATACCGCCTGAGAAACTTCCTATTGCATAAAATTCTTATTGCCCATAATAATATATAGATATCCATATGAATAAAACGAGATACATAGTTGGTTGAACATTGCATGTACAGAGGCTCGACGCGTTTCGTGGAGTATTTATATCCACTCTTCAGGAGCAGCAATGTCTTAATCTGAAATGAGACATAAAGGTGTCTGAGTCACTGCCTTGGAGGGGAGAGAAGCCATAGGGAGGAATGTGGTTGGGAAATATATACTTATCTGAGAAGTACTCACAACCGCCATGTGGAGGTGCAACCCTGAGAGCTGGAAATGCCCTAAGGGCATCAAGCACCAGGTAACATAGGCAGCTATATGGATTTAATTGCACCATTCTGTTCCCATAGATGAATTTTACTGTGATGTTGTGTATTTAACTGTATGAATTTCTATCATGATTTACATTTAATATACCATTTTCTGACCCCCCCATTATTGACTGCGTGTTTCAAAGCCCCGCCCCTTCCTCTTTTTCTCATTGCCATGGCGGCTCATTGCTCCCCATGGCGGCTCATTGCTACCCATGGCCATGGTGGCTCACTGCCTCTAATAATCAAAGTGGCTTGGTGCCTCCAATGGTCATGGTGGCTCATTGCTTCTCATAGCTATGGTGGCTCAATGCCTCTAATGGTCATGATGCCTTTTTGTCTTATATGATCATGGTGGCTTATTGCCTCTCATGACCATGGTGGCTCATTGTTACCCATGGCCATGGGTGGTGCAATGCCTCTAATAATCAAAGTGGCTTGGTGCCTCCAATAGTCATGGTGGCTCAATGCCTCTAATGGTCATAGTGCCTCTTTGTCTTATATGGTCATCGTGACTCATTGCTTCTCATGGTCATGGTGACTTAATGCCTGTAATGACCATTGTGCCTCTTTTTCTTCTTTAACAGCAAACGTAGGTAAAAAGAAAATTCATTTTTAGTAGGGCAGGGATAGAAGCCTCTATGGCCTAGGAGGACCGGAGTAACGTCATGATGTCACTTCTGGTCTAGGGCAAAAGTACCGGTAAACACTTTTGATCACCTGATCTCTCCATTAAGAGGACATTTCATCCCTTTTTTCAATTGCATGTGATGTTTACATTCCTTGTAATAGGAATGTACGTGATCAAAAAATAATAATAATAAAGAAATACATTAAAAGGACAGTGTAAAAAAAAATAGAAAAGAACCCCATCCCTCCCCGCTCGCACACAGAAGCAAACGCATACGTAAGTCGCACACACATATGTAAACAATGTTCACACCACTCGTTAGGTACCCCCATGAACATTAGAGCAAGAGCAATCATTTTAGCACTAGACCTTCTCTGTAACTCTAAATAAGTAACCTGCAAAAATGTTTAAAGTGCCAGAAAAGTTTTTTTTTTGTTGTTGTAGCCACTACTGTAGACAAAACGTATTTATCGAATGAACTCGGAGTCATTTACTTTCATTATCTTTTTGGTCTGCAGGGAAAAATGCGCCACTTGCTGGACATTCTCAGGGCTGACTTGGACTCCAAGGACGAGAAGAAACTTGATCTTTTTGTAGATTACAACTTTAGCACCAGCAGACATTTTAAAGATCCCTTCGCCCTGCCTCATGCAATGAAGAATCATGGTTTACTTTCTCGAGACTTTTCTGTAGAGGACTACAAATCGACAAACCTAAGATACCTCGATAGAAAGGATAATGGGCCCCAACTCAATGACAATGTTCTGGCATCTGGCCTAGATGAAGAAGACAACCCGGGACCAAGCCGTTCCCTAACTTGCATTGGAGAGAGAGATTTGGACCACAACAATGTTCTAAGTGGTCAGGAGGACTTTGAAGCCATCCGGCAGTCACCTGAAGCTGTTCTACCCCTTCCTGAGAATGAGCTGGACACATCTCAACATAAAGATGACTTCTTGGATGATCACGAGGTGAGACATTCTGAATCACAAGACAACACCCAGCTGTCAGAAAAGATGTCACCTGAAGATGAGGTTCTCCTAGAAGACAACGATGGAAACCTGAGAAGCTTCTCCCAGATGGGTCTGACTGATCCGCCAGAGGTGGAACATGACTTGAGGACCGCCCATGAGCTTAAGGATCTTGAGGACCTGGAACAAAGCTTCTCGAAAATCATTCAAGTGTCCAAAGCTGAAGAGTGTTCTGTGCGTGAGGAAGAAACGGAAAACGTTCCTTCCGACCACGAGAATGCCAGTGATGAGGATGATTTCTAAATGAATTATATCATAAAATTGATACAATACAGTTAAAGGTATACAGTCATGGGAAAATATGGAGGTTGTCATTGCTGTCGTCTCCATCTGAAAATGCTAGTTACCTGGCTTGGTACAGTGGTTTATGAACTGTAATGCCTCGTACACACGACCGGTTTTCCTGACGAGAAAACTGCCATTTTTTAGATTGGTCGGGAAAACCGGTCGTGTGTATGCTTCATAGCAGTTTTCCCGACGAGAAAACTGCCTGCAAAAAATTTAGATCCTTTTTTTTTTTTTCTCGTCGTCTTTCCTGTCAGTCTTTTTCTCGTCGCGAAAACCGGTCGTGTGTATGCTTTTCCGAGGGGAAAAAAACGCGCATGCTCAGAATCAAGTATGAGACAGGAGCACTCGTTCTGGTAAAACTAGCGTTTGTAATGGAGATGGCACATTCGTCCCGCTGTAACGGACTGAAAAGCACGAGGCTGAAAAGCGCGAATCTTCTGTCACCAAACTTTTACTACTGGCGCCATTTGAATGGAACGTCCCCTTTATAGTGCCGTCGTACATGTTGGACGTCACCGCGCTTTGGTCGAGCCTTTTTTTTTTTTTAATGAACGTGTGTATGCAAGGCAGGCTTGAGAGGAATCGCGTCGGGGAAAAACGTCGGGTTTTGGCATGTCAGGAAAACCGGCCGTGTGTACGAGGCATTACAAATGAACAGATCCCAAGTTCTGACCCCATTCTTTGCACTCTGTTCATTGTACTTGTTTCTGTTCAGTGACTCAGGAAGTTCAGAAGCCAGAGAGCACCTAGAATCTAGACGTGCAGAATGGAAAAATTTGTTTCCTTTCGGATAGCTTAATTATGTTACTAATTTTGTTTCGGAATTTGTTTCATATCATTTAATTTCGTTTTGTTTAGTAATTTTTCTAAAGAATTCCAAATTTTATGATTGATTCAAAAAATGATCGACCGATTCAAATTCTGTATGGGTCGGGAAGCCAGCCCCCGTGTCCTTAACAACCGATAACTCAACAGCTGTCAGCGGGCTCCCAGTAAAAAAAAGAATCCCCCCATCCCCCATTTCCTGACCTGTTGGGCTGCGTGTTCAGATAGAAGTCTGGTATGGACCCCACTCCGTTTTTGTTTTTGTTTTTTACATTTCGGCATAGGGTTCCCCTTAAAGTCCCCAAAGGGCCTGGTGTGACTAAGAGGGAGGGAACCCCACTTTTTTTTTTTTTTTTTTTTTTTTTTTTATTATTTCAGAATTTTTCATTGCACATTTGAGCTGTCAGAGGGGAAGCCTGCTGACAGCTGATGAGTCATCTGTTGTTAAGGACGCGGCGGCCGGCTTCCCAGCCCACTCCTTCACAACCAGCTATTCTTCAAACAGAATTTGAATCGGTCGATAATTTTTCAAATAATATGAATAAATTTGTTCCGAAAATTTGGAATTCGTTAGAAAACGAATATACAAAACTAAATTAAATAAATTTCAACTAAATTCGTTACTATTTGATTCTGAGATTTTAGATACATCCAAATCTCTGAATAACCATAAATTTGTCCGAAATTATATTCGGACCGATACGAATAGCACATGTCTACTAGAAACTGGTATTATTGGAAGGAGATTAGCAGCGACGGCCCCATGCTTCTCTCATACAGCTTCTCTTTAACTGCCGACTATATGAATTGTAATTCTGACTTACGGGTATTAATATAGGGCTATGACAATTAGACTGTAGATGTTCTATTGGCTAACAGCCTCTAAAAGAAAAAAAAGTTTCTTCATAAGCCAAAAAAGGGGAATCAGTACAGCCATCAGGTTAGATTGCACTTCACAATAATTTTTTTTATATGTGCTGCTATTTTCAAACATTATATTAACCACAGGAGGATTTATTTTATCCTCATTTAGGGCCAGTTCACATCAGACGCAGTTCCGTTCAGTTTCGTGCTCATTTTTTCAGCACTAAAATGTGTTTTCCATGTATTCCAATGGCTCTTGTTGGCTCTAGTTCACACCATGCAGTCAGTTTCTGGTGCAGAAACTGACCGGAAACTGACTGTATGGTGTGAACTAGAGCCAACTAGAGCTATTGGAATACATGGAAAATACTGTGCATGCACACGGAACTGAACGGAACTGCGTCTGGTGTGAACTGACCCTTATACTTTGCTGGTATCAGAATTCCAGAATTAAAGCTTGAGTCCAAAAAATATGCGGCAACTGTTTTATCTGCCAAAAGACTAGTAATGCTCTTTGGCCAGTCTTCTCATTCTCACACAACTGGAAGATTTCACTGCACAGCTTTGAACGTGACACCGCCATTCCTGGTTCAGCGTCACCTGTCTTTCATTGGGCAATGGCTCCAGAAGGATCATGTAGTTTTTCCAGTGAGCAAAATGGAGAAGTGACCCTGGAAGATCTAGAGCTTTACAATGGAAGACCTTCCTGGCTATACAGTATGGCAGTGGCAGGTGAATCGTATGACCTGCCAAACAGAATTACAAATCAAGTAAAACTATTGATATGTACACTGTATGGCCAAAAGTATGTGGACCCCTCTCCAAATAATGGAATTTAGGGAAGGGGGAAGGGTACTTTTAATGCTGCAGCATACAAAGACATTATAGATTAAAATTAAAGAAGAAACGCAGCTAGTGCGATATGGAAATACTTCCAAGGTCCAGGTGTGCCAGTAGGCAAAGTTCATTCACTGCTGAGACCAGACCAGGGTTTAGGGCAGGTGTCTTCAAACTATGGCCCTCCAGGTGTTCAGGAACTACAATTCCCATCATGCCTAGTCATGTCTTTGAATGTCAGAGTTTTGCAATGCCTCATGGGATTTGTAGTTCCACAACAGCTGGAGGGCCGTAGTTTGAGGATCCCTGGTTTAGGGGCTCTGGTCTGTATCAGTGTGGACAGCCAGCTGTAAAGAGCAGAAGCAACTTTGTGGATATGGGTGAGAGAGAGAGGAGCGGCGCCACTCTGAGTGCAGTATGTCAGTTAAAATTCAATATATAATAAAAGTAAGATCAACTCACATTTTGGTGAGATATAATGTGCATGGGCATAAGTAGCTTTGGCTCCTGTAGTCCAGCTGGGCAGCGGTGGTGGTCAGCAGTTCCCGAGGCTGAAGGCGGTCACACAACAAGCACGTCAGCAGTGATGGACGGGAGGCGTGGTCGAGCTCGCATTCGGAGCATGCGTGCG
Source organism: Rana muscosa (assembly GCA_029206835.1). NCBI lineage: Eukaryota > Metazoa > Chordata > Amphibia > Anura > Ranidae > Rana > Rana muscosa. The sequence continues at coordinate 228,705,960 of CM055126.1, forward strand.
CCTTCATCAGGTGCTGCTCCTCTCTCTCAAAGACATTATAGACCAGGGGTCTCCAAACTTTATAAACAAAGGGCCAGTTTATTGTCCTTCAGACTTCAGGGGGGGGGGGGGGGGGGCTGAACTGTGGCCAGTGTGAGTGGAAATTTTCTTGGCATCAGTGGGTGTGTATACCCTGCCACATTTGGTATTGGGGGGGGGGAGAATAGTACCCCAGAAGTCTGAAGGACAGTAAACTGACCCTTTGTTTGGAAAGTCTTGAGACCACTGGTGTGAAGGAAATCGAGTGTCCTGCACACAACCCTGACCTCAACACTACTAAACATCTTTGGGCTGATTTTGAAAGGTTGACTTGACCCCAGATCTTTTCATCCAACATCATGACCTGACCTCATAAATGCTTGTGGTTGAATGGGGGCAAATTCCCGCTTCCAAAATCTTTTGGAAGTCGCCCACAGAACGGTGGAGGCTGGTCCAGCCATAAAGGGGGGTGAGGGAACTCCATGGTTTTGGAATGGCAAGTCCAACAAGCTCCTATAAGTGTGATGGTCTAGTTGTCCACAAGCTATTGGCCATATACTGTAAGTTATCCACCCGCCTGGTCATTGTTAGTAACGACCAAATCCAGAATAAATATTACAAGCCTTTAATGACCAGCATCTGAGAACATTTCTGAGTTCAGCGATCCATGAAGGAAGCAATGCCCGATAGAGCAGCAAAGGGCAATCTATATTTTTATTTTCAGCTCTATGCAGAAACACAGGAAGCGGTTTATTGATAGAAGAAACCCCTTCCAAGCTAGTAATAAACAATTTTATGAAGTATCTCAACCTGCTATAGACTTGAAGCGGCTTAGAAAAAGCTATTGATCGTTCTAATAGATGGCGTTGGCAGCAATTATAAAGCTATAGACAATAAATCTTTGACGATTAACTTATAATGCTTAAACCTTTGCAACGCTCTTAGCCAGGTGAAGAACGGACAAGTGCAGTCTTACGGGAAACACTGTTTATTGTTACAAAAAGCAAGTCGGCCTGAAGCCTTAAACATTGGTTTATTTATGGCTGGCAGAAACGCAGCCAATCAGATTGCTAAGAGTTGGCGATGTTGAGTTCATGTTCTCGGCCTTGTCTCCACCTCCTCGTGAATCAGTAATGTTTACTGGACAGGTGGCGGGCTGTAGGGAGGCCATTTTGCTGTAGAAATATTATAATTGTACTAAGTTATTTTTCAATAAAAAAAATTAGATCCTGTAGTCTGTTGTCTCTTCACTGTGTCCACCTAAACGTGTATGATTGAATATATGTGTCTTCAAAAAACAACAATGAACTCCATCCAAAATGGGGGGAAAAAATAATCTGGCTCAAGTTTACTCAATTAAAGTGGTTGTAAACCCTTACATATACCAAGTGCCCTCATGTTATACAGATGGATGAAACAAATCTTCCTATATAAGTTGTACCTGTTTATCTGCAGTCTTCTCTTCTCTACATACAAAGTGCCAAATTTATAAAGCTGGTCTGAGAGTTAAGAAAAAAAAAGGGTGCGGAGAGCTGAAGTTACACTCTGCAGAGCTCAGTGAAGAGCGCTCTGAGAGCTGATTGGAGGGAAGGGACACGCCCCCTTCACACAGCACAGCTGAGGCTGTCAATCACAGGCTGTGCGCGCTGGAGCTCCCTCCCGTGTCACCTTTTTTTTTTCTCTTTTAGTGTCTGAAAAACTTGTCAGACGTGACTCAAGCTGATAGCAGAGGAAGGCGGCAGCAGACAGAAATGCTCTGGATTGACACAAGTACACAGGGCCGCTGATAGAAATTATGGGGCCCCGTACAGTCTACCTGACGGGGCCCCCTTCAGCCCCACCCCTGGTCCCGCCCCTGGTCCCTCCTTCAGCCCCGCCCCTTGCCCCTTCCTAGACCCCACCTTGAAACAAAGTGCAGATTTGTCTTCAAGTGATATTTATCACTGCAGACAATGCCGCCAATGCCATAATGTGCTGCAGACAGTGCCACCCATGCCGCCAATAGTATAATGCAATTGGCAGCATGGGTGGCACTGTCTCTGCAGGTAGCACATGCGTTTTGGCATTAGCGTCATGGGTGACAATGTCTGCAGCACATTACGGAATGGGTGGCACTGTCTCTGCAGGCAGCACGTGTGTTATGGGCCATAACGCATGTGCTACCTGCAGACAGTGCTACCCATGCAGCCAATGCCATATTGTATAGATGCTGCAGTAGTAGTAGATCTTGCAGCCCCCCCAGACAAGCACAGTAGCACACACTTGTGTAGTAGACATGTGCATTCGTTTTCGTCCGAATGCATTTTCGTCCGAATTTCAGGTATTTTCGTTATCGTTTTAACAAACGAAAACGCAGAATCCGAAAACTGAAAGATCCGACATAAACAAATGCTTAATTTTCGTTTTCGTTGCAACAACAGTTCGATATAGATAGGAGATTCAACATGACGCTGACAATAACAATCTGTCTATCGAACCTGTGGTCGAATGTGCCTAACCTTAACTCTATTAGTCCAAGATTATTCTACATAGAGAGAAAAGATTCGACATTATAGAGAGAAAAGATTCGACATTATAGAGAAAAAAGATTCAACATTATAGAGAGAAAAGATTTGACATTATAGAGAGAAAAGATTTGACATTATAGAGAGAAAAGATTCGACATTATAGAGAGAAAAGATTCGATATTATAGAGAGAAAAGATTCGACATTATAGAGAGAAAAGATCGCTGCTGGAATTGGGTGGGGGAAGTAAAATAAAAAAAATTATGATGATGAATGTTATTGGCTGATTGTAACCAAAGAGGAGGAGCAGTAAAATAGGTAGAACTAACTTGACAATTCAACATGAACGACGAAGATTCGACAAAGCATCGAAAAACATACAAACGTCGAATCTGTCATTGAAGGCTTATGGTGTCTGTCGGAAGTTAGAAGATTCGACGGAGCAGATAAACTGTACGACGCTGCAATCGTACATTTCCGGTCAAATGCTCGGCCCATAGGCAATAGAAGAATTCTAATGTTGGTTGACTAGTAATAATAATTAATAAATATAATTATTACTAGTCATACAACATTATAATTCTACTATAGCTTGTAGGCGGAACATTCGACCGGAAATGTATGATTGCGGCTTCGTACAGTTTCGCTGCTCCGTCGAATCTTCTTTGAACATTCGACAGACACCATAAGCCTCCAATGACAGATTCGACCTTAATTAATTCAGATTTTCGGACGAATGCAATTTCTAACGAAAAACGAAATAAATAAAAACTAATTTCGTGGGTAACTAAATAAATTTATTTTTCTAACGTAAACGAAATTCCGAAACGAAATATTTCAGTGTGCACATGTCTATTGTGTAGTGTTGTTAGCTGGGCCCAAGGAGTTCTGATCCTGCTGCTGCCTGGACTTGTGTCTCCACAAACTATTCCAGTTAGATGGGAATCATGGGATGCTGATGCCTCTGCCGATGCCCTCTGTCGCCGCTGCTCGCCTGAGTCGCCTCTCACTGCTACTTCTCACGTGGAGAAAGAGGAATAACTCCGCTGTGCCAGGGGGATGGCACTACAGAGGACGCGCTGGTCGGGACGTGAGCCAGCGTGAAGAGCGGGCGCGGAAGAGTGCCTCTTCCACGCCCGAAATACAAGAAATAATCCCTCCCCTGCCGAGACCTAATCATCCACTTTGCTGTAAAAAAAAAATCCTAAAATGTAAACGGGTGGGGTGGGGGGACGGCACGTTAAGGGATGACTGAATGATTTTTATTTTATTTTTACATTAAATTACTCTGATTAGGTTTCCCGGGTCCCCCTGCTGGCCGGGCCTGGTACAACAGGGCCAGTTGTACTGGCCTATCAGCTGCCCTGCAAGTACACACTATAGAGGGATATGCTTTGTTTATATTTCATGCCTGAAGTTTACAGCCATTTTAATACTTTGCCTTCAGTGGTTCATCCTTCCTCCCTCATCAGCATGCTCATTACATTTTTAAATAAAATCTGTTTTCATTACATTCTGTACAGGGTGGACATCCTCCAGCCAGGAAATGAGGTGGGATCTGACTTGCTGAAGCTTCTAATGCTTGTGAGAAGCTCACAGTGTGCAGTGAAATCAGAGGAAGTGATTTAAGTCCAGGAGAGGAGTCGGTACAACTGTGCAAGACTGAAGGGAGGGCTGGAGGTCAGATTTACGCCAATGCCCTTGTAATTTATTTTTGGGAGGGGGTTGTGAAGTGGATGGAGGGTTACATCATCTAGCAGGTTTATATTGCTATTTCTGTAACTGTTGGGAAATTCTGCCATCTTTTTTTTTTTTTTCTGGGTCCACAGCCAAAAGGGGCTACAATGGGCACGTGAGCATCAGAACTGGACCATGGAGCAATGGAAGAAGGTGGCCTGGTCTTATGAATCACGTTTTCTTTTACATCATGTGGGTGGCCGGGTGGGTATGCGTCACTTACCGGGAGAAGAGATGGCACCAGGATGCAGTATGGGAAGAAGACAAGCCGGCGGAGACAGTGTGATGCTTTGGGCAATGTTCTGCTGGGACACTTGGCTCCTCCCATTCATGTGGATGTTACTTGACACGTACTACCTACCTAAACATTGTTGGTGACCAAGCACACCCCTTCATGGAAATGGTATTCCCTGATGGTAGTGGGGTCTTTCAACAGGATAACGTGCCCTGCCACACTGCAAAAATGTTTCAAGAATGGTTTGAGGAACACAACGAGTTTGAGGTGTTGACATGGCCCCCAAATTCTCCAGGTCTTAATCCAATCAAGCATCTTTGGGATGTGCTGGAAAAACCAGTCCGATCCATGAAGGATTTACCTTATAACTTACAGGACTTAAAGCGGTAGTAAAGCCTCGGGGAAAAAAGTTTAAAAGTGCCCCCTGCAGGTACAAATCGTAATGTACTATTATGTAGCGCATACTAGTACAATATGCACCCCCCAGAAAGGAAGTGACATCATGACTCCAGTCCTCCAAGACTATGGAGGCGATCAGAGACTATCTGGTCTCTGGTAACCTCTATGTGCAGTTGCGCGACCAGTCGGATCATTTCTCGCCCGTTGGTAATAATAAATCTAAAGTGCCCTGTTCCAGCACGCAAAGGTGAACCTGTGTTGGTCCCGCACGCACACCGCGATCGTCCGACACATGTGAGATATCGTCGCGACCATCGAATAATGGGCAGTAATTCTAGAACCACACCTCCTCTGTACATCTAAAATGATAACCAGTAAAGGCTTTTGAAAGCGTCGCTTATGGATAGTAAAATGTACGTTGTTTGTCGCGTTGTGCGCGCAATTTTTTTTTTTTTTTTCAAATCTTTTATTTAGTCAAAGGGCATGGTCCAGGGACCCATAACATGTTATAAACATAGTATCACAGTTCACAAAGCAACCAAGTGCTGTTCCATAAACATGACAACATTTTGTCAACTAAAAAGTACATAGTATGGTAGGTCCATGGGACCGTCCCTTATCATTTTTAAACTTTATAACAGAGAGAGGCATCTGAAACCGTGAACTAAGAGAAGGGAAATTAGAGTAGATGGAGATATGAGGTAAGGGAAAGGGTGAAGGGGAGGAGGAGGGAAAAATGCCCAGACCAAATTCAATCGGTTTGTGCGTGATTCCGGAGGTGTCGCAGGTAACTCAGGAAATTAGAGTCATCTCGGGGGTATTTTAGTCTGCTGATGTACTTCCAAAATTAGTTCGACCTTCGTCTGAATAGACAAATGTGTTCCAAAGTGACCAGGTCTTGGAGTTGCGTTCTTGTTGGTGCCGTGCTGAAAGAACTAGGTCTTCCAGTTTATTGATTTCCTCTACTTTCTTGAGCCACATCCCAATGGTCGGAGATTGTGGGGATTTCCACTTAAGAGGAATGCATGTTTTGGCAGCGTCAAGGAGATGGCGAATAATCGTTTTTTTGTAGGACTTCACCGGGGTAGCGGATACATGGAGAAGGAAAAAGGCAGGGTCATCTGGGATTTGGTGTTCCGTGAATTTTTGGGCAATACTTTTGACCTCTGACCAGAATTGTGCTATTTGTAATGTGCCTCGTTCCTCCTGACATCGCCAGCAACAGTCTGAGGTTGCGGGAAAACACTTTTTGTAGCTTTGCCGATGTTCTGTACCATCTGGTTAAGATTTAAAAGTAGGTTTCCTGTGTTTTTGTACAGATGGATGATTTTTATGTAAATCGAAGGATGCGTTGTTTCTGTTGTGGACCAAATGTACAGTTCAAGTCTTGTTCCCATTCCGTAATGCAGCTTAGGGAATAGGAGTCTGGGGGTGTGATCAGTAGATTATACATAATCGAGAGGGTGTGTGGTAGTGCCCCTTCCATTGAACAGTGTTCCTCCAAGGTTGTGAGAGGTTTGTCAAAATTGCTTGGAGGGGGAAGGGACCTAAGGAAGGGGGTGAGTTGGAGAGCTCTCCAAAACTTCAGGTGAAATGGGCCCGAAGGGTTCATAAGGTCTTGTAGTGAGGGCGATTTCTTCTGGGTTAGAAAGTGTGAGGCTTGTAGACAGCCTGATGATAGCAGATTTTTAAAGGGTTCGTCTTGGGAGCATACTCTCGTGGTCTGGTCCAGAAGTGGATGAGTTTTCACCTCGTTGGGTAGGGATTCGTAGCACCAAGGTGCTCTATTCAAAGGCACAGATCTTGTTCTAGCTGAGTCCACAGCTTGAGGGTTCTATGTCTATTCCAGTCTACTAAGGTGGACTGCCTGGTAGTACTTGCTTAGGTCTGGTACTGCTAGTCCCCCATATTGCTTCGGTAATGTAAGCTGTGTTCTCTTCAACCGGGGATGTTTGTGGGCCCATATGAATTCAAAGAATACCTTCTGGATTTGCTTGAAATAATTTGATGGGACGTAAATGGGTATAGCCTGTAGGAGGTGTAGGAATTTTGGATACTCCTTTTAAGAATATTGCAACAGCCAAACCACGAGTGCAGGCCGTATTCCATTTGGTTAGGAGTGCCCAGATCCTTGCAAGTAACGGAGGGAAATTTAGGTCAAACACCTTTGATATGTGGGATGGGATGATTGTGCCTAAATATGTCAATGCCGTGCTATTCTATTTCAGCTTAAAGTTCATCTGTAATTGTGAAAAAAGCGACTGTGGGAGATTAATGCCCATTGCTTCTGATTTTAGAAAATGAATTTTAAGATTGAAGAGGGCTCCATATCTTCCAAATTCCTTAAAGAGGTTTGGGAGGGATATCACGGGGTTCGTAAGGGAAAACAACATGTTATCGGCATATGCCGATACCTTATGTTGGGTATTCCCACTTTTACACCATTTACATATGGGTTCCTACGCACGGTGCAGAGAAAAGGTTCCAGTGACAGAGCGAAGAGGAGGGGTGACAGTGGGCATCCCTGACGTGTCCCACTGGAGATTTGGAAAGGTTCTGACAAGACCCCGTTGGCTCGAACTCGAGCTGTGGGCTTTGAATATATTGAGGAGATCCACTGATACATATTGGTGCCGAATCCTACATATTGAAGGACTGCAAGCATAAAGGTCCAGTTCACCCTGTCAAAGGCCTTCTCCATGCCCGTGCCCATAAACACACATGGGGTTCGGGATTTATTCGCTATATGTAGTAGGTTAAGGACCTTGGTGGTATTGTCCCTTGCCTCTCTAGTGGGTACAAACCCTACTTGATCTAAGTGAATCAAGTGTGGTAGGTGTTGTTGGATTCTATTCGCTAATATCTTGGTAAACAGTTTAAGGTCAATGTTGAGCAGGGAAATCGGTCTATAATTCCCGCACAAGGTTGGATCTTTACCCTCTTTTGGCCTGTAAGGACTCTACCGCAAAAGAAGAGGTGGATCCCACCGTATTAAACAGTTTAACCATATATGGGCCCAGAGACGGCAGAAGGGTTTTATAATAGAGGATGGTGAGCCCGTCGGGGCCAGGTGCTTTCCCGGGTTTAGTTGACCCTATTGCTCCCTGGATCTCTTCAATCGTAATTGGGTTTTCTAGGGTCTCCTTAGCCGAGTCTAGCAATTGGGGCATCTGAGATGAAGTCAGGTATGATTGTATGTTTTCCTGCGTCGGGGATTCCCAATCTATGTTGTATAGGGATACGTAGAATTTCTGAAATTCTCGGGCGATGTCATGTGGCTTGGAAACTTTGGTGGTAGTATGTGGGGTATGTATGTCGCCAATCTCTGTTCCCGAAGAGATCTTGCTAGCGTTTTGCCGCATTTGTTGCCAGATTCGTACGAGATTTTCCTACACCTCTGCAGTCACGCTTTGTCCTTAAATTGCAACAAGTCGTTAATTTGTGAACGTCTGGTGAGGTCGGTCGGTCTCCAAGGAGGGGGATGGTGTCTGTTTGTGACGGGCTTCTATCTGTCGTAAGTCGTCCAGTAGTGAGTTCAGCTGTTGGGTACGTTGTTTTTGAATCTCGATCCATGCTTAATAAGCACTGTGCGGATGTTTATTTATTAAGACTTTGATTTATATTTAGTAGCACCCACTGGGATCACAATCCACCGTGTCATTGGTGCTAAAATAAAACTGCAGTTCCCTAGTAACATCTGCGAGCACTTCTTTTGCCTAGTACACACGACCGTTTTTTTTTCCGTCCGAATTCCTCTCCGCCTGCCTTGCATACACACGCGCAGACAAAAGTCCGCCCTTTCTTTTCTTGTTTCTTGTTAAAAAAGAAAAAAGTCCGCCCGTCCAAAGCGCGGCGACGTAGGACGGCACTATAAAGGGGAAGTTCCATTCCAACGGCGCTACCCTTTGGGCTGCTTTTGCTGATCCTCGTGTTAGTAAAAGTTTGGTGAGAGACGATTCGCGCTTTTCAGCCTCGTGCTTTTCAGTCCGTTACAGCATGACGAATGTGCTATCTCCATTACGAACGCTAGTTTTACCAGAAAGAGCGCTCCCGTCTCATACGTGATTCTGAGCCTGCGCTTTTTTTTTTGCCCATCGGAAATCCATACAGACGAACGGTTTTCCCGCCTGGATATTTTCCTGACGGGAAAAAAGAGATCCTGCTCTCTTTTTTTGTCCGGCAGTTTTCCTGTTGGAAAAACTGCGATGGAGCATACACACGGCCGGGATTCACGACGAAAAGCTCTCATAGCAGTTTTCCCGTCGGAAACAACGGTCGTGTGTACTAGGCATTTGTCTTGCAGGAGGCTTTCATTCAGCCTCCAGCATTTGGTCTTTGAGGTGAGGATGTCAGTGAGGGCATGTGATAGGGAGATTGGAGCATGATCAGACCATGTGATGGAACCTATTGCGGAAGTTCTCATTGCATGCAGTTGTGTATGTGGCACCAAGAAGTAGTCGATGCGAGAGTATACCTTGTGAGGTATTAAGCAAAAGGTATAGTCCCTTTCGGTAGGATAAAGAATACACCATACGTCTACTAATTGGGCTTTAAGTAGGGCTTGGGCAATGCGTTTACGGGAGCCAGGAGAAACGGCGGAAAGTGCCGAGGATGTATCTTCAGAAGGGATCACAGGGACATTTAAGTTACCTCCTACTATCAGCTGACCCTCGGAAAAGCCCATTAGGTTTTCAATCGTCTTTCCCAGGAAAGCATCCTGTTGAGTATCAAGGACATACGGATTCACCGAAGTCACCTTGACACAGCCAACCATGCCTTTCAGGAATATAAATCAACCCGCTAGATCTAGCACAGTGTCCAGGCAGGTCCACGGCACCTTACAGGAGATCAATATAAACACCCCTTTCGATCTCGCAGCCCTATTGGTCGAGTGGTAAGCTAGTGGGAAAGCTCGGTTCTTGAGAATGGGCAATATGTCATCTCTAAAGTGGGTCTCATGTAGGAAGACCACATCTGCTTTAAGGCGGTGTAAGTCCTGTGGGTGTTAAGCGAGATCACATTAATCACCTCCATAATCAACAATAGGGTGGGGGGGTGGGAGAGAAAGTCAAGGAAAGCCGAGATAAGAGGGTAAAGAAAAAGAAAGATGCAGAGCGAGAAAACAGAGGTAAAACTCTAAGTAGTTAGCAAATATGCTAATACGCTCACCAGTGCAATACTGGAGGTTGAGCGTTGGCCTATGTGGGGGTTTGGATAGACACAGCCGGAGAGAGCGCCGGCCGTCCCTACCCACCTCAACCTTGATGGGTAATGAAAAACAGCAAAATACAATTATCTTCAAATAATAAACACGGTTTAATCAACAGGTAAGAAAATATGCAACATTATGTGGGATTGTACCTACCCAACAGAAAAAACATTGGGCAACAAGTGGTGTGCGCTATTTTATAACATGACATATTTACGCGGTGTGACATCTTTAAATTTTAGAAAAAATTGGGTTATGTATTGCGCTTTTTTTGCATTAGAATTTTAAAAAATGTATCCCCCCCCCCCCCCCAAAAAAAAAAAAACTGCATTTGAAAAAACCACTACACAAAATAAAAAAAATACATGACAAAAAATTGCAAAACCCACCAATTTATTCTCTAGAAGACAGAAAGGTCGCCCTGGGGCTTTAATGAGGTGAGAGGTTTAGCCAATGTTCACAGCAAAAATGAAAGAAAATCAATTTATTTCAAAATGTTGTATAACAGAAAGGCAACAGCAATGAGTGTGAGTTGCCAGGCCAAATAGCCAATGTTCACAACCCAAGTAGAAGAAAATGAATTTATTACAAATGTCATACATCAATGGGCAACAGCAATGATTGTGTATGTATATGGAAAAACAACAATCTCCTGCGCTCTCAGTGTACAGTCAGGGTACGGATAGTGTGGTTCCGTCTAAAAGCAAAGTCTAAAGTCTTGCAGCCCTCCTCAGAACAATGGGTGTTCACATGGCTAGAAAAAAGAAAAGAGAAAGGAGGGCGCACCAACCTCGTGCATTACCACTTAAAAGTTTTATTAAAATATAAATAAAAAGCAATGGTCCTACTCACAGACGGAGCTTAAGTACAAGCTTATCGGACAATTAGGCTGGAAATTCTTGGCACCCACCGAGCAAACTTGATGACAGAGAGGGTCCAACTGGATGGATCATCTTAGCTCTGAGGAAAGGGGTGCGCCCCTGAAACGCGTCAGCTATATAGATGTTTGAGGTGCTGCCGGACCCTCTCTGTCATCAAGTTCGGTCGGTGGGTGCCAAGAATTTCCAGCCTAATTGTCCAATAAGCTTGTACTTAAGCTCCGTCTGTGAGTAGGACCATTGCTTTTTATTTATATTTTAATAAAACTTTTAAGTGGTAATGCACGAGGTTGGTGCGCCCTCCTTTATCTTTTCTTTTTTGTGTATGTATATGCACAGGTCTGGCGACCCACGATGAGAGAATAAAAATGCACATACATTTAAACAAGGAAGCATGTAAACATAATACAGACATCAATGATACCCGAAATATACAGGCATAAAGCAAGCATCAATAATACCCTACGCGTTTCGCGAGACCCTGCTCACTTCTTCAGGGGCGGATGCATGAGTGTTGTACCTGCAATATAGGTGATGAGATCCAGCCCAGTCTATTGGTAAGTATGAGGCCCTTTGTCCAGACCTCTCTTACCAAATACCCCATCTGCCCCCATCCGCTAATAACATACATCTATTGATCTCATCATTACTTGCAGATCCAACATTCATGCATCCGCCCCTGAAGAAGCGAGCAGGGTCTTGCGAAACGCGTAGAGCATTGATGCTTGTTTTATGCCTGTATATTTCGGGTATCATTGATGTCTGTATTATGTTTACATACTTCCTTGTTTAAATGTATGTGTGTTTTTATTCTCTCGTGTATGTATATGCACTGGTCTGGCAACCCACAATCATTGCTGTTGCCCATTGATGTATGACATTTGTAATAAATTCATTTTCTTCTACTTGTTTTGTGAACATTGGCTATTTGGCCTGGCAACTCACAATCATTGCTGTTGCCGTTCTGTTATACAACATTTTGAAATAAATTGATTTTCTTTCATTTTTGCTGTGAACATTGGCTAAACCTCTCACCTCATTTAAAGTCCCAGGGCAAGCTTTCTGTCTTTTTGTGTACTACTAGGGATGGAGGTGTTATAGGGGTCACACTAGACCTTACTTTCTCTTTTAATTTACTCTCTAGGGCCTCTGCTTTAAAAAATATATAATGTTTGGGGGTGAACTAATTTTCTAGCATTTTGAATGACAGTTGCGCGGTCATGCAACACTGTACGCATATGACATTTTTATCATTTTTTTTTCACACAAATGGGAGCTTTCTTTTGGTGGTATTTAATCACCACTGGGGTTTTTATTTTGTATGCCATTATTAAAAAAAAAAAAATGCGTTTTCTTCGTTTCGGTTATAAAATTTAGCAAAATGATAAATTTTACTTTATACATTTTGACCAAAAATTTATACCGCTACATTTCTTTTGGTAAAAATAACCCAAATCTGTGCAATTGTATTTGGTCTGTGTGAAATAGTCTACAAGATATGGTACCAATCATTGAAAATTGATCACACCTAATGTTACTTGAGGCCCCAACATGACAGGACAGTACAAATATCCCCCAAATAAACCCCTTTTTGGAAAGTAGACCATCCAAGCTATTTAGGAAGAGGCAATGGTGAGTTTTTTCAAGTTGCAATTTTTTCCCACAATTCTTTGGAAAATTAAAATGACACCCCCCCCCCCCCCCCCCCACAAAAATGTCATATTAACAAGTTATTTCTCACACTTGGCATAGGCATACTTGCAACTACACCCCAAAACACAATCTGCTACTCCTCCTGAGTATGGCGATACCACATGTGTGAGACTTTTACACAGCCTTCCCACATAGAGAGGCCCAACATCCAAGGAGCACCTTCAGCTATTATCCACTTTAAGACCAGACCTTCTTCTGATGCTTTTTGTTTACAAGTAAAAATCAGCATTTTTGCTAGAAAATTACTTAGAAAACCTAGTCATTATATATTTGTGTAGCAGAGGCCCTAGAGAATAAAATTGTTGGACATTTTTTTTTATGTCACACGGTATTTGCACAGCAGCTTTTCAAACACAATTTTACACACCAACGCATGAATACATTTTAATGAATTTCAATGCACACAGCGACAATACAATACCCAATTTTTTTTGTCAAATATAAAATATGGTGTTGCGCCGGGTAAATATATAAAAACACGTCAAGCTTTAAAATTGCACACGCTTGTGAAATGGTGCCAAACTTCAGTATTTTAAAAATCTCCATAGGTGATACTTCAGAAGACTTTATTGGTTACCCATTTAGAGTTACACAGGAGGTTTAGTTCTGAGTAATTTTCTAGCAAAAAAAAAAAAAAAAAGATGATTTTTACATGTTAGGAAAAAGAAATCTGAATTTTCTTGGCCTGGAAGTGGTTAAAAGATAAACAAGCTGCATACTGGATTAAATCAGTGCCTAAAACTGAGGATTTACTATCCCTTTAACCACTTACGGACCAGCCGCCGTCGTCATACGTCCCTATTTTGAGGTAGAATACCGGGGTTATGGCAGCAAATAGCTGCCATAACCCCGGTATTTATTTCAACCGCGCCCGGTCTTCTTTCAGATAAAAGATGTCTCCGCGGCGGATTCACCGCAAGATCACTTATTGGCGGCGGGAGAGGTGCTCCCCCCTCCTGCTTAGGTCAATCCTATCCCCTCAGTAGAACCGAGTGAGGGAAAAATGGCCCCCACTCAACTCCATAACATTGGATGACGGAAGCGACGTCAAACGTCACTTCCACCCAATGATCTTAAAAGGGGATTTTTTTATTTTTTTAAAAGAAGACTTTATTTATTTATTTATTTTATTGCATTTAAGTGTAAATGTGAGATGTAAGGTCTTTTTGACCCCAGATTTCACATTAAAGAGGTCCTGTCATGCTTTTTTTTTCTATTAAAAGGGATGTTTACATTCCTTGTAATAGGAATAAAAGTGATCCAATTTTATTATTTTTTTTAAATAAAAAGTAAAATAAGGAAAAAAACAAAAATGTAAAGCGTCCCGTCCCGCCGAGCTCACGTGCAGAAAGCGAACGCATGCATAAGTCGCGCCCGCCTATGAAAACTGTGTTCAAACCACACACGTGAGGTATCGCTGCGATCATTGGAGCGAGAGCAATTACTTTAGTAAAAGACCTTCTCTCTTACTTAAAACTGGTAACCTGTAGACATTTTTAAACATCGCCTATGGAGATTTTTAAGGGTCAAAGTTTGTCGCCATTCCACGAGCGGGCGCAATTTTGAAGCGTGACATGTTGGGTATCAATTTACTCTGTGTAACATTATCTTTCACAATCTAAAAATAAATTGGACTAACTTTACTGTTGTCTTATTTTTTAATAAAAAAAAAAAAAAAAAGGATTTTTCCGGAATAATTGTGCTTGCAAGACCGCTGCGCAAATACGGTGTGACAAAGTATTGCAACGACCGCCGTTTTATTCTCTATGGTGTCTGAAAAATATAAATAATTTTTATATATATATAAAAATTTGGGGGTTCTAAATAATTTTATAGCAAAAAAAAAAAAAAAAATGATTTTAACTTGTAAACAAGTTTGAAAAATAGGCCCGGTCCTTAAGTGGTTAAGCAAATGCTTTTGAATGAATCTTTTGCAAACTCTACTTGCCTGAATGTCTCTGGCTTCAGAACGAAGCATGCAGCCAGTGAAGTCATGATCTGTCGATTAGTTCCAGATCAGCAACTCAGGAAGCACCAAAACTATGGCATCAGCGTGACAGCCAGGAAATTAGCATTTCCAGAAGCAAATGGTAATGGCATTCTACAAACAACCTCTCCAGATATTATTTCTACCCCCCCCCCCCCAATAAAGAGTCTGATGTTTGGAGTTCTGCTTGAAATATTTATTTGCATGGCAAAAATATACTATGTCCATTTTGCATAAAATATCAGATATATTACATATTTGGTAAAACAAGCTTTATCGTCACACAGAATCTGTACACCGCCTTACACTGTACACCCCACAGCTCTGCACACATTGTACAATATGGTACACAATTGGGAACCCCCAATCAACTCTGGGGGGGGCGCTAAAGAGCCAGTCACGGGACACGAGACCAGCGGGCCACCAAATATACTATCGTTCTGTTCTGTTTAATGATATGCAAAGAGCAAAGGTGAACTGCAAAAGTACAGTAAGCCGGCGATGAGCCAATCAGCTCACAGATCAGTGAATTGCAGTTTTTTTTTTTTTTCATTTGAATATTCGACATGAAGATTTGAGAATCCTACAATTCACAATTGCCCAGATTCCTGAATTGAACAATTTTTTGGCAGATCTGCGTACAGATGTTCCGATACATTTGTCAGGTTTCCCAATTGGTTCATCGCTAGCAGTATCCCATTTCAGCCAATCATTTCAGTGTGCTGCAATATATTCATTCTGATTGGTTGCAAAGGGTATACAATCAATATCTGGATAATAAAAAAAAAAAAGGCACTCATTGGGTATCTCAAATATATAAAAATATCTCAGCGGTTCTAAATAAATACAAACCTTGCTTAGTATAATATACCAAAATCCAACCCCGCCATGTACTTTGCTGATTGCCCTTTGCTTTAAGAAAAAGAAACTGAAGAACTGATTTGTAAAAAGCCGTGCAAAAATTAACAATGTGGTAAAAAAAAAAAAGTGCAGCAACCTATAGAAACCAATAAAAACGGTCAATGAAATTCAACACAATCCTACTGTACAAAAGACTTTTTATTTACCAAGCTTTATGTAATATAAGGGGCTTCCTAAGCCACCCAATCAGCAAGGCCCTTGTACTATACAACTGTTGGCAGATCTAAAGGAGATTGTAATGTCTGGGGGGAGATTTACGGAGCAGCAAGCAGAATCGAGAAATTAGAGCTACCAGTAAACATTGTAGCATTGCTAAAGTCACAAAGCAGATTTGACTTTCTGCTAAAGGCTAGCAGGGAGTTTAGAATGTGACATCCAGGCACCAAATTCCTGGCCACAAGGCTACTATATGCAGCTGCCGGGTGGTTGGGTGCAAGAACACCTAAACCCTGAGCAGATACGATGACCTGCAATCTAAAACGAGAGAGAGAGAGAGAGAGAGGCAACTGCACTCACCCAAAAGGGAAACTGTATGTTCTCATAAAGATACGTGTAACAAGTATTCCCACTCTAAAAAGGTAACCAACTAATCACGGTGGTCACATTTTAAAGATTATCTACACCAGTTGTCTCCAAAACGCAGCCCAGGGGGCAAGATGCAGTCCCTTGCTTGCCTTTGTCTAGCCCTTGGTGTACTATTCCTCCCACTGACACCAATGATGGCCCATTATTCCTTCCACTGACACCAATGATGGGGCACTATTCCTCCCACTGAAGGATGGGCCATTTTTCCTTCCACTCACACCAATGAATCTGGCTTTATGCCCCCCCCCCCCCCCGATACCAATGGCAGGGTTTTATTCCTTCCACTTAACACCAACAATGGGGCATAATTCCTCCCACTGAGACCAACAAGAACACATTAACCCTTCCTGATACCAAGGATGGGCCATTATTCCTTCCACTCACACCAATGAATCTGGCTTTATTCCTCCCCCCCCCCATACCAATGGTGGGGCTTTACTCCTTCCACTTGCACGAATGATGGGCACTATTCCTTTCACTTACACCAATGATGTGGCACTATTCCTACCACTGAAACCAAGGTTGGGCCATTATTCCTTCCACTCACACCAATGAATCTGGCTTTATTCCTTCCCCCCCTCCCCCAAACCAACGGCAGGGCTTTATTCCTTCCCCCCACCCAAACAAACGGCAGGGCTTTATTCCTTCTACTTACACCAATGATGGGGCACTATTCCTTCCACTGAAACCAAGGATGGGCCACAATTCCTTCCACTGACACCAACAATAGGGCATAATTTCTCCCACTGAGACCAACAATAAGACATTATTCCATTCTGGTACCAATGATGGGCCATTATTCCTTCCACTCACACCAATAATCGACCATTTCTCCTTCCACTCACACCAATGATGGGGCTTAATTTTTTTCCCCCGATACCAATGGCGGGGCTTTATTCCTTCCACTTACACCAACGATAGGACATTATTCCTCCCACTGATGCAATATTGTTTACTTCCATTGGCACCAGAACATTTTCTACTCACTTTTCGCCCCACCCACAGGGCTTGGCGTGGAGATTTGGATGTATGTTTAGAGTGGTTCCCCCAAGCTTTACATTGTAACTAAATCATTGTGGTTACATTATTTATCATTGTGAGAACGTACCGCATTCCTATTGGGTGAGCACAGTTGTCTTGTGTTTATTTTAGATTGCAAGCTACTTTGTGATGATTAAAAGGTATTATCTCGGAGAATACAGCACTGCCGTTCTGTATTAGGAAATCTACTCCGAGCTCCTAATCCTTTCTATATATTCAAATACACAGACTTCCCTGCTGAGGCCAACCATGCTGGTATGTAACTTCACCTGAATAATATACAGAATTTTGGTTGCTAAGGGTTACCGCACTTTGTATATAATCATTGTGCTTTGCACTGCCTTACTGAACAAGCTTGATTGTTATATTACCAGTATATACATTTCACCAAGCCAGGCAGAATCCATTACCCAACAAGGAAGATCAACAGGCAATAAAACAAAGGCTTTGGGGCTGTCTGAGATAATGTCTTTACCATCTTTGTATTAAAATATCTAGGATACGGCCTTTATCAACAGAAGGTCTATAGTGTGTGTGAGATGCGGTCTTTACCATAATAGTATTTTAAAATGTCTGAGATGCTGTCTTTACCATCATAGAATTTATAACGTCCGAGATACTGTCTTTACCATCAATTTACAGTCTCTGTGATTCTGTCTTTACCATCATAGTGTTTATATTGCCTGAGATACTGTATTTGCCATCATGGTATTTAAAGCTCACAGACTCAAGTTCATCATATGGCACAGTTATATGCATAGGTGTGCGCAGCCTATTGGATTAGGGTGTGCACCCCAAAGTTCAAACAGACATGCGCGCGTGTGTATATATATGGCCCTGGCACATTGATCTCCCCGCTGCCACACAGAGCAATAATGCTATTGCACACTAGGTGATTAGGGTGTGCCCAGGCACATCCGTCACACCCTGTGTGCACTCCTATGCAAAGCAATGTAAACACATTTTACTATGCTTGTTATTAATTACCACAGTGAGCGAGTGTATTCACTGTGTTCATTTAGAAAAGGAAGGGGTCGGTAATTTATGTATTTACTAGCCCCTTCCCTCACTGTCCATTCTGAAACATCCACCAGGGGAAAAGGAGAGGTGGGAAGCCAGTAGCACTGAAGGGCTGGGGGGGGGGGGGGCAACATTGAGGGAAGCGGAGGCAGTAGGGTGAATTGGCACCACACATAGTGCTTAGGGTGTGCCCAGGCACACCTGGCACACCCCCTGCGCACGCCTATGGTTATATGTTAGATAAGCAAATAGAGATTGGTCAAATGGAACTTCAACCACAAAATTTTACTTTCTTCTTTCGACAGAGGGGGGGGGGGGAGAGATGGGTTAAGAGGAAACCCCCCTTTCACTGTACGTCCCGGTCCTAGTTGGGTACCTGTATCGGAAGAGAAGGGGAATCTCGCCAATGGGGCCATAAAACCTTATAATGCACAACAGTGTGAGAGAACCTTTTATTGATAAAAAGTAGACAATTGTTATACTCACAAACACAAGTGTATGTAAGCTCTTCAACAAATTCCAAATCCAGAGACTGGAGATCTAATGCACCCACTTTCCTAAATGGGAAGATGACAGTCGGGGCTAGTATGGCTGACATGTTTCAAGGGGAGTCCCCTCTTCATCAGAACCCTCTCTGGGCTCTGGTGAAGAGAGGACTCCCCTTAATCTTGCCAGCCATACTATACCTGGCTGTCTTCTTCCCAAGTAAGAGAGAGTGTGTGCATTGGAACTCCAGTCTCTGGTTTGGGAATTCGTTAATGAGCTTACATACACCTGGAGCAATAAGTGAAGGATCAATAAAGGTGCAGAGTTGCAGTGAATTCTGGATTTCTTTTTATTTTGTATCTGCAAACGAGCGGTGCTAGCACCTTCACCTGAACCCTGGCTAATGTGCTCACATGGAGCGGCTTTCTCTTCAGTGGTGGTTCCATAAATCTGTGTTTGTGAATGTAACAATTGTCTACTTGTTATCAATTAATGGTTTACAAAGATAGTGCACTAGGCTGGTGTTGCCTCTCTGAGTTCTAGCACATTTGTTATCAGGGCTTCCCCAGTCTTAAGAGGGCTGCCAAGCATGGTGGTCCAACCAACTGAGTGGAATAGTGAAGGTCCATCACTCTCTGAACACCACACTAGAGCGCAGGACGTCGTGTCTTTTCTTCTAACGGAGATTTAACCTGTAACGGGAGGGCCCGTGGAACCCAGAAGCTCCTAGAAAGTATGAGCCAGAAAATAATGGACATTCAGAATATGTCTTGGATTGCTTTAAAAGGGGTCTGTAATGTTGATCCACAATATCTCCCAGGATATCTGCCATATTAGAAGAGTGACTCATTCTAGCTTGGCTGCTCTGCATCTAATTGTGGCTTGTGCGAATTGACCCTGTAATTGTGTACTTGTGATAATGTGTATTGTAAGTTAGCAGACAGCCAGTCTGGGAAACGTAAAGGTCATGCATATGAATCATTTAAGCTGTAAAGGGATTAGTTAATGAACTCACCTGTTGTCTGCTATGGGATGTATTGACACTCAGAATAATGTGTATTGGGGGCTCGTTATGTAACCATTGTGTGATGTTGTGGGTGGAGTTGGGTCATTGTTCATTAGGTTAATGCAGTATACTTTTGGTGTATATAAGAGTCTGTTTTCTCAATAAACATTGTCAGACCTGCTGGAAACCTGAAGACAGAGCGTTTGTCTCGGTATTGAGGGAGAATTATTCTTAGGGATCTGGTTTGCCTCACTTGAGTGTCGGCAGCTGCTGTGTGTTCGGAAAGGGAATATCTTTAAACGGCGGTAACCCCTGCCCTCACAGAACCTTTCCTCCAGTTTCTCCAAAACAAAAAGTTTTAGCCGGAATTATGCTTTCAGTTCCAATAGTCCGCAGACATGCGGAGAAATATAGCGCCAAACTCATATTCCCATTAGACAAAAAAGGATAGATAGGAACGTATAATGGTTTATGAAAAGGGTTCAGAACATCTTTAGATAAATATGGAAAAGTTTCAGAAGCTCATCAGATCTGGATAAAAACTTAAAATAAAAGTACGGGGGGGGGAATTGTTCAACATACATATAACTTTCGGTCATATTTTACCCTCAAATTGCCCAAAAATGCGGCTCATACTGTATTATGCCAATCTGGGCGCAACAAAAACATCCAACGTTACATTTTCTCTGCAGATATTTTTCACATAACAAAGGTCGTTTGGTCATACTGGTACAAATATAATACACTGCACCATGACAGCCAATCAAAATCCAGCCTATAGAGAAGAGATCTGATTTGCTCTTATGGTTTCCATTCACATGCACCTCTCTATCGATAACCTGCGCGTTCATCTCAGCAACCAAACTGTCCATTCCTTCATCATCCGGTCCAATTTACACTATATACAAAAACCATTATTCACCTATAGAATATTCATATACCGCCACCGAAATGTAATTTCTGGAAAAAGGGACTTATGTAAATCTTGCTATCTTTTGAAGCACAAAAATCTCTCAACCAAAAAAAGTATGTGGCAGAAACAAATAAAACTTACCAAAAACATTTACCAACAATAAAAATAGCATCAAGACTATCTTAACCCAATGAAGGCCAAATTAATATCTATTGGGAGTCTTGACATTGGGGATCAAATTGGCCCACCTGATGGGGTTATGGAAGAAATGTTTTCAACATTATCGGTTAGGTCCAATCCTATGTCACATGCACAGCTTGAGCAGCCAATCAGGTCTCTGAGTTTTAAAATGATGTGGTCTTTATTACCATTCCTGGTCCAATTTTTTTTTTTTCTTTCCGTTTAAAAAGGCAGGAAGAAAACTGCAGCATGAAGATTGTCTTTTTTTTTTTTTTGCCAGTTTGGCCATATACTATATGACCAAAAAGGTATGAAGACCCCTGACCATCACACCTATACGGGATTGTTGGACATCCAATTCCAAAACCATGGGCAGTAAATATGGAGTTGCCTTGTATGTGGCTATAACACCCTCCTCTCTTCTCTTCAGCCAAAAGAGCAGGTTGTTACATTGGATAGGAAGACCTGGCCCGAAATGAACCTTCCAATTTATCCCAAAGGTGTTCAGTAGGGTTGAGGTCAGGGCTCTGTGCAGGACACTCAAGTTGCTCCACACTAAACTTCTTCATGGAGATGGAATTTTTTTTGGACATCCTATTCCAAAACCATACCCCCTAATATGACGTTGCCCCCTTTGTGGCTATAACAGCCTCCACTCTTCTAAGAAGGCTTTCCCCAAGAATTTGGAGGGTCTCTTGATTGGAAAAATTCCCCAAGCAGCAAAAAACAAATACTAAAAAGTTTCATACAGAGGACATTTGTTTTTGTTTCAAAAGTTTTGACATTTGTTGATATTAAAACATGAGCTTTTTTTTTTTTTTCTCAATAAAAATATTTTTTGATATTACAATTAGTATTGATTTTTTGCTGCAAAAAAAAAAAAAAACCCTTGTGGAATTTTTCCAATCAATGTATATTTGGGGTGTGCAGCGCCTTTAAACTCACTACACTATCGCTTTTCTCTTTCCATCTTTTGGAATTTTTTGCCCATATGTGAGGTCCGGTTGATGCTGGACAATTTGTGCTCCAATTCTCCACTCTTCTCGGAAGGAACTTGTCCTCATTCAGCCAAAAGAGCATTAATGAATTCAGGTTATGATGTTGGATATGAAGACCTGGCTCCAAGTAAATCTTCCAATTTATCCCAAAGATGTTAAGTAGGGTTGAGGTCAGGGCTCTGTGCAGGACACTCACGTTCCTCTACACCAAACTGGTCAACCCAGGTCTTCATGGAGATGGCTTTTTTTTTTAAGACATCCTATTCCAAAACCATGCCCTCTAATATAGTGTTGCCCCCTTTGTGACCATAACAGCCTTCAGCCTCTACTAGGAAGGCTTTCCACAAGAATTCGGAGTGTGTCTGTAGGAACGTTTGCCCATTTGTAAGGTCAAGTTGATGTTGGATCAGCTCACAAATTGTGTTCTATTTATTCCAAAAGGTGTTCAGTAGGGTTGAGATCAAGACTCTGAAGGACACTTTTGAGTTCTACAAACCAGGGTCTACATACTTGGCCATATAGTGTAGTATTTAAAGTAAAAAAAAAGGAAGATGACCATCAAATTCAACCTTTCATACTTGCGTAGCTCTTGTTGAGAAACTGTGCCAATGTTGCCTTATAAAAAAGAGGAAAAAGTTTCCTAATGATCCCCCGAGGCCCATCAGCATCCGAATATTTCTTCCTTAAAGTGGAGTTCCACCCAAAAATGGAACTTCCACTTTAAGGGAAGGTAACCCCCCATGACATGCCACATTTGGCACGTCATTTTTTTGGGGGGGGGGGAGCGTAAACCCTCTTTTTAAAGGGTTCCAGCTCCCACTTCCTCCCTAGGCCGCCTCATCGGCGGAAGTAAGCTCACGTCAGCCCCCTCCCTCTCCGCAATCACCTGGGACACGTCACAAGTCCCAGGTGATTGCTCCGCTAGTCATGGTGCGCAGCGTGGCTCGCGCATGCGCAGTGCGTGCCCGGCTGTGAAGTCACAGCCGGGCGCCCACAGTGACAATGCCGGCGCCGCGGAGAAGATGGGGGAGACGAGCAGAGCTTCGTTCCCCCGCATCGCTGGACCCTGGGACAGGTAAGTGTCCGATTATTAAAAGTCAGCAGCTGCAGTATTTGTAGCTGCTGACTTTTAATATTTTTTTTTTTTTTTTTTTTTTAGGCGGACCTCCGCTTTAACCATTAGTAATTCATATTATGGATGTTATCAGTTGCAAGAAAAAACTATTGTTGCACTCTTTTTCTTTGAATTTATTATTGTTTGACAAATATCGGTGCTAGATTTTCATTACGGGTATTTTACCTTCTGCTGGAAAATACAACATGCTGCAGTTTTGATCCTGGTTACGTTCCCTCTTTTAAGACTGCAGTTACTAGAAATTTTACTATGAACACAGTGTCCATTTTTATATCATTGTCCTTATGTTAAATTCTTTTTTTTCCAGCAAAAAAAAAGCACAGAAAGAAAAAAAAAAAGGGGGGGGAAGAAAACATAAAAAGGCAAACCGGGGCCCGCATTCACACGGCTAGGACTTTATAGCCCCCTTTGGCAAGCAGTGAGGGGGGCACACAGTCAACGACATAGAGCACTAGCTGCTGGTCGGTAAGGAAATGACTGGTTCTCTTTAATCTCTAGCAACAAATGAATCTCATCTAACTTTTGAATGTTTATACCGACTCCAAATTAGGAGAAGTTCCTATAATAGGAGCCGGGGTTTAGCTTAGTAGCATAAGGTCTGCATGTTGACAAGAACCTCGTCTGAAACGCCATAAAATTTATAGGTTACAAATTAAAGCGGAGGTCCACCCAGAAATTTTTTTAGCACTAAAATCCTAAAAAAAAAGCTAGAAAAAAAAATGTATAGAATTTTTTTTTTTATACTCACCCGAAATACCCGTTGCTATGCGGAAGTCCCTAGTCTGCCTCTTCCTTTGCCTCGGTGGGTCTCCTTCCGCTTCCTCTTCTAGTGAATGGGGTGCGCTGCCTTCTCGGAACTGTGTGTATCCCAGAGAGCAGCCGCCCATTCACAAGTCGGCGCGAGACTCGCGCATGCGCAGTAGGAAACGGGCAGTGAAGCCGTTATGCTTCACTACCTGTTTCCCTTAGTGTGTGGAAGGCGGCGCGGGACCTGCAGTGATCGAGGGATCGGCATCGGGGGGGGGGGGGGGCATCAGCGCGGGAGAGTAGGACAGGTAAGTATCCTTATTAAAAGTCAGCAGCTACAGTGTTAGTAGCTGCTGACTTTAAAAAAAAAAAAAAAAAAAAATCGCATTCATTCTAGATGGCATTCAAACACACCTTTCTGAAGGACGCCTGTTGCCAAAAACGTTACAGGCGCCTTGCTTTAAAGTGGTTGTAAACCTTTCCATATACCCAAGAAAGTGATTGGTCTCAGGTGATGCAGAGATGAAACAAATCCTTCTACATAAGTTGTACCTGTTTATCTGTCGTCTTCTCTACATCCGTTTAAAGCCCAGAATTTATAAAGCTTGTCTGAGCTGCCAGAAAAAAGGAGGCGGAGAGCTGAACTTACACTCTGCAGAGCTCAGTGAGGACAGCACTGAGAGCTGAGGGGAGGGGAAGGGAAGGGATGGGATGGGACAAGCCCCTCCCCCTCACACAGTACCACACGGGAACAGAGCTTAGGCTGTCAATCACAGGCTATGTCTGTGTGCTGGAGCTCCATCTCCTGTCACCATTTTTCTCTTGGTGTCAGGAAAACTTGTTAAAAGTGACTCATGCTGATAGCAGAGGAAGGAGGCATGAGACAGAAATGACACTTAGGGTGCTGGATTGAGACAAGTACACACTATAGAGGGATAGGCTTTGTTCATATTTCATGTCTGAGGTTTACAACCACTTTAAAATAAAATGAGCAGGGTGCTGTACATAGCTTTATGAAAACATCACAGCCCCCCTGCCTCAGTACTTCTCTCAAGACCCCCCCCCCCCCAGTCCTGATGCAAGCAGTGGGCTGGCTCTTGGGAGGAGCTATGAAAATATCAAAATGTCTTGATGGGTGGGTGTCAGTTAAAACTTTACACTTGGTAGGCTGCATTTGCATGCAGACCACCCTATGTAACACCCCCACCCAGGGGCGGGCTAGGGACATTCTGGCTGGGGAGGAAAGGAAATGAGGCGGAGCTCTCTCTGACTTGCTGCAGCTTCTAATGCACATTGTGAGAAGCTCACAGAATGCAGTGAAATCAGAGTAAGACATTTCAGTACAGAAGAGGAGACTTTATAGGAGGGCAGCCTTAAAAAACAAAAAAAAAAAAAAAAAAAAATGGGGGGGGGTTACCCTTTAAGTTAATTTTCCACAAGCTAGCCACATCATCTCTGCCTGCATAACTCATTTCTTAGCATGCAAAGTCTAAGCTGTGCTTACAGTCACATTTTGCCCAAAAAAGGTTTGCAGTTGAAAAGGAAAAAAAAATTGATGAAGATACATTGGGGCGTACATTCCTTAAAAAAAAAAAAAAAAAAAAAATTGAAAATATTCTTACCACTTCAAAATTCAGCAAAATTTGTATAAAACCCAAATATTTCACACATCTGCAAATTCATTCCAGTAAAAACCTTACAAATCCCTCTAACAGGGTCATTGATACAAAACGCCTAGAGGCTGACGGATCGTATTCAGCCCTCGCTTCCGCACACAGCTGCAATCTCACTATTAAGGAAGAAAAAAAAAAAAAAAAAAAACTACATGTGCTGAATTAAAAAAAAAACACCATGGGTTAAAATATTTGCAACATCATAAATATAAAAAAAGCAGAAGAAAATAAAAATAAAAAAGTGCTTTAAACATCACAAGCCTCAGTTCTTGATTTCAACCAGTAAAATCACAGCGATGTATAATACTGCTTCCGTCGTAATCCGAGTTATCCCTGCTCTTGTGCAAAGAGAGGCGTTTAGAAAGGCACGGGGGGCAGGGGGCATGTAACAGAGCGCCCTCTGCTGGTCGCAACTCTTTAGGTGCGGATACAGGCACTGCGGGAGAAGGAGGCTTCACATTCCAGTTCCAATTGTCCGTATCTCAGCTTAGCACAACTCGGCCTCGATTGCCAAAAATATGACCTCCAAGCCAGTCCGGATTCCAAGTCCGCCGACGGTCCTATGCATGACGGACCAGAAGCCTCACCGCAACTGAAATGTAACACTGTTTACCCGTCTAAGGCAGAAGATAAATCGCCCGGCAATTTATCTACTACTGTCTACAGACGGGGCAGTCTGTTGTGTAGCCGGGGGGTGGGGGCTCCTGCGCTGATGCTGAAGGGGGTTTTCAGATAAGTCGAGAACTTTTCAAAAACTGGATCAGAACCTTGTAGACGAAGGTGTACTGGGCGATCGTCTGCACCATCAACATCCGCTGTTGCCGCAGCATGTCCAGCATGAACGGGATGTCCAGCATCTGCGCAATAAAATGAAGCGTCATTAATCAGAGCCATTCAGACAGCACAGGATGAATAAATATCTAAGCAGACGTCTCCCCTTAGTGTAAAACGGTCAGGAGATCCAGAGAGAGATAGAAAAAATAATATGCAAATCTTGACTTTTGCTGCAAAATCTGAACTTGGTCCCACCCCTGAGGATTTTTAACTGGCCAGAAAAGCCACACACACCACTTTGATGGCTTGTTTGGATGGGCTGTTGGGGGAGGCATTAAAAAAACAGTTGAGCCACATTTGTACCCCACACACCCCCGAGGACCCATTCTTGAAGTGGACCTTCATCCTAAAGAATTTGTCATATTGCCCTTCCTCCTTCCCTTGGAGTTCTCCAAGGGAAGGAGAACTCTTACACTTGGAGTTTTTATTTTTTTTATAAATGCTATTCGTGTTGCAAAGTATTTTTTGCCAATGATACCAAAGATGGGGCGCCATTCCTCCCAATGATACCAACGATGGGGCGCTATTCTTCCCAATGACACCAACAATGGGGCACTCTTCCTCCCAATGATACCAATGATGGGGCACCATTTCTCCCAATGTTACCCTAGATGGGGCGCCATTCCTCCCAATGATACCAACTATGGGGCGCTATTCTTCCCAATGATACCAAAGATGGGGTGCTATTCTTCCCAATGATACCAACGATGGGGCACTCTTCCTCCCAATGATGGGGCACCATTTCTCCCAATGATACCAAAGATGGGGCGCTATTCTTCCCAATGATACCAAAGATGGGGCGCCATTCCTCCCAATGATAGCAAATGTAGTGATCTTTACTCCCACTGATGCCAGGAAAATTTCCACTCCCGCTGGCCACAGTCCGGCCCTCCTAAGGACAATAAACTGGCTCTTGGTTTAGAAAATTTGGAGACCCCTGTTTTAAAAGATAGAATAATATGTATATTTTGTATCTACAGTATTACTGTTTTAGACCAACACTCATCAAAGTAAAAAAAAAAAAAATTTTTTTTTTTTACACTGCAATAAGAATGGTGAGAAAAGAGTGAGGACATACAAGAGCAGAAAATGTATTTGTGGGCAGGTTGAGCTGCTGCATTTTTGAGTTGGGGAAAACTTGGATTTGCTAGGATTGGTTTTCGGTTGTACTCACCTCGTTGTGCTCCAGACATGCAATCATAACCTCAGATAAGATCACAACTCCGGTCCGGCCAACACCCGCATTGCAGTGGACGAGCACTGGGGGATTTGGGGTGTTGGGGTCATTTGTGCTGTTTGTATGCCGCCGGACGGACTGGATCTCCTCCAGATAGGCTGAAAAAGAAAAAAAAATATGAAGCAATAAAATGGATGTATTAAAAGCTATAAACAAACATCTAGCCCCCTTTAAGGATTAATTTTATATATATCTCAATAATGGTATATAATAATAATGTTATTATTATTATTGTAGCAGGTATTTGAATTTAGGGGAAGCATCTGGGTGGTAGTGTAACCCAGATGCACTAATTGCTAGGGAATCCGAGACCTTTTTCTGGTTCTTGGAGGACTCTGGTGGTGTGAGGTTCCTTGTGGTCCACAGGTGGCGCTGTTGCCCTGGGCCGGAGCTGAACACCACAAGACTGTGCCTTTTTGTCCTTCCCTGAAGCTGGTACAGTGGGGCGGGGAACCCGCTGTGACGCAAAGGGAGAGGGGATAAAAGGGGCGGACGCCCTTACCACGGGGTTCAGAGTGTTCAGAGTTTTCAGAGCTCAGAGTGGGAGTCGGAGGACTCGGCCGCATCTCAGGCACCTTCAGCTTGGGTGCTGGCATTCCAGTGTTCCAGGCCTAGGTGCCCTTGACCTGGCCGGAGCGGAGATGGAGTCCATCTCAGGCACCTTTAGCCTGGGGTGAGGTACTATGGCGGACGCCTGGGGCTCAGTACCTTCGACTGAGTTCCACGAGGGTGGAGGAATCCGAGGGGGGCCCTAACTCCTTGGGTGCCCGTGTCTGAGTTCCTGAGGACTGGTGTGCGGAACTTCTCTGGAGAGTCCGGCGCAGCATCGCTGGTGACAGAGAGGCCTCCTGTTTCTCCCTTGGACGGATTTCCTTCCCCTGACAGGGGCCGTGCTAGCGAAGGTAATTCACGTTCTATTTCACATAGTCAGTGGCAGTGACTATTTACCACTGGTGATACCAAAGTGGTTAGCAACAGAAGGGGAAGGATTGTGCCTCGATCTATCCCCTTTATTACTCAGTAAAGAAACTGTATGTTTGTACGCCAAGAAGAATAAAACGGAGTTGGACCTATTCACTGTATGGAACTCTGGTTACTAGGAGCAAAGGAGTCAGGGACGAAGTACTGGACTTGACTCTAGGACACCTACACAAGGCCCAATCTTTCTGGCCTTCACCTCTTAGCTATGGAGGACATGGGCCGTGGTGCATCTCATCCCTCCCCCCAGCACTGACAACCCTAGACGAAAAAAGACAAGCCGAGTATGAGAAAGGGAGAGAGGGGCGAGGCCGCTACATTATTATTAAGATATAGGTTTTATTTATGTGACATGCACATGGCGGGAACCTTGAAGACTGAAAACATCACACAGTCATAAGGCAGATTATCCTGTAATTGGTTTACAGCTAACCCATGGTGCTCTGGGAATCTACATGGTAAATAGAAAAAAAAAAACTATTTTGTATGTAGATATATATCTTGATACGGAGAGTAGAAAATCATAAGGAATGTTCGCTAAAACAAACTTTTAGATGTCTATTTATTGCCTTTCCCCCCGAGATTCACACATTTTTCTAATCGGAATCAACTGGAAAAATGTGTGAACCACGTGTGAAAACATTTATAAATGGACCCCTTAATGTTCACCAACATTTTGACGTGGCTCAGCGCATTTTTTTCCCAAGGCTGCACCCCACTGAAATATTGGTGAGCAATAAAAATCAATGTCAGAACTTGTGTTGGACGAGCAGTTCGGACCAAGCCTAAGTTCAGCCCGAAAATTGCCTGTTCGGTGACCACACGGATTTACGGGTCCCCCAAGCGCCCCACACTGCACAGAGAGCCCCCCTCCTTCCCCAAAGCACCCCCCATGTTAAGGGCATGTGGCCTGGTATGGTTCAGGGCGCTTGCTCCTCCCCCCCTCTCCTGGCCTGCCAGGCTACATGCCCAGATAAGGGTCTGGTATGGATTTTAGGGGGGGGGGGGGCCCATGCTATTTAACATTTTTGTATTGTCAGCAATGGTTTGCAGTACAGATGCGCCACTTTACAGGCAGACAAAGGGGACCCTCCAGGCACTATATTTAAAGGATTTTTTATTTTTTGTTGCGCTTTAAGCATTAATAAGATCACTGCTCCTGGGCCTACATACCATTTTTATGGCCAATAACTTGTATATAAGCCTTCAAAATGGGGACTTTTGATTTTTCAAGTTTGGGTCCCTTAGACTTTACTAGGGTTCACAGCTCGGGTCTGAAATTTTTTCATGTTCGGGAGTTCTGGTGCGAACTGAACCGGGGGGTTGTTCGGCCCATCACTTGTCAGAACTACTCCCGGAAAGTCCAGTGTGTGCTTTAATTGTTGCGGCATGTTCATACTAGTTGTGTGCCAGTTTCCGCTCTACTGATATAAAAATAAACAGATACTAAACAACCGTGTCAAACCATGACCTTGCTTCTGCCTGTTCAATTAGCTAGATTGTTATTCAGGTAGAGAAAATGGGGAAGGGGAGAGGATTCTCCAGATGGAGGCTAGAATAACTTGGCTGAAAAGCATAGCAGGTTCTAGAAGGATAACTAATTTGGTAAGGGCTGTAGGACAGTTTGCACATAGCAACAAAATAATACTTTTCTAAAAGTGGCATGATGACACAATGTATGGAGCTTACAGAGAAAGCCCTTCAGATCCTCAGGGTGTCCGTGTTCCGGCCAGTCCGTGTACTGCAGGTGCCACACAGTCCTCTCCTGTCCGGTCAGCAGGTGCTTTATTTTCAGACCAGTGGTGGCGTAACAGCCGGAGTCAGTGCGGAAGCGGGTGGTGATCTTGAACCTCCCGTAGGTAACGGTGTTGTGCCTTGATCCAAGCCTTGGCCAATATCGGTAACTCTTCTCCCGGCCTGCCTCCTGGTGGAGAAACAGAAGAGAGATTTACTGGGAATATTCTAGATCAGTGGGTCTCAACCTTTTTAGTGCCGTGACCCCTTGATAAAATATCCCAAGTTGTGGGGACCTCCAACAATAAAATTATTTTCGTAGCGTGGGTTGTCAGCACCCAAGGCAAAACAAGTAATTTGCGCCCCTAACCCACGGACATATGTCGCTCCCTGAGTCCCTTCCACTCGTACAGTATTAAAACCCCTTATGGTACATTTTAGAATGTACCACTCTCTCTCTCTCTCTTTGTTCTCCTCTCTTTCCCTTTTATCTCTCTCTATACAAATTTCTTGTTGTTTTTTTTTCTCCACGTCCCTCTCTAGCTGCCTTTCTTGTCCTTTCTCTTATTCTTTTGCACCCTTTTTCTTTGTTCCTCCCCCTTCCATGTATTCTCTATTTTTATTCCTTCTCTTACTCCCTCTATTGGGGGGTGGGGGGAATGGGATGAGTATTATTACTTACCTTCCAGAAAGTAGCAGTATGAGGCTTCACTACCTGATGCTATGAGTTCAATCTTCCTTGTTTGGAGTTTTGGAATGGAAATGTTGGCAAATTTTACACTCAAAAAAATAAGTCTTTTACTGGCCCTTAGCGTTTGCTTAAAGTGTGTGTATGAGCAATACTTTTTTTTTTAGCTTTGGGTGGCATTGGGAGAGGATAGTCTAGATTTTATTTTAATCTTATTTTATAAAAATCCAATGCATTTCGGGGGTTCTTCATCAGGGCTTGGAATTGTTAGATGAAGCATGTATTGGACTGATAACTTGCAGGGATCCTGAGGGGTAAATACTATGACTGCTCCAGTTGTCGGCTGAGAAGCCGCCTAATTGGCATCTGGACCGATTTGGTAACAACTGTTTAAGGGGGAATTCTCTTCACACTAGAAGGTCATTTCGGGACAGGAAGTGAAGAAAAATGTCCCCACATGGACGCCCGACAGGATTTCTAACCAGTTCCTACTTTATTCAAGATTGAAAAAATTTTTTTGGGGTTTTGATACACTTTAAACCTAACCCTTTGTTCTGTAAAAAAACAAACCTAACCCTAAAATTTTTAGAATACATTTTGTGTTTTTATCACAGCGATAAATACCACATTTCCATGGCAATAGATTTAAGGCAGCAGTATAACCTCATTGATAATAAAATACAGAATAAAGATTTTGGTGCAAACTGAAAAAAAAAAAAAAAAAAAAGATAAAAGATTGGTGTTCATGGGCAAATCACAGGTTCCGTTTACAGTGGTACAAATTTTGAATAAACTTTGAATAAAAAGAATATGAGTGCTAAACTTTCATACAACCCTTTAGAAATATTCCATATTTTCCACCGATATAATGGGCTTTTTCTAAGTAAATTATGAAAATAGAAAATCATATATTTTGTTTGTCTATGGTAAATATAAAATGGTGCAGCTTACCTCTTCCAGTGTTACCATGGCGATGATGGCTACCCCCTGCTCCCAGACCATTTGCCAGAATTCTTGACACGTATTCTGCAGAGGTCCTTGGGTGGCAATGTAATCCCACTCCACACTGCCAACAGTTACCTACAAAACAAACAGTCAGGTTCATTCATAAAAAATAATTCTGGTACCATAAAAACAGAGAGAACCAGGGTGATGGGAGCAGGGGTGGTGGGGCAGGTGACACCGTGAGCCACAGGGGGCGGTGGGGCAGGTGACACCATGAGCCGGGGGGGGCAGGTGACACCGTGAGGCGGGGGGGCAGGTGACACCGTGGGGAAGGCGACACGGGGAGCCGGGCAAGGTGGCAAATGACAGAGGGAGCCGGGCGAGGTGGCAAATGACAGAGGGAGCCGGGCGAGGTGGCAAATGACACAGGGAGCCGGGCGAGGTGGCAAATGACACAGGGAGACGGGGGAGGTGGCAAATGACACGGGGAGACGGGGGGAGGTGGCAAATGACACGGGGAGACGGGGGGAGGTGGCAAATGACACGGGGAGACGGGGGGAGGTGGCAAATGACACGGGGAGACGGGGGAGGTGGCAAATGACACGGGGAGACGGGGGGAGGTGGCAAATGACACGGGGAGACGGGGGGAGGTGGCAAATGACACGGGGAGAGGTGGCAAATGACACGGGGAGACGGGGGAGGTGGCAAATGACACGGGGAGACGGGGGAGGTGGCAAATGACACAGGGAGACGGGGGAGGTGGCAAATGACACAGGGAGACGGGGGAGGTGGCAAATGACACAGGGAGACGGGGGAGGTGGCAAATGACACAGGGAGACGGGGGAGGTGGCAAATGACACAGGGAGACGGGGGAGGTGGCAAATGACACAGGGAGACGGGGGAGGTGGCAAATGACACAGGGAGACGGGGGGAGGTGGCGGGAATGTGCCAGATGATACGGGGGGGACTCACCTTTATGTGGGAGGCATTGATATACCCGGTGTTATTTTCTTTAGTTGGGACCAATTCCACCCGAGTATCATCATAGGGCAGGACATCCTGGAACCGGTTCCGCTCGGCATTCTCAGGCAGCCGCGCTATGGAGCACTCGGTGTCGGGCAATCGCTTCTTCAGGGTCTGCTCATACTCAGTAAAGACCATGCCTTGTTCAAGCCGCTGCTCCAGAATTTTACACTGTGACAAACATAACGGGGTTAGATGAATGACTTCAGCTATGTGCACCTAGTCACAGTTAGACACAAGCCATGCAACACCAAAGAGAGGAAAGAGGCAGTAAAGTTTGCCAACAAATTTAGAAAGGAAGCCACTTGTAGATAGACAAAGTGTGGAAGGGTTAGAACCTCTGTCAGGTGGGGCTGTAAAAACATTGATCAACCACCCATTTTTACCACCAACCATGTGAACAAGGTCTTAAAAAGTGCCATAGACAAAACAGAGCGACACTCAGAGGATTTTGAAGCTTGCCAATTACCCGCTCGTCATTGGACGCTTTTATACTTTGATGCTCCTCCCTCTCGTCATCCGGTAGCGGCATGCGGGGCAGGACAAGACCGTTCCAAGCAGCAAGCTTCAAAGGTCCCATTTTTTTAACTTCTGCTCGGATACCTTTTTTCATACCCTATAATATTATATTATAAAACAAGCACAAACAAAAAACATTTAAAAAAAGAAATAAGGCATTCGTTTAAATAAGGCATTCGTTATTTCGCTAAATTCGTAACGTCGGATAAATTCGTATTCGTTACGTTCACCAACAGCCAAATTTGAAAAGAAATTCCAATACCTATAATTTAATAGCTAGATATAGTCAAGTTATTATTAGTTGGTTATTTCAAATTTTCTGGTTCTCGAATTTCCGATTTTTATAGAATTTCCAAATTTTTTTTTCGAATTTACGAATTCTGGATTTTTTTCGAATTTACGAATTTCCGATTTTTATCGCATTTATGATTTTTTTTCGAATTTACAAATATTCTCAAAAGTTTGTTTATATCCAAATTAACGAATATGTTAAAATTCGTAAAAAAAATAATTCGGAATGAAACAAATTGCACGTGTCTACTACGTAGTGCAAGGGCCTCCCTGATTGTAATAAACTTGAAAGTGTTTAGGTTTGACCTCATATTATATGGTTTTGGGAAATCTAAGGGAAAATTGTACATAAGAAATGTAAAATGTATGGCCAGCCTAAGCTTCAACTTTTGAACTCTGTAAATATTAGTTTATTAGCAAAGCAGTTAAGATTAGCTTGGTAAACAGGAAAAACTAGCTTACAGCTTCATCAATAAAAACTGACCCCAATCCATTAAAGCTTCCCTTTAAAGCAGCTAAAATATTAAATAATTTTCCAACCCCCAATCAAGATTCAAGTGACTGGAATTGTACTTACCCCTGAAGGCGGAAGACCCTCAACTATGTCCTTCTTTCCGGACAGGACATCAGACACCGGCCTTTTTTTCATGGGCTCCTTTTTCACTCTATACGTCACCGTGCCAGCTATGAGATTGGACTCGGATACAGAGGGAGGTATTGTGCCGCTCCCTCTCCTGTTGGATAGGAGGTCTCCTGTAAACTGTAGAGGACTGATGGCGGTTTGCCGCCTTTCTTTCTCCACCTCCACTGGTTTGTGCTCATAGATGTGTAAATGATTGAGTGGCACGGAGCTGTATGGGTAGCTGGGCTCCGACTCATCTGGATAGGTCTCCATGACTGTTCGGAGTTGGGACCGATCATAATGAGCCGTTTGAGGGACGTTCGCCACGTTGTCTTCTTCCTCATTGTCATCATCATCCTCACTGCTGTGAATGAGCATGGTGGCATCGGAGAGGGACTTCTTGTGCCCGTAACGGCCTCTTTCTTGCTCAGCACCTTGCTCCTCTTTAGCGCGTTCTATGTAAACATTGGTTGGCGAATCTGTTGGCATGATCCTTTGCGGTGCCACGTTGGCGGAAGAGGAAGACGCGGTCCGCTCTTTCACCCTCATTCCTTCAAAGCTATGGGTCAGCCCTGCAATTTCTATGCTGTTCCTCTTCTGAAGTTGGGCATGGCGGGCCGCTGTTAATGGCTCGCTGACTTCTTGCAAAGAATGAGCCACCGGAAGGCTATCCTCCTGGAACATCTGCACCGAATGGTGGACCCTCCTGGTGATTAGGTCAGGGTTACTGCTGCTTGTATGATGCCGGGTTAGATCCGGGGTGCTGTTGGCTGGGCGCGGGTATGGGTATGGATATGGAGGAGGAGGCCGGTATACCTGAGTTTTCATGATGTTGGAAGCCGGGTAGTCTTGGGCCTGAAGCTGGACATTGGTCAGTTCGGGGACACTTACTGCACCAACTACTGGGCGTCGCTCGGCCTGGTAAGGGTAGGGAGATTGGCTGTGGAAACTGTAGTTCAGGTTGAACGGATAATGATGGGACTGGGGGGAGGTGAACTGGGCATGCTCTCGGATTTCCGGTTGACTGTACACCAAAGCATCCGGCCTACTGTAGGCATAGGAATTGCCGATGTTGAGGTTCCTCATCGAGTGGCTCTGCCTGTCCGAATGCATGACGCCCCTGTTCAGCTGCCTCATCACCGTCTCATAATCAGGAGTCGGGCGGTAAGAGGGAGGGATGAGGGCACTGTGCCGGTGGGTGGGGATGTACTCCTGCCTCATGATGTCACTTCCTGTAATGCTGGGATTGGAGGACATGGGCGACGGCTGCATGTAGTGTTGTTGGGTGTTGAGTGAGTTGGTACTGTGAGCGCTGTAGACGCTGCCATTGCGGATTCTACCATTGAAGTCGTGAGGACTGCGGTCGAGGCTGGTCTGGGAGTGATAGTAATATCCGTTCTGATTGCTCACAAACACAGGGAGATTGTCTGCAATAGTCAAAATACACACAAATAAATGGCTGGTCATCTACAATCACTGCGTATTTTCCTAAAACCTAAACGTTCAAATTTTTTTTGTATAGAGCAGGGAAGGGTTAGGTCCTTCTTGCTGTCTTTGTCCCCACTGAGAAGAATTATGTTCTCCATTTGTCCTGTGACCACCGTGGCTGGAAGTCACAAAAAAAAAATAAAAAAAATTTGAGTTGCCACCAGGACAGGAAGTAAGGGGAAATATTCCAATATCCAGTTTACAATGGTCCCCTCACTTCCTGCTAGGTCTCCGAAACAGGAAACAAAGGGAAATCTCCCCAATGGGACACCGAAAAAAAAACTTCCACGATTTTGAACCCTTCCCTAGTCTATAAAAAATAGGTTGAGATGACATTAAAAGAGACACTAAAGATATCCTTGTTCTCCAAAAAAAAAATCCATATACACAGTGGCATCACTAGGGTTGGTGTCACCTGGTGTGGTAAAACATGGTGACAACCCCCCCCTTCCCCACCCCAATATTTTTTTTTCCCATGGGAGGCAGATTCTGGCTAAGCATTGCTGCCAATGACAGGTGTATGTCAGAGCTTTCACCATGATACCCCTGCTTAGGAATGGAAGCCACTGAATGCGTAAGGGAGGGAAGGGGGGGGGCACTGATTTTAAAGGGCGGGCGACACCCTAAAAAAGGACAGAACCCACTAGGAAACCCCAAGTGTGGGGATGATGGCATTACAGCAGGCAGAGGGTTAAAAAGCAAGGGTGAGGTGGGTAGTTACTTGGGAAGCCCAGATCCCAGCCTCCCGCATGATGAGAACAATGGAGTAGTGGATCGAGGAGCTGGCGTGGGTGCAGTGAGGAGCTGGGTTCTGAAAGTCATAGGAAAAGTTTGGGGCAGCATGGTCTCTAATACCCTCCCTCCATCCTGGGCCCCGAGCACCAGCAAGCCAGCACTCTACTTCAGCGGAGTCCCAGCCTTAGCCTGTGCCAGGTCCCAACGTAGGCCCTGCTTCTGCTAAACCATTCTCCCCCACTCAGCATTGCATCCCATCGGGCGGTACTCACTTGCGGGAGTCCCTGTGGGTGCCCGCCAGTGCTATGCCAAATGCAGCATACCTGGCATTCCTTCAGAAGTGCCCGGGATGCCGTGTTTGCATAGCACCGGCAGCGATGGCATCAGCAGAGCTTATACTGGTGCCGACCCTGATGGTTTCACCCCTCTGGCGCATGTCCACAGGGATGCCACTGCATAATAGCCCTGTAATCTATTTTCTTTAAAATTATTTCTTATTGTGGTTTCCTGCTCCTCTGGGAGCTCCTGGACCTCTACTTTACCCACACACTTCCATTTGTTTGGAACGAGCCATGCAAGTTAGTTGGGGTCATGTGTGCTGCTCTATGCACACTACAAATGCCATAGTGCCAAGTCCATCTCAGGAGGGAGCAAGAGAGGATGGCTACATTCCTACATACAGTGGGATCATGGAGAATGACCGTAGCCCCCCTATAAGCAGCAGCAAATAAAATAAAAAAGTAATATGAAGATTTGGAACAGGCTGAGGGCCATAATAATGCCCTGTACACACAGTCTCCCCTGATTGGCTGACTGACTTTGACAGCCACGGGAGCCAATAGCGCTGCTGCCCTGTCTCAGCCATACAGGAGGAGTGTATTGGATGGCTGAGGTGACCGTGGATATTGCTGGAGAGAGAAGGAGCTCAGGTAGGTAATTGGGGGGTGCTGGGGGGGCTGCTACACACAGAAGGTTTTTTATCTTAATGCATAGAATGCATTAGGATAAAAAACCTTCTGCCTTTACAACTCCTTTAAGTATCATTTAGTAAGAATGTACATCTACGTCAAAAAAATCTTTTTCTAGGGTTGGCATAATAAATGTGGAAATCTACCTTGTGAAGAGGTGTAAGGCTCATTGTAGTGTCCATTGTAGTGCATCTGGGGAGGAGGCATCATATAAGGCTGGTGCTTTGGCTGCAAAGGATACAAAATGTAGCAATGTTATATTTATTATCTTCTAAATGTTAAACATGTTTAATGCATCTTGTATTGGAACCGCTTCCCACACTCCGCTTGAGTACTTCCGTCAGTATACCGCTTCCTCCAGTCTGAACATAGATATCAGATATTACAGCCACATATTGAAACCAAGAACCAGGCGAGACTAACTCGGTTACAAAACTGGAAATTCTTTATTTGAAACTCCGACACATACTTTTAGATCCCACAGGAGGACATCCCCTCCTGATCATATTACCCTAACAATACAAACTGTAACCAGAAACATAATTACAACATGGTCACCCTCATAGAACTGGAGAGCTGCACTGTAGCCGTCTTTTGGCTATAGCGAGGGCAGGAAGGGGTAAATTTGCAGATTCTTTTTTTCTTTTTAACCTTATCAATCTGTCGCATTGTTATAAACATATTTCTAACTATGTATTTACATGGGGGAGCTATATGCAGAGACCACGCTTAAAGATTAACCTGTTACCGCCCGCGTAGCACGCAAGTGCGGCAGCAAAAGGGTGGGCTGTAACACGCACAATCCGCACATAGGGGGCTGATGCTTCTGTGCCGAGAGCGCACTTTCTGCACTCTTCCAGCACAGAGACCCAGCAGTCAGTCCCCACTAACAATCGTAGCCAACAGGACTGGCTCCCGTTCATGTGACCACTGTGACAGCCAA
This sequence comes from Rana muscosa, assembly GCA_029206835.1. Taxonomy (NCBI): domain Eukaryota; kingdom Metazoa; phylum Chordata; class Amphibia; order Anura; family Ranidae; genus Rana; species Rana muscosa. The sequence goes on from CM055126.1 coordinate 228,744,351, forward strand.
TTACAATGGTTACATGATCGCTGTTCCTTCCCTGCAAGCTTTCACGTACACCACTTATAAAAAAAAAAAAAAAACATTTAGGAGTTCTATTTATAAAAGCGCTGGACGGATGTCACACACATTCATGCAGGTTGGACAAATTTCCCCCTATTTTCTGTAATAGATTAATCCCTATCTTCGCTGGCTCCATCTAGTGGCCAAAATGGGGTATCGTTTCCTGAAATATCTCAATGAGAAACTATACACCATTTTGTCCACTAGATGGAGACGACGATCATGGGAATGAATCTATTACAGAAAAGATGTCGAAAAATGATTATTGCCTGCAGGAATGTGTGTAACATTTGTCCAATAAATATTTTAAAAATAGACCTCTTCCTGTTACAGATTTATTTATTTTTTGTTTCACATCCTGTCCAGAGAAACTGTTCTTACCTTCTCATGCAGTGAGGGTAAATCTCTCTTAAGGGAGCTCTGAACAGTAGTAAAAACCCAACAAGGGTTTTAATGCTCCCCTATTCTACCCAAAAAAACAAAACAAAAAAAAACCTGGAAAAACGTACTTTAACCACTTCCCGTCCACTTCCCTTCCCGTTCATATGACGTCCAGCAGGATAACAGCCGTTGCACGCCCGTGGGGGCGCGGATCATGGCGATGGGTGGTGCAGTGTGTCAGTCTGACACACCGCTACACCGATCTCGGTAAAGAGCCTCTGACGGAGGCTCTTTACCACGTGATCAGCCATGTCAAATCACCTAATTATTGGTCTTCAAGGGAATTTTTGTCTGTCCTTGAAGAAGACCAATATTTCGAAACGCGTAGGGATATCATGTGAAATTCTATGCAAACATAATGGGTTTTATGTAACATGTGGTGTTTTTTTTCTATTATTGATGGGTTGTATTTTCTATGTCAAAGCCAGGATTGCCTTTTACAACTCCCATGTATTTATAAAGTACTTTTTGATATAATAATCAAATTTTTACTAAAAATTGATTGTTACATAAGTAATCATTTTTTTGCTGCTAAAAAAACCCCCTGAGGGACCTTCTATGCTATATAATAAATTGGGATGTGCAACGCTGACCGCTCATATATACCGTATATACTCGAGTATAAGCCGCCCCGAATATAAGCCGAGGCACCTAATTTTACCATAAAAACTGGGAAAACTTATTGACTCGAGTATAAGCCTAGGGTGTCCATCTGCATGCCTCACTTTGCCTCACTGTGTCCATGCCTCACTGTGTCCATGCCTCACTGTGTCCATGACTAGACTGACGTTTAACATGGGAGTCTATGAAAGGGGTGCCCGGCTTTGAAAAATCAATGCTCCCCGGCCGTAGGTCCCCCAGACAACAAACTTTGCACACTTATAGAGGAGAAATGGAGCTACATGTGTGCTAAGTCCGGGTCCAGGGGACCTACGACCGGCCAGTACCGGGTCCCCAAAATCACCAGAGAAATTACTGTCTAACATAGGAGTCTATGGAAGGGGTGCCTGGCTTTGAAAAATCGGTGCTCCCTGGCCGACTTTGCACACTTGTAGAGGAAGAGTGGGGCTACATGTGTGCCAAGTTTTGGATCCAGGGGACCTACGGACGGCCAGAACCGGGTCCCCAAAGTCCGAGAGATCAGGCGCAAAAAAGGTGACTCGAGTATAAGCCGAGGGGGGGAATTTTCAGCACAAAAAAATGTGCTGAAAACTCGGCTTATACTCGAGTATATACGGTATGTGTTACTTATTCTATAATAGTTTGTCTCATCCCTCTGATGCATTTGCAGGACAGCCTGTTCTTTTGAAAAGCAACAGACTTACTAGCCAGATCACCAGATAAAAAAAGAAAGCCTAAAACAGAAAACTAATGCAGCCATCACATCTTTTGGGTTTATTATTGTTTTACAATAATATACATCACCGAAGATGTGCAACGTTTTCCCTTTGAACTCAAAAGCACATTTTTTTGGAGTACAGATTTGTCTCCCGTGACAAAAGGCAAGCAGCCTATGCATTCAGAATTTCATTGGAGTCATCGTCTTACCAGAGACATTCTCGTTGAGGATCTCCGACGCACTGGATTGACGGCCGGAGTTTGCCTGCGGAGAAGAGGTTTGGGTCAGTAATATTCTGCAGAACAGTTCCAGGCGAAGGCACATAAAACAAAACACCCCGAATAGGGCGGAAAATACAGACGCACAGTAATTCAGCCAACCATAAAACATTACCTATCTATATCACCAGTAGGGGGCACTAGACCCTGGCCTGAGCAAACTGACTTCAATTTGCTGCCGATATAGAAGCAACACACAAACTGCCAAGCTTCAATGATCCAGCCATGCAGAGACTTATGGGACCCAACCACCTTCTAGATGTCCAATGAGCCAAAACATCGGCCAAGCTGGCAGAAAATGAGAATATATTCAATCATCTGCCAAAAGCAACCAACAAGTTTTACTCTAAGGGCCAGTTCACGCCATAGAAACAAAGTGCGAATGCCTTCCAGATGCTTTTCTGCATGCGTGTTTGTGATGCTTTCCAGTGGGTTTTTGATGCGTTTTTCTTTGGTGTGTTTTTGATGCAGTCCAGTGCATTCCCCCCCCCCCTCTTTTTTTCTTAACCTTAACCACTTGAGACCCGCGCTATAGACGAAAGACAACTGCAGCGCGGCTCTCAAGTGCCGGGTGGACGTCCTGCTGTTTTCACTCCCCCTGCGCGCCGCCGAGGACTCGCGGCATGGAACAGCTGTGCCCGCCGTGTCACGTGTTGCCGATGCGCATGCCTGGCGGCCGCGATGTCCGCCAGGTGCACGCGATCGGCTGTTACAGAGGCAGGACGTGGATTTCTGTGTGTAAACATGCAGATCCACATCCTGTCAGGGAGAGAGGAGACCGATGCTGTGTCCCTTGTACATAGAGACACAGATCGGTCACCTCCCCCAGTCACTCCCCTCCCCCCACACAGTTAGAATCACTCCCAGGGAACATATTTAACCCCTTGATCGCCCCCTAGTGTTAACCCCTTCCCTGCCAGTCACATTTATACAGTAATCAGTGCATATTTAGAGCACTAATCGCTGTATAAATGTGAATGGTCCCAAAATAGTGTCAAAAGTGTCCGATGTGTCCGCCGCAATATCGCAGGCCTGACAAAAATCGCAGATCACCGCCATTACTAGTAAAAAAAAAAAAAAATTATATAATATATATATATATATATATAAATAATAAAAATGTCATAAATCTATACCCTATTTTGTAGGCGCTATAACTTTTGCGCAAAACCAATCACTATACGCTTGCAATTTTTTTTACCCAAAAAATATAGAAGAATACGTATCGGCCAATCACTATACGCTTGCAATTTTTTTTACCAAAAAAAATATAGAAGAATACGTATCGGCCAAAGTGAAAAAAAAAAATCGTTTTAAAAAAAAAAATTGGGATATTATAATAGCAAAAAGTAAAAAAAGTGTTTTTTTTCAAAATTTTCTGTATTTTTTTGTTTATAGCGCAAAAAATAAAAACCGCAGAGGTGATCAAATACCACCAAAAGAAAGGTCTATTTGTGGGGAAAAAAATGATAAAAATATAATTTCGGTACAGCGTTGTATGACCGCGCAATTGTCATTCAAAGTGCGTCAGCGCTGAAAGCTGAAAATTGGTCTGGGTACGAAGGGGGTTTAAGTGCCCAGTAAGGAAGTGGGTAAATAAGGACGTGTGTTCCAGCGCATTCTTGGTGCGTTCCGATAAGTTCCAGTGCGTTTTTGATGCGTTTTACAGAGTTCCAGTACAGTCCAGTGCAGGAAAAATGCAGAATGTTTTTTACTTTTTTTTTCTGGAACTGGAACTGCAAGCACTGGTGTGAACTATGCCCATAGGTGTGCGCAGCCTATTACATTAGGGTGTGCACCCCAAAGCTCAGATGTGCATCTATCTATCATTATATATATATATATATATCTGTGTGTGTGTGTGTGTGTGTGTGTGTGTGTGTGTGTGTGTGTGTGTGTGTATATATATATATATATATATATATATAAAAATAGAGCTGTGGACGGTATCAGTAGTTTATTTTTATTTTTTAAAATATTTTTTTAAAGTATTTTTTATTGAAATATCAGGGGTCTAAAACCACCCATGATGTTTCGCTTTTGAAACAGAGAAAGGGACTGAGGACAGAGATTTCCCAGTCCCTTTCTCTGCAGTATCGGCTGCTCTGGACAGTGAATGAATGAAAAGGGCTCTGTGCTCAGCGGCTTCCTATTCATTCACAAACTGAAGCATAGTAAAAACTGTTTACTATGCTTCCGTTACGAATAAACCTGTTGAGTGATTGGTATTAAATAAAAGAAGAAGACCAGGGACAGTAGGGGCGACGGCATATACTGGTACCGATCCACTGTATTTTCGGCAGGGGGGGAGAGAAGGAGAAGCAGACTTTCAGTGGCTGCAGGAGGAATATACAGATCAGATATAGTAAGCGTCGCCCTCCCATTGCCCCTCCTGTCCAGGTTCCGGGAGTCGGCATAGGAGGATTATGGTCTACCCCATCACCTGCCGATCGGTACAGGCACCTGTACCAGTTGCCAACCCCCCAGATTAGGGTGTGCCCAGGCATACCTAGCACACCCCCTGCGCACGCCTATGACTATGCCATTAAAAACCATATCAGGGCCAGCTCCCACCACATGCAGTCCAGTGCGTGTTTGATCTGCATCAATAAACGCATGGAAAGTAGGTTAAATGGTTTCCAACGGCATAGTTCACACCAGTGCTTGCAGTTCCAGGGCTTTTCTGTTCCAGAAAAAAAAAAAAAAAAAGCAAAACACGCTGCCTTTTTCCTGCACTGGAACGCAGTAAAATGCATCAAAAACGCACTGGAACGCGCCAAAAACAAACCAGACAGCATAACACACGTTAAAAATGTGCATGCAGAAACGCATCCGGAACAGATCTGGAGTGCGTTTTTGTAGAGTGAACCGACCCTAAGCTACTTTCCATGCGTTTTTGATGCAGAAACAAACGCACAGGACTGCATGTGCTGTGAACTGGCCCTAAGAGAATAGAAATCATGCTCTGCCAGTAGTGCCAGGCCAATGGGATGTCAAAATCCCCCCCAAAAAAAACTAAACATGGTCCCTAGAAGCCTTCATATTCTGATTGCAGACATTATGCCCAAGAGGAGCACATTCTACAGTCGCAGCACAACAAACAGGAGGTGCAAGCGAGGGGAGAGAGATCACTATTGCATTACTACAAGAATGACGATAAATGGCAGTTCCTTATAATAATAAGGAACTGCCTTTCACCCTTGTTAATTGCTCTCCTATACTAAGATAATATTAGTGAAGCAGAGATGGGATCAGGGTAAATCGCAGTTCCTCATTGGTACAATAGTACAGAAGAGAAAAGATGATGGTAAGTGGCAGTTGGACATTGATACATTAGTGCAGATGGAGAAGAGAAAAGATGATGGTAAGTGGCAGTTGGACATTGCTACATTAGTGCAGATGGAGAAGAGAAAAGATGATGGTAAGTGGCAGTTGGACATTGATACATTAGTGCAGAAGAAGAGAAGTGAAAAGATGATGGTAAGTGGCAGTTGGACATTGCTACATTAGTGCAGATGGAGAAGAGAAAAGATGATGGTAAGTGGCAGTTGGACATTGATACATTAGTGCAGAAGAAGAGAAGTGAAAAGATGATGGTAAGTGGCAGTTGGACATTGCTACATTAGTGCAGAAGGGAGAAGAGAAAAGATGATGGTAAGTGGCAGTTGGACATTGATACATTAGTGCAGAAGAAGAGAAGTGAAAAGATGATGGTAAGTGGCAGTTGGACATTGCTACATTAGTGCAGATGGAGAAGAGAAAAGATGATGGTAAGTGGCAGTTGGACATTGATACATTAGTGCAGAAGAAGAGAAGTGAAAAGATGATGGTAAGTGGCAGTTGGACATTGCTACATTAGTGCAGAAGGGAGAGGATGAGGATAAGCAGTACTCTTTGGTGTTACAATAGTGCCAAAGAGAGAATGGTAAGTGGCAGTTCCTTAATGTTACATTATTACAGGAGGGAAAGGATGAGGATAAGCAGCATTCATTATGTTTACATTAATGCAGGAGGGGAACGAGGAAATTAAGTGGCAGTTCTTCATTGTTATATTAGTACAAACGGGAGGATGAGAGTAAATGGCAGTTCTTCATTGATGTATTTAGTACAGGAGGGAAAGGATAAAGCGAAGTGATAGCTGCTCATTATTATATTAGGACGGGAGAGAAAGTATGAGGGTAAGTGACAGATGATCATCATCTAGGAGGAATGGATGAGGGTAAGTGGCAGTTCCTCATTGTTAAATAAGTATAGGAGGGAACGGATAAAAGGTAAGAGGCAGCTGCTCAGAGTTACATTAGTACAAGATGGAAATGATAAAGATAAGTGGCAGTTGCTCATTGCTACAATTGTACAGAAAAGAAAGGGTTAGAGTAAGTGGCAGGTTCTCATTGGTACATTAGTACAAAAAGAAAAAAGGATGACAGTAAATGGCAGTTCTCCATTGGTATAATAGTACAGGTGGAAAATGATAAAGATAAGTGGCAGCTGCTCCTTCTTATATTATTATAGGAGGGAAAGTATGAGGGTAAGTGACAGATGATCATTGTTATATTACTACCATATGGAATGGATGAGGGTAAGTGGCAGTTCCTCATTGTTAATTAAGGTAACAGGCAGCGGCTCAGAGTTACATTAGTACAGGAGGGAAATGATAAAGATAAGTGGCAGTTGCTCATTGCTACAATTGTACAGAAAAGAAGGGGTTAAGCCTTGTACACACGATCGGATATCCAATGGATTCTAATCCAATGGTTTTGTCCATCGGAAATCCGATGAAGCTGACTTCCATCAGTCTTGCCTACACACCATCAGTCAAAAAACCGACCGTCCCAAACGCCGTGACGTAAAACACTCCGATGAGCCAAGAAAAATGAAGTTCAATGCTTCTGAGCATGCGTCAACTTGATTCTGAGCATGCGTGGGTTTTTTATCCAATGGACTTGCCTACAGACGATCGGAATTTGCTATCGGTTTTTGATCCATCGGAAAAATTTAAAACATGTTCTATTTTTTAACACCGATGGAAAAAAGACCGATGGGTCCCATACACGATCGGTTTGTCCGATGAAAAAAGTCCATCGGACTATTTTCATTGGTAAAACCGATCGTGTGTACACGGCTTTAGAGTAAGTGGCAGTTTCTTATTGTTACATTAGTACAGGAGGGAAAGGAGGAGGATAAGCAGCATTCGTTATTGTTACATTAATGCAGGAGGGAAAATATTGCAATTCCCCCATTGTTGCATTAGTACAAAAGGGAAATGATGAGAGTAACTGGCAGTTCCCCATTGGTATCTTAGTACAGGAGGGAAATGATAAAGATAAGTGGCAGTTCCCCATTAGTATCTTAGTACAGGAGGGAAATGATAAAGATAAGTGGCAGTTCCCCATTGGTATCTTAGTACAGGAGGGAAATGATAAAGATAACTGGCAGTTCCCCATTGGTATCTTAGTACAGGAGGGAAATGAGAAAGATAAGTGGCAGTTCCCCATTGGTATCTTAGTACAGGAGGGAAATGAGAAAGATAAGTGGCAGTTCCCCATTAGTATCTTAGTACAGGAGGGAAATGATAAAGATAAGTGGCAGTTCCCCATTGGTATCTTAGTACAGGAGGGAAATGAGAAAGATAAGTGGCAGTTCCCCATTAGTATCTTAGTACAGGAGGGAAATGAAAAAGATAAGTGGCAGTTCCCCATTGGTATCTTAGTACAGGAGGGAAATGAGAAAGATAAGTGGCAGTTCCCCATTGGTATCTTAGTACAGGAGGGAAATGAGAAAGATAAGTGGCAGTTCCCCATTGGTATCTTAGTACAGGAGGGAATAGAGAAAGATAAGTGGCAGTTCCCCATTGGTATCTTAGTACAGGAGGAAAATGATAAAGATAAGTGGCAGTTCCCCATTGGTATCTTAGTACAGGAGGGAATAGAGAAAGATAAGTGGCAGTTCCCCGTTGGTATCTTAGTACAGGAGGGAAATGAGAAAGATAAGTGGCAGTTCCCCGTTGGTATCTTAGTACAGGAGGAAAATGATAAAGATAAGTGGCAGTTCCCCATTGGTATCTTAGTACAGGAGGGAAATGATAAAGATAAGTGGCAGTTCCCCATTGGTATCTTAGTACAGGAGGGAAATGATAAAGATAAGTGGCAGTTCCCCATTGGTATCTTAGTACAGGAGGGAAATGAGAAAGATAAGTGGCAGTTCCCCATTGTTACATTAGTAGAGGAGGGAAAGGAGGAGGATAAGCAGCATTTGTTATTTTTAAATCATTGCAGGAGGGTGAAGATGAAATTAAGTGGCAGTTCCCCACTGGTATTTTAGTATAGGAGGGAAATAATAAAGGTAAGTGGCAGTTGGTCATTATTACACAGGCACAGACTTCCCCTGTATAAGAGGGTTGCTCTAGCTCACCCTTTGGGCAGAGAAGGACGAGACAGAATTGGGAAACGTTGGAAGGAGAGGAGAGAGAGAGATTTCTGAGGCCCATCCACAGGAGCAGGAGGAGGATCAGGGGGGTCCCTGAGGACAAAAGACATGCAGAGTTGAAGAAGATAAAAAGGACAGTCACTCCCGAGCCACAGGCCTATCTTTGCTTAGAAGTTCTGGGATCACCTGTCAGTTTCCTATATTCCCAAAGCGGGTGATACAATAGCTGGCTATTGCTGGTAATAAAAATTGATAATGGTTTGGGGTCAATTATTTATTTGATACACACGATCCGAAAATCGTGCGACAGATCGTCCGACTTTTTTCGCTTAATAGTCGCAAGTAGAAATTGAATAGGTCACTAAAGTCACGAAAAAATTCCCGTACGACACAAAAAAAAAAATGGGAAGTGATGTCATGTGTTGTAATGTATTTGTGTTGTATTTTCGGACGACAACTATACTGACTAAACGAAAATCGTACGATCTGGTATCGTACAAGGAAAATTTTCATGCTTGTCCGATCGAATAATATTCGGATGAATTGTCGTGATCGGCTCTCGGAAGCTCTGTACTAACGATCCGATTATCGTAGGATTCTTCCTCAGGCGACAGTTTTCGTACGATATTCGGATCGCGTGTGCGGCCCATAAGGCAAACATTCTTATCCCTTTCATGACTAAGCCCATTTCTGTCATTTGGTGTTTACAAGTTAAAATCCGTATTTTTTGCTAGAAAATTACTTAGAAACCCCAAACATTATATATATTTTTTTTAGCAGAGAATCTAGAGAATAAAATGGCGATTGTTGCAATATTTTATGTCACACGGTATTTGTGCAGCGGTGTTTTAAACACAACTTTTTTGATAAAATTTACTTTCATGAATTAAAAAAAAATGTAAAAGTAACGTTAGCCCAATTTTTTTGTATAATGTGAAAGACGATGTTACGCCGAGTAAATAGATACCAAACATGTCATGCTTTATAATTGCACGCACCCTTGGAATGGCGACAAACTACAGTACCTAAAAATCTCCACAGGCAACGCTTTCATATTTTTTTAGGGTTACCAGGTTAGAGTTACAGAGGAGGTCTATGGCTAGAATTATTGCTCTCGCTCTGACGATCGTGGCGATACCTCACATGTGTGATTTGAACACCCTTTACATATGCGGGCGTGACTTCCGTATGCGTTTTCTTTGCTGCGCGAGCTCACGGGGACAGGGGCGCTTTAAACATTTTTTTATTTTTTTCTTATTTATTTTATTTATTTTTATAATAAAAATAATGTTTTAAAAAAAAAGAAAAAAAAATGTGATCACGTTTATTGCTGTCACAAGGAATGTAAACATCCCTTGTGACAGTAATAAGTGGTGACAGGTCCTCTTTATGGAGGGATCGGGGGTCTAAAAGACCCCCAAATCCCTCCTTTGCACTTCAAAGTATTCAGATCGCAGAAAACGGCGATTCTGAATACTGTGTACTTTTTTTAAATCCGGCGCCATTGGAAGGTGAGTAACCCGGACGTGACGTTATGACGTTGTTTCCATGGTTACAGTGAAGAGACTGAATCAAAGCCGTTCACGGCTTTGTTTCAGTCTCTCTCTAGGCGCCGGAGGTGGCGGATCATGGATCGGGTCTCCCGGTGGGACGGGAGGCCCGGTAAGAGCAGCGGAGGCGGCGGGATGTCCCCTCCGGCTCCTGCGGGATAACAACCGAGTGGCTTTTAGCCGCATCGGTTGTTATCCCTGGAAAGCCAATCACCGGCTCTAAAAAATGATACCGGGATGATGCCTGCGGCTGCAGGCATCATCCCGGTATAACCCCCGAAAGCCAAGGCCGCATATCTGCGTACGCTCGGCGGGAAAGGGTTCCCCCAAACACCTTTACCGCGAATTTCAGGAGTTGGACATAGCTGCGACTGATGTTCTAGCCAATGGAATCATAATGTAAAAAAAAAAAAAAAAAAAAAAAGAAAAGATGTTAACTTCCTGTGTACTTCCTGTTTTTTGTGGAGAGTAGTGTGGTGGAATTCGCACATATCTGAACCAACATTGCGATTCCAGAACGATTTACATTGATGTCTATGGAGACTAAAGTCGCAACGCTGTAAACTCGCACAAGACCCTTTTTATTATCGCATCGCATTAGTAGAGGAATCGCAACGCATAGATGTGAACGACCATCATTGAAAACAATGACTTTTTGGATGACGTGCGAATCTAGTTTTTTAAATTTTTTTAACGCATCACATTCCTTATCAACTCGCACAAGTGTGAACCGGTGTTCTGCCGAGATGTGTCCCCCTGGCGGATAACCTCCGCCCTGGACTGCGCAGGCGCAGCGCTCTAGCAAACAGAGCCTCCGAAAATTGGCGAACATGAAGGTCTGTGAATCAGCTGTAGACTGCGCCTGCGCAATGAACAGGACATTGTGACAGACGTTGTCGCACGCTCTCGATGCTCGCTCCACTCTGCAAGGGGCGGGTGTATTACTATTATATCGTGTAAGGGGCGGATGGCTACAGCAAGGGGCGGATGCAAAGAGGTGTCGTTTTTTTGATAAAAAGGACCCTAATGTTACACCTGCCCCTTGCTGTAGCCATCCGCCCCTTACACGATATAATAGTGTAGCACTACCCCCGTAGGAGCTGATGGTTATTTTTGGTCCTTCCATTACCCCACAGTTCACCGTATCAAAACTTACTTGGCTCTAAATTGGGCAATGTGCCCACAGATGCATTCACCAGTCACTTAGTCTTTTTCCAATGCTTATTTATTAAACACAACTTGCAGCAGTAGAGGGATGGAGGGTATAGCCCCATGCACACGAGACGCTGTTATTTGCTGTTGAACGCGCGTTCAGAGGCAGTTGGACGCTTTTTTCAACTGCTCCTGAACCCATTCAATGTTATCCTATGTGTCCATGCACACACTCTCGTTTTTTGGCGTTTACAAGCAGTTGCGTTTAACCTCGTTTTTCCAGAAGCAAAAAAATGGGTTCAGACGCAAAAGTTTTCCACGTTTCAGACGCTAAACGCGGTACCGGCGTTTTGCCGCGTTTGCGTTTATAAGCGTTTTTAAAGGTGACCTATTTTTTAACATTAGAAATCTCAAAAATGATGGCAAATGATGAAAAACTATTAGAAAATATAAAAGAAAACTGTAATTGCTTGCATTGCATTGTGGACAATCCACAACTTGTGGCAGGTAACGTGGCAAGTGGACAATCAACAACTTGTGTCAGGTGACGTGGCCAGGTGACGTGGCCAGTGGACAATCCACAACTTGTGGCAGGTGACGTGGCCAGGTGACGTGGCAGGTGACGTGGCAAGTGACGTGGCAGGTGACGTGGCAGGTGACGTGGCACGTGGACAATTCACAACTTTGGCAGGCAACGTGGCCAGGTGACGTGGAAGGTAACATGGCCAGGTGACGTGGCCAGGTGACGTGGCAAGTGGACAATCCACAGCTTGTGGCATGTGACTTGGCCAGGTGACGTGGCAGGTGACGTGGCCAGGTGACGTGGCAAGTGGACAATCCACAACTTGTGGCAGGTGACGTGGCCAGGTGACGTGGCAGGTGACGTGGCAAGTGGACAATTCACAACTTGTGGCAAGTGACGTGGCACGTGATGTGGCCAGGTGACGTGGCAAGTGGACAATCCACAACTTGTGGCAGGTGACGTGGCCAGGTGAACTTGGCAAGTGGACAATCCACAACTTGTGGCAGGTGATGTGGCAAGTGATACGCTAAATACAAGTACACTGCTGCTCTCTCAGCTGCTGCTACTCACTCTGGTCTCACAGACTGGCTGAAATGGTTAAAATTTACTGTTTTTTGAGCTTAGGGAGGGTCTATGATGAAACGCTTATAAACGCAAACGCGGTAAAACGCCGCTAAACGCGGCCGCAAACGCGGCAAAACGCGCGTTTATAAACGCCGGTTTCAGCGTTTAAAAACGTGTGTTCAGCAGAATTTGCACCTGCGTCTCATGTGCATGGGGCCTTAGGGGAATTCAGATACCTTGTGCAGATCACTGAGGAACTTGAGATCCCGGAGACCAGTACACTTTCTGTCAACGGACAGCCGGAATGATGCACGGACAAAAGTCTCTGCCACAGACTTGATGATGATAGTAAACGATTGAACAATCCTCTGCCACAGGATATAGTAATCGGTAATTGATAAAAGCGAACACAGCTACACAGTACCAAAGTCCTTTAAGCCATCCGGCAGTACTGTGAGGTAGATTGGTTAGGATACATCCTCCAATGGAGTCACCAGGCTCTTTTGCTCGGTCCTCTCCAAGAAGAGTCCTCCCCTGGATCTTCCAATTGCTCGGCTTCTTCCCACAGGCAAGACAGCACAGGACCATCACCGAACCAGTAGGCCCCAGGCAAACTTCCGGGCCTACTTTTAGTAACGTAGCCTCAGGCCAGCAGGGCCCCGAGGCAGAAGAGGAGTTGTCATATACCTTAGGCCAGGCGGGCCATGAGGTCAGAGAGAGAGAGAGAGAGAAAAATGGCGTCTGCCTCTTAAGTATCCTCTCCCAGAACGCACAGCGGTAAACCACTCCCATTGGGCTGTTTCTGGGGAAGGGACACCCAATACACTCCAGCCTGTTGTATTTCCAACACTGGCCGGTGGTGACAACGACACCTACCGGCGACAGTGGGAAATGCTCCCAACACAGCCAAAAGCTGGAACAGAGGCCAATTTAGCCATAAACATTGCATTCTGAACTATTCAGATAACCCACTAAATTTACACAATAGCGCCTGGTCAACAGGAGCAGAGCACTACAATAGTAATAAACGCGCCCCGTGCAGAGTGCAGCGAGCATTGGGAGCGTGCATCAGCGTGTGGCATAATATTGTGCTCATTGCGCATGCGCCGTGTAGAGGTGATTGACAGTGTTCATCTTCTGAAAATCGCTGAGGTCCGTTGTGCTCTGTACTGCGCAAGCGCTGCGCCTGCGCAGTACAGAGCAGAAAATTATCCGCCGGGGGACAATTCTCGGCAGGACACCGGCACTAAAGGTTTTCACACAACCGCCCGTACTCTCATCCAACCGTTTCCAATAATCAATCCAGGGGTTTGGTTTTGTTTGGTATGTATTGTTGGAACTTGGATGGGAGAAGGGAATAGTGGGATTCTCCAACTGGAACTAATTACAGATGAGGACAACTCTCACTTGTCCTCACCAGGTTACTTGTGGTAACAGAATTTCTGCTATACCATACTGCACTTGTATGGGAGAAATAAGTCCTATGCTTGTTCTAGCAGCAGACTTGATGAAACTGTTTATCTTCAGGACTAGCATCCCCTTTGACGGACCCCCGTCCACCGGACGGCCCTCGCAGGACAGGCCCCATGATACAGATCTGTACTCACTGTAGGCCAAACAGATCCTTCCTGGCGTGTCTCTCCCTTCCAGTCAGCTCTGAAGGACACATGAGTTTCAGCTATACTTAACTTCAGGCCCTCAGGTTGACCCCCTGGGGCCACATGGCAGCTTCTACAGAGGGGCAGCCGCCCCCTCCCTCCAGGACCCAGCTCTCCAGCCGAAGACCCTGAGCACATGTGCCCTTGGCATATATACAGTCACCCAGCATGCACTGAGACACTTTCCTCTGCCAATCACCAGGGCTGTACCTATGCCTATGCTCTCATTTGTCGGTTTCCTCCCACTGTCCAATATGCCCCCCTATTGGACCAGTGTGAAAAAATGCAGATAACATGAGCAGCATCTGAGCACCTTGAGCAGACCCGACCAATGGATCCCTGCTCCCTGGTAGGCATAGAGCATCTAAATTTACCCGACAGCCTTCCTGGTAAGCAGAAAGACCCCAAAAACTATACTCTCTTCTAGCACCTACCTAGGAGGATGTTACATTAACACACTTCTGGACCAGCCGCCGTTGTTATACCGCGGTACTTTGATGTAGAATACCGGAGTTATGGCAGCAGATAGCGGCCATAACCCTGGTATTTTCTTCAACGGCGGGCGGTCCTTTTTCAGTTAAAAGTGGTCTCCGCGGCGGATTCTCCGCAGGATTACCTTTATCGGCGGCGGGAAAGGTGCCTCCCCACCTCCCGCCATGCTCCGGCCGTCTCCGCCGCTTACCGGAGCCGTGGGTTTGACCCCAGATCTCACATTAAAGAGGTCCTGTAATGCTTTTTTTTTATTATTATTACAAGGGATGTTTACATTCTTTGTAATAGGAATAAAAGTATAAAAGTGGGTAATTTTCTTAATTATTTTTTTAAGGACAGTGTAAAAATAAAAATAAAAAGTAAGATAAATAAGAAAAAATTTAAAAAATGTTTTTTCTTATTTATCTTACTTTTTATTTTTTATTTTTACACGGTCCTTTAAAAAAAAAAAAAAAAAAAAATTACCCAAAGGACAGTGTAAAAATAAATAAAAGGATAAATAATAAAAAAATATATATATTTTTTTATGCGCCTCGTCCTGCTGAGCTTGCGCGCATAAGCGAATGCATACGCAAGTCTTGGCCGCATATGGAAACGGTGTTCAAACCACACATGTGTGGTATTGCCGTGATCGGTAGAGTGAGAGCAATAATTCTAGCACCAGACCTACTCTAACTCAAAACTGGTAACCTGTAGAAATTTTTAAATGTCACCTATGGAGATTTTTAAGGGTCAAATTTTGAACCATGACATGTTGGGCATCCATTTACTCGGCGTAACATTATCTTTGACAATAGAAAAAAAAATGGGCTAGATTTACCGTTGTCTTATTTTTTACCAAAAAGTGTATTTTTTTGCCCCAAAAATTGCGCTTTTAAGACCGCTGCGCAAATACAATGTGCATAAAGTATTGCAACGACCGCCAATTTATTCTCTAGGGTGTCTGAAAATTATATATATATTTTTGGGGGTGCTAAGTAATTTTCTAGCAAAAAAATATTATTTAAACTTAAAAACACCAAGCCTGAAAAATAGGGAGAGAGATGGTAGGCTTGCAGAAGGATAGAAGACAGGGTTGATCTCTATTAAAAGTGATACTAAACTCTCAGTATAGCAGCTCAATGACGGCTCTTGCTGCAGCTGTGGACCCTTGATAGTCACACAGGGACCAGCACAGATGTCCCACAGAAAGAGGCTCCTTTATACAAGGGGGCAACAACCCATCTACAGAGGGGAGGAGGGGGGACAGGTGGCTTCTGGACCCTACAAAGGCTCCCCTGTCTTGCACATGTCCCATGTTGTTTACATACAGAGCACACGTGAGATCCACAGAGACAGCTGCTGGCTATTATAGCGGTCACATAGGTCGTCGCCCTGTACTTAGGCTTGGTATAAACTAGTAGAACTTTGAACGAAAATTCTTACAAAAAATTTCAGAACATTTGAACGTCATTCGAAAATATTTCAACATTCCTTTTCATTTTTTGATTTTTGTACGGTTAGTGTGCTTCAAGATCGAAAATGAATGAACATTTATTTTTATTTTTTTTCAAACGACCCATTTTCTAATCATTTGTAAAAAATATTTTGCATGAAATGTGCATGGGCTGTAGGGGCAGTAGTAGAGAACAATCAGAAAAAAAAGCAATGTTTAATGTTGAAAATTATAAGAAATGTTTTGAAATTGGCTGCATAATTTCCAATATAATGATTGGGCCATGAAATGTTCGAGTGAAATAATGTTTGAATTTTTTATTTTTATTTATATTCTAATTTACATTTGGTTTTCTAGTCATCCATGTCCAGCTTTAGAAATTCGTACTTTTGACAAACATTTTCTGTCCTGCTCCTTCGAACTTTCTCGTCACTGCGGCCAAAAGCGAACATCAACCCCACTAACAATTTAGAAAAATCGATCAAACCTTCTTACAATGAAAAATGTCAAAAGTAATTTCTACTAGTGTATGCCCAGTTTTAGAGAGATTGCACCATGTCATGTGCAGTGGCCACCATTTAATGTGCTGTGCCATGCTGTGCCCACCCTGTAATGTGTTGTGCCCACCGTGTAATGTGCTGTGCAGCAGTGCCCACCATCTCATGTGCAGTTTCTACCATGTAATGTGTGGTGCAGTGCTCACCATGTCATGTGCATTGCCCACCATGTAATGTGCTATGCCATGCAGAGCCCACCATCTAATGTGTTGTGCCCACCATGTAATGTGCTGTGCCATGCAGTGCCCACCATGTAATGTACTGTGCCCACATGTGCTGTGCCATGCAGTGCCCACAATGTCATGTGCAGTGCCCACCATGTAAATTGCTGTGAAGTGCACACCATGTCATGTGCTGTGCCATGCAGTGCCTACCATGTAATGTGCTGTGCAGTGCCCACCATGTCATGTGTTGTGTTTCTCAACTCCAGTCCTCAGGGCACCCCAACAGGTCATGTTTTCAGGATTTCCCTCAGATGAAACGGCTGTGGAAATTACTAAAGGCAGTGAAACTGTTCGAACCACCTGTGCAAAATAATGGAAAGCCTGAAAACATGACCTGTTGGGGTGCCTTGAGGACTGGAGTTGAGAAACAATGAGGAAATGTACTGTGCTTGCCCCCCCCCCCATGTAACATACTCTGCTGTGCCCCCCATGTAATGTACTTTTCTGTGCCCCCCACAGACCCAGACCCACTCTCTCTCGCCCCATTCTCTCCCTCACCCCCTTCACATCCCTCTGTCCTACCACCCTCTCTCTCTTTCAACCTCTCTATATCACCCTTTTTCTCACCCCCTCTCTCTCTCTCACACACCCCTCTCCTCTCCTCTCCCCCCCTCTCTTTCATCCCCTTTCTCTCCCCCCTCCCTCTTATCCCCTCTTTTTCAGCCCTTTCTCTCTCTCTTTAATTTAATTTGTTTTAACAAAAAAAAAAGTTTGCGTTTTCATTTTATTTATTTTCATAAAATGGCCTACCAAAATCCTCAGCACCAGGCTCATGATGCTCTTAATTCGGCCCTGCGTGCATATATGTATTAAAATGTATGTAAATGGGAGGGCCTGGAAACCACCACCGGTGCCACTTCCCATGGGTGGGGGCCCTTAGCGTCCCCATAAAAGTGATTGTGTGGCTCTATAGCCAACTGGATCACTTTTATTGGAAAGCCCTTTCCCAGCTGTTAACACCGATACCAGGCTTGCTTTAGCGGCTCCAGGGGTCTCAAACTGGTGGCCCTCCAGCTGTTGCGAAACTACAAGTCCCATGAGGCATTGCAAGGCTGACAGTTAAAAGCATGACTCCCACAGGCAGAGGCATGATGGGACTTGTAGTTTCGGAACAGCTGGAGGGCCACCAGTTTGAGACCCTTGCTTTAGCCCCTTGTATCCCATGCCCTTTATTAATGTACGCTGGTAGACAAAGGGTTAAGGAAGGGGCCAAGCTGAAAAGGGGCCCGGGTCCCCAATTCATGGAATGCAGAGGAAAAAATACTGGAAACCTTTGGGCTGGGGGCCCGTGTACTCACAGGTTGCAGTTCATTCTGTAGAACTTGTGCCGGGCCATGCACATCCTCCACACGTATTTGGCAGTTTCCATGTCTTCCTAAAAGAGCAAAAACAGGAAAAGTTATTGGAAAAAGGAAGCATGGATCATCCAGCATCCACTAAAACCAAAGCAGAGCCTTGAGACCCTGCCAGGTAATCGGGCCGTGCCAAATTCCATCCTTAAAGGAACACTCCATTAAAAAAGTGAAAATTGAACAGGAGCATACACGTTCCACTCTGTACTCGGGTTATCATCCTGTCATTACTGTAGGTCACCAGTCTACCCTCCTCCATATCCTGGAGACCCCCTACTACCATGGCCAAAAGCTTTGAGAATGAAAGAAGTATTAATTTCCACAGTCTGCTGCTTCAGTGTTTTTAGATCATTTTGTCAGATATTACTATGGGATACTAAAGTATAATTACATGCATTTCATAAGTGTCATATTATAGACAATTACATGAAGTTTATGCAAAGAGTCAATATTGGCAGTGCTGACTGACCCTACTTTTTTTTTTAAGACCTCTGCATTCCCCCCCGACATGCTGTCAATTCTGTGCCACATCCTGACTGATGGCCGCCCCCCATTCTTGCATAATCAACGCTTGGAGTTTGTCAGAATTTGTGTGTGTTTTTTTTTTTTTGTTCACCCACCTCGAGGATTGACCACAAGTTCTCAATGGGATTAAGTTCTGGGGAGTTTCCTGGCCATGGACTCAAAATTTCAATGTTTTGTTCCCCAAGCCACCTACAGTAGTCATCACTTTGGCCCTATGGCGAGGAGCTCCATCATGCTGGGAAAGACATTGTTCCTCACCTATCTGTTCTTGGATGGTGGGGAGTAGGGTGACCACATGTCCCGGATTGCCCGGGACAGTCCCGCATTTTGCAGGTCTGCCCCGGGCACCTTCATTCCAGGACAATACAGTGTCCCGGAATGAAACTGACACAGTCACCCCCCCGGGCCAAACTGATGCCCCCAAAAAAGGCCGCCACATGACCGCTTTACTCACTGACGGTACTTGCCCTGGCCGGGAATGCCTGGAGGAGCACAATCCCCGCCCCCTGCTTGTGATTGGAGAAATCATAAATCCCACCTCTTGTGTCCAATCACTGTGCTGTGATTCATTACAGCACAAGCTGATTTTTGGGAATGAAGGGTGTCCCTGAATGGTAGTTTGGAAATGTGGTCACCCTAGTGGGGAGAAGTTGCTCTCGGAGGACGTTTTTGAACCATTATTTATTCATGGCGGTGTTCTTAGGCAGAATTGTGAGTGATCCCCCCACTCCCTTGACTGAGAAGCCCCCCCACACATGAATGGTCTTCAGGATGCTTTACTGTTGGCATGACACGGGACTGGTGGCAGTGCTCGCCTTTTTTTTTCTGGACAAGGTTTTTTTCTGGCTGCCCCAAACAAACAGAGACAATGACTTTACCCCAGTCCTCAGCAGTCCAATCTCTGTACCTTTTGCCAGGGCTTTTTTTTAGCGGGAACGCAGGGGAACGCAGTTCCGGCACCTCCTGGACTGACTGTATGTGTAATGGCAAGGAACATGGGTTCAAAGTAATGGACACGGCGGTCCTGCTCACAACACCCTCCTTCCACTCTGCAAGCTCGACCCCCGTGTGTTCAACCAATAAACCACACAGTTCAAAACAATATTGCTGGGCCGTACAAACAATACAAAAAAGGGGGGCAGTCCTCCAGTGCATAGGCTTGTATTGCTGCGGCTACTTCACAGAACACTTTTTCTGATAGTCTCCGATTTGCATCAGTATCCACATATAAGGGGTACAAAGCAGAAAAATGTCATTGTGCAGTGTTCAACACACCATGCATTCTACAACAGCTGCGGCTGTACGCACGTAACCCAAGAAACAAAACCGCGCTTTTGCTCAGCTCAGTGAGATGTAATCCTCCTCAGACTGCTGGGGATCTATTTTTGCTCGGGAGGTTTATTGTTGCTGGTGGGGGACTTTATGTTGCTGGTGGGGGGGTCTTATGTTGCTGGTGGGGGGGTCTTATGTTGCTGGTGGGGGGGTCTTATGTTGCTGGTGGGGGGGTCTTATGTTGCTGGTGGGGGGGTCTTATGTTGCTGGTGGGGGGGTCTTATGTTGCTGGTGGGGGGGTCTTATGTTGCTGGTGGGGGGGTCTTATGTTGCTGGTGGGGGGGTCTTATGTTGCTGGTGGGGGGGTCTTATGTTGCTGGTGGGGGGGTCTTATGTTGCTGGTGGGGGGGTCTTATGTTGCTGGTGGGGGGGTCTTATGTTGCTGGTGGGGGGGTCTTATGTTGCTGGTGGGGGGGTCTTATGTTGCTGGTGGGGGGGTCTTATGTTGCTGGTGGGGGGGTCTTATGTTGCTGGTGGGGGGGTCTTATGTTGCTGGTGGGGGGGTCTTATGTTGCTGGTGGGGGGGGTCTTATGTTGCTGGTGGGGGGGGTCTTATGTTGCTGGTGGGGGGGTCTTATGTTGCTGGTGGGGGGGTCTTATGTTGCTGGTGGGGGGGTCTTATGTTGCTGGTGGGGGGGTCTTATGTTGCTGGTGGGGGGGTCTTATGTTGCTGGTGGGGGGGTCTTATGTTGCTGGTGGGGGGGTCTTATGTTGCTGGTGTGGGGGTCTTAGGGTGCTGGTGGGGGGGTCTTATTGTTGCTGGTGGGGGGGTCTTATTGTTGCTGGGGGGTCAGTTGTTGCTAAAAGAGATCTATTGTTGGGGGAGGGGGTCTATTGTTGATGGCAGACAGAGAGTCTATTATTGCTGGCTGTGCGGAGATCTGTTGATACTGCCGGGAAAATGTTGTTGTGGGTGGTCCATTGTTGTTAGTGGGATCTATTGTTGCTGGCTGCAGGGGATCTATTTTACTGCTTTTCTTGATATTACCAAATTCCATACGAATTACTTAGCACCCAAAAATGATACTTGGTTCTATATTGTCTAAAAGGGGCGGTACTGGGAGGTGGGTATGGGGCGGAGAAAAGGGGTGAATGGAAAGGAGGAGTTCCTGCACCTATTGTCTGAGAAAAAAAGCCCTGCCTTTTGCAGAATATCAGTCTGTCCGTGATGTTTTTCCTGAAGAGAAGTGGCTTCTTTGCTGCCCTTCTTGGCACCAGGCCATCCTCCTAAAGTCTTCTCCTCACTGTGCATCCCGATGTCCTCACACCTGCCTGCTGCCATTCCTGAGCTCTGCACTGGTGGCGCCCCGATCCCGCAGCTGAATCAAATATAGGAGACGGTCCTGGAGCTTGCTGGACTTTCTTGGGTGCCCTGAAGCCTTCTTCACAAATGCAGGGGACTATATGCAAATTGCCATCATAAAAACTGAGGCAGCAGACTTTGTGAAAATGAATATTGCAATTGAAGATTCAGTTTAAATCCTCTAAATACATTCCAGGTGCATGAAATCAAAAAAGGTGGTCAAAGGCCAAGTTTACACTTGTGGTTGGGGGGCAGTAAAAAACAGGAGGCTGAATCACTTTATTACCACGCTATCCAACTGCCATGCCCTTCAGCTGCAAAGGCAGCTGGGCAGGGTTGTATACTTGCTATGGCCACAATGCTTTGTGGTATGCAACACCTCCCACTGAACCAAACCCATTCAAGTGGACGGGGCTGTGCCACATCTGCCCTGCATCCATGTGCAATGCAGGCGGTTGTGGCACAGTGGTGCAAGCTTTTATGGGTTCAAACAAATGGCGAGGAGTAGGGTGACCACATTTCCAAACTACCATTCAGGGACACCCCCCCCTTCCCAAAAATCAGCTTGTGCTGTAACGAATCACAGCACAGTGATTGGACACAACAGGCGGGATTTATGATTTCTCCAATCACAAGCAGGGGGAGGGGATTGTGCTCCTCCAGGCATTCCCGGCCAGGACAAGTACTGTCAGTGAGTAAAGCGGTGATGTAGCAGCCTTTTTTGGGGGCATCAGATTGGCTGGGGGGGGTGGCTGTGTCGGTTTCATTCTGGGACACTGTATTGTCCTGAAATGAAGGTGCCCGGGACTGACCTGTAAAATGCTGGACTGTCCCGGGCAATCCGGGACACGTGGTCAACCTAGCGAGGAGGCGACATACCGTCACATAATTCTTCCTAAAGTGACCACAGCCTCAGTAGAAAAGCCTATCCCTGCTAGCATGCTGCAGAGAAGAGCCCTTGCTCTATGTGTGGAAGCAGTGGACTCCTTGGAGAGATCTAACACACCCCCTATGGAATCAGACCGATCAGCAAAGCTCAAGGCCCCTGCTGAATGGAGAGCTCTGGCTCAACAGGGGGCATGTTGGACCTCTCCCGGTGAGCCCACTGCTTCCACACAGAGAGCAAGGGCCTGACATATTCATGCTGGCAGGGGACAGGCTTTTCTGCTAAGGCTGTGGCTGCTTTCTAAAAGATAAGCAGCCAGGGTAGCCATCAGAAATTTTGGGGCCCCTTATACAGCTTTAGGCTTGCCCCCACGACTACCAACATTCCCCAGGTCCCACCCACTGGCCATCTCACCGAGTCCCTCAGTGCACCCACTTTTATTTAAACACTCTTACAACTGAATATATGTAGATGAAAAGTGTATTCCAAGACATCAGTGCTTTCAAGATTTAACAGTAAGGAAATATATTTTGGCCAAGAAATACGAAGCCTGCCGCCACAACAAAGTAGACTCTTTTGAGCAGGACCCTACACTAACTGGACTACCTTTTCAAAGAGACGTCCCAATCCAGCAAAGAGGCAGCCCCAATCCAGCAAAGAGACAGCCCAATCCAGCAAAGAGGCAGCCCCAATCCAGCAAAGAGGCAGCCCCAATCCAGCAAAGAGGCAGCCCCAATCCAGCAAAGAGGCAGCCCCAATCCAGCAAAGAGGCAGCCCCAATCCAGCAAAGAGGCAGCCCCAATCCAGCAAAGAGGCAGCCCCAATCCAGCAAAGAGGCAGCCCCAATCCAGCAAAGAGACAGCCCCAATCCAGCAAAGAGACAGCCCCAATCCAGCAAAGAGGCAGCCCCAATCCAGCAAAGAGACAGCCCCAATCCAGCAAAGAGGCAGCCCCAATCCAGCAAAGAGGCAGCCCCAATCCAGCAAAGAGGCAGCCCCAATCCAGCAAAGAGGCAGCCCCAATCCAGCAAAGAGGCAGCCCCAATCCAGCAAAGAGACAGCCCCAATCCAGCAAAGAGACAGCCCCAATCCAGCAAAGAGACAGCCCCAATCCAGCAAAGAGACAGCCCCAATCCAGCAAAGAGACAGCCCCAATCCAGCAAAGAGACAGCCCCAATCCAGCAAAGAGACAGCCCCAATCCAGCAAAGAGACAGCCCCAATCCAGCAAAGAGACAGTCCCAATCCAGCAAAGAGACAGTCCCAATCCAGCAAAGAGACAGTCCCAATCCAGCAAAGAGACAGTCCCAATCCAGCAAAGAGACAGTCCCAATCCAGCAAAGAGACAGTCCCAATCCAGCAAAGAGACAGCCCCAATCCAGCAAAGAGACAGCCCCAATCCAGCAAAGAGACAGCTTAATCCAGCTCAGCTCACTCATGACTGATAATCAAGGTTACAGGTGGTGGAGATCACATGCCTGGGTGGCTCGGCAGGGGGTGGCAAAATCTGGGCTGTCATTAGTAACTGGGCCACTGTCTCCTAGCAATTGCCGCAGGCCTCAGCTCTCCCAGTTCCTTCCCCAAATGGTCAGTCTGCCCCTGGTGCTGATATAAGGGGACTCTGATCTACAGTATTGGGAGGGGTCTATAAGGAGGGTGCTGATGACTGCTGATCTAATGGTTGATCACCAACTATTAGATCAGCAGTCAGCACCCCTCAATAAAGACCCCCATGAGTTCACAGTCCCTCCAGAGATCAGAGATGCCCTTATATCGGCGCCTTCTACCCTCTTAATATCTCTAATCAGGCTACCTTACCTGGAGAACTCAGGAGTCGCTGCAAGCAAAAAAGTGTGATGCCACGTACACACGATCGATTTCCTCGACGGTGAAAACACTGTCGAGAAAATCGACGGGAAAAACGAGGAACGGCTTGTTCCCCTACACACGGCCGGTTTTCATGACATTTTTTCTCTTGGTCGAGAAAAACGACCGTGTGTAGGCTCCCTGGCAGTGTTCCCCTATGGGAAAACTGCTGCGGAAAAAAATGCCGTGAAACACGACGAGAAAAATTAGAGCATGTTCTAATTTTTCTCGTCTTGATTCTTGACGTTTTTCTCGTCGGGAAAAATGCTGGAAAGCCCACACAAGTGAAAAAATTAAAATTTTTCCCCGACGAGAAAAATGGTCGTGTGTACGCGGCATAAGAGCCGAAGTTGAGAGGGCGGCGAAGCTGGGAGATGGAGCAGCTCTACAGCTATTTTCCTCACACTTTGGCCCCTTTCACACTGGGGCGGGAGGTGCGCTGGCGGTATAGCGCCGCTATTTTTAGCGGCGCTATACCGTCAGAATTGTGGCGGCATTTGGCCGCTAGGGGTGCGGTCTTAACCCCCGCTAGCGGCCGAAAAAGAGTTAATACCGCCAGCAATTCGCCTCTGCAGAGGCGAATTGCCGGCGGTATAGCCGCGCTGTCCCATTGATTTCAATGGGCAGGAGCAGTGAAGGAGCGGTAAACACACCGCTCCTTCACCGCTCCAAAGATGCGGCTAGCAGGACTTTTTGGAGCGGTCCTGCTAGCGCACCGCTCCAGTGTGAAAACCCTCGGGGCTTTCACACTGGAAAAACAGCAGCCGCTGTTTAGGGTCGGTTTGCAGGCGCTATTTTTAGCGCAATAGCGCCTGCAAACCGCCCCAGTGTGAAAGGGGTCTATGGAGTGCCTGTACAGTGTCCTAAGCGATGACTGCATTATCAACGTCAGCTCATCAAGCGATCATGGAGGATCTGAACGCAGAGAGCACATGCAGGAGCAGTTGACAGGAATCCTCACTGGGTTGAGGATACAGCACTTAGAGAAGCGCACTGCCAGAACTTGGTCCGGTACTGGCTTCATCCCAAGGAGCCTCTCATTAGGCCACGATTAGTGCCCGATGAGTCCATCCGCCCCACTTAATACTAAACGGCAGCAACAACTACGTGTTTCCCCCCGAAAATAAGACCTACCCTGAAAATAAGACCTAGCGTTATTTTCCAGGAGGGTTGCAATATAAGCCCTACCCTGAAAATAAGCCCTAGTTTAAAATGCTTGTAAAATCCTATAATCCACTCTATTACAGTAGTATATAATGTACAATGTGTGTGTTTCGGTAATATAATTGCGGGGAAGAGAGATCCGGCGGGGCACAGAAGTGCAGAACGACGCTATAACGAAGGTATTTGGCACAATTATATTACAGAAACACACACATTGTAAATTATAGAATACTGTAATAGAGTGGATTATAGGATTTTACAAGCATTTTAACTCAGTTCACACTGGGGATGCCTGTCAGGCAGGGAGAGAGAGGGGGAGAGAAGACAGCATATTACATGGTAAGACCTACCCCGAAAATAAGCCCTACTGTGTCTTTTGTTGCCAAAATTAATATAAGACCCGGGCTTATTTTCGGGAAAACACGGTAGTCAGTTGGGGCACGGCCCCTTGGACGCCCGGGCCCCCCTTCATCTGTATGGGCTGTCCCCCCTGATGGCGACCCTGTAACCAGCTGTAGGACTTTGCACACTTTTTACTTTGATGGACGGTACTTGGCCAATTCAAACTAAAATGTTAACTGAGCCATAAAGGTAAATGGAGTGTGCTTCTGCCGTACATTCATTTCAAATGGCATCTTTTATCCCAACAGGTCTCTGTAGACAGACACACAGAACATGAACTGCTCACCGTCTGGAACTGGATGGTCTCCTCCTTGCTTGCCAGCTCCAAGGTGAAAAACGATTTGTTATGAGACATATTAGCAATGTCCACCCACCTGTAGAAAAGAGAATGGGAGACCTATGAGATATCAGGTGTGAGGAAAGGGGTACGCTATGATGGTTTAGAATGGTAAAGATGGAAAATGACCTCTTTCTTCCATTTCCATCTGGTGATCCATCCAGTGTGTCTGCTGCTTTTCAAAAGCACAAGCTTTCCAGCAGAATGTATCAGTTTACATGGATGAGACAAACCACTTAACACTGGCAGGGAGTGCTTACCATGATCAGCTTCTATTTATTCATGTAAAATCTTTATCCCAAAAAGGAAAAAAACGGTTTGCTATAACTGACTAGGCGTGAGCTAGAGTTTGTAGAAAAAAGAGGGTAAAGGGAGGGGGAAGCAAGCATAAACCACTAATACACGATCGAAGGTATGGATTGACTGGTAATAGATCGTTCACCTCGTGAGATGTTGATGCCGTGACCATGCAGCATATAGTCAAAAGGAGGGGGAGGGGTGAGCCTGTTAGAAAACGGGTGAAGAAAGGGGTCACTGCTGACAACAAAATTAACGATCATTAATTTTGTTGCCAGCAGTGACCCCTTTCTTCACCCGTTTTCTAACAGGCTCACCCCTTCCCCCTCCTTTGACTGTGAGCTAGAGTTTGGCTTCAATTTAAATTAGTGTATTTAAATCTGCTAATACATTTAACACTCCCCCTCCCCCAGACTGAAAATGCTGTGCCTCCTATTCTCCTCAATCCAGAGTTGGGTCTCACTAATACAAGAGGTGCGTTACTGGGCAGATCACCAGGTGAAAACAGAGAGGGGGGGGGGGGAGTAATAGAAAAGAACAGGAATGCAGCCACCACTAGGGTGACCACATTTCCAAACTACCATTCAGGGACACCCCCCCCCCCCCTCCCAAAAATCAGCTTGTGCTATAACCAATCACAGCACAGTGATTGGACAAAAGAGGCGGGATTTATAAATTTCTCCAATCACAAGCAGGGGGCGGGGATTGTGCTCCTCCAAGCATTCCCGGCCAGTACTGTCAGTGAGTGAAGCGGTGATGTGGCGGCCTTTTTTGGGGGCATCAGATTGGCCCGGGGGGGGGTGGCTGTGTCAGTTTCATTCCGGGACACTGTATTGTCCTGGAATGAATGTGCCCGGGACAGACCTGCAAAATGCGGGACTGTCCTTGGCAATCCGGGACACGTGGTCACCCTAGACTCCACATCTAAGGATTGGTAAGCTGCAATATAATACATTTTTGGTTTGGGATTTAATATAGCTTTAACCACTTGCCGACCAGCTCACGTACATTTCCTGCAGCAAGTCGGCTTTCCTGCGCAAACCGACGTACCTGTTCGTCGGTCTGTGCAAGTAGGATAGCGAATGTGTGCCCCCCGCATGAGCGTGCCCGCAAGTCCCACGGACTCGATGTCCACTGGCGACCCGTGATCACTGTGTACAGAGGCAGAACAGGGAACTGCCTATGTTAAGGTGACCAGATTTTTTAAATGAAATCCGGGGACATTTTTTTTTTTTTTTATTACTAGTAATGGCGGCAATCAGCAACTCTCTGCCCGTCGCCGCCCGCCTCACAGCCTGTCAAGTTTTACTCTTCAGACCCCGGCTACTACTGGGTGGGGAGCGGAGGAAGATCACTCTGCCAGGAAAGGCAAGGAGATAAGCAGACAGGCGGCTGACCGGGAGTTGAGCCAAGGCAGAAGAACATGCGAGCGGAGCTGAATAGGGCATGCACCCGAACCAGCGCATGATCATCAGAAAGGGCCACAGATAATAGAAAAAAATGCACCCCCTAAGCTAGTAGGTGCGGTGGAGCTGGGGTGTGTAATTCATAGTTATTTATTTTTTTATTCTGCACTGACTGTCTTTGAAATTGCCCCAGCCCCTGTTCAAATCCAATCCGGGGACAAAACCGGGGACAGACTTGGTCCGGGGACAGTGTCCTCAATCCGGGGACTGTCCCCTGAAACCGGGGATGTCTGGTCACCCTAGCCTATGTAAACAAGGAGATTTCCTGTTCTGCCTAATGACATGTCAGAGATCTTCTGTTTCCAGTGATCGGGAACAGTGATCTCCATCATGTCCCAGTGAGCCCATCCCCCCCTACAGTTAGAACACATCCAGGGAACACACTTAACCCCTTGATCGCCCCCTAGTGAAAACCCCTTCCCTGCCAGTGTCATTTTTACATTGATCAGTCCATTGTTATAGCACTGATCAATGTAAGAATGTCACTGGTCCCCAAAAAGTGTAATTTGGGATCAGATTTGTCCACCGCAATGTCGCAGTCCCGCTAAAAAACAAATAAAATAAAATCGCAGATCGCCGCCATTACCAGTAAAAACAATAAAAAAATAAATAAAAGTCCCTAAATCTATCCCGTAGTTTGTAGACACGATAACTTTTGCGCAAACCAATCAATATGCTCTTTCTGCGATTTTTTTTTACCAAAAATATATAAAATCGGACCTAAACTGATGAATACATTTTTTTAAATATATTTTTTGGGGATAAATTATTATTAACTTTTTTTTTTAAATTGTCGTTCTTTTTGGTTTATTAGCGCAAAAAATAAAAACCGCAGAGGTGATCAAATACCACCAAAAGAAAGCTCTATTTCTGAGTAAAAAGGGATTTTATTTGGGTACAGTGTCGCAGGACCGCGCAATTGTCAGTTAAAGCGGCGCAGTGCCGTATCGCAAAAAATGGCCTGGTCATTAAGGGGACAAATCCTTTCGGGGCTGAAGTGGTTAAAGACTATTATCCATTACTGAATATCTTTTAGGCTATTTTCCCACTGAAAGCGCAGGGCGTCGGCGGTAAAGCTCCGCTAGTTTTAGCGGCACTTTAGCTGCTAGCGGGGCACTTTTAACCCTCGCTAACAGCTGAAGGGTTAAAAGCTCCCGTGCTGCTGAAGCGCTTTGCAGACGATTCGGCAGCGCTGCCGATTCATATACACCGCTCCCAAACCGCCACAAAGATGCTGCTTGAAGGACTTTTCAGAACGTCTCGCAAGCGCACCGCCCCAGTGTGAAAAGTAACACTAAGATGAATGGGGGGGGCAGTTTTCAGGCATTAAAAGGTTATTTCTAGCACTAAAACGCCTGAAAACCGCCTTTCAGTTTCAGTTATACTATAACAAAAAGTAACTCTATGCACTTTATCCTTTATGACAAATAAAAATGACTTGCAATTTGGAAAAAATGTAAGTAAATTATTATAAACATGAATAGAGGTAAGCAAATCTTTCCAATCACTTGGCCCAATTTGCCTGTGGGCCTGGAGTTGGGTTCTGATTCCACCTTATCACCAGAATCAGTGTGACCCACATTTCTACAAGTGATAATGTAAACTGCCTAAATGTCTGGACACCTGATCATCACACCTATACAAGCTTTTTGGACATTGCATTCCAAAACCATGGCCATTAATATCGAGTTGGTCTTTTGTAGCTATACTATCCTCCACTCTTCTGGGAAGGCTTTCTACAAGATTGTGGAGTGGGATGTTGGATAAGAAGTCCTGGCTCACCATTGGAGTTCCAATTTATCCCAAAGGTGTTCAGTAGGGTTGAGGACAGGGCTCTGTGCAGAAAACTTGGGTTCCTCCATACCAAACTGGCCAAACCATGCCTTCATGGCTTTGTACACAGGGGCACAGTGATCTTGGAGCAAAAAAAGTTCTTCCCCCAAACTGTTACCACAAGATTGAAAGAACACAATTGTCTACAATGTCTTTGTATGCTATAGATCAGTAGTCGCCAGCGTTTCAGACCTCACAATTTTGAATCCCGTGGACCACGAACATAAATTTTACATGCCTTATATACACAATGCTCTGGCTCTCTGCAACCCCTTCTCCTGGATCACACTGCTGCCTTATACACACAATGCTCAAGCTCTCTGCAACCCCTTCTCCTGGATCACACTGCTGCCTTATACACACACACACACACAATGCTCCAGCTCTCTGCCCCCCTCCCCCTAGATCACACTGCTGTCTTATACACACAATGCTCTGGCTCTCTGCGCCCCTCCCCCTGGATCACACTGCTGCCTTATACACACAATGCTCCGGCTCCCTGCTCCCCCCCCTCGATCACACCACTGCCTTATACACACAATGCTCTGGTTCCCTGCCCCGCGCCCCCTGGATCACACTGCTGCCTTATACACACACACACACACACACACACACACACACACACAGACAATGCTCCGGCTCCCTGCCCCCCTCTCCCCCTAGATCACACTGCTACTTTATACACACAATGCTCAAGCTCTCTGCCCCCTTCTCCTGGATCACACTGCTGCCTTATACACACAATGCTCCGGCTCTCTGCCCCCCTTCCCCTGGATCACACAGCTGCCTTATACACACAATGCTCAGGCTCTCTGCCCCCTTCTCCTGGATCACACTGCTGCCTTATACATACAACACTCCGCCTTTCTGCCCCCCTCCCCCTGGCTCACACTGCTGTCTTATACACACAATGCTCCAGCTCTCCCCCCTCCCCCGCCCAATCACACTGCTGCCTTATACACACAATGCTTGGGCTCTTTGCTTTCCTCCCCCTGGATCACACTGCCATCTTATACACACAATGCTCCAGCTCTCTTGGCCCCTCCCGCACTCTGCATCACACCGCTGCCTTACACAGACTCCTCACTGGATCTCACCTCCATATCCAGACATGTGCTTGAGGCTCTGTGCTCCTTCCCACAGTCTGTGATCGGCGCTGCTTTTGGAAGCCCTCTACTTCACCTCCCACTCTCTGCACTACTCTCAGCGCCTCCCTCTGAGTTCACAGGAGCCGGAACTACATTGGGGCATTGTATTAACTACATTGGGTATCAATGCGTGCTGACAGTATTGACTGTCAGCGAACATTGAGAACAACATTGGGCGGTATACATCTGCCACAATGTTGATTTGCAGCAGCACCCCTGGGGAACACCTTTTTTTTATCGTGGACCACGGACCACTGGTTGGCGACCACTACTTTAGAGTATGTACAGCAACGTACTTGATTTTATGGACATGGTTTTGGAATGGGACATCCAACAAGCTCATATACCGGTAGGTGTGATGGTCAGGTGTGCACAGACTTTAGGCCAAACAGTCATAACTTGAAGGCTTACCGGAATAAAACAGGTGGGCGGCCATTTTTGTGTCTCACGAAGATCCCGGTCAGACAGGCTCCAATAGAGAGGTCAGTACCTTGACTGTCCTAGAAACAAGAAAAGGAAAAAAATAATTGTCACGTCGACCACAAAAGGATTCACAATCATAAAAGTCATCATAGCTCTGTAGTGGAAGCTACCACCACGCAAAAAAACAAACAAACATTTGGTTATAGACCTAGGATGGTGGCTTTGTTCTCGTCCTCCTTGAATGGTGCCATCTTTCAAGAACTCTGCATCTGAAGGTAAAGCGGAACTAAACCCAATTTGATTTACCAGTTTCAAAAACCGTAATATTCCCAGCATGCCAACTGTCACTTTGGTTCCACTCTCAACCAAACCATCCAAAGGCTGGTGTCATATCTGATCATATGTGCAGCATCATGGCAGATGCAGATCAAACAGAGGCCAAGAAGGCAGCTTTCTTGGCTGAAAACGATAGAAAGTTATGGAGATTAAAGCGGAACTAAACCTAACAGGTGTCCTCCATTGGAATGCAGCGGACCTACCAATGGTTGCAGAGTGTCGAAAAAACGTCCCAAGTCCCTCCCCTTTTATACATCTACCTGCAATTTAGATATGCACCAACATAAAAGCTTATCTTTATACAATGCTGAATTACCTTGATGCACATATTCACAACAAGATATCCTGGATTATAATAAGTGGTGCAGGCTCAGTATGTTCTCACTTTGTACAGCACTACAGAAGATGTTGGTGCTATATGGAAATCAATATATATATATAATCAATTCTGTCAGGCGTAAAATTGTACAGAACTTTTATGGTGGAGAAAAATCAATGGTTTATGGGTGCAGTGTAAAAATCGGTCTTACATGAGGTGCTTCGACCCTGCTTGTCACCATATGTCACAATGAGCGGGGAGGATTTACTAAAACAGGAGAGTGCAAAATTTGGTGCTGCTCTGCATAGAAACCAATCAGCTCTCGGGTTTTATTGTCAAAGCTTTATAGAACAAGCTGAAGTTAGAAGCTGATTGGCTACCATCTACAGCTGCACCAGATTCTGTGTTCTCCAGTTTTAGTAAATCTAACCAAATCAATCTATAAACTGTTCAATGAGTGGTCACTCATAACTCCTTCATTACACAGAGGGCTCTATTCCTGCACGTCACCATGGGCGTAGCATAAGGGGTTGCAGGGATCACAATCGCAACCCCGCCCCCTAGCTCCAGGGGGCCCCTGCAGCCTCTGTGTCATATTATCATATCCTCCACAAAGTCCAGCTCCGATCTGCCCTAGAGCCCCACAGCCATGCTCCAGTAATAGGCTTCCACTTTACCTTCCACAGTCCACACCCCTCTGTTCTCATTGGCTGGGGAGAAGCTGTGAGTCATTTCCTGAATGTAGAGAAGCATGGGGTGAGAACAGCCCAGGATGAGGAATTGTCTGTGCTGTGTGCTGGCAACATGGAATGGTAACCTAGCTCAGCGAGTTAAGGGGAGGAGAGTGCCGTCCTGTAGCCACTATGGGACCGATGTCACTGGTGAGGTAAGACACCGCTCAGTATCTCCTAGTCACCAGCTGGGATTCTCTTTACCCACCCGGGGATGTCTGCTTACCCCACTTCCCTGACAACTGGGGAAAAGAGACACACCTCCAAGAGGTGACCACCCCCCAACACTGACAGAGAAACCTTTATAAATTGCTAAAAAAATCCCTTAACACCTCCTGAGGGGCCCCTGAGGGGCTGCAGGCTCCAGATTTTGTGTCACATGGCTTTGCCCCACCAGATCGCCCCCCCCAAAGCCCCCTGACCACACCCTCCACCCTGGATGTTATGCCTGGCTGCTGAGCTCCTTTCCCATTACAGCACTCTATACTGCTCCTCCTCCACAGGGCTAAAATCGCATTCCTTTACAACACAGCCAGTCAGCCACGATCTGCACAGGGTGTATCTTCTTACTGCAACTACACTGCTGTCCCGACCAGAGAATTTCACAGGTCAGAACAGCAACATAAAAGCCAGATTCCCCCCGTGACTTCTGACAGACTGTGTGTAAAGGAATGCGATTTCAGCCCTGTGTAGTGAGGGGGGGGGGGGGGAGCTGTATACAGTGCTGGGATAGGAAAGGAGCTCTGCCAAGTGACCTGCCAGGGGTCCCTGCCCTCCGATTCTCCAGCCGTGATCCCTGCCCTCCGATTCTCCAGCCGTGATCCCTGCCCTCCGATTCTCCAGCCGTGATCCCTGCCCTCCGATTCTCCAGCCGTGATCCCTGCCCTCCGATTCTCCAGCCGTGATCCCTGCCCTCCGATTCTCCAGCCGTGATCCCTGCCCTCTGATGTAAGGAGGAACTCTGGCAACACAAAACTCTTAAGCCACTTTGAGTATCTTGCCCTGCGGTGGGTGTATCTGCGCGCACAGTGAAAGTGGTGGGTAGAAGTGGAGGGGGGGGGCCCAGGACAACTTTTGCATCGGGGCCCACAAGCTTCAAGCTACACCTCTGCACATCACCATTGGTAAACATATGTCACAATGGGGTTGATTTATAAAAAATCTGGTGCAGCTGTGCATGGTAACCAACCAATCAGCGTCCAACTTCAACTTGTTCAATTAAGCTTTGACAAAAAAGAAAAAGAAAACAAAGCCTGGAAGCGGACTGGTTTCTATGCAGAGCTGCACCAGATTTTGAACTCTCCACTTTTAGTAAATCAACCCCCATGGGTCCCTAAACTATCCTATGAACAGCCACTCAAATCCTTTATGCACAAGGGGCTCCATTTCTGCATGTCACCATATGTAAAAATATATTGCAATAGGTCACTAAACTGTCCAAAGAAAGATCACTCTACTGTCACTCAAATCATTTATACATGAGGTGCCACTACTAAACCATCCTATGAATCGTCACTCTACTGTCACTAATAACTGTATAAGGGTCTCCATTTATGCATGGCATCCATAGGTCACTAAACTGTTCAATGAACGATCACTCAATCACTTAAAACTCCACCGCCGCTCATAAAACCTTCACACACAAGGGGGCCTCATTTCTGCAGGTCACCATATGCAACTATAAATCACAATAGGTCACTAAATCGTCCTATGAGCTGTCACTCCTAAATCCTTTATACAGGAAGTGTTCTGTTCCTGCAAGTCACCATAAGTCACCATGTGTAATAAACCATCCTATGAACAGTCACTCAACTGTCACTCATAAATCCTTCATACATAAGGGGCTCAATGCCTGCATGTCACCACCATATGTCTCTAAAATGGTTCTATGATTGGTCACTCTACTATCACTCATAAATCCTTTATACCCAAGGTACTCCATTCCTGCATGTCACCACATGGTCAGGAAACTAATGCAGCTAATGCTCATGAACATGTACCAGCACACAGACAAGCTTGGGCTAATATCCAGCGTGCACAGACACGAAAGGCGCAATTGCGTGTGTCAGGGCACATCGGTGCGCACGTCCACGTGCATTGACTCCAAGCTGCCTATTTAAAGGAGATCCTGATGTATGCTAATCTCTGGGATGTGCTTCAGCTTTTCCGTGACCCGCGTTCCTTCTCTAGCGGACTGATTTTTCATTGGTGGCCTGGCTCGTTTCTGACCTTGCTCTGTGGATTCTGGATACTGACCTTGGCTTGCCTCTGATTATCCTCTGCTTGCCTGGTACTGACCTCACCTGCTACAGACCTCTTAACTGCTACTGCGCTGCCTGCTTCCCTGGTACTAACCTTGGCTTGCCTCTGACTATCCTCTGCCTGCTTCCCTGGTACTGACCTCGACCTGCTACTGGCTATTGCTCTACCTGCTTCACTGGTACTGACCTTGGCTTGCCTCTTCTCTGCCTGCTTCCCTGGTAGTGACCTTGCCTGCTACTGGACCTTGCTCTGCCTGTTTCCCTGGTACTGACCTCAGCCTGCTACTGCTCTGCCTGCTTCCCTGGTAATGACCTCGCCTGCTACTGACCTCGACCTGCTACTGCTCTGCATGTTTCCCTGGTACTGACCTTGGCTTTCCTCTGACTATCCTCTGCCCGCTTCCCTGGTACTGACCTTGCCTGCTACTGGACCTTGCTCTGCCTGCTACTGACCTCAGCCTGCTACTGGACCTTGCTCTGCCTGCTTTTTGTCCACACTGCTGCTTCACCGTGTAAGAACCTGGCTCACCTTGACTACATCTCTATATGTGGCAATCACCTGCTACCAAGCTATAGGCACCCGTGCTTCTTTTAGCCTTCTACCTCTGTCACCACATTCATGGTTGCTCGGACCAGAACCACAAGGCAAGCCCTCTCGTTAACTCTGCCTCCAACAAAACAAGGTAAGTGACACATGTCACCAAGCTATCCTAAGAACAGTCACTAATAACTCTACAGTAACCCATAAATCCTTCATATGCAAGGGGCTCCATTCCTGCATGTCACCATTGGGGGGGGGGGGTTGTTACACAGAATCTGGTGCAGCTGTGCATAGTAACCAATCAGCTTCAAGGTTTTATTGTCAAAGCTTATTTGAACAAGCTGAAGTTAGAAGCCGATTGGTTACTAAACACAGCTGCACCAGATTCTGTGTGCACCAGTTTTAGTGAATCTTCCCCATATGTCACCATATATTGCAATATGTCACCAAATCATCCTATGAACTGTCACTCCACTGCCACTTTAATCTCTATTGCCACTCACAACTCTACTGTTACTCCTAATCCTTCATACAGGAGGTGCGCCAGTCCTGCAGGCCACCTGCAGTCACAATATGTTATTATACCGTCCTATGAACGGTCACCCTTCTGCACTGAGAAGAAAATAAATTATTAAAATAATTCCTGGAAGTATTTTTCTGGCAGGATCTATAAAACAAAACAGGGCATTGCCAATCAGAAATCGCTCTGCTGCAATAAAGCAATCTAATAGTATTTGTATAAATATGACTGAGATCAAAGAGAAAATCTCCGCTTTATAGAGGCCATCAAAACGCCACGTCTCCAGATCTCAGAGAACAAAAGAACAGATCAGAAGGCTTGACATTTGTCTGGCTTCATATAAAAAGAATTTGAGGTTTAAGGCAACGAAAGTCACAAGATCACATGATAAAAGACTTGGCACAGCGGCGGGTGTATTGAAGATTAAGGTAGATATAAATCAATACAATGTCATAAGGTCACAATTCCCTACATACACTGTACATAAATCTATGGGATGAATTTACAGTTTGTAAAAGCCGAGATAAAATTATTACAATGTAACTCTTTAAAGTAAATGTTAAAGAGGAAGTAAAGTCTTCCTCTTTAATTGTACCTACAGGTAAGCCTATAATAAGGCTTACCTGTAGGTAGGGTTGTCCCGATACCACTTTAAGACCAAGCACAAGTACTGATACCCTCTCCCAAGTACTCGCCGATACCGATTACCAATACTTTTTTTATAATGATATGTGACAGTGGCACATGTGCCAGCAGTGTTTTTTTTTTTTTTTACAATGTATTTTTTGTTATGTTTTTAGTTTTTTTACAATGCTTTCTTTTCTTTTTTTTTTTAGGGGGGGAGTGGACGGTGTCTGCGTTTTTTTTTTTTTTTTTTTTTTTTTACAATTCTTTTTTTTTTATTATTTATTGCAATTTTTTTTCAGCCCTATTGGGGGGCTTTTGTGAGATATCAGGGGTCTTAACAGACCCCTAACATCTCCCCTTTAAGATAGAGAAAGGGACCAAGGACAGAGATTCCCCAGTCCCTTTACTTGTACTCGGGCAAATGCTTGGTATTGGTACTGATACTAGTAAATCGGTATCGGGACAACCCTACCTGTAGGTACTGTAAATATCTCTTAAACTTACACCGTTTAGGAGATATTTACTGTATACGCTGCCGACAACGTCATCGCGCATGCGCACTGAAGGAACGGCCTGCTTGTGCTGTTTCTTCAGGGGCCCGTGCCGTGACCGGGGGTTCCAATGCACATGCGCGGGAGTGACGTAATCGCGGCTCCAGACAATCATAGCGCCGGAGCCTGCGAACCCGGAAGTAACTACGGGAAACATGTCGGCTCTGTCATTGGTGTGCTGGCGCAGATCCATGGCATCGTTCTAAGGCAAGTATTTTTTTTTTTATAATGAGCTAGCATGCGATGCAGGTTTTGTGCTTTGTCTTGCAGGTTTTTTTTTTTGGGAGGTTTACAACCTCTTTAACCACTTAAGCCCCGGAACATTTGGCTGCTAAATGACCAGAGCACTTTTTGTGATTCAGCACTGCGTCACTTTAACTGACAATTGCGCGGTCATGCGACGTGGCTCCCAAACAAAATTGACAACCTTTTTTTTCCCACAAATAGAGCTTTCTTTTGGTGGTACTTGATCACCTCTGCGGTTTTTAGTTTTTGCGCTATAAACAAAAATAGAGCAACAATTTTGAAAAAAAATTCTATATTTTTTACTTTTTGCTATAATAAATATCCCCAAAAAATATATAAAAAAAGAAAAAAAATAATTCACAGTTTAGGTCGATACGTATTCTTCTACATATTTTTGGTAAAAAAAAAAAAAAAAAAAAAAAAAAAAAAAAAAAATCGCAAGAAATCGCGTATGTTGATTGGTTTGCGCAAAAGTTATAGCATCTACAAAATAGGGGATAGATTTATGCCATTTTTATTATTATTATTTTTTTTTTTACTAGTAATGGCAGCGATCAGCGATTTTTATCGTGACATTATGGCGGACACATCGGACACTTTTGACACATTTTTGGGACCATTTTTACAGCGATCAGTGCTATAAAAATGCACTGATTACTGTGAAAATGACACTGGCAGTGAAGGAGTTAACCACTAGGTGGCGCTGTAGGGGTTAAGTGTGACCTGGGGAGTGCTTCTAACTGTAGGGGGGATGGGCTGTGTGTGACAAGACAGTGATCACCGCTTCCGATTACAGGGAGCTGTGATCACTGTTATTGTCACTAGGCAGAGCGGGGAAATGCTTGTTTACATAAGCATCTCTCCGTTCTTCCTCACCGTGAGACGATCGCGGGTATCCCCGAGGCGATCAAATCCGCGGTACCCGCGGTCGCACCGCGCGCGTCCACAATGCCGCTTCCTTAAAGGGGACGTATATATATGTCCTTCTGCCCAGGAGTGCCATTCTGTTGACGTATAAGTGCGTGCGGCGGACGGCAAGTGGTTAAAGTAATGTTAACTTGTAGGCCATCAATCCCTCCCTGCATGCCAAGGTACTAGGTGTAATCCTAGACTCTGACCCGTCCTTTCAGCCCCAAATCCATTTAAAAATCTGATAATAGAAAAAAAAGTCTCCGATAAATGTGAAATCAAAACAAATTCTTGACAAATATGTGATAATCCCGAAATCTTGACAAAGTGAAGATGACCACCACCGATATAAAGGAGGCTTACCAGAATCTGTGGACCCAAAAAGACATACGTCTAGAGCAGGGGTCTCCAAACTTTCTAAACAAAGGGCAAGTTTACTGTCCTTCAAACTTTAGGAGGGCCAGACTAGGGCAATTGGGAGTAGAAAATGTCGGGAGGGGGTAAACAATACCATTCCTTTGGTGTCAGTGGGAGGACTAGTGCCCCATTGTTGGTGTCAATAGAAGGAATTGTACCCTTTTGATAGTGCAAGTTGGATGAATAGTGCCCCATTGGTGGTTTCAGCAATAAAAATGATTCGCCATTGTTGGTGTCAGTGGATGGAAAAGTGCCCCAATGGCCGGATAAAGGCAAGCAAAGGGCCGCATCCGGCCCCAGGGCCGCAGTTTGGAGACCCCTGGTCTAGAGGGTCAAATCGAGCTTTGAGTATGTATCACCCTGAAGAATGAATCCTTTGTCGATGAATCCACCAAAACGTCACTCACAACAAGCAAAATGGGAGGGTAGATAAAAGCTTGGAAGATGATGGCCCAATGATGGTAAACCAGGATATAAACCAATGGCTGTTGGAGAGATGCCCCCTTCTCTTCCTCCTCTGGCCAGGTGTGTGTGTTTTTTTTCTCCTGCTCTTTGTGCCCGCGCCCCAGGTCCCTCCCGTTGCGGTTAGCGCTCGTCCCCGCCGGCTCCGCCCGGCGCAGGGAAACCCCGTGCAAGCGCCATCTTGGAGAGAGAGAGAGAGAGAGAGAGAGAGAGAGAGCGGAACCCCCGACATCCGCCGCACACACCCGGCCAGAGGAGGAAGAGAAGGGGGCATCTCTCTGACAGCCATTGGTTTATATCCTGGTTTACCATCATTGGGTCATTATCTTCCAAGCTTTTATCTACCCTCCCATTTTGCTTGTTGCGAGTGACGTTTTGGTGGATTCATCGACAAAGGATTCATTCTTCAGGGTGATAAACACTCAAAGCTCGATTTGACCCTCTAGACCAGCCTTTCTCAACCTTTTCAACACAGAGGAACCCTTGAAATATTTCTCCGGTCTCGGGGAACCCCAGGTAAAAATTTGAACTCTACAACTCATGATACATTAGTGTAATGGTCAGTGGGAAGAATGGTCCTTACACTTGTGGTCATTGGGAAGAATTACCTTCTTACAGATAGATAAAAATAGGATTTTTATAACAGCTTACCTGTAAAATCCTTTTCTTGGAGTACATCACGGGACACAGAGCGACATAGTCATTACTAATGGGTTATATAGATACCGTCAGGTGCTGGCACTGGCAACTTCCAAAACCGGAAGTACCCTCCCCTATATAAGCCCCTCCCATCCGGGAGCACCTCAGTTTTGTAGCAAAGCAATAAGTGTCCCCAAAGAGGGGCGGGAGCTCTGTGTCCCGTGATGTACTCCAAGAAAAGGATTTTACAGGTAAGCTGTTATAAAAATCCTATTTTCTTTCTCGTACATCACGGGACACAGAGCGACATAGTCATTACTAATGGGATGTCCTAAAGCAATGCCAAATGAGGGGGGGGATACACCATATATAAGCTGAGCGCTATCAGACATGAGGATCTTTTGCGGCCTGCAACACACTGCGCCCAAAGGCGACATCCTCCTGACTTCTAACGTCCCCCTGGTAGAACCTAGTAAACGTGTGAACTGAAGACCATGTTGCGGCCTTACAGATCTGAGCCAGGGAGGCCTGGTGATGCACTGCCCATGAAGTCCCAACTGCTCTCGTGGAGTGCGCTCTAACTTTGAAAGGAGGCGGTCTCCTTCTCAAGCCATAGGCTTGTATTATGACCTGTCGAATCCACTTGGCTAAAGTAGATTTTGACGCTGCCTGACCCTTTCTGGGGCCTTCCGGCAGAATAAACAAAGTATCCGTTCTGCGAATCTGAGCAGTGGCTTTTAGATAAGC
Source organism: Rana muscosa (assembly GCA_029206835.1). NCBI lineage: Eukaryota > Metazoa > Chordata > Amphibia > Anura > Ranidae > Rana > Rana muscosa. The sequence continues at coordinate 228,784,681 of CM055126.1, forward strand.
TTTAACTGCTCTTACTACATCCAAAGAATGCAATAACTTTTCCTCTACCGAAGTAGGTTTGGGGAAAAAAGAAGGAAGAACCACATCTTGGTTCAAATGAAACCTCGATACCACCTTAGGAAGAAAGGCTGGATGAGGACGTAACACTACTCTGTCCTTATGGATAACCAGATATGGCTCCTTACAGGACATAGCTGCTAATTCCGACACTCTTTTAGCCGAACAAATGGCTACTAGAAAAATCTATTTCCTGGTGAGAAGAACCAAAGAAATATGCTGTAATGGTTCAAATGGTTGTTTCTGTAGAACCGACAGAACCAAGTTTAGATCCCATGGACATATGGGAATATTAACCGGAGGACTAATACGCATCACTCCTTGTATAAAGGCTTTGACTAGTGAATGCGAAGCCAAGGGCCTTTGAAAAAATATTGACAAGGCCGAAATCTGACCCTTGATAGTACTCAAGGCAAGCTTCCTATCTACAGCCCATTGTAGGAAGTCCAGAATCCTACCTATTACGTTTTTACGTGGATGCCATTTCTTGGCCTCACACCAGGCGATGTACGCCTTCCAGATTCTATAGTAGATCTGCCTGGATACCGGCTTCCTGGCATTGATCATGGTAGATACCACAGAATTAGAGAGCCCTCTCTTTTTTAGAATGTGGGCTTCAATAGCCAGGCCGTCAAACCTAGGGCTGGTAAGGAAGGGTGGTATATCGGTCCTTGCGAAAGCAGGTCCGGACGACGTGGTATTTTACAATCTCCGCGTACCACGCTCTTCGGGGCCACGCTGGAGCCACCAGAATCACTGGTTTCTTTTCTACCCTGATTCTGCGGAGTAATCGAGGTAACAATTGTGGCGGTGGAAATGCATATATCAGCTTGAACTGATCCCAAGGGAACACTAGGGCATCCGAGCCGCAAGCTAGGGGATCCCTTGTCCGAGAGACAAACCTGTCCACCTTTGCGTTGAATCTGGATGCTAGAAGATCTACATCCGATGTTCCCCACCGCTGACATATTGTCCAGAAAACCTCGGGGTGAAGGGACCCTTCCTCTGGGCATAATTGCTGGCGACTTAGAAAGTCCGCCTTCCAATTCTCCACTCCTGGCATGAATACCGCAGATATGGCTGGGACATATCTTTCTGCCCATTTCAGGATGTAATTTACTTCCCTCTGGGCTGCACGACTCCTGGTGCCCCCCTGATGATTGATATATGCCACTGCTGTGGCATTGTCTGATTGAATTCTGACAGGGGACCCTTGGAGTTTGGATGTCCATGCTACTAGGGCATACCGGGCTGCTCGTATCTCTAAGAGATTGATGGGCAGGGCCTTTTCTGCATCCGACCATCTGCCCTGGAGAGACTATTGCTCCAGTACAGCTCCCCAGCCTATAAGGCTGGCATCTGTAGTGACCACCTTCCAAGAAATCGGACTGAAGGATTTCCCTTTTTCCAGATTCTGGGGAACCAACCACCAACGGAGGCTCTTGCGAACGGAAGGGGACAAGGACATTGTAAGTCTAGGGCCTGAACTTTTTTGTTCCAGGCTGACAGTATGGCCCCTTGCAAATTCCTTGAATGGAATTGACCGTAGGGTACTGCTTCGAATGATGCCACCATTTTTCCCAGCAGCCTCATGCACAGGCGTATGGACGGCTGTCTTTTTTGTACCCACTAAGTGGATCAAATCTTTCAAAGACAACACCTTTCCTCGAGGCAAGAATATTTTTCTCTGGCCTGAATCCAACCTTAGCCCCAAGTATTCCAGACTTTTGACTGGTTTTAGGGCTGACTTGTCTCGGTTGATAATCCAACCGTGATATTCCAGATACTTGATTGTCTCGTGAACAACCACTTCTAGTTTTTTCACTGAGTGGTCTATCAGCAACAAGTCATCTAGATATGCCATTATCATTACACCTTGTGTTCTTAGATTGGCCAATAAAGGGCCAGAATTTTTGTAAACACTCGTGGTGCTGTGGCCAAACCGAAGGGTAAGGCTCTGAACTGAAAATGGCGCCCTTCTACTGCAAAGCGTAGAAATTTTTGGTGGACTGGAAAGATGGGAATGTGCAAATAAGCATCTTTGATGTCGATCGCGGCTAACCAATCCTCCCCTTGTAGGGCAGTGGCCACCGATCGGATCGACTCCATCGGAAAGTCCTGATATACAGGAATTTGTATAGCCCTTTTAGAATTAATATGGGCCTCCCGTCCGCGTTTGCTTCGGGACTGTAAAGAGGTTTGAGTAAAACCCGAACCCTCATTCTTCCAGGGGAACCTCCATAATTACTCCTTGGAGCAATAGTTGTTCTAGTGCCACAGGAGGGACCTCTCTTCCGGGGATCCCTTGGCACGTTTGACCTCAAAAATGGGAAGGAGGAGAGTCTTTTAACTCCAAACTGTATCCCAAACATACCGCGGAGAGCACCTATCTGTCTTGATCGTGTCCCGCCAGGTCTCTTGCGAACAACTGGAGTCCTCCCCCCACCCGACTGAGTGGGGGCAACCCTTCAATGAATTTAACTTTGGGGAAGGTTTTGTACCTCCCCTGACCCAGGGTTTCTCATTACCCTGCTATTGTCCCTGTTTTTTACCCCCGGGAATTGACCGAGGAGGCCGTCGGAACTGTTACACAGCCGATGCCTCAGGGACTGGAGAAGCAGGCCTCTTAAAGAGGGACCTCTAACTCTGTTTTTAACCGGCAAGAGCGTATTTACCGCTGGAAATTTTCTGGATATATTTGTCCAGGTTTTCCCTGAATAAGCGTTCACCATGAAATGGGACGCTAACCAGCCATTCTTTACAGGGAGCTTCAGCAGACCAGTTTTTGAGCCATAGAAGCCTACGCGTATGTACTATAGACAGCGTAAGGCGGGAGGCCTGATGGACTGAACCCTTTATGGCGTCAACCGCAAAGCCTAAGGCTCTAGGTAGATCAGCTAGGTCAAAGCCTGCTGATCTGTCAAGTCCCTCAAGACCTGTTTCAACTGATCCTCTGCTTAGCAGACCCCAATAGCTGCTACTGCTGGTTGTGTCACCAAGCTTGCTGTAGAAAGAAGCAGACTTTCATAAGGACTCCAATCTTTTATCTATTGGGTTCTTGAACATTTGGACATTATCCACTGGACATGTCAGTAATTTATACATACAAGAGATGGCTGCGTCCACTGTAGGGACCTTCCATTTTTTTTTTTTGATGAACTTATCCTCCATGGGATAGACCACCGGAAATCTCTTGGGGGAATAAATATTTTCTCAGGACGTTCCCAATCCTGGTAAATAAGCCCTTTCAGTAAAGGGTGAAGTGGAAAAGAACAGACAGTCTGGGGGCTTCTAGCGACCCCAACGAGGATACAGTAGTGGTTGATGGTTCCGCAAGGTGCATTTTTAAATGCTGATCGGACCATGTTAGTCAGAGACTGAACCCATAATCTTTCAGCTTGAGATGCTGAGAAAAGGTTCCCCCACTGTTGACTCCTCTATAACAGAATCAACCTTATCCTGATCCCCTTCAGGCAGGTCGATCCCTGTATGGGACTGTTGCTCTGCTAACAGGCACTTTGAAGGAGGAGATGGAGATCGGCGTGCTTTCCCTGACAGGGAGGCAGCCTCTCTAATCCTCCCAGAGCTGAGGAAAAAACCTCCTCTGTTACATACACAGGAGCAGGTGAACTGAGGACAGCCACAGTACCAAGTACCCCTGCGGGGTCTCTACGGTCACTTACCTCTGAACTTCAGGGGAGACTGGTGCAGCAGAAGTATGCCCAATATCCTCAGAGCCCGATGAGACCCCCTTCGCTTCCTGGAAGATTCAGTTCCGGAGCTTCTGGACGGCATATTCCTAAGCCTAAAGCTGAGGTATTCCAGCCGTAATACACCACTTTTACTGAGAATAGTCTAGCACAATTGCTGCTATATCACAGTTGGTGTCTACTAAAGTGCCTTTCTAGGGGATGCCGCCTCTGTGTGCCTTTATATTGTTGCTAGCTCTGTCTGTGCACTTCAACAGCCAGCTATAATGTGCTTTAAAACACGCTGGACGCCCGCACATGCGCAGTAGCGCCGCGGCGCACACCTGAGCGTCATCCACCCGCTCCGCCCCTTTTTCCAGATCGCCTCTATGAATAGAGGCGCGTGCTCGCGCGCGGGCACGTGCGCCTTCGGCGCCTTTTTTGAAAACAAAAAGGAGCTAGATGGGAGCCGGGGTCCCTTTGCCGCAGGGCCCGGGGATGGATGAGCGCAGCAACAGGGCAGAGGAGACAGCTTCCCAGGAGAGAACATACCAACTGCCTGGATTTGATTCTGGAAGAAAAAAATCCACATTACAAGAAAAAAGAACCATAGCGGCCTCTAGTGTCTAACACAGGTACCGCGGTCTTACACATTTTTTTTTTTTTTTCTTGCCTACTATTAAAATTTTTACATTTTCTCAGTAGTAACAGGCATACACAGAATATTAGCGGGAATACCTTAGGTAACAGGCAGAAAGACAAAATAGGCTTGGGGGTCCCTCAATAGAACCAAGTTCCCGAGGGCCCCCACTTACCTTTTCCTCGCCGCAGGACTCTGTTTGGTCCACAGAAGCCCAAACTTCACCTATCACGGCAGGCATTGTAATCAAACCTTCAGGGACCGGGTTCCCAAGGATTCCACTCCCCTGGACCTGTATAGCACCCTGCACAGAAAACATCTTGGTCGTGGGTATGACCAGAGCTCTGGATCCCAGGGTCCAGCTCTCCTAAGAGAAGCATTACAGGCAAAACCTTGCTCTTCTCTGCAAGGCCCGGGTACCGACCGTTTAGCTATGAAGCTTTTTTGGTCGGATCCGGAATAGCTTACTGAGGCCCAAAAGAACCTGTACGCAAGCTCAGTGAAAAACACATGTTTCTTCTTGGCCAACACCTTAGACACTGGCAAAAAACTGAGGTGCTCCCGGATGGGAGGGGCTTATATAGGGGAGGGTACTTCCGGTTTTGGAAGTTGCCAGTGCCAGCACCTGACGGTATCTATATAACCCATTAGTAATGACTATGTCGCTCTGTGTCCCGTGATGTACGAGAAAGAAAAGATCACTGGTGTCAGTGGGAACTGATCTGAGAGGCAGAAATTGCCCAATGCTGAAGGAACGCCAAGCAACCTCTGGAGGAACCCTAGGGTTCCACGGAACCCTGGTTGAGAATCACTGCTCTAGACGTATGTCTTTTTGGGTCCACAGATTCTGGTAAGCCTCCTTTATATCGGTGGTGGTCATCTTCACTTTGTCAAGATTTCGGGATTATCACATATTTGTCAAGAATTTGTTTTGATTTCACATTATCAGAGACTTTTTTCTATTATCAGATTTTTACATGGACTATTGTTATTTGATTTTTCTGATTTAGCATCACTTCAATCACTGGGTGCTGTACTCATATCTACTAGCGCTACAATTTATTAGTTTTTCTGTTTGCACCGTTTTGTCTATTGGTTTTGTAGCTGCTCATGATCAGAAGCAGCGCGGAATTTTTTGTATAGTGTTTCCAGCCCCAAATCCATTAGCTGTCGAAAGCTTGTAGACTTCATCTCTAAAATACGCCCCTTTTTAACAAATGAAACCACCAAGCTACTCATTCAGTCCATAATGTTTGGCAGTTCTAAGTAATTAATCAGCGAAAAAAAAATAAACGAATAAATAAATAAATGTAGATTCTTACATGTATGACAGAAATGTCAGAATTGGCCTGGCGGTCAAGCAGTTGAACATACTGCAGCTGGTTACCTCTTCCATGGATTACCTTGGCGGGGTAAGTTTCCTCTCCATAATTATCAAGGCGCTCGATCTCCTGCATGTACAACATCTCCGCCTCGGGGGGAGACAGACCCCTGCAGATGACACAAAAGATACCCAGTGACTGTCCGATTCCAACACGTGATGAATATTTCATGAAATACTAGACACTGTACATCACACAGGTTATGGGGAGAGGGGGACTAAATCAATCAAAAAGCTCTCCAAGAAAATCAGGTGGCAGAACACTAAAAAAAGTCTCCTTAAAAACACAAGGTATTCACATCTCTCATGTCATCACATATTCTAAAACAACAGAATTATTCCTCATTTTGGCACAGTGGGCGGAGCCATTCCTTTATGCCCCATCAGCCAGATGCACATCTTTAAATGACCACAGTCTGTTTTGCTCCCAGACATCCCAAGTCTCCCGCATTTGGCTGTGGGCACACGGACATCTCCCGGCTGGGCCTGTCACTCAGCCACAGAAAGAAGACAGAGCAGCCCGAGCGGCCGAATGGAGTACGGCCGCGGCAGCCGCTTGGGCTGCTCTGTCCTCTGTCTGTGGCTGAGTGACAGGCGGATGTGATGACATCCCCATCTGTGAGAGGTGGAGGACTGTAACAAAGTCCCACCTCCTAGATAGATGGAACACTGATCCAATGATACTTTGAATCAGTGTGACGTGTATCATAGGAGGCGGGACTTTGTTACAGTTGCTGCCGGGATATTTAAATCCGTTTCAGAGCTCTGTGTGATCAGGCTGTATTTCATGGGCACCGGTAAAGCCGCATTCAATGGGCACTGGTTAGGCTGCATTCCATTTGGGGGGGGGGGGGGTCAGCGCCGGCGCGCGAGTGGTCTTCAGCTGGTTCCTGCTTAACCTGAGCCTTGACATGCCTTATCTGCACACCTGTGTATGACTCTGCTTCCTCCTGACCTGTCTTTGGATTTCTGCCTGCGTGTTGTGACCTTGGCTTGTGTTTTGACTCTGCTCCTGTGTTGCACTCCTGTACCTCGCTGCCCAGCTGTGTGCCCTCACTCAGCCTGATGTTCCTGTATGGTGGTGGGTAGTATGTGTAGGAGAGGAGTGCGGAGTGTATGGCGGTGGGTAGTATGTGCAGGAGAGGAGTGTATGGAGGTGGGTAGTATGTGTAGGAGAGGAGTGTGGAGTGTATGGCGGTGGGTAGTATGTGCAGGAGAGGAGTGTATGGAGGTAGGTAATATGTGCAGGAGAGGAGTGGGGAGTGTATGGCGGTGGGTAGTATGTGCAGGAGAGAAGTGTGAAGTGTATGGTGGTGGGTAGTATGTGCAGGAGAGGAGTGTGGAGTCTTTGGATTTCTGCCTGCCTGTTGTGACTTCGGCTTGTGTTTTGACTCTGCTCCTGTGTTGCGCTCCTGTACCTCGCTGCCCAGCTGTGCGCCGATCCCAGCTTGTGTCCTCACTCTGCCTGATGTTCCTGTATGGTGGTGGGTAGTATGTGCAGGAGAGGAGTGCGGAGTGTATGGCGGTGAGTAGTATGTGCAGGAGAGGAGTGTGTAGTTTACTGCGATGGGTAGTATGTGCAGGAGAGGAGTGCGGAGTGTATGGGGGTGGGTAGTATGTGCAGGAGAGGAGTGTGTAGTTTACTGCGATGGGTAGTATGTGCAGGAGAGGAGTGCGGAGTGTATGGGGGTGGGTAGTATGTGCAGGAGAGGAGTGCGGAGTGTATGGCGGTGAGTAGTATGTGCAGGAGAGGAGTGTGTAGTTTACTGCGATGGGTAGTATGTGCAGGAGAGGAGTGCGGAGTGTATGGGGGTGGGTAGTATGTGCAGGAGAGGAGTGTGTAGTTTACTGCGATGGGTAGTATGTGCAGGAGAGGAGTGCGGAGTGTATGGGGGTGGGTAGTATGTGCAGGAGAGGAGTGCGGAGTGTATGGCGGTGGGTAGTATGTGCAGGAGAGGAGTGCGGAGTGTATGGTGGTGGGTAGTATGTGCAGGAGAGGAGTGCGGTGGGTAGTATGTACAGGAGAGGAGTGTGGAGTCTTTGTATTTCTGCCTGCCTGTTGTGACCTCGGCTTATGTTTTGACTCTGCTCCTGTGTTGCGCTCCTGTACCTCGCTGCCCAGTTGTGTGCCGATCCCAGCTTGTGTCCTCACTCTGCCTGATATTCCTGTACTTTGCTGCCCAGCTGTAGATGACTGTCTGGCTTTTGTCCTGGCTACCAGGTCCGGGACAAGGGGTGGGCAGGAGGGGTGGCTGGCCTGGGCACTGTGGTATCAAGTGAGCTGGGGAAGGAGGGGGGGGGGGGTGACAGGGGCTAAAAATTGTTCTAGGAGAGAAAATTTGGGAGTGTGTGTGTGTTATGAGTGGTGATTTAGGGATGTCTGTGTTGAGGGGGGAATGGGGGAGGATTTGTGCTAAAAGAGGTGCTATGGTAGAGGGGATTTTTGTTGGGGGGGGGGGGAATATGCGCTAGTAGGGATGCTTGGGGGGGGTACTGGTGCTAGGAGGTGGGGGGGGGATGTGAGATTTGGAGTGGAGGGAGAGGATGTGAACTTGGAGGGGAAATTTTAGGGATAGAGGATTTGTGCTAGGAGGGGTTATTTTTTATTTTTTTTGGGGTGGGGGGGGGGACATTTGTGCTTGGGGGATTTGTGGGTTGGGAGGGCAAAGATTTGTGCTGGGAGTGGAGATTTCAGCAGGGGGATGGATTTGTACTTGTGTTTATGCTTAAAGGGTTAGGCTTGCAGATTAGGGCTCCATTTTTATTTATTTTTGGATGTTAGGGGAGGTGGCGGGGTCTGCTGACACATAATGCTTATGCATATTAGGGGGGGGGGGGGGGGCACAGTTTGGCATTTTCACCTAAATAACCTCTAGTTGAGCTTGTCTCTGCACTGCTGGCTACGCTCTTCACTATTTCCTGCCTAGTGATCTATGGTCATCTGCTTCCTGCAAACACCAGCTGGCGCTGCCTGCTACACCGGCTCTTGTGCCACTCTGTGTCCTCACACCTCCTGTCATCAATACCAGTGGTGTTGGACAAGAGGTGCAAGAGAAGCCGCCTCTCCAGCTCCATCTTCACCAGGTACGTGACATCAGGGAAGCATGGAGTGAGGCTTTGCAGAAGGCTTGCAGCCTACAGGTCATTATGGAATTACTTACGTGTGGCTCTGAAGCTTACATGATGTATCCAGGGCCGCCATCAGGGGGGTACAGGCAGTACACCTGTAAGGGGCCCGAATGGCAACCCCCCCTTTTTTTCGTAAGGGGCCCAGAGGTCCCGGAGTTTCCCAGGGCCCCGGATGGCAACCCCCCCTTTTTTTTTGTAAGGGGCCCAGAGGTCCCCAGGGCCCCGGATAGCAACCTCCCTTCTTTTTTTTTTTTATAATTTTTTTTTTTCTAGACATCTTTTTTTTGTAAGGGGCCCAGAGGTCCCCAACCCCCCCCCCCCACTTCTCAATTCGCGGCAGCCCCCCCCTGCTTTTCAATTTGCGGTGGCAGCACCCCCCCCCCAGTTCTCCTCTGCTCCAGTGGGCCCATGCCTGAAGCTATGTAGGGGGCCCCAAAATTCCTGAATTCCTGATGGCGGCCCTGGATGTATCCCTCGGGTCAACAAATAAGGGCACCTCTGACATCTTAGTCCAGGGTTTCCCAACCAGGGTTCCATGGATCCTTAGGGTTCCTCCAGAGTTTGCTAGGGGTTCCTTGAGCAATGAGCAATTTCTGCCTCTCAGATAAGTTCCCACTGACACCATTAATCATTTTAGCTCTCTGTAAGGGATAGCAATTCTTCCCAGTGACTACAAGTGTAAGGAGCATTCTCCCCATTGACCATCAAAGAATCACGAGTTGTAGATATAGTCATTTGTAGTAGGGGTTCCCTGAGACTGGAACGTTATTTTGAAGGGTTCCTCTGTGTTAAAAGGTTGGGGAAGGCTGGCCTAGACTATTCATAGTGCACGTAAACCCATGAAATTCTAGGGTGGTTCCCTCGTCAGATTTGAAATTGCAAAGAGACAGAAATGGTCTCAAAAATTAATAATTTAATGTTGATAACGATATGAGAACAGGAAAATAGGTGCCCTAATCCAACGCGATTCAGGAGCCAGCATCCCGTTTTCGAAAAAATTCACAAAGCTTCCTATAGGACTCTATCTAAAATAACTCCTAAGAAGTGTTCTTTGCCAGGGAAAAAAACAATAATAATTGCAATCTACATGTGTGTTGAAGATACTCATACGGGATTCATCACCTGCACTTTTATATGTTTTTATCCTCCAATCCAGGCAAATTGCTCAGGTTTGTGTTGAGTACATTCTAAAATTGAATGAATAGTTAAAGTGCCCTTTGTACTACATATATATTTTATTGGTTTTCTTAGGTAATAGGAGTCTCTGTGAAAGGTCATTGGGAACGTACCGCAGTTTTTGGTGAAGCACGGCCACGCTTTGTGTTGCCTCCTCCAGGGTCTTCTCATCCTGTATCCATCCCTGAAGACAAAAAGGTGACATTTCATACATCAGAACTTATTTTGGTAGAAAAAAAAAAAAAAAAGGTGGAAATGAATTATCTAGAAATGAGAAAGGAGTGCCCATTCATGCTTAAGGTGTTGTGGCAAAGAAGACTATAGCACATGCATTAATGTGCACTGCCACAACATATTGCATGCACCAACTCTATGTGCGGTGCATTGCTCTGCTATTCTTTGTACAGTACAGCCCAGCACACTACAACGCACATACCATACATTATTTAAAAAATAAATAATAATAAGGTTTATTCATATTTCATCATTATGGTGCATTGGCACTTATAACACGTGCCATAGCACACCGCAATGGAATGGGCCATAAAGTGTGTTTAAACCCTCTGTCCCTCTTTTGGAAAGAAGTATCTCCATTATAGTAAAGTCAAAATGTCAGTGTCATCTTATTTATATGCATTTATTTTGTCTAAAATTAGACAGATTGTTGCAGCACTCACAGCTGATGTACAGCAAGCCACAGGAACTACACCTCCCATGATTCCAACGGGGGGGGGGGGGGTAAATTCATAGGGGGCATGATTGATTGACTGGTCCTTGATCTTGCTGACATTAGTGTAGTGAGTGGATCAGCTGGATGTGCCAATATAAATTTAAGCTGGCACATGCTTCGGTTGTCCTACTAAGATTTACAAACACAAGCGTGACAACCAGGGGCATATAATGAAGTCAGTGGGAGTGGTTTTAAATTGTGCTAATTAGTGGGTGTGGTTAGAGAGTGAGATGACTTACATAGTGCAGAATGCGGTAATGTTAAATAGGGAATGTACAGTGCAGAGTGTACGGCGGTGGGTGGTATGTGCAAGAGAGGAGTGTATGTCAGTGGGTAGAATGTGTAGGAGAGGAGTGGGGAGTGTACGGCGGTGGGTAGTATGTTCAGGAGAGGAGTGCAGAGTGTACGGCGGTGGGTAGTATTTACAGGAGAGGAGTGCGGAGTGTATGTCAGTGGGTAGTATGTACAGGAGAGGAGTGCGGTGTGTACGGCGGTGGGTAGTATGTACAGGAGAGGAGTGCGGTGTGTACGGCGGTGGGTAGTATGTACAGGAGAGGAGTGCGGTGTGTACGGCGGTGGGTAGTATGTACAGGAGAGGAGTGCGGTGTGTATGTCGATGGGTAGTATGTACAGCAAAGGTGTGGGGAGTGTACGGTGGTGGGTAGTATGTGCAGGAGAGGAGTGCGGAGTGTACGGTGGTGGGTAGTATGTGCAGGAGAGGAGTGTATGTATAGTGATTGGTTTACACACAAGTTATAGTGTCTACAAACTATGGGATATTTGTATTTTTTTTTTCTAGTAATGGCAGTGATCAGCGACTTATAGAAGGACTGTGATATTGTTGCGGCGGACATTCAGACACTTTTTGGGGACCAGTGACACTAATACAGTGATCAGTGCTAAAAAAATATGCACTGTCACTGTACTAATGACACTGGCTGGGAAGGAGTTAACATCAGAGGAGATCAAAGGGTTGAGTGTGTGCCTAGCCAGTGTTTTTCTACAGTTTGGGGAAGACATGGATCCTAGTTCCTGCTTTGCAGAGACACAGAATCCATGCCTTCCCACCTGTCAGGATGGCCATCTGCCTTTTTTAAATAGGCAGACCGCCGTTCTGCCTCTCTGCTTTAGGATTGGCGAATACCGGAGGACATAGAGTCTGCGGTACCCGCCGCTGGGCTCCCGCTGTAATCACAGTGGGAGCGAGCCGCCAGTGGCGCCATAGGCGGAAGAGTCGGCTCATGTACACTATATACACACACATATATATACATACATATACACACACACACACACACACACACACGCGCATGATCCGGCACACAAGTGCTGCTCTGTAGCAGTAAAACTGCTATGGGGCAAACCTGTAGTAGTTAAATTGGACTGTGCAGGGGGCATTTCAGACCTCTGCAGAGAGACCACTGCATCCACACGGGGAGCAAGTGTCCTTCTCTGCAGCATGCTGTCAAGGGAAAGGCTTTTCTACTCTGGCTGCTTTCTAAAGAAAACAAACTGTAAGGCTTTTTGATGCCCTTTGGATGTGTTTTTGACACTCTTATGCCGCGTACACACGATCATTTTTCCCGTCGGGAAAAATGACATTTTTTTTTTTGCCGAGAAAAACGATCGTCTGTGGGCTTTATGCCGTTTTTCTCGTTGAGAAAAACGGCAGGAAAAACGACGAGAAAAATTAGAACATGTTCTAAATTTTCTCATCGTTTTTTCCATAATTTTTTTCCGCGGCAGTTTTCCCATAGGGAGACACTGCCGCGGAGCCCACAGACGGTCGTTTTTCTCGTCAAAGAAAAAAATGACGGGAAAAATGGTCGTGTGTGGGGGAACATGCCGTTCCCTCGTTTTTCATTTTTTTTCATGCCGTGATTCACGGCGGTGTTTTCACCGACGTGAATCACGATCGTGTGTACGCGGCATTAGGAAAAGCAAGGGTCCCTGCTAGAGCATGCTGGCAGGGGACAGGCGGCTGCTTTCCAAAGAAAACGTACAGAGCCAGAGGGGTGCCCAAGGGTGCATTACTTTTTAGGCTCAACTAAACAAAAATAACAAATGCACATTTTTGCTTTGTGCAAAACAGGTGCATTTATTTATTTGCAAAAAGGCAACAATAATAAATATAAAAATTCTGGAAAAAAATAAAAAAAGTTTTATTGCAATTTTAATAACTGTTCTTTTCTGCGATAACCAATTCTCAAGGCCACAAACATTAGCAGGTAACTTCTGACCCCCTTCGGGATTGTGCTTGGGAATAAGCCAGCTGTGCCATCATCAGACAGCAGAGCGGCATTCTTATCTTCTGTTATTCTATTGACCCGATATATTTAGTTTAGTATTTCCCCAACAGACCTCACTTTGTTTGCCTTTCCCTTATCTCACCAGGCAGTGTGTTTGCTCTTCATGGCTCAACAAGTAAACGTGAAAAAAAAAAAATTATATATCTGTCTCATATACAGTGGGTACGTAAAGTATTCAGACCCCCTTAAATTTTTCACTCTTTGTTATATTGCAGCCATTTGCTAAAATCATTTAAGTTCATTTTTTCCCTCATTAATGTACACACAGCACCCCATATTGACAGAAAAACACAGAATTGTTGACATTTTTGCAGATTTATTAAAAAAAAAAAAAAAACTGGAATATCACATGGTCCCAAGTATTCAGACCCTTTGCTGTGACACTCATATATAGAACTCAGGTGCTGTCCATTTCTTCTGATCGTCCTTGAGATGGTTCTACACCTTCATTTGAGTCCAGCTGTGTTTGATTATACTGATTGGACTTGATTAGGAAAGCCACACACCTGTCTATAGAAGACCTTACAGCTCACAGTGCATGTCAGAGCAAATGAGAATCATGAGGTCAAAGGAACTGCCTGAAGAGCTCAGGGACAGAATTGTGGCAAGGCACAGATCTGGCCAAGGTTACAAAAAAAAATTCCCAAAAAGACTCATGGCTGTATTAGATCAAAAGGGTGCTTCTACTAAATACTGAGCAAAGGGTCTGAATACTTAGGACCATGTGATATTTCAGTTTTTCTTTTTTAATAAATCTACAACAATGTCAACAATTCTGTGTTCTTCTGTTACTATGGGGTGCTGTGTGTACATTAATGAGGAAAAAAAATGAACTTAAATGATTTTAGCAAATGGCTGCAATATAACAAAGAGTGAAAAATTTAAGGGGGTCTGAATACTTTCCGTACCCACTGTGTGGATGGATAGATAGATAGATAATAGGATTTTTATAACAGCTTACCTGTAAAATCCTTTTCTTGGAGTACATCACGGGACACAGAGCGACATAGTCATTACTAATGGGTTATATAGATACCGTCAGGTGCTGGCACTGGCAACTTCCAAAACCGGAAGTACCCTCCCCTATATAAGCCCCTCCCATCCGGGAGCACCTCAGTTTTGTAGCAAAGCAATAAGTGTCCCCAAAGAGGGGCGGGAGCTCTGTGTCCCGTGATGTACTCCAAGAAAAGGATTTTACAGGTAAGCTGTTATAAAAATCCTATTTTCTTTCTCGTACATCACGGGACACAGAGCGACATAGTCATTACTAATGGGATGTCCTAAAGCAATGCCAAATGAGGGGGGGGATACACCATATATAAGCTGAGCGCTATCAGACATGAGGATCTTTTGCGGCCTGCAACACACTGCGCCCAAAGGCGACATCCTCCTGACTTCTAACGTCCACCTGGTAGAACCTAGTAAACGTGTGTACTGAAGACCATGTTGCGGCCTTACAGATTTGAGCCAGGGAGGCCTGGTGATGCACTGCCCATGAAGTTCCAACTGCTCTCGTGGAGTGCGCTCTAACTTTGAACGGAGGCGGTCTCCTTCTCAAGCCATAGGCTTGTATTATGACCTGTCGAATCCACTTGGCTAAAGTAGATTTTGACGCTGCCTGACCCTTTCTGGGGCCTTCCGGCAGTATAAACAAAGTATCCGTTCTGCGAATCTGAGCAGTGGCTTTTAGATAAGCTTTAACTGCTCTTACTACATCCAAAGAATGAAATAACTTTTCCTCTACCGAAGTAGGTTTGGGGAAAAAAGAAGGAAGAACCACATCTTGGTTCAAATGAAACCTCGATACCACCTTAGGAAGAAAGGCTGGATGAGGACGTAACACTACTTTGTCCTTATGGATAACCAGATATGGCTCTTTACAGGACATAGCTGCTAATTCTGACACTCTTTTAGCCGAACAAATGGCTACTAGAAAAATCAATTTCCTGGTGAGAAGCACCAAGGAAATATGCTGTAATGGTTCAAATGGTTGTTTCTGTAAAACCGACAGAACCAAGTTTAGATCCCATGGACATATGGGAATATTAACCGGAGGACTAATACGCATCACTCCTTGTATAAAGGCTTTGACTAGTGAATGCGAAGCCAAGGGCCTTTGAAAAAATATTGACAAGGCCGAAATCTGACCCTTGATAGTACTCAAGGCAAGCTTCCTATCTACAGCCCATTGTAGGAAGTCCAGAATCCTTCCTATTACGTATTTACGTGGATGCCATTTCTTGGCCTCACACCAGGCGATGTACGCCTTCCAGATTCTATAGTAGATCTGCCTGGATACCGGCTTCCTGGCATTGATCATGGTAGATACCACAGCGTTAGAGAGCCCTCTCTTTTTTAGAATGTGGGCTTCAATAGCCAGGCCGTCAAACCTAGGGCTGGTAAGGAAGGGTGGTATATCGGTCCTTGCGAAAGCAGGTCCGGACGACGTGGGAGAGTCCAAGGACTCCCCACTGAAATTTTACAATCTCCGCGTACCACGCTCTTCGGGGCCACGCTGGAGCCACCGGAATCACTGGTTTCTTTTCTACCCTGATTCTGCGGAGTAATCAAGGTAACCATTGTGGCGGTGTGAATGCATATATCAGCTTGAACTGATCCCAAGGGAACACTAGGGCATCCGAGCCGCAAGCTAGGGGATCCCTTGTCCGAGAGACAAACCTGTCCCCCTTTGTGTTGAATCTGGATGCTAGAAGATCTACATCCGATGTTCCCCACCGCTGACATATTGTCCAGAAAACCTCGGGGTGAAGGGACCCTTCCTCTGGGCCTAATTGCTGGCGACTTATAAAGTCCGCCTTCCAATTCTCCACTCCTGGAATGAATACCGCAGATATGGCTGGGACATATTTTTCTGCCCATTTCAGGATGTAATTTACTTCCCTCTGGGCTGCACGACTCCTGGTGCCCCCCTGATGATTGATATATGCCACTGCTGTGGCATTGTCTGATTGAAATCTGACAGGGGACCCTTGGAGTTTGGATGTCCATGCTACTAGGGCATACCGGGCTGCTCGTATCTCTAAGAGATTGATGGGCAGGGCCTTTTCTGCATCCGACCATCTGCCCTGGAGAGACTATTGCTCCAGTACTGCTCCCCAGCCTATAAGGCTGGCATCTGTAGTGACCACCTTCCAAGAAATCGGACTGAAGGATTTCCTTTTTTCCAGATTCTGGGGAACCAACCACCAATGGAGGCTCTTGCGAACGGAAGGGGACAAGGACATTGTAAGTCTAGGGCCTGAACTTTTTTGTTCCAGGCTGACAGTATGGCCCCTTGCAATTCCTTGAATGGAATTGACCGTAGGGTACTGCTTCGAATGATGCCACCATTTTTCCCAGCAGCCTCATATACAGGCGTATGGACGGCTGGCTTTTTTGTACCCACTAAGTGGATCAAATCTTTCAAAGACAACACCTTTTCTCGAGGCAAGAATATTTTTCTCTGGCCTGAATCCAACCTTAGCCCCAAGTATTCCAGACTTTTGACTGGTTTTTAGGGCTGACTTGTCTCGGTTGATAATCCAACCGTGAGATTCCAGATACTTGATTGTCTTGTGAACGACCACGTCTAGTTTTTTCACTGAGTGGTCTATCAGCAATAAGTCATCCAGATATGCCATTATCATTACACCTTGTGTTCTTAGATTGGCCAATAAAGGGCCAGAATTTTTGTAAACACTCGTGGTGCTGTGGCCAAACCGAAGGGTAAGGCTCTGAACTGAAAATGGCGCCCTTCTACTGCAAAGCGTAGAAATTTTTGGTGGACTGGAAAGATGGGAATGTGCAAATAAGCATCTTTGATGTCGATCGCGGCTAACCAATCCTCCCCTTGTAGGGCAGTGGCCACCGATCGGATCGACTCCATCGGAAAGTCCTGATATACAGGAATTTGTATAGCCCTTTTAGAATTAATATGAGCCTCCCGTCCGCGTTTGCTTCGGGACCGTAAAGAGGGGAACCTCCATAATTACTCCTTGGAGCAATAGTTGTTCTAGTGCCAACAGGAGGGACTCTCTCTTCCGGGGATCCCTTGGCACGTTTGACCTCAAAAATGGGAAGGAGGAGAGTCTTTTAACTCCAAACTGTATCCCAAACCTACTGCGGAGAGCACCTATCTGTCTTGATCGTGTCCCGCCAGGTCTCTTGCGAACAACTGGAGTCCTCCCCCCACCCGACTGAGTGGGGGCAACCCTTCAATGAATTTAACTTTGGGGGAGGTTTTGTACCTCCCCTGACCCAGGGTTTCTCATTACCCTGCTACTGTCCCTGTTTTTTACCCCCGGGATTTGACCGAGGAGGCCGTCGGAACTGTTACACAGCCGATGGCCCAGGGACTGGAGAAGCAGGCCTCTCAAAGAGGGACCTCTAACTCTGTTTTTAAACGGCAAGAGCGTATTTTTACCGCTGGAAATTTTCTGGATATATTTGTCCAGGTTTTCCCTGAATAAGCGTTCACCATGAAACGGGACGCTAACCAGCCATTTTTTACAGGGAGCTTCAGCAGACCAGTTTTTGAGCCATAGGAGCCTACGCATATGTACTATAGACAGCGTAAGGCGGGAGGCCTGATGGACTGAATCCTCTATGGCGTCAACCGCAAAGCCTAAGGCTCTAGGTAGATCAGCTAGGGCAAAGCCTGCTGATCTGTCAAGTCCCTCAAGACCTGTTTCAACTGATCCTTCACTGCTTAGCAGACCCCAATAGCTGCTACTGCTGGTTGTATCACCAAGCAGATTTTCATAAGGACTCCAATCTTTTATCTATTGGGTTCTTGAACATTTGGACATTATCCACTGGACATGTCAGTGATTTATACATACAAGAGATGGCCATTTTTTTATTTTTTTTATGAACTTATCCTCCATGGGATAGACCACCGGAAATCTCTTGGGGGAATAAATATTTTCTCAGGACGTTCCCAATCCTGGTAAATGAGCCCTTTCAGTAAAGGGTGAAGTGGAAAAGAACAAACAGTCTGGGGGCTTCCAGCGACCCCAACGAGGATACAGTAGTGGTTGATGGTTCCGCAAGGTGCATTTTTAAATGCTGATCGGACCATGTTAGTCAGAGACTGAACCCATAATCTTTCAGCTTGAGATGCTGAGAAAAGGTTCCCCCACTGTTGATTCCTCTATAACAGAATCAACCTCATCCTGATCCCCTTCAGGCAGGTCGATCCCTGTATGGGACTGTTGCTCTGCTAACAGGCACTCTGAAGGAGGAGACGGAGATCGGGCGTGCTTTCCCTGACAGGGAGGCAGCCTCTCTAATCCTCCCAGAGCTGAGGAAAAAACCTCCTCTGTTACATACACAGGAGCAGGTGAACTGAGGACAGCCACAGTACCAAGTACCCCTGCGGGGTCTCTACGGTCACTTACCTCTGAACTTCAGGGGAGACTGGTGCAGCAGAAGTATGCCCAAGATCCTCAGAGCCCGATGAGACCCCCTTCGCTTCCTGGAAGATTCAGTTCCGGAGCTTCTGGACGGCATATTCCTAAGCCTAAAGCTGAGGTATTCCAGCCGTAATACACCACTTTTACTGAGAATAGTCTAGCACAATTGCTGCTATATCACAGTTGGTGTCTACTAATGTGCCTTTCTAGGGGATGCCTGTATCAACCGCTTGCTGTATGCCTTTAAATGTTGCCAGCTCTGTCTCTGTACTTCATAGCCAGCTCACTACAATATTGTGTTTTTTTTAAAGTGCTGGGACGCCCGCACATGCGCAGAAGCGCTGCGGCGCGCACAGAGCGTCATCCCCCAGGCTCCGCCCCCTTTCCCGGCTCACCTCTATATATAGAGGCGCGCGCACGCGCGCGCGGCCACGTGCGCCTTCGGCGCTAATTTCAAAATATGGTAACAAGGGACAGGAGCCAGGGCCCCTCTTTGCCGCAGGCCGGGGGATGGACGAGCACTGCAACATGGCAGAGGAAGCAGTTTCCTATAAGAGAACTCACCATCTGCCTGGACTTTGCTCTGCTGAGAAGAAGCTAGTCCACATGACAAGAAAACATTCCACAGCGGGCTCTAGTGGACAAACACAGGTACCGCAGTCTAATATATTAAATATATATAAAAAAAAAAATTTTTTTTTTTTTTTTTTCTTGACCACCATTAAAAATTATTACATTTTTTTAGTAGTTACAGGCATGCACAGAATTTTGCGGGAATACCATTAGGTAACAGACAGAAAGACAAATTAGGCTTGGGGGTCCCCCAATAGAACCAAGTTCCTGGGGGCCCCCACTTACCTGTTCCCCGCCGCAGGACTTTGTTTGGTCCACAAAAGCCCAAACTTCACCTATCACGGCAGGCATTGTAATCAAACCTTCAGGGACCGGGTTCCCAAGGATTCCACTCCCCTGGACCTGTATAGCACCCTGCACAGAAAACATCTTGGTCGTGGGTATGACCAGAGCTCTGGATCCCAGGGTCCAGCTCTCCTAAGAGAAGCATTACAGGCAAAACCTTGCTCTTCTCTGCAAGGCCCGGGTACCGACCGTTTAGCTATGAAGCTTTTTTGGTCGGATCCGGAATAGCTTACTGAGGCCCAAAAGAACCTGTACGCAAGCTCAGTGAAAAACACATGTTTCTTCTTGGCCAACACCTTAGACACTGGCAAAAAACTGAGGTGCTCCCGGATGGGAGGGGCTTATATAGGGGAGGGTACTTCCGGTTTTGGAAGTTGCCAGTGCCAGCACCTGACGGTATCTATATAACCCATTAGTAATGACTATGTCGCTCTGTGTCCCGTGATGTACGAGAAAGAAAGATAGATTTTTTTATGTTCATGGCAGGTGAGTTTTTTTTTTTTTTAGCTTCGAGGGTCGTAGCTCGGTGACCTGCGGTCACAGAGGTCCCAAATTTAGAGGGTAGGTAGCCGAAGTCCTACCCCACCACTGGTCAAAAGCTAATCACTGGCTCCTGGCACCTATGATTCTGGGAGATACGGGGCTCCTTGGCAAGCCTGTCAGAAGCTACATACAGAGCAGCCAGTTTAAATACAAGCTGGCACACTCTGTTTGCAGCAGACAGAGGATGAGCTCACAGTGCCTCTGCTCACTTCTTGTCAAGAGGCACTGAGCTCAAGGGACAGCTTGGAGCCTTGGACCAATGGTAAATTACCATTGGTCCCAGCTGTCCAATAAAAATGCTGCAGTGGAGGCACGCCTCTCACTGCAGTGTCATAGAAGGGGGCGTGTGTCTTAAAGACAAAATACGCTCTTCCAGCCCAGCCCTCCTAACTACAAGGAAAAAACATGTGTTTAGGTGTATAAGATTTACCCACAATCCCATGTTTTTCTTACACAGTTAAGAGGGAGAATGAGAATCTGCTGCTGAAAAGGTACAAGCTAATTCATATATTATTATGATACCCCAGATGATGGCTTATTAGTCGAAACTAGTCGGGTGGACCTATCGACATACATCGCTCCAGTACCTGTTCTCTTGTTATACGCTTTTATGACCATCTAAAATGTGAGCGTTTATTTTTCATTTACTTTTAATTAAAACCTTTCCATACGGTATCACGCTATGCGTTTTTTTTTTATTTCAACACGCATATTATACGGATACCGGACCTCTGCTCACTTCCATGAATACATGACCAACCCACTGATTTGCTGACGGACCGAGGTGGATATACCTTCCAGATCCAGGACCAGTCGCATACACTGGGTTTAATTAACCCCTAAGCTCATCTCGACTTGGGTGGTATATGCCCCTCCAAGTCTGAGACCTCTCGTAAGCCTCCTTTCAACTCATCCTTGGTGGCGGTGTTATTTGGCATCCTCTTCACACAAGAACGCTATTTATTTCACATGTCAAGTTTGGCACGTCATTGTGGACTATCTCCCCCCCCCCCCTTTTTTTGGACTATATTGAAGTTTTATTTCAGATTCACCTTTTTTGGACTATATTTAATTCATTTTTATAGATATTCATTCATCAGAAATTTTATTAGTGTATGGTCCATCACATGTCCATTCACACGTTTTATATTTAATTGTTTATGTTTTATGATCATTCACTATCACATATCTGTTTGCAAAAATAGCGCTACACTTTTACCCACATATATTATTATTATGCAATATGTTATAGCATAATAGTTTATTATTTATCTATTTAGAGCCGGTTCACACCAGGGCGACTCAGGATCCGACTTCAGGTCGCCCCAAGTCGCGCTGTAAATGTTAGTCTATGGAGCCATCTTTATGCACACTACAGAAGTCGCTCCGACTTCAGAAAAGGTTCCTGTACTACTTCAAGGCGACTTCTAGGCGACTTGTACCCATTGATTTCAATGGAAGTCGCCTCCAAAGTCGGATCAGTGTCTTAACTGAAGCAACTTTACAGGAAGAGAAAATAGTTTTCTCAGGCAAACCCCTCCCTCCCACAGAGCTGAATATTGTTTGATTGGCCACTGGCAAAGTCGCCTGTCCTGGAGGAAACTTGAAGTTGCCTCGAAGTTGCCTTGAAGTTGCCTCGTAAAGTCGCGCTGGAAGTCGTGTTGCCCCAGTGTGAACCGGCTCTTACTGTGAAATTACTTTTTGGAAGTTATAACTTCAAACTTCAGTAATTTGTCCGTTAAGCCACCTGCTTGAGTACGGTTTTTAAAAATATAGAAAATTACCTTAGACCCCTTTCAAACTGAAATAGCGCCTGTAAAGCGCCTGAAAACCACCTCCCATTCATTTCAGTGCGACTTTTCACACAGGGCGGTGCGCTTGTGGGAAGTTAGGAAAGGTCCTGCAAGCAGCATCTTTGGGGCTGTTTGGGAGCGCTCCCAAAATGCCGTGACCATTCAAAAGAATGGCCAGCGCTTGGGAAGCGCCGCAACACAGGCACTTTAAACCCCTTCTTCGGCCGCTAGTGGGGGTTATAGGCACAGCTCCCAGAACATCTATAAATGTATATATTTATAGATCGAAGAGCGCATTCAAGATTTTTTCACGTCTACTCTATACTACTACTAGTTTTGGTAACACAATCATTTGGCTTGCTGCCTTCAAAAGTAGTATTAATAATGCACAATAAGTAAGGCGTGAGCGGGATGAAACACACTTCTTTAATGGCTCAACAAGTGTCTTGTCTATTGGACGGCGATCTGCTCAATCCGCAGGGCAGACCGCAAAGCCCAATGCGGTGCAGTAAAGTGGAACAAAACAAACAAGATAGACTTGTGGTTTTCCTCAGTCTGTATGGTGCAGAGAGAGTTAACAACGACAGTGCTTACCACAGGAAAAAGAGCGTATCGCTGCAGGAAATCCTGTGATTCATACTGGTCATAGTCTCCAAAATCAGCTGTAAAAAGGAAAAAAAAAAACAACATATAAGTCACCAATCAACAGAGGGTACAAAGCATGGAAACTGCTCAGGGTGTTATTCACACAGGTCATATCTCAAATTTATTCCATCTCCACCCTGTAACTCCAAAACCACCGACAAGGCAATGCTGAACATGGGGTGTACTCTGTATTCTGTGCAATACTATACCAGAAAGATAAGAAATACCTACTACTATTCGAAAAAGTGGTCACTATGGAATATGTTTATCTATACGGAGGAGAGTTGGCTCTCTTGGATGTGGATCCTTCTGGTTGATGGAGATGGCCTTTTCCACCCATCTGGTCTTTATTTTTCGACCCTTCCTTCCCTGGCTTCCCCCCCCCTTTTTTTTCCACCCATCTGGTCTTTATTTTTCGACCCTTCCTTCTCTGGCTCCCCCCCCCCTTTCCCCCCCCCCCCCTCTACCGCCTCTACTTCTAGTTAAAATTTAGGCGACTTCTGATGTACAGTACATTTGCTCCAGGCATGACTCCCTGATGGCGACCCCTTGATGGGATCCCTGCCCGGGACCTTCTTCCAACTGACCAGACTGATGCATGACTGGTTATATTTCCCTTGCCCTTTCCAGGGCTAGGGAGGAACTTTTGTTGGCCATAGTTGTATATTTATTTTGCACTGCTTCTGTTTTATGCAAGGCCAGACTGGCCTTTAGGTCATATTTTTCTGATTTAAAGTGGTTGTAAAGTCACCAGGTTTTTCACTTTAATGCATTCTACGCATTAAAGGTAAAAAAAACTTCTGTGCTGCATCTGCCCCCAGAACCCCCCCCCCCCCCTTTTTCTTACCTGAGCCCAACCGTTCCAAGCGATGTGCACAAGCCCAGCAACTCCAGCCGCTGTCTCCGTTCTCATTGGATAGATTGATAGCAGCAAGAGCCATTGGCTCCCGCTGCCGTCAATCAAATCCAGTGACACCGTGGGCGGGGCCAAGTCCTGCTGTCTGTGTCAAGGGAAGCAGCAGCAGGACTCGGGAGCGCGCCCGCACATGTACCCCAATGGAAAGCAGCTCTCTGTTGGGGCACCCGATGCGGAGGAGGAGCCAGGAGCGCCGCCGAGGCACCCCAGAAGAGGAGGATTGGGGCTGCTCTGTGCAAAACCCTTGCACAGAGAATGTAAGTATAACATGTTTTTTCATAAAAAAAAAAAACGAACATTTACAATTACTTTAAGCTATTGTAACGCAATTTCAGCTCTATTCGTTCTGCTATGTATTTCTACTATACTGTGCATCTTGGAAATTTAATTTTTTCTCCTAAAATAAAATAAAATTGAAAAAAATAAAATAAAAAATAAAATAAATAAAAAGTCTAATAAACTAACTGCACCGCCAACAATAAATCACATGCACAAGGATCCCAACGTAAACCGGCCCATAGACATAAAGTGCTCTTCACACCCCAATATCAGTCAGAGAGACAATCTTACATCAGTGGGGGGTTGACATGCACACTTTTCTGTGAAAAGTTTATAGCTTGGGTCCTGGGAATACCACCCAGCACATGCAGAACTCTCCTTGTAAACTTTTCCCCGCTTTGTCAAAACTGTAAATTGTGAATATTTATCATTGATTCTTAAAACACATTATTAAAGATTTTGGAATTTAACATGTAAAATGTTTTTATAAAAAAGGAGTATATTGATTTAACTTGGTTGCCTTTAAAATCACAATACAGGATTCAATAATTAAAGTGGTTGTAAAGGCTGAAGGTTTTTTACTTTCATGCATTCTATGTGTGCCGCTCTTCTCACAGCCCCCCAAATACTCACCTGAGCCCCTCTCTTGATCCAGCAATGTGAATGGAAGCCTCGGCTGTCCCCTCTCCTCATTGGCTGAGATAGCAGTGGGAGCCATTGGCTGTGGGTGAGGGCAGGGCGGAGTCGCGGCTCTATGTGACTTATGCACACATTGAGTTAGGCTAGGGAGTGAGCACACACCAGTGCCAGCATAGCAAGCAGCTTGCCATTGGGGGCACTGGTCATAGGGGAGGAACCAGGAGCGCCGGCAAGGGACCCAAGAAAAAGAGGGTTGGGGCTGCTCTGTGCAAAACTGTTAATATATATATATTATGTTTGTTTTTTATTTCTGCTATAAAACATATCCAAAAAAAAGTCTTCATAAATTTAGGCCAGAGTACATTCTGCTACATATTTTTGGTAAAAAAAAATCCCAATAAGCGTATATAAATTTGTTTGCGCAAAAGTTATACCATATACAAACTATTTTATTTAAACATTTTTTACCAGTAATGGCAGCGATCAGCCACTTATAGTGGGACTGCGATATTACGGCAGACATTCTGACACTTTTTGGGAACCTGTGACACTAATACAGTGATCAGTGCTAAACATATGCACTGTCACTGTACTAATGACACGGGCTGGGAAGGGGTTATCATCTAGAGTGATCAAGAGGTTAACTGTGTGCCTAACCAGTTATACTATACTGTGTGAGGTGCTTTTACTAGGGAAAGAGATGGAATTTATTGCCTGCTTTGCAGGAACATAAAATCCATATCTTCACCCCTGTCAGAACGGAGATTTGCCTTGTTTACATAGGCAGATCTCCGTTCTGTGTATTGTACCAACGATCGATGGGTGCCGGAGGATATCCAATGCCAGTACCTGCAGATCGGCTTCACCTGTGAGTAATCACAATGGAAGTGCGCCCCCCCTAGGCGGAACTACAGGATCACAGACATACGTATGTATGTATGTATGTATGTATGTATGTATGTATGTATGTATGTATGTATGTATGTATGTATGTTAGATAGACACACACATATACACACACACACACACACACACATATATATATGCAATCCTGCACAGAAGGGCCGCCCTGTAACATTAAATGTGCTATAGGGCAGTCCTGAAGCTGTAAACTGTATAGTATTTAAGGATGGTGGCAATCTCCTGCCCCTAACAGAGTGAACCACCTTTTTCATTAAGTGACAAATTTAAGATGCCCAAATCCAGCCTGAACATCCATCTTTCCTCTAAAGCAGCCATCCTCAGCCAGGGTCTCCTAGGGTTCCTCCAGGTTCCTCAAGCTGTGGCTGGTTGAACTCCCATTTAATGGTGCCTGCATAGTTCCAGGACCACCAACACATGGCAAAGCCAGCTGCAGGACACCAATTATCTTTTTTTGTGCTCTGTAGGGGTGGAATTCTGACCACCGGCCACCAATGTATAGGAGCATTCTTCCCTCTGATCCTCTATGAATTGGTTTTAGCAGGGGTTCCGTGGGACCTAAAAATAATTTCAAGGGTTCCTCTGGGATAAAACAACGGTTTAGAAAGGCTTCTCTAAAGAATTCTCTCTTAACCTTGAAATAATGGTCATGTCTCCGGGAAACTGTTATTAAATTCATTTATTTAGATGGAAGAATGAATAAAAAAATTAAGAAATGTGGTCTGAACACGAAATGTACTCACCGTATATACTCCAGTATAAGCCGAGTTTTTCAGCACTTTTTTTGTGCTGAAAATGCCCCCCTCGGCTTATACTCAAGTAACTTTTTTGCGCCTGATCTCCTGGACTTTGGGGACCCGGTAGCGGCCGGAGGTCCTTTGGACCCCAAACTTGGCACACATGTAGCCTCACTCTTCCTCTAAAAGTGTGCAAAGTTTGTTGTCCGGAAGACCTACGGCCGGGGAGCACCGATTTTTCAAATGCGGGCACCCCTTCCATAGACTCCTATGTTAAACGGTAATTTCTCTGGTGACTTTGGGGACCCGGTACCGGCCATTAGTAGGTCCCCTGCACCCGACACCTGGCACACATGTAGCCCCATTTCCCCTCTATAAGTGGACAAAGTTTTTTGTCTGGGGGACCTACGGCCGGGGAGCACCGATTTTTCAAACCCGGGCACCCCTTCCATAGACTCCCATGTTAAACGTCAGTCTAGTCATGGACACAGTGAGGCATGGGCACAGCGAGGCATGGACATGGGCACAGTGAGGCATGCAGATGGACACCCTAGGCTTATACTTGAGTCAATACGTTTTCCCATTTTTTTGTGGTAAAATTAGGTGCCTCGGCTTATATAAATCGGGTCGGCTTATGCTTGAGTATATACAGTACTCAAAAACACACCACTCGTTATGTTTAAATGTACATTGGAAAACAAGCCAATCATCACTCACCTTGCACAGCCAGACCAGCCAGCTGAATGGCCTGCTCCAGAGTACAGGGGATCTTCCCCTCCAAGATGTCCTTTTTCAGCTGCAGGTAATACTGGTATCTGCCAGAACATAAGAACACACATGAAAGACACCATAGGGGTTTATTTATTAAAACTGGAGAGTGCAAAATCTGGTGCAGCTCTGCATAGAAACCAAACAGCAGAGGCGGCTCTCTAATTAGGCAAATTAGGCGGTGGCCTAAGGCCTCGCACTCATAGGGGCCTCGCGGCCGCCTAATTTGCCTGTGATCAATACTAATGTCGGCGTCATCGGATCTCTCTATTACCCCTCTATCTTTCTCACCTCCCCCTCTCTCCCCCCTCTTGCATTGGCTGAATATGTCTGATGGGTGAGGAGGGTGCCCTGGAAGTGGTGCTGATCACCTGTGTACTAAATCCGTGCATTTTCTGCTGCCATTTTTCTTGCTTGAATAATTTTTCCCATTATGGGCGTGAGTGGGGCCTCATGTCTAAGTTTTGCCTAAGGCCTCACAAAGCCTAGAGCCGCCTCTGCCAAACAGCTTCCAGGTTTTATGTTAAAGCTTAACTAAAGAAGCTGAAGTTAGAAGCTGATTGGCTACCATGTACAGCTGCACCAGATTCTGAGTGCTCCAGTTTTAGTAAATCTCCCCCAATGTGTCACAAAGGATGTTTCCATTGATTATTATTATTATTCAGGAAATATATAGAAATCACTTTATAAGTGTAGCAAGGTCTGGGACCTCTAAAAGACCTAATGGTGACCTCCAGAGTCAGGGACAGCTGACATCCTTCTATGTAGAGTGGGTTACAAAGGCATGGTGGCTGTAATGCAAAATAGATTGATGGGCGCCAGACACTTCTTGAATGCAAAGAGATTTAATGTCTCTTAAAAACAACTGTGGGAGAGAGGGTTGGGGCCGGGACAACCTTAAAGTGACACTAAAGCTTTGATTTTTTTTTTCTTTTTAAATAACAAACATGTCATACTTACCTCCACTCTGCAGTTTGTTTTGCACAGAGGGGCCCCGATCATCCTCTTCTGGGGTCCCACGGCGGCTCTCGCAGCTCCTCCCCGCAAAAGCCAACCCCCTCTGGGAAGCTCTCTCCCCCGACAGGGTTACCTTGCGGGCGCGCTCCCGTGCCATACAATCGACGTCCATAGCCGCCGATTGTATGGCTGGGCCCCGCCCCGACGGCCCCGTCATTGGATTTGATTGACAGCAGTGGGAGCCAATGGCTGCGCTGCTATCAATCTATCCAATAAAGAGCCGATCAGGCATCGGGACAACGACGTGGGATCGCGCCCTCGGAAATTCGGGGCTCAGGTAAGTAAAAAAACGGGGGCTCGGGGGGCCGGTGACTGCAAGGTGTTTTTTCACCTTAATGCATAGGATGCATTAAGGTGAAAAAACACGAAGGTTTACAACCCCTTTAAGTAGATGCAATGTTAATTGGCAGACTCTGAGACTTCTATAGGCAGACAGCCATGCAGGGAAAGGCATCCAGCCGGACACCACATCTGCATGAGTAGGACTGCTGTCTTCTATGGTATCAGTCTTGTAACAGTTTCTAAAAAAAGATTGCAACGAACTTCTTCGCTTCTTCTATAACCTCCTATTGTAGAACTTCACTCAGTTTAGCTCCCAGTCTCTCACTAGACTAAGGCCCCTTTCACACTGGGGCGGGCAGGTGCGGTGGCGGTATAGCAGCGCGATTTTCAGCGCTGCTATACCGTCGTTCTTACCGCGGTATGCGGCCACTAGGGGGGTGAATTTGACCCCCGCTAGCGGCCGAAAAAGGGTTAATACTACCCGCAAACCGTGGCTATTGCCGCGGTTTGCGGGCGGTATTACCCCGCTGTCCCATTGATTTCAATGGGCAGCCGCGGTAAAGGAGCGGTGAACACAACGCTCCTTCACCGCTGTAAAGAAGCGGCTAGCAGGACTTTTGGAGCGGTCCTGCTAGCGCACCGCTTCAGTGTGAAAGCCTTTGGGCTTTCACATTGAAGAATACAGGGCACGAATTTTTCATGCGGTATAATAGCGCTAATATTAGCGCTAAACCGAATGAAAAACGCCCCAGTGTGAAAGGGGCCTTACAGATCCACTCACCACTGGATCTCCTGAGCTCTTCCAGCCTTCTCACTCAGCATCTTCCTCAAGCGTCACCCCGCATCCCTGCTGGGTCCCTAGCTTGGCACTCACAGATACTCCTCAAGGGTCACCCCGCTGGCCTGCTTGGTCCCTGGCTTGGCACACAATAATGCTCTGCAAGCGTCACCTCCACTGCCTGGGTCCCTGGCTTGGCACTTGCTGAAGTTCCCCAATTTTTCACCGTCCCCGGTTGGTAAAATTACTGCTCTGGTACTTGCTTCAGCTACTCACGGTGGTCCCTGGTAACAAGGTGGATGGTCCCTTAGTGGTGACAGCTTCCCCTCTACCTCCGACTACGACAGGTTCTCCGGCCGGCAGAACCGTTACTTCTGGTTGAACTGCAAGCCCGCAGTCCCAACCCTACGCTGCTCTCTTGCTTCTGGATAGGCCCTCGGACAGCCTAGCAGCCAGATGTCCCCGGGATAGGCCTCATGTCTCTGGCCTAGCAGCCCGGGGGCAATACGACACGTCCACCCAGACAGGCGTCCAGGTGGCACAACCCCGATCACCTGACTCCACCCAAATAAATAGGTTTTCCCAGCAGGCCAAAGGGACTCAAGAAAATCCCTGCCCATTGGCTGAGATACCCCATTCATTCTTAATCTGTCCTTGCAATGCCCTTGTCTTATCTAATGTGACCAAATACTCGGCCATCTAGCGACAAAAAGAGAGAAGTGCAGCAATTCCAGAGTTAGGGCGAAATCAATTGACCTCCTGACAATTGGCCAAGGCAACTATCACTTGGCAAATAAATTTAATAGCAACCCTGCCTAAACATCAGGGTGCTACATCAGGTTGGCCGTTCCAAGTGCTCCCATTGTGGTCAGGTCCAGGTGGTCCTTTCCATCTCCTTTGGAGATGTTCTTTGCTGGTACAATAATGTGAAGGTATTGTGTAAAATTTTAACATAATATTTAAAACAAATAATAAATGTAATCCATATACTGTATATACTCGAGTATAACCCGAGTTTTTCAGCACTTTTTTTGTGCTGAAAATGCCCCCCTCGGCTTCTACTCGAGTCACCTTTTTGCGCCTGATCTCCCAGACTTTGGGGACTCGGTACCCCACACTTGGCACACATGTAGCTCCACTCTTCTTCTACAAGTGTGCAAAGTTTGTTGTCTGGGGGACCTACGGCCGGAGAGCACCGATTTCTCAAAGCTGGGCACCCCTTCCATAGACTCCCATGTTAAAGGTCAGTCTAGGCATGGGCACAGTGAGGCATGGGCACAGTGAGGCATGCAGATGGACACCCTAGGCTTTTACTTGAGTCAATACGTTTTCCCAGTTTTTTGTGGTAAAATTAGGTGCCTCGGCTTATATTCAGGTCGGCTTATACTCAAGTATATACGGTAAGTATATTATAGGATGTTTAGAAGTTCCAGAAAAATTGAGTGAATATGAGGTCAGGGCTTAGCAGGTCATTGTTTAATCGACAGGATGTTAATGAACCTCGCCCATCCACGGACGTCAGGGGCAGTAAACCCAAATTTGAAAAACTTAAACAGTTGACTAAATGGGGAGGGGAGAGAGATTTTGAACAGAGTTAAAAATATTTGGACACAATGTCTCCATGATGTGTTTGTGTACAATCTATGGTATGTCGGTATGCGAGTATAACTTGTTAGAGAAGAAAACGAGGAGAGAAGAAAAAGGGTTTTTATTCTTCTTCTTCTCCTTTTGAGAATATTTTAGGTTCTGTAATAGGATGGATTTTCTTTGACTCTATTGGCTCGTGTTTTTTGTTAAAAAAAAAAAAAAAAAAAACAACATTTAATAAAATATGACATAAAAAATAAAAATATATATATATTTTTCCATTTAACGACCAATGAAAAGTCAGCTAATAGCAGCTTAATTTTAAATCTGTCAAGACAAAATTATAGGAGCTTCTCGCCTTTGAAAGTTTGGACTTTAAGCCATCTTTATTTTTCCGTCTAATCCTGGTTAATAACCAATACAGGGGCGTATGGTCTCCCTACATTTTATCGGTTGTGTACCAGGTCAGAGACTCGCCAATGATTTTTATATTAGACTGGAACAGCGGTTCTCAATCTTGTTGAAACCAGGGCCCAGTAAATTCTTCCTGAGCCTTTCTGAACCCCAACAGTAAAAAATAGAAGGAAAAATAGTACTTTGTAGAGTGGGAAGTATGTATGGGAATAGAAAAATAGGATTTTTATAACAGCTTACCTGTAAAATCCTTTTCTTGGAGTACATCACGGGACACAGAGCGGCATAGTCATTACTATGTGGGTTATATAGTTTACCTTCAGGTGCTGGCACTGGCAACTTCCAAACCGGAAGTACCCTCCCCTATATAAGCCCCTCCCATCCGGGAGCACCTCAGTTTTGTAGCAAAGCAATAAGTGTCCCCAAAAGAGGGGTGGGAGCTCTGTGTCCCGTGATGTACTCCAAGAAAAGGATTTTACAGGTAAGCTGTTATAAAAATCCTATTTTCTTTCTCGTACATCACGGGACACAGAGCGGCATAGTCATTACTATGTGGGATGTCCTAAAGCAATGCCCAATGAGGGGGGGGGATACACCATACATAAGCTGAGTGCTATCAGACATGAGGATCTTTTGCGGCCTGCAACACACTGCGCCCAAAGGCGACATCCTCCTGACTTCTAACGTCCACCTGGTAGAACCTAGTAAACGTGTGTACTGAAGACCATGTTGCGGCCTTACAGATTTGAGCCAGGGAGGCCTGGTGATGCACTGCCCATGAAGTTCCAACTGCTCTCGTGGAGTGCGCCCTAACTTTGAACGGAGGCGGTCTCCTTCTCAAGCCATAGGCTTGCATAATGACCTGTCGAATCCACTTGACTAAAGTAGATTTTGACGCTGCCTGACCCTTTCTGGGGCCTTCCGGCAGAATAAACAAAGTATCCGTTCTGCGAATCTGAGCAGTGGCTTTTAGATAAGCTTTAACTGCTCTTACTACATCCAAAGAATGTAATAATTTTTCCTCTACTGAACTAGGTTTGGGGAAAAAAGAAGGAAGAACCACATCTTGGTTCAAATGAAACCTCGATACCACCTTAGGAAGAAAGGCTGGATGAGGACGTAACACTACTCTGTCCTTATGGATAACCAGATATGGCTCCCTACAGGACATAGCGGCTAATTCCGACACTCTTTTAGCCGAACAAATGGCTACTAGAAAAATCAATTTTCTGGTGAGAAGAACCAGGGAAATATGCTGTAATGGTTCAAATGGTTGTTTCTGTAGAACCGACAGAACCAGGTTTAAGTCCCATGGACATATGGGAATATTAACCGGAGGGCTAATACGCATCACTCCTTGTATAAAGGCTTTGACTAGTGAATGCGAAGCTAAGGGCCTCTGAAAAAATATTGACAAGGCCGAAATCTGACCCTTGATAGTACTCAAGGCAAGCTTCCTATCTACAGCCCACTGTAGGAAGTCCAGAATCCTACCTATTACGTACTTACGTGGATGCCATTTCTTGGCCTCACACCAGGCGATGTACGCCTTCCAGATTCTATAGTAGATCTGCCTGGATACCGGCTTCCTGGCATTGATCATGGTAGATACCACAGGATTAGAGAGACCTCTCTTTTTTAGAATGTGGGCTTCAATAGCCAGGCCGTCAAACCTAGGGCTGGTAAGGAAGGGTGGTATATCGGTCCTTGCGAAAGCAGGTCCGGACGATGTGGGAGGGTCCAAGGACTCCCCACAGACATTTTTACAATCTCCGCGTACCATGCTTTTCGGGGCCATGCTGGAGCCACCAGAATCACTGGTTTCTTTTCTACCCTGATTCTGCGGAGTAATCGAGGTAACAATTGTGTCGGTGGGAATGCATATATCAGCTTGAACTGATCCCAAGGGAACACTAGGGCATCCGAGCCGCAAGCTAGGGGATCCCTTGTCCAAGAGACAAACCTGTCCACCTTTGCGTTGAATCTGGATGCTAGCAGATCTACATCCGGTGTTCCCCACCGCTGACATATTGTCCGGAAAACCTCGGGGTGAAGGGACCATTCCCCTGGGCATAATTGTTGGCGACTTAGAAAGTCCGCCTTCCAATTCTCCACTCCTGGAATGAATACCGCGGATATGGCTGGGACATATCTTTCTGCCCATTTCAGGATGCAATTTACTTCCCTCTGGGCTGCACGACTCCTGGTGCCACCCTGATGATTGATATATGCCACTGCCGTGGCATTGTCCGATTGAATTCTGACAGGGGACCCTTGGAGTTTGGATGTCCATGCTACTAGGGCATACCGGGCTGCTCGTATCTCTAAGAGATTGATGGGCAGGGCCTTTTCTGCATCCGACCATCTGCCCTGGAGAGACCATTGCTCCAGTACTGCTCCCCAGCCTATAAGGCTGGCATCTGTAGTGACCACCTTCCAAGAAATCGGACTGAAGGATTTCCCTTTTTCCAGATTCTGGGGAACCAACCACCAACGGAGGCTCTTGCGAACGGAAGGGGACAAGGACATTGGTAAGTCTAGGGCCTGAACTTTTTTGTTCCAGGCTGACAGTATAGCCCTTTGCAAATTCCTTGAATGGAATTGACCATAGGGTACTGCTTCGAATGATGCCACCATTTTTCCCCAGCAGCCTCATGCACAGGCGTACGGATGGCTGTCTTTTTGTACCCACTAGGTGGATCAAATCTCTCAAAGACGACACCTTTTCTTGAGACAAGAAAATTTTTCTCTGGTCTGAATCCAGCCTTAGCCCCAAGTATTCCAGACTTTTGACTGGTTTTAGGGCTGACTTGTCTCGGTTGATAATCCAACCGTGAGATTCCAGATACTCGATTGTCTCGTGAACAACCACTTCTAGTTTTTCCACCGAGTGGTCTATCAGCAACAAGTCGTCTAGATATGCCATTATCGTTACACCTCGTGTTCTTAAAATGGCCAATAATGGGGCCAGAATTTTTGTGAACACGCGTGGTGCTGTGGCCAGACCGAAGGGTAAGGCTCTGAACTGAAAATGGCGCCCTTCTACTGCAAAGCGTAGAAATTTTTGGCGGACTGGAAAGATGGGAATGTGCAAATAAGCATCTTTGATGTCGATCGAGGCTAACCATTCCTCCCCTTGTAGGGCAGTGGCCACCGATCGGATCGACTCCATCCGGAAAGTCCTGATATGTAGGAATTTGTTTAGCCCTTTTAGATTTAATATGGGCCTCACGTCCCCGTTTGGCTTCGGGACTGTAAAGAGGTTTGAGTAAAACCCGAACCCCCATTCTTCTAGGGGGACCTCCATAATTACTGCTTGGAGCAATAGTTGTTCTAGTGCCAACAGGAGGGATCCTCTCTTCCGGGGATCCCTTGGCACGTTCGACCTTATAAAATGGGAAGGAGGGGAGTCTTTTAACTCCAATTTGTATCCCAGACTTACTGCGGAGAGCACCCATCTGTCTCTGATCGTGTCCCGCCAGGTCTCTGCGAACAACTGAAGTCTTCCCCCCACCCGATTGAGTGGGGGCAACCCTTCATGCATTTGACTTTGGGGGAGGTTTTGTACCTCTCCTGACCCAGGGCTTCTTGTTACCCTGCGATTGTCCCTGATTTTTACCCCCGGGATTTGACCGAGGAGGCCGTCGGAACTGTTTCACAGCCGATGCCCTAGGGACTGGAGAAGCAGGCCTCTTAAAAGAGGGACCTCTAACTCTATTTTTAACCGGCAAGAGTGTACTTTTACCGCTGGAAATTTTCTGGATATATCTGTCCAGGTCTTCCCCGAATAAGCGTTCACCATGAAATGGGAAGCTGACCAGCAATTTTTTACAGGGGGCTTCAGCAAACCAGTTTTTGAGCCATAGAAGCCTGCGCATATGTACTACAGACAGCGTAAGGCGGGAGGCCTGATGGATTGAATCCTTTATGGCGTCAACCGCAAAGCATAAGGCCCTAGGTAGATCAGCTAGGGCAAGGGCCTGCTGATCTGGCAAGTCCCTTAAGACCTGTTTCAACTGATCCTTCACTGCTTGGCAGACCCCAATAGCTGCCACTGCTGGTTGTGTCACCAGGCCTGCTGTAGCAAAAGCAGATTTTAATAAGGACTCCAATTTTTTATCTATTGGGTCCTTGAACATTTGGACATTATCTACTGGACATGTCAGCGATTTATTCACACAAGAGATGGCTGCGTCCACTGTAGGGACCCTCCATTTTTTGATGAACTTATCCTCCATGGGATAGACCACCTGAAATCTCTTGGGAGGAGTAAATATTTTATCAGGATGTTCCCAATCCTGGTAAATGAGCCCTTCCAGTAAAGGATGGATTGGAAAGGAACAGACAGTCTGGGGAGCTTTTAGCGACTCCAATGAGGAGACAGAAGTGGATGATGGCTCCGCAAGGGGCATTTTAAATGCTGATCGGACCATGTTAGTCAGGGACTGAACCCATAATCTTTCAGCATGTGATGCTGAGAATGGCTCTTCCACTGTTGATTCCTCTACAACAGAATCAACCTCATCCTGATCCCCTTCAGGTAGGTCGATCCCTGTATGGGACTGTTGCTCTGCTAACAGGTACTCTGAGGGAGGAGACGGAGATCGGGCGCTCTTTCCCTGTGACAGGGAAGCAGCGATCAATGTTGTCAATCTCTCTTCCAGTCCTCCCAGAGCTGAGGAAAAAACCTCCTCTGTTACATACACAGGAGCAGGTGAACTGAGGACAGCCACAGTACCAGGTACTCCTGAGGGTGCTCTACGGTCACTAACCTCTGATTCTTCAGGGGAGATTGGTGCAGCCGAAGCATGCCCAAGATCCTCAGAGCCCGATGGAGACCCCCTATGCTTCCTGGAATTTTTAGTCCCGGAGTTTTTAGACGGCATATTCCTAAGCCCAAAGCTGAGGTATTCCAGCCGAAATACACCACTTACTGACAATAGTCTAGCACAATTGCTGCTATATAAACAGTTGGTGTCTACTAATGTGCCTTTCTATGGGGATGCCTGCATCAACCGCTTGCTGTATGCCTTTTTTTTTTAAATGTTGCCAGCTCTGTCTCTGCACTCCATAGCCAGCTCACAACACATAATTGTGCCTTTTAACATGCTGGGATGCCCGCACATGCGCAGAAGCGCTGCGTTGCGCACAGAGCGTCATCCCCCAAGCTCCGCCCCCTTTTCCAGCTCACCTCTATATATAGAGGCGTGTGCCCGCGCGCGGGCACGTGCGCCTTCGGCGCTCTTTTTTGAAAAAGGAAACTAGGGACAGGAGACAGGGCCCTTTTTCCGCAGGCCGGGGGATGGACGAGCATTGCAACATGGCAGAGGAAGCAGTTTCCCACAAGAGAACTCACCATCTGCCTGGACTTGACTCTGATGAAAAGAAAAAAGTCCACATGACAAGAAACGTTCCACAGCGGCCTCGAGTGGATTAACACAGGTACCGCGGTCTGTCTGTCTTTTTTTTTTTTTTTTCTTGACCACTATTACAATTATTACATTTTTTTAGTAGTTACAGGCATGCACAGATATTTGGCGGGAATACCATTAGGTAACAGGCAGAAAGATATATTAGGCTTGGGGGTCCCCTAATAGAACCAAGTTCCTGGGGGCCCCCACTTACCTGTTCCCCGCCGCAGGACTTTGTTTGGTCCACAGAAGCCCAAACTTCACCTATCACGGCAGGCATTGTAATTAAACCTTCAGGGACCGGGTTCCCAAGGATTCCACTCCCCTGGACCTGTATAGCACCCTGCACAGAAAGCATCTTAGTCGTGGGTATGACCAGAGCTCTGGATCCCAGGGTCCAGCTCTCCTAAGAGAAGCATTACAGGCAAAACCTTGCTCTTCTCTGCAAGGCCCGGGTACCGACCGTTTAGCTATGAAGCTTTTTTGGTCGGATCCGGAATAGCTTACTGAGGCCCAAAAGAACCTGTACGCAAGCTCAGTGAAAAACACATGTTACTTCTTGGCCAACACCTTAGACACTGGCAAAAAACTGAGGTGCTCCCGGATGGGAGGGGCTTATATAGGGGAGGGTACTTCCGGTTTGGAAGTTGCCAGTGCCAGCACCTGAAGGTAAACTATATAACCCACATAGTAATGACTATGCCGCTCTGTGTCCCGTGATGTACGAGAAAGAAATACTAGTGTAGCGCCCTGTTCCTAAAGAATAGGGGTTATGTTGTAAATTTAGTTTTTGGCTGAGCTGTACACAGCTCAGATTGATTGTACAAAGTTAATTAGCCTCTGTTCCAACTTTGGTTGTGTTGTGCATTTCTCGCTGTTGCCAGTAGGTGTCACCGGTACCACAGGCCAGGATGAGAAACACAACAGGCTGAACTTATTGAATATTCTTTTCCCAGAAACAGCCCAGTAGGAGGTTCTTAGCCGCTGTGCACTCTGGGAGAGGGTATTTAAGGGGCAGACGCCATGTTTTCACTCTCTCTGACCTCGGGCCTGCTGGCCCGAGGCTGTGCGGCTTCAAGTTCTACAAGTAGGCCCAGAAGCCTGTCTGGGGCCTACTAATCCTGAGGTGGTCCTAGGCTGTCTTGCCTGCGTGGAAGAAGCCAAGCCAAGCTGAGGAGATCCAGGGGAGGACCCCTTGCTGGAGAGAGCCAGGATGAAGGCTGGTCTCTCAGGAGGGGCCTGGTGACTCGTTTGGAGGACGCACCTAAACTAATCTACCCTCACAGTACTGCCAGGTTGGCTTAAAGGTTCTGGTACTGTGAAGCGGTTCTAAATACATTCAAGGTAACTAACAACTGGCTGCTAGGTCTGTGAGAGAGACTTATCCAGAAAAATCCTACCGGTTGCTAGGTCTGTGTGAGAGGCCTATCCGGGTATTCAAGATCTTCTAAAGAACGCTGTTTGTCCTTTGGATCTAAGGAATCCATCAGTGATCTGCTTAAAAGGTATCTGAAACCTCCCCTAACCCTCTTATCCTACTACTATTTCCAAGTTCTTATTAAAGCATTGGAAAATACTAAAGTGACTGGCGCCCACATTTGTTCTACATTTCCCATGATAGCCATGGATTCAGCCCTGGGGTGGATGTAAGCTCGCTCTATGTCTCTGGAGGTACCTCTTTGCTTCCAGTAGACCCAGGAAACCCCGCTACACTAGCGAGCCCAAAATCTGGTGCAGCTGTGCCTAGTAGCCAATCAGCTTCTAACTTCAGCTTGTTCAATTAGGATTTAACGGAAAAAAAAAAATGGAAGCAAAATGGTTACTATGCAGAGCTGCACCAGATTTTGCACTCTCCAGTTTTAATAAATCGGCCCTTTAGTGTCACTGTGAGAGAATGAAAGTTCTGCAGCGGGTTAGGGGCAAATATGGTGGCTTTGTAAAGAATGAGATTTCTGAAGGGAGCTGGGGGCAACTATGGGGTCTCTAGTGATGGCTGAGGATCTCTTGAAGAGGTTGGAGGCTTTAAGGGGCAATTTGGGAGTCTGGGTAGTACTATGGGGGGGTTAGAGGCTTTGCAGTTAGCTGGGAAGCACTGTGGGAGCTTGGCAGGAACCATGGGGACTTAGGGCTCTTAGAGGACCTGAGGGCATTGTTAATGGTTGAGGGGAACTATAGGTTACTATGGGAGGTTGGGTAGCACTATGGAAGCCAGGAGGCACTGTGAGGATCTGCAGATAGCTGGAGGCCTGGAAGGAGGGAGGCAGCAGCCCAGCAGTAGGTCATGGCCTGGGGTTAATAACCACAGAACTAGAAGAATAGTATTTTTATTGTATGGCTGGATACAACAAGAGTCTTTAAGAGAGACAAAAAGGAACACTGCTCTACGTCGGCCCCTACTGCACACACCTCACATACTTGGTCGCACTCCAAAATGATCCACTTTATCGAAAATTACAGCATATACAAGGCAAAGTGGGGGAGAGAGAGGTTGACGCGCTTCGCAGGTTTAGCATTTAATCATGATTAAACGCTTAACGCTCAAAACACGTCAGGCGCCCTCTCCCCCACTGTGTATTTCTCTGCCTTGAATATGCTGTAATTTATGGGCAGCACAGTGGTGTAGTGGTTAGCACTTTCACCTAGCAGCAAAAAGGGTCGCTGGTTCGAATCCCGACCACGACACCGTCTCCCTGGAGTTTGCATGTTCTCCCTGTGTCTGTGTGGGTTTCCTCCCGGTACTCCGGTTTCCTCCCCCACTCTAAAAGACATGCTGGTAGGTTACCGTGTATAAGCCGAGATTTTCAGCCCTTTTTTTTGGGCTGAAAGTCCCCCCTCGGCTTATACTTGAGTCAGTGTACCTTGGGCGTCCATTTTTTAAAATTCGCGCTCCCTCCTGGTCCCGTGCGGTTCCGTGATATGCGATTGACACTGTGTTTAGTGATCCACCAATCACGGACCTTCTCCTCTTGTTCGAGGATGAAAGAACGTCCGTGATTGGTGGATCACTAAACACAGTGTCTGCTGGGAAAGTCCGAGGAGGAGAAGATGGCCGTGAAAAGGGCGGAACACTGAACACAGCGTCAATTGCCTATCACGGAACCGCACGGGACCAGGAGGAAGCCGCGAATTTTAAAAAATGGACGCCCACAGCGCGATGGACATGGGAGGTGATCTTTCCTTAGAAGCCTGGCTGCCTCTTACAAAAATAGATCTTCGCTGTAGCAAGCAGAAGGTGAGTGTGGAGGGTAATAATGTGCTGTTTATCTCCATGGTAATGGGCACAGTGAGGATATGGGCACAGTGAGGCAATGGGCACAGTGAGGCAATGGGCACAGTGAGGCAATGGGCACAGTGAGGCAATGGGCACAGTGAGGCAATGGGCACAGTGAGGCAATGGGCACAGTGAGGCAATGGGCACAGTGAGGCAATGGGCACAGTGAGGCAATGGGCACAGTGAGGCTGCAAATGGGCATTGTTGACACTCTTTTCCGCTTACAGTAGCTGCTGCATTTTTACCCTAGGCTTATACTCGAGTCAATAAGTTTTCCCAGTTTCTTTTGGTAAAATTAGGGCCTCGGCTTATACTTGGGTCGGCTTATACTCGAGTATATACGGTAATCAGATCCTGTTTACATTGGCCCTAGTATATGTATTAATGTTTTTTTTTGGGACTTTAGGTTGTAAGCTCCTTGAGGGTAGGGACTGATGTGAATATACAAAATATATATATATATATATATATATATATATATATATATATATATATAGCTACGTAAATTGACGGCGCTATATAAGTACCTGAAATAAATAAAAATAAATAATAATAAAAGTAGATCATTTTGGAGTGTAACCATTCAGAGGACATTTCTATTTCAAAAAGTCTTTTAAACTTGAGCAAATTAAAAAGCGCATTTCTAAATGCAATTCAATGCTCGATATGAGGATTCCCATTGTAGCAACACTAACTTTGTGTTACTTGTCCCTTGAAAATGACATGAGCTTCTTTTGGGCAGAGTGTTTTTGGACCATATACACTTCAATAGTAGCACTTGAAAAATGTTGAGTAAATGTGTTTTTCATGCAATTTCTTCCCTTTACTGCTCCTAGTTTATAGCTTTCCATTGTATACAACAATGTCTGAAAACATGAACAAATGTGCAGAAAAAAAAACCTGTTCCAAATACTTGAAGAAGCTCAAGTATGAACCTAGCCTGACCAAATATACTTATCTGACCTTTAACCTCAAGCTTATGTTTCAGAAACATCTAACACTCACTGGTTTCAGTGTATCAGACACATCCGAAACTGCAGAGAAGGATCTGAACACAAATTAGACATGTGCGCCGTCAATAAATTTGCTTCGTTCAGTTTCGTATTCAACGAAAATTTGTATTTCGTAATTCGTGTCCGAAATTCAATTTGGATTCGTTTTGTACGAAATACGAATTTGTTAAATTCCTTAACAATTACGAACATTCGTTATGATGAATTTAAAAAGCAAAAAATACCTTTCTCAATGTGGCAGTCATCGACTCATTATGCTCATTATGAGGGGCTCTCATCATCCCTGTGCTGTGCTCATTATGAGGGGCTCCCACCATCCCTGTGCTGTGCTGACTTCCTCCTGGGGCTGTACCCCTGCTGTGCTCATTATGAGGGGCTCCCACCATCCCTGTGCTGTGCTCATTATGAGGGGCTCCCACCATCCCTGTGCTGTGCTCATTATGAGGGGCTCCCACCATCCCTGTGCTGTGCTCATTATGAGGGGCTCCCATCATCCCTGTGCTGTGCTGACTTCCTGGGTTTGTAGTAGCCCGTTAATTCGTATTTCGTGTCCGAAATTCAATTTGGATTCGTACGAAATACGAAAGTTTGTTAGGTTCGTTAGCTTTTCGTAACAATTACGAACATTCGTTATGAGGGGCTCCCACCCACTGTGCTGACTTCCTCCTGGGGCTGTACCCCTGCTGTGCTCATTATGAGGGGCTCCCACCATCCCTGTGCTGTGCTCATTATGAGGGGCTCCCACCATCCCTGTGCTGTGCTCATTATGAGGGGCTCCCACCATCCCTGTGCTGTGCTGACTTCCTGGGTTTTTAACTTCATCATAACGAATAATCGTAATTATTATGACAATAATAAAACGATATTAACGAACATTCTTATTTTGTCCGATTCTGAATATCCCATCAACTACCAGTACCAGTCTGAGCCGTCTCTCCCACTCCCGAAACAAAATTCGTCAACGAGATTTCGTATTTCGCATAAAATTCGTAAGAATAGAAATTCGTATTTCGGATGCTTCCGAATGTACGAATTTGCGGAAATTCGTACGAATTTTCGATTCGTACGAAACGAATCGCACATGTCTAATATACAAATACTGAACAGGAGGAGTCCCAACAGATG
The DNA here is from genome assembly GCA_029206835.1 of Rana muscosa. Lineage (NCBI taxonomy): Eukaryota > Metazoa > Chordata > Amphibia > Anura > Ranidae > Rana > Rana muscosa. The sequence goes on from CM055126.1 coordinate 228,826,263, forward strand.
CACAACAGGCCCCGATCCCTGGCCGCTAGGTGACCTCCATACCAAAATATAAGAGTTCTAAGAGCGTTAGGAGAGAGTCTTGTACACGTTTGTAATTCAAACTGTTGGCTACCAAGGGATTTACTGTGATATCATTAAAAACGATGTGGTTTCTATAAACATAAGAAAGATGTTGCCTTGCCCTCACCTTGTGATCTCCTGCTGCAGTTGGGAGACAGACGGCACATAGTACACCACTCCGAAATACACGGTCGGCTCCAAGGCATATTTATCCAGCTGTTTCTTCAGCGGTTTCTCCAGGTCCACCCAGCGCTGCTGGTTCTGTTTGTTGTAGTACCACAGGCTGAAGTACGTCACCTGAGAACAGGAAGCAATTAGACGTCATCACTCCTGACAGCGCACCTCCTGTGTGCACAACTACAGTGCATCCGGAATGTATTCACAGTGCTTCACTTTTTCCAGATCTTGTTGTGTTACAGCTTTTATTCCAAAATGGACTAAATTCATTATTTTCCTCAAAATTCTACAAACAATATCCCATATTGACAACGTGAAAGAAGTTTGTTTGAAATCTTTGCAAATTTATAAAAAAAAAAAAAAAAAAAAAAAAAAAAAAACATGTACAGCTTAACCACTTAGCCCCGGACCATTTTGGCTAGTTAATGACCAGGCCACTTTTTGCGATTCGGCACTGCGTGCGTTCCTTTAACTGACAATTGCACGGTCGTGCGACGTGGCTCCTTAACAAAATTTACGTCCTTTTTTTCCCCACAAATAGAGCTGTCTTTTGGTGGTATTTGATCACCTCGGTGGTTTTTATTTTTTGCGCTATAAACAAAAAGAGAGCGACAATTTTGAAAAAAATGCAATATTTTTAACTTTTTGCTATAATAAATATCCCCAAAAAATATAAAAAAACAACCTTTTTTTTTCTCAGTTTAGGCCGATACGTATTCTACATAGTTTTGGTAAAAAAAATAAAATAAATAAAAAATAAAAATCGCAATCGGCGTTTGCTTGGTTTGCGCAAAAGTTATAGCGTTTAGAAAATAGGGGATAGTTTTATGGCATTTTTATTAAATTTTTTATTTTTTTTACTAGTAATGGCGGCGATCAGCGATTTTTTTCGTGACTGCGACATTATGGCGGATACATTGGACACTTTTGACACCATTTTGGGACTATTGTCATTTTTACAGCGATCAGTGCTATAAGAATGCACGAATTACTGTAAAAATTACACTGGCAGTGAAGGGGTTAATCACTAGGTGGCGCTGAAGGGGTTAAGTGTGCCTAAGGGAGTGATTCTCACTGTTAGGGGGCGTGGCTACGAGTTACACGTCACTGATCTCCGCTCTGATTACGCAGAGCGGAGATCGGTGACAGTGTCAGTAGGCGAGCGGGGAGATGTTGTGTTTACACTAACATCTTCCCGCTCCATCTCTCCGTGAGACGATCGCGGGGATCCCCGCGGCGATCGAGTCTGCGGGACCCGTGGTCCGACTCACGGGGATGGCGGCAGGGTTGTGAGCGCTGCGCTGGCGGCGTGCGCGACCACACGGCAGGCAGTTAAAGGGGACGTACAGGTACGTGATTGTACCTGTACGTGCCATTCTGCCGACGTATATATGCCGTTGCCGGTCGTTAAGTGGTTAACATCAATAGTGGGTAAATTATTGGAGGGGACGATTAAGGACCATATCCAAAGATTTACAGAGGAAAAGAATATCATTAGTGGTAATCAGCATGGGTTTACGAAAGGTCGTTCCTGCCAGACCAATCTGCCAACATTCTACGAGGAGGTGAGCTGCCATCTAGATAGGGGGAGGCCTGTGAATATAGCGCATCTGGATTTTTTATCTGGATTTTTCAAAAGCATTTGAGAAAACGGAGTTCCACCCACTTTTGAGAGGTGGTCTTAAACTAAAGACCACCCTTCAATTTTGGATATCTAAAAATTTTTATAAAATTTTTTACGTTTTTGGAAGTACCAAATGTACTTCCGCTCCGCCCGGGCCGCAGGACATCATGCCCATTTATGCGGCGAGCCCACCGCTGTCTTCTGGGACCTGTGTGTGTCCCAGAAGACAAGCGGGCCATTCACAAAGCACTGCACGACTCGCGCATGCGCAGTAGAAAACCAGTAGTGAAGGCTCCACTGCCAGTTTCTCTTAGTTAGAATGGCGTCACCTGCACCTGATCCAATGGACGGATCGACTTCGGGGGGTCGGGTGGGGCTCAACATTGCGGGCTCCCAGGACAGGTAAGCATCCTTATTAAAAGTCAGCAGCTACAGTGTTTGTAGCTGCTGACTTTAAAAAAAAAAAAATTTATGTTTGTGAAACTCCGCTTTAACCACTTAAGCCCCGGACCATTTGACTGGCCAAAGACTAGAGCACTTTTTGCGACACCGCAGAGGTGATCAAATACCACCAAAATAAAGCTCTATTTGTGGGGAAAAAAGGACGTCAATTTTGTTTGGGAGCCGCGTCGCACGACCGCGCAATTGTCAGTTAAAGCGACGCAGGGCCGAATCGCAAAAAGGGACCTGGTCTTTGGCCAGCCAAATGGTCCGGGGGTTAAGTGGTTAAACTGCGCAGGGGGTTCTTCACTGTCAGGGCAATAAGGATGTGGAACTCCCTCCCACAATTGGTGGTGGCTGTGGGGAGTATGGACATCTTAAAAAAAAAAAACACAACATAAAGGGATATGGGAACTTATTATAGACACTAACACACTTACACCTACACAGGTTGAACTGGATGGACTATTGTCTTCTTTCAGCCTTACCAACTATGTACAGAAGTATTCACAGCCTTTGCCATGACACTCACAATTGGTCTCAGGTGCACCCTGTTTCCACTGATCATCCTTCAGATGTTTCTACAACTTGATTGGAGTCCACCCGTGGTAAATTCAGACAGGCACACACCTGTCTATAGAAGGTCCCACAGGTAACAGTGCATGTCAGAGCACAAACCAAGCCATGAAGTCCAAGGAATTGTCTGTAGACCTCCGAGACAGGATTGTATGGAGGCACAGATCTGGGGAAGGGTACAGAACATTATCTGCATGATTGAAGGTCCCAATGAGCACAGTGGCCTCCATCATTTGTAAAGAATTTAATCCATTTTGGAATGAGGCTGTAACATAGGGTGACCAGACATCCCCAGTTTCAGGGGACAGTCCCCGGATTGAGGACACTGTCCCCGGACCAAGTCTGTCCCCAGTTTTGTCCCCGGATTGGATTTGAACAGGGGCTGGGGCAATTTCAAAGACAGTCAGTGCAGAATTAAAAATAAAATCTGAATTCCCCCCCCCCCCCCTTGCTCCTACTAGCTTAGGGGGGGGGGGGGGTCTCTTTCGTTCCATTATCTGTGCCCCTTTCTGATGATCATGTGCTGGTCGGAGCGGAGGGAAAATTTATTCCGTTTCGGGTGCATACCCATCCAGCTCCGCTCGCATGTTCTTCTGCCTTGGCTCAAGTCCCGGCCAGCCGCCTGCCTGCTTATCTCCTTGCCTTCCCTGCTGGAGTGATCTTCCTCTGCTCAGCTCCGCTCCCCACCCAGTAGTCATGATAGAGTGCCTGCTGCCTGTGAGTTATCATAATGCTGAGGATGTTAATCAGTTGCTGATCGCCTGACAGCAGATTTACTGCTACAGGACGGTCGCGTTGCGCAGGTTCATGTACATACTTGATCCTGCATTTCTGGGTATGGGAGCCAACCAGCAGCTCCGGCGGACTCGATGACCACCGGTACCTGCAGATCGTGGTCTGCCTATGTAAACAAGGCAGATCGCCGTTCTGTCAGTATGGAAGACATTGATCCTGTGTTCCTGCAAAGCCGGTATTGGGATATGTGCCTTCTCTTAGTAAAAGCACCTCCCACAGTGAGAAAACACTTGTTTAGGCACACATTTAAACCTTTGATTGCCCTAGATGTTATCCCCTTCCCAGCCAGTGTCATTAGTACAGTGACAGTGCATATTTTTAGCACTGATCACTGTATTCGTGTCACTGGTTCCCACAAAGTGTCACTTAGTGTCCAATTTGTCCGCCACAATATCGCAGTCCCGCTATGAGTCGCTGATTGCCGCCATTACCAGTAAAAAAATAAAAATATGTCCCCGGATTTCATTTAAAAAATCTGGTCACCTTACTGTAACATAACAAAATGTGGAAAAAGTGAAGCGCTGTGAATACTTTCCGGATGCACTGTACATAAATGTCCTTCTGCTACGATCACTCACACACAGAAAGATTGATGCCAATTTTGCCCCACAGGATAATCCAGGGAAATGAAGTAGATGTAAACCCTAACTGGATGACTTTTTGTTTGTTCTTACATTATGCATCATTCAATTGCCATGATTTTTTTTCAGTTTTCAACATTTTTCATCCTTCTCTCCCTCCCAGTTTTGGGGCTTTTGATCTCTTCTGGGCTATATTATACAAAATAAATCACGGTCCGTGTCACACCACCTGTCCTCTCTGCTCCTTCATACATCAAATACAGAGTATTAATGCTGAACATGTTGAGACTTGCCTGCTTCAGGGTCTCAGATCTTAACAAATATCCATCTGTCTGCTTGCCAAGAGTTCACCTCCTCCTATTTCCACCGTACAAGGCCAAATTGCTGCACTACAACATACCATAGCCTCTACTACGACCCCCATGGGGAATAGGGTGACCACTTGTCCCGGATTGCCCGGGACAGTCCCGCATTTTGCAGGTCTGTCCCGGGCACATTCATTCCAGGACAATACAGTGTCCCGGAATGAAACTGACACAGCCACACCCCCCCCCCCCTGGGCCAATCTGATGCCACCAAAAAAGGCCGCCACATCACCACTTTACTCACTGACAGTACTTGTCTTGGCCGGGAATGCCTGGAGGAGCACAATCCCCACCCTGCTTGTGATTGGAGAAATCTTAAATCCCGCCTCTTGTGTCCAATCACTGTGCTGTGATTCGTTACAGCACAAGCTGATTTTTTGGGAAGGGAGGGTGTCCCTGAATGGTAGTTTGGAAATGTGGTCACCCTAATGGGGAACCTACAGCCTCAGGTATGTCTATGAATGAGGTCAGCTAATTGCAGAACTCTGGGAAGTCTGCTGAATGCCTTTGCAGCAGTTTGTGCTGCTCAGTCCCTTTTCACACGGGTGAACTGATCAGGTCTACCAGCCAGTTTTTTTAGGTGGACCCGATCAAACCATTTATTGTCCTCTATGGAGAGGAGGATGTCAACGGATAAGTGTCCGTTGACACCCAATAACATCCAATCCGATCTACTAAAAACAGACGGATGGGGATCCGATTCTGGCAGATCGGATCAGATCGGATGACAGATGGAAACGGACATCCAAGGAGCCCAGATGAAGGGGAATTATTGGCCTCTGGACCGCCATGGCTACCTTAACCCTCCTGTTAACAGTCAAATTTTTATCAACAATGAACAATTATGGACTCCTAAGATGCCCACCTGGCACTCTTCTTGCCGATTTTACTTGAATTTTCCAGTTAGGGAGGTCATTGCCCCTTGGTAGGCCAGTACTACACCAGTACTACAGATTACAGCATTTAGCACCTAACATCTACTTTTTTTGTTCTGGGATAATAACATCATGCATCCCAGGAGGCTGTGGGGGCAATAACATCATGCATCCCAGGAGGCTGTGGGGGCAATCTACACCACCTTGCGCAGTGCATGTCGATACGGGACAGATTGTAAGAATCATGAAGAGTCAGCCACCCCTCTAATGATGTAAGAAGAGAGGATTGCGGTGCCAGACTCTGCATGTGGAAGAGAAACGGCAGATTACCTCAGCCAATGCTGCATTCACAAGGTGCGAGTATTCTTTTTAAATGCATACACCTTGTGTTTATCACCTTCAAAAGATGTGCATCGATCATGTTGTTTTTTTATGGTTAATGCATGCCCTCTGTCTGTAGTGTGATACCCGACACTTCCTTTGAAGAAATGACATATCCCATAATCCCTGGGTCTCCCAGTCTAATGCTGGTGCAGGTGAGAACTACACAGTAATCAGATCTGACACCAACACAAGCAGGCGGAGCATTCACAGACATCACCATGCAGTTATTCATCACATTAACACGCCCATATTTGTGATGCAACACAGAGGGAGGGCAAGATATTGGACACAGTGAGACCTGGAACAGGAAGTTGACATGGCCCCTTAGGACAAAAGCTAGCTGAAACAATACATGGACATAGGGAATCAATCATCCAAGGCACTACAAACTGCAGGGGCAACATGTGAGCCAATCATTACAAGGTAAAGCAAAACACAGGGACTAGAACTACACTAATGCCTATGTAGCGAAAGAGCAAATTTTGTCCTATTTCTCCTCCCTTTGATCACACGCAGCCAAGCACACAGCATTTTCCACATTCTGCCAATAACTCAAAGATCAGTCTAGGGGTTACTTTTTTAATGTGTTTTATTGAGGAATGATGATCCTGCATAGGGATGGGGAGAATTGGATGCCTGTACCTGCAAAACCGTACAATTTGAGGACTACATGACTTCTGGCTGCTATGCACAAACTTCTGGTTGTATTGCACGGCCTCTGGCTGCACTGTACTTGTAAAATAAAATGTCCCACAGGGTCTCTAGGCTGACTGTGACCTGTACTTCTCCTAGAGTCTCAAAGCACCACAATGTCGTTCTCTACAGCACTAGGGTCATGTACTCACAGCCACAGGATCACCGGTTGCCTTCCAACGATATCCTCCAGGCTCTTCCTAGTGTGGAAGATGTAGACTCACATCACTTCTGGACAACTTGGGCTCTCTCCCTTAGCTTCCTACGGCTCTCTCCCGTGAGCCGTCTCTTGACCCAACAAGATCCTTGAACTTTGGACTTGTAAATAGGCCCCCCCAGCTAGGCCTAGCCCGGACCTCGCTGTCTACAGCCTGGCTTCCTCCCAGACTTCTGCCCCAAGGACAGAGCCCCTTCACAGGGGTATTCTTGTGCAGGACTGGAGCCAGGAACACTGACTGCCACCCAGGCCTTAGATTACTTATGGGCTCTCCCTCCACCTTCTGGGCACACCTCCCCAGTGATTAGCTGGCATTCCATAAATATTCAGGCTGCCTCTTCTGCTCTCCTCCCACATAGCTTCTTTAAGCCTCTAGAACAGCGGTTTCCAAACTTTCTACACAAAAGGGCCAGATTACTGGCCTTCAGACTTTAGGTGGGTGGGGGGGGTGGACTGTGGCTATCTGGAGTAGAAAATGTCCCATCCTTGGCGTCAATGGGAGGAACTGTGCCCCATCCTTGGCGTCAATGGGAGGAACTGTGACACAAAAAACGATGGGAGAAATTGGGCCCCATCATTGGGCCCCATCATTGGTGTCAGTGAATGAAATAGTGCCCCAAGGGCCAGATAGAAGCAAGCAAAGGACCACATCTGGCCCCCGAGCCGTAGTCAGGGAGAAGTAGCAGAACAGCAACCTGTTAAACATTGAGCAGCCCTAAGCAATCAACCCCTGCTCCACTGTTCAAAGAGGAGCTAAACCAAATTCACCTAGCAGCCTAGGAGGGCGCTACATCTAGTTAAAACAAAAAAACATTTGAAAGTGTACAGACAACCCAGCAGACAAGGGAAGGGGGGAAAAAAAAATATATATATATATATATATATATATATATATATATATATATATATTAGGGTGTGAAGTTTCCTTTTTATTAGAGCAGCACGCCGCTTGGCACTATTTTTCTACGCTCAGGGAACTGCGCATCGTACGAGGGCTTCAACACCTTATTTATAAAAGCCGCGTCGTTCTTTTCCTGCAGCCGCCCACGCACTGCTCTGGCATACCCCGACATACGCTCCTCGATGACACAGGCATCAAGGAATGATGTGAAGACACATTTAGCCATTCTTGCACGAAGACCGGCATGCCAATCCACTGCCCAAGCTACGTTAGTCATCAACCACTGGGGGCCATGAATCACATAAACCCACATCGGCCCGGTATAAAGCAGCGGACCCAGGAATAGCAGCTCTTCATCGGTCGCCTTCCATTCTCTTTGGCGGAGGACAATGATCCCATTGTGACATCACAGCGAGAAGAGCCATCACAATACTACGGCAAAGAATTTGCTTAGGACTACACGGCTTTCCAGTTGGCCGCGGTCCAGGGCGCCCAGCTCGCTCACTGCCCAGGAATGTGTTGCACAATAAAGCTCTCTGCATACCAGTCATTTTTTTGTTTCTGCAACTTGCTGAGTAGGTGGCCCAGATCTGTTTGTTTGTCAGCCACGGCTGCTGGGAAAACAAAAGTGGCAGAAACCCTTGGGTGCGCACGGCGCGGCTGTCAAACGAGATGGTCTGTGGTGTCAGGTGCTCTGATACTCGGGTGTTGGCAGAGAGATCTTTTGCGGGTGAATTCCTGAGATGTTCTCTGGGATTCCAGACTTTGCTGTTATCTGAATAGTTTCAGTGAAACCAGTGAGTCATCTCTGCAGATAGTAAGAGGCTTCTCCTACAAGTAGAGATATTCAACACTGCTACAGAGCAGAGATTGTCAACCTTAGCGAGACCGAGGCCCAGGAAATTCTTCCACACCCCAACAGTTAAAAAAAAAAAATTATATATATATATATATATATATATATATATAATATATGATATGCTCACACAACATAGGCGTGCGTAATCACCCTGTGCAGCACAGATTCCCTCTACTGCCCTGGCTTCCATCCTTCCCCCCCGCAGCACTGCCAGCTTTCCTCCTCTTCTATCCGCTGTTGCTGCTGGGATGTTTTAGGAGTGGGGAAGGGGCCAGTAAATATGTAATTTACCGGCCCCTTCCTTTTCTGAATGAAGATCGTGAGTGATTGGTAGCGTGTGTTTGGGCTTTGGGGTGGTCATGCAACACTGTACCCATATAACATTTTTAGCACTTTTTTGAGACAGATAGAGATTTATTTTGGTGGTATTTAATCACCACTGGGGTTTTTTACTTTTTGTTAAATAAACGAAAAAAAGACTGAAAACTTTTGAAAAAAATAAATAAATATATATATATATATATAACAAAATTTCATAACAGAAACCAAAATAAGTAATTTTTCTCCCTCACTGATGAGGCTGCACTGATAGGCGGCAATGATTGGCAGCACTGGTGGGCACTGACCATCAGGACACTAATGATTAGTGCAGATGTGGAATTGCTCTTTTTCGGCTCTCCACTCCTCACGCGCTGCAGTGTTAATTTTGGCAGCAAATTTTTATTAAAATTTTCGTTTAAAGCCTCATACACACGATCAGATTTTCCGCAGACAAAAGCGTCTGACTTTTGTCCGAAGAGCGTTGGCCAGGAATTTATCTTGCATACAAAAACGGCACACAATTTTTGGCCAAACAACACAAAACTACGTGGGGTTTTTTTCCAGCTCTTTAGCGCCACCATTTGGGCACCTTCTGCTATTGTCGTGTTTGGTAGGCATTGCTTCCGAGCATGCGTGTTTGTACTTTGGACTTTCGTCCGACGGACTTGTGTACACGCGCTCGGAAAATCCGACAACAGATCGTTGTTCGCGGGAAATTTATAAAGCCTGCCATCCAACATTTTTACAGCGGAAAATCCGACAACCATTGTCCGATGGAGAATACAAAACGGTCGGATTTTCAGCCAACAGGCTGTCATCACACAATTCCCGTCGGAAAATCCGATCGTGTGTACGAGGCTTTAGTCTTAAGACTAAAATGGCATCTTAGTTTTAGTCCCATTTTAGTCTTCTGCAATTGTTTTAGTTGTATTTAGTCGACTAAATCTCCAGTACATTTTAGTCAAATAAAATCATTTTAGTCAACTAAAACTCATGTTATTCATCTAAAATCTAATGGTTGTAGTTAAATTGTAATGCATTATTTAAGCATTTCTCTACAATTTCCAAACTCGTATACTGCTGGAGTGAAAAATCGAATATGTTATTGTAGTGGGTATTTGAATATAGGGGAAGCATCTGGGTGGTAGTGTAACCCAGATGCACTGATTGCTAGGGAGTCTGAGACCCTTTTATGGTTCTTGGAGGACTCTGGTAATGTGAGGTTCCCTGCGGCCTATAGGTGGTGTTGTTGCTGGGGGCCGGAGGTGAACTCACACCGCAAGACTGTGCCTTTTTGTTCTCCCCTGGAGCTGGTACAGCGGGGCAGGGAACCCGCCCGCTGTGACGCAAAGGGAGAGGGGATAAAAGGGGCGGACGCCCTTTCCACAGGGTTCAGAGTTGGAGGACGTGACCGCGCCCAGGCACCTTCAGCTTGGGTGCTGGCGTTCCAGGCCTAAGTGCCCTTGACCTAGCCGGAGCGGAGATGGAGTCCATCTCAGGCACCTTTAGCCTGGGGTGAGGTACTATGGCGGATGCCTGGGGCTCAGTACCTTCGACTGAGTTCCGCGAGGGTGGAGGAATCCGAGGGGGGCCCTAACTCCTTGGGTGCCCGTGTCTGAGTTCGTAAAAGGCTTGTTCAGCAGAACTTCTCCGAAGAGCCCGGCGCAGCATCGCTGGTGACAGAGAGGCCTCCGGTACCTCCCTTGGACGGATATCCTTCCCCTGACAGGGGCCGTGCTAGCGAAGGTAATTCACATTCTACTTCACATAGTCAGTGGCAGTGACTATTCGCCACTGGTGATACCACAGTAGTTGGCAAGAGAAGGGAAATGATTGTGCCTCGACCTATTCCCATTACTACTAAGTTGTTGAAAAAAAATCCAACTTAACCGTGCTGTGTGTTTATTCGCTTAAAAGAATAAAACTGTGTTGGACCTATTTACTGTGTGGAACTCGGGTTACTAGGAGCAAAGGGGGAGTCAAGGACGAAGGACTGGACTTGACTCTAGGACACCTACACAAAACCCAATCTTCTGGCCTTCACCTCTTAGCTATGGAGGACATGGGCCGTGGTGTATCTCATCCCTCCCCCCGGCACTAACACCCCTAGACAAAGACAGACAAGCCAAGAATGAGAAGGGGAGAGAGGGGTGGGGTCGCTACATTATAATTTATGGCATCGAGATATGAACATGCACTACAGACCAGTGTTACAGGAGTAGTAAAGGTACATGTTTTTTCACCTTATGCATTAAGGTGAAAAAACATTCAACAATACCACCCCCCCCCCCCCCCCGAGCCCCCGTTTTACTTACCTGGCCCCTCGAAAGTCCCACGCTCGTCCCCGTCATCCTCTTTGGTTCTCAGCCTGGCCGCCGATTGGCTACACTGAATGGATTGAAAGCAGCGCAGCCATTGGCTGGCGCTGCTGTCAATCACATCCAATGACGCGGCGTGCCGGGGGGCGGGGCCGAGTGATACAGTCGGCGGCTATGGCCGCAGCTGTATCACGGGAGCGCGCCTGCAATAACTCCACACCATGCGAGCTCGCTCGCATTATGGTGTGGAGTCCTTGCGGGGAGGAGCCAAGACAGCCGCCAAGGGACCCCAGAAGACCAGGATCGGGGCCACTGTGTGCAAAACGAGCTGCACAGTGGAGGTAAGTATAACATGTTTGTTATTTTTTTGCAAAAAAAAAAAAAAAAAAGGGAAGCTTTAGTGTCCCTTTAATTTTGACATTTAGTTTTAGTCTTTTGACTAAAATGATATATTTTAGTTTTAGTCGTATTTTAGTAGACTAAAATGGTATTCTGTTAGTCGACTAAAATGTTTTAGTCGGTTTTAGTCAACAAAATTAATACCGACGTGCTGTCAGCGTGAAGAGAGGATTGCCGATAACCAACAAATCCTGTTTAAATTTGGCTGTTCGTGAATGTAACGAATACGAATTTATCTGAAGTTACGAATTATCCAAAATAAACAAATGGAATGGAACAAAGTAATAATAAATTTATTATTATTATTAATGTTCTATTCGTTTAGGTGCGGCATTCGTTATTATGGATAATTCATAACTTCGGATAAATTCGTCTTCGTTACATTCACTAACAGACAAATTTGAAAGAAAATTCCAATACCTATAATTTAATAGTTATTCTTTCAGATTTTAGAATTATTGGGTTTTTGAATCTTCATTCTTAATTTTTGGATTTCCGAATATTCGGAAAAATTCTGATATTTCCGAACTTGTCTAAATTCGTTAAAAAAAAAAAAAAAAAAAAAAAATTGGAACTAAACGAATTGCACATGTCTACACTGCACTGATGATGGCTGAAAAGCCAGAAATGGAGTTTGGAATAAATGGCTTTATAATATTGGGCTACATTTTCACCAGCAGTCCTGGATGTGCATGTGGCCAATGGGGAATAATGGAAGGATTTGTGTGACTGGGATATGTGATGGAATGAGAAACGAGAATATCTTCTGTTCTAAGAAGGCTTTACTGGGCTATGCATGGATTTGGTTGGAGGGATTTTTCATTCCTTTAACTCCTTCTCACCATAACCTATATCACATGTGTCAAACACAAGGCCTGCGGGTCGAATTCGGCCCACCAAGCCATTTCACGTGGCCCTCATACCGCTACTGGATCAGCGAAACCCCCCCCCCCCCCCCCCTGGTCTCCACCCTACCTTGTCTTAGCAGTTGGCAGCAGAGAGGAGGACAGAACTACTCCTACAGATCTTGCTCCTCTCAAGACAGCCGCAGCTCCCCCTTGTCTCCGCCTCCCCTGTTCTCAGCACATGACTCCAGCCCTCCTCCAGACCCTGCACTTTCTACATCTAGCTCTGCCCCCAGCTTCTTCCCGGCAGCAGCACAAGGTAAGGGAGGTGCACTGTGAAATAAGGGAGGGTGGGGGATTTTTAACTTCTGATGGTTGTGGGGCTCTTGACATACGATGTGAGAAGGGGGAGGTACTCTGGACATCTAGTCTTACAGATAAAACCGGCCCTTTGAGGGTAACCCTGACCTGTATGTTATGTTATACGGTCTCAGATCTATTTAATACGACTGGTCATTGCATCCTACTATGACATCATCAGCACACTCACCTCTCGGAGCTCCAGCCTCTGCGCCACCGCCTCCAGGCACTCCTGCCCCGAGCTCTCCACCGACAAGGTAAACTCCACAAACTCATTATTAAGCAGCTGGATCCGCGCCACCAGGCAACTTTTACTGGACACCGTGTACCTCCGCGTCCGCTTCAACTTCAGTCCGAACGGAAGCGGCATTTTCCCAAAAGAGCAGATCAGCTGCGGGCCCTACGAGGTCATCCAGCGGCCATTAAATAAAGGGAGAAGAAGCCGCACGTGGAGAACATTCAGGAGCCTAAAAAAAAAAGGGAGACACAAAGCACAAAACCATCAACAAAATAAAAAAGATTCTAAACTGGTGTAAAATGCAAAGTCATGTGAGCCTAATCAATATGGAGCCCACCCAACATACACGCATGCAATCTGACTATCTACCTAATTTGTCTAATCAATCTTTATCCAACCAGGCCGGCTGTTGCCACTATACAGCTAATAGATCTAAAAGAGGATGAAAGAAAACTAAAACCGCGCAGATGATGAAATCTCCCACTACCAGATATTGTATTCCAGGACCTGGAGCTGTCAAAATGCCTGTAGAAGGGCCTTCATCTGATTGGATGCAGCAGATATTGGGGCTGATCATTTTCCAGTCAATGGATGTCGGGAGAGAGGGTGCCAACAGGGTCACTGATGGCCCAAATTTCAACCAGTCCTTCAGAAATAATGGGACTGCAGTTCTTATAGTCTCAATCTGACATTATATTATGGACTACGTACAGCTTCTTTTTTCCTTTAAGGAATAATACACACACACACACACACACACACACACACACACACACACACACACACACACACACACAATGTTACCAAAAGTATTGGGACGCCTGCCCAAACTCACTCATCCATGTCTTTCTGGACCTTGCTTTGTGCACTGCTTCAAAACATTTGGTGGAGGGGGGGTTATGGTGTGGGGTTGTTTTTCAGGGGTTGGGCCCCTTAGTTCCAGTGAAGGGAACTCTTAAGGCGTCAGCATACAAAGACATTTTGGACAATTTCATGCCCCCAACTTTGTGGGAACCGTTTGGGGATGGTCCCTTCCTGTTCCAACATGACTGCACACCAGTGCACAAAGCAAGGTCCATAAAGACATGGATGAGTGACTTTGGGGTGGAGGAACTTAACTAGCCTGCACAGAGTCCTGACCTCAACCCAATACAACACCTTTGGGATGAATTAGAGTGGAGACTGCGAGTCAGGCCTTCTCTTCCAACATCAGTGCCTGACCTCACAAATGCATTTCTGGAAGAATGGTCAGTGAAGCTGTTATAGCTGCAAAGGGTGGGCCAACTCAATATTGAACCCTATGGACTCAGACTGGGGTGCCATTAAAGTTCATGTGCATGTAAAAGGCAGGCCTCCCAAATTTATTTATATATATATTATATATATATATATATATATATATATATATATATATATATATATATATATATATATATATATATAGCGGGTGTTTGAATTTTAGGGGGGGCATCTGGGTGGTAGTGTAACCCAGATGCACCAATTGCTAGGAGATCCGAGACCCTTTTCTGGTTCTTGGAGGACTCTGGTGGTGTAAGGTTCCTTGCGGTCCACAGGTGGCGCTGTTGCCCGAGGTCGGAGCTGAACTCACACCGCAAGACTGTACCTTTTTGTCCTCCCCTGGAGCTGGTACAGCGGGGGCGGGGAACCCGCTGTGGCGCGAAGGGAGAGGGGATAAAAGGGGCGGACGCCCTTACCATGGGGTTCAGAGTTCGGAGAGAGTTGGAGGATGCGGCCGCACCCAGGCACCTTCAGCTTGGGTGCTGGCGTTCTGGAGTTCCGGGCTCAGGTGCCCTTGACCTGGCCGGAGCGAGAGATGAAGTCCATCCCAGGCACCTTTAGCCTGGGGTGAGGTACTATGGCGGAGGCCTGGGGCTCAGTACCTTCGACTGAGTTCCGCAAGGGTGGAGGAATCCGAGGGGGCCCTAACTCCTTGGGTCCCCGTGTCTGAGTTTGTGAAATCTGGTGTGCGGAACTTCTCTGAAGAGTCCAGCGCAGCATCGCTGGTGACAGAGAGGCCTCCTGTTTCTCCCTTGGACGGATCTCCTTCCCCTGACAGGGGCCGTGCTAGCAAAGGTAATTCATGTTCTACTCAACGTAGTCAGTGGCAGTGACTACCCGCCACTGGTGATACCACAGTGGTTAGCAAGAGAAGGGAAGGAATTGTGCCTCGATCTATTCCCCATCACTACTCAGCAGAAGAAACTGTTTATTGTTTGGCAAGAAGAATAAAACAGAGTTGGACCTATTCACTGTGTGGAACTCTGGTTACTAGGAGCAAAGGAGTCAGGGACGAAGGACTGGACTTGACTCTAGGACACCTACACAAGACCCAATCTTCTGGCCTTCACCTCTTAGCTATGGAGGACATGGGCCGTGGTGTATCTCATCCCTCCCCCCAGCACTGAGACCCCTAGACGAAGAAAGACAAGCCGAGTATGAGAAGGGGAGAGACGGGTGAGGCGGCTACATATACACACACACACACACACACACACCTCACAAAAGTGAGTACAACCCTCACATTTTTGAAAATATTTTATGCTATCTTTTCATGTGACAACACTGAAGAAATTACACTTTGCTACAATGTAAAGTAGTGAGTGTACAGCTTGTATAAAAGTGTAAATTTTCTGCCCCCTCCAAATAACTCAACACACAGCCATTAATGTCTAAACCGCTGGCAACAAAGGTGAAAATGTCCAAATTGGGCCCAAACGGACAATATTTTGTTTGGCCACCATTTTTTTCCAGCACTGCCTTAACCCTCTTGGGCATGGAGGTCACCAGAGCTTCACAGGTTGTCACTGGAGTCCTCTTCCCCTCCTCCATGACGACAACACGGAGCTGGTGGATGTTGGAGACCTTGCGCTCCTCCACCTTCCGTTTGAGGATCCCCCAGATGCTCAATAGGGTTTAGGTCTGGAGACTTGGCCAGTCCATCACCTTTCCCCTCAGCTTCTTTAGCAAGGCAGTGGTCGTCTTGGAGGTGCGTTTTGGGTCGTTATGTTGGAATACTGCCCTGCGGCCCAGTCTCTGAAGGGAGGGGATCATGCTCTGTTTCAGTAGGTCACAGTACATGTTGGCATTCATGGTTCCCTCAATGATCTGTAGCTCCCCAATGCCGGCAGCACTCATGCAGCCCCAGACCATGACACTCCCACCACCATGCTGGACTGTTGGCAAGACACACTTGTCTTTGTCCTCCTCACCTGGTTGCCGCCACACACGCCGGACACCATCTGATCCAAATAAGTTTATCTTGGTCTCATCAGACCACAGGAGGCCTGTTCTGAGTGGAACCTGTCCTGTTAAACCGCTGTATGGTCTTGGCCACCGTGCTGCAGCTCAGTTTCAGGGTCTTGGCAATCTTCTTATAGCCTAGGCCATCTTTATGTAGAGCAAAAATTATTTTTTTCAGATCCTCAGGGAGTTCTTTGCCATGAGGTGTCATGTTGAACTTCCAGTGACCAGTATGAGAGAGTGAGAGCGATGACACCAAATTTAACACACCTGCCCCCATTCACACCTGAGACCTTGTAACACTAACGAGTCACATGGCACCGGGGAGGGAAAATGGCTAATTGGGCCCAATTTGGACATTTTCACTTAGGTTTGTATGTGTATGTGTAAGTGATACACATATATATATATATATATATATATATATATATATATGTGTATGTAAAATTTTATTTTATTTATTTTTTCCAGTGTAGATTTTGATTTCTACAATTTGTTGCTTTTTTTTAATATTTAAACCATAGTTTCACCAAAAAGTGGAACTTCCACTTATCCGATTCCTCCCCCCCGGTGCCACATTTGGCACCTTTCGGGGGAGGGGGGGGTGGTACCTGTTTTTTTACCCCACTACTGGGAGACTGGGCTGCGGGGAATTACGTCAGCAGCTCGGCCCCCTCCTCTCTCCCGTTCTGCCGGGCCAGTGAGAGCGCGCAGCACGCTTCGCGCATGCGCAGTACCCGTACGCAGTACATCGGCTGCGGTGCTGACATTGCTGGACTCCAGGACAGGTAAGTGCCATAATATTTAACATCAGAAGCTACAGTATGTGTAGCTGCTGACATTACATTTTTAAAGGGGAGGGCAGAACTCCGCTTTAAATGATTTTTTATTTTGAAAAAATAAAAAAAATCTGAATTTATTACTACAGTTTAATTTCCTCTAGTTTATGGAATATCCTGATACAAAAAGGTATATACACACACACACTGCCACCCTACAAGATCACAGTCTGTTGATATCAGGCAGCACAGGTTTAACATGCGTGTGCACAAGTCAGCTATTGTCTCTGGAGTGCAACGTCCCCGTAGAACAGGTAACACACAGCTCCATTATTTATCACATAAGCCTGAAGCCGCACACGATGCTCTATTATGTAAACTATTTGCATACAGTTTATGACATTCTACAAAATATATATATATATATATATATATATATATATATATATATATATATATATATATATATATATATATATATATCACACACACACAATTTTTTTTGCTTTTCAAACGTAGATTTCTATTTAAACAATTTTTTTTTTGTTTTGTTTCTTTATTTTTTTTTCCCCAATCGAGTTATTTTTTCCATATTAAAATATTTTCTATCTTTTTTTTAGAAGATTCTGAGGCCACATGGAAAAGAGGTGTTCTGGACAGATGAGAATAAATTTGAAGTATTGGGATGCCTGCCTTTACACGCACCTGAAGTCTTAGTCCATGGGGTTCAGTATTGAGTTGGCCCACTCTTTGCAGCTATAACGGCTTCAACTCTTCTAGGAAGGCCGTCCACAAGGTTTAGGAGTGTGTCTATGGGAATGTTTGACCATTCTTCCAGAAGCGCATTTGTGAGGTCAGGCACTGATGTTGGACGAGAAGTTCCTGTACCCCAAACTCGCTCATCCATGTCTTTATGCACCCGTTGGAATTGCAGAGGAAGGATGACGTGGCTGTGATGCTTCAAAATTGCACTACAAAACTCATTGGAATTGTGCTGCACCAGTGTGAACTTAGCCTTGCAAAGTTGTACCGCCTCCTTTCCTGGCCTGAAATGGTTTACTCTGATTTCACTGCACACAGAGTTTCTCGCAATGTGCATTAGAAGCTGTAGCAAATAGAGCCTGCCCAATTTCCTGGCTGTAGGACATCCAGCATTATCTAGCTCTTTCCTCTCCAGCCGGAGCTTGGCCCACCCCCTTTCATTCATTGGATTTAAAGTGGAACTTTCCACTTCTGCTGTGCTTGTTTAGGCGAAAACAGTGAAAAAAGTAATATAAAAAATATATACGTGTGTGTGTGGTGTATATATGTGTATATATATCTATCTATATATAAAAACAAACATTATGCAAATAATACTAAAATATGCTAAACTAACCTAAACAGACCTCCCCACAAGAAAAACACCCAATAAAAAAAAAAAAAAATTGAAAAACACACAAACACACACACACACACACACCTTTTTTTTCTCTGCAAATTTCACCTAAACAGCTAAGTAAATTAAACCGAGCTACCACATTGCGCAATTTAGTTGAAATCACTGCGCTCACCCTTATTTATTTAATTTTAGGTACTTATATAGCGCCCTCAATTTACGCAGCACTTTACATATATATTGCACATTGACATCAGTCCCTGCCCTCAAGGAGCTTACAATCTTATTGATGTTACTGCTAAACAATTATTCTCAGACTTACTTTTGCAACAATGACTCAATACCGTATAGGCTAAAGTTTCCCATTACGTATGACATCATCATCATCGCAATGTGGACAATATAATTCTATGAAGGTTAGTGGGGGTCATTCTATATCTCAACAAATAACCTAATAACCGCATTCCTATCCGATGTGCTGGCCGCCCTTCTACTACGAACGTAAATAAATTAATTCTCCATTACTCATTCTATATATTTGCATTTGGCAGTTATGTAAGTGTGTGGGGCAGCAGCTGACAGGCGTATTAATAGAAAGAAATGAGTCACATCAGGTAATTTTAGTATCAGTAATTCTATTGACACAAAAAGAGTAGACAGATAAATATCCAAACCGTCCCCGCTAAAAACTGCACGGCAGGTCTGACCCGAGAATCGTCAGAGAAGCAAAATGAGGACACGGCGAAATCTGCCAGCTGAATCCCTGCAGGCAAAGCGCACTGGCCTAAAATTGGAACTCCAGACAAAATTAGTTTTTTCTTATTAATGGAATGATGAAGGGCAAGAGCTTGTGTTGGGTTTTAAGTAGCAGTAAGTAGTAAGGGCACCACACCGATGGTCATGGGAGTCCAGAATGATTTTCATTGAATCATTCATGGAATAGGAAAGTCAACGTGTTTTGGGGGTTCAAGCTCTCTATTCATCAAGGCTTCCCTGATAAAAGGAGATTGTTTGAACCCCCAAAACACACTGGCTCTCTAATTGCACTATTTACTCAACTATTAAAAAAAAAAAAAAAAAAAAAAAAAAAAATTGTGGACTCTATGGGGGAGATTTACCAAAACTGGAGCACTCAGAATCTGGTGCAGCTGTGGATGGTAGCCAGTCGGCTTCTAACTTCAGCTTGTTCAATTAAGCTTTGAAAAGAAAACCTGGAGGCTGATTAGTTGCTATGCAGAGTTGCACCAGATTTTGCACTCTCCAGTTTTAGTAAATAACCCCCTATGACTATTGGTGTGGTGCCCATCCTACTGCTTATAAAAACTCAACACAGGGGCACAGGCTCAACTGGTATCGGCAGTGGTAAACCATTCAGGATACAGGACACCCAGTAACAGTCCAAGCAGGTTAGTCCAGCAAGGCAGCAACAGAAATAGCATTGATGCAAGATGGTTTTGTACAGCAAAAACATCTCCTCATGCATGCTACTAATTAATCTCAGATCAGTCCTGACTAACTGGTGAAGACAAACTTTTTTTTTTTTTTTTTTTTTTTTAGGAGAGAGAAAGTCAGCTTCACATATATAAATGGAGAGAGAGCCCCGAGCACCAGTCAGCTCACATATTTAAAGGAGAGAGAGCCCCGAGCACCAGTCAGCTCACCTATATAAAAAGGAGAGAGAGCCCTGAGCACCAGTCAGCTCACATATATAAAAGGAGAGAGAGCCCCGAGCACGAGTCAGCTCACATATATAAAAGGAGAGAGAGCCCCGAGCACCAGTCAGCTCACATATATAAAAAGGAGAGAGAGCCCCGAGCACCAGTCAGCTTCCCATATATAAAGGAGAGAGAGAGCCCCGAGCACCAGTCAGCTCACATATATAATGGAGAGAGAGCCCCGAGCACCAGTCAGCTCACATATATAAATGGAGAGAGAGCCCCGAGCACCAGTCAGCTCACATATATAAATGGAGAGAGAGCCCCGAGCACCAGTCAGCTCACATATATAAATGGAGAGAGAGCCCCGAGCACCAGTCAGCTCACATATATAATGGAGAGAGAGCCCCGAGCACCAGTCAGCTCACATATATAAATGGAGAGAGAGCCCCGAGCACCAGTCAGCTCACATATATAATGGAGAGAGAGCCCCGAGCACCAGTCAGCTCACATATATAAAAGGAGAGAGAGCCCCGAGCACCAGTCAGCTCACATATATAAAAGGAGAGAGAGAGCCCCGAGCATCAGTCAGCTCACATATATAAAAGGAGAGAGAGCCCCGAGCACCAGTCAGCTCACATATATAATGGAGAGAGAGCCCCGAGCACCAGTCAGCTCACATATATAAATGGAGAGAGAGCCCCGAGCACCAGTCAGCTCACATATATAAATGGAGAGAGAGCCCCGAGCACCAGTCAGCTCACATATATAAAAGGAGAGAGAGAGCCCCGAGCATCAGTCAGCTCACATATATAAAAGGAGAGAGAGCCCCGAGCACCAGTCAGCTCACATATATAATGGAGAGAGAGCCCCGAGCACCAGTCAGCTCACATATATAAATGGAGAGAGAGCCCCGAGCACCAGTCAGCTCACTTATATAAAAAGGAGAAAGAGCCCTGGGCACACCTGAGACCAACAAAGAGGTCTGGCCACCAGGTAAAATATAGACCTAGGAATGGTGGCTTTAGCCATTCCAAAGTTCTACAAGGGCTCCAGGACTCAGGCCAGAAAGTATTAATATTCTGAAAAAACTGCTTTCTCCACATCAGCCATAAAATCTGAAGCCCCTCACGATATGTATGTGAGAAACCTAGGTGCAATATACAGTCCATCTTGCCAGCCAGTGCCACACATACATTCCCCCACTGCTTAGACCTGTGGGAAGGAACACATATTGCAAAGGTACATTTGGATATATGACAGTCCATCAGCAGGAGTAGATCCAGAAAATCTTGTGACCCTTGCATTGTTTCCTTTGTTCAAAGCTATCCACTGTAGTGGAGATTAGCCTGTAATTAGCCAGAACGGTCTATGCAAAAGGTAACACTTCAATGACTCTAGTGCCCACTTATAGCCCTTTCCACCATTATATGGTTCCTCTCTGCAGGGTTTAGCTTCCAGTGACACCTTCCACATTCCTTCCGGCCAGAGCTATGTGCTAGGAGGATGGTGACTATGGCTAAGTATTTGGCACAGTTGCCTTAAAGTATTGAGATCATGAGCTCAATACACTTCAGGCAGTATCTGAACCTCTTGCCTCTGTGTCTGCTGAAACTGCAGCCAACAATCCAGCGGCATCTGAAGCTGAAGTCCAGGCTAGAGAAAAGTTACACTTGCACCCTGAAAAGGGTTACCTGCTTGTTTTGTAAGGTGAAATACTGACCTTATTCCATGCTTCTGTAGCCCTTCTCCATGCTGCAAAAATGGTCCTCTAAAGCCTATTTACTGCCTGAGCAGATGCAACTCTCCAAGGTCAAAGCAGCAGAAGTGCTTCCGTTTTGTACGCAAGGTTGTTGAGAGTCTGCCCACATCCTTGGACAGAGGAGGCAAGTGGCGGTGCCAGGGGAGCATGAAACAAGGTAAATAATTCACCCCATTTCATCATCCCCTAGACCAGTGGTCTCCAAACTGCTGCTCGGGGACCAGATGTGGCCCTTTGCTTGCCTTTATTTTTTGGCACATTATTCCTCCCACTGATACAAGAAGACACTATTCCTTCTACACCAACAATGGGGCATATATCTTGTCACTAATACCAACAATAGGGCACTATTCCTCCCACTGACACCAATGATGTGGCACCATTTCCCCCAATACAAACAATGGGGAAATATTCTGCCCACTAATACCAATGATGGGCATTCTTCACTCTCATTGATGCCAGGGGATTGTCTACTCCCACTGGCCACAATCCAGCCTCCCCAAAGTCTGAAGGACAGTAAACTGGCCTTTTTATTCAGAACGTTTGGAGACCCCTGCAATAGACAAACAAGCAGAGGTAAGCCCGACCATACACGGTTCAAATTCGAACAGTTAATGGGCAGGCTAAATGTACCAACTTGATCAATCAATCAACTTGGGTACAACCAACCTGCTGGATTCACTGCTATAGCTGCTAGCGATAATCACTGTCTTCTCACGGCTGAACTGGCCGAGATTTGAACCGTCTATGGCCGGCCTTGCTTTGTCTCCAGCCCAGAGTTCAGATTTAATTTGCCCACAGTAACTTTTTTTGCACAACTTTTAGGAATATTCAGCCAGTAACCAGTCATCATAGAGAAGCTCCATCACCTCTCTGATATGTTTTCCCTTACTCCACCCGTTTGTGGACACTTTGCTAATCAGAACGCATTCCATCGCCAATAATAAATCAATCTGCCTCTTATTTTAGAATCATACAAGGTCTTTGTTCAGCTATGGAGATATTATGGGTTGTTATCAATGTCGACACACAAATTCCAGAAGCAGCAGGTGGACACTCATATATATGGAATGTTTTGTGTCATCACTAGAAATCACGGAAGGGAAAGGGAAAGGTCAGGAGAAACAGCAACGGCTCAGACCAACTTATAGTTAGCGAAAAGGAGGTGCACATGGGTAGGGTAGGACACTAAATAATACTCAACTTCAATGGGAGTTGAACATCTTCAGCGTGTGGCCCATTATTTAAATTGTAAAACAAGGAGAGGGGCGCCTCTAAAAAAGTATCAATAAAACATTTAATCAACAGCAATATTCACTCACATGAGGGAATGAAAAGTTGTATTCACGATTCACAGCTGGGTAGAAGAGGAGTGCCGCTGTTCCCCCACCAATAGCGAGCCTGCTCTGAAACGCGTTGCATGTCAATGATGTCATAGACCGGCGCCGCGCTCTGTTGTGCTGACCAAGCCTCGTTCTGGTTGCTGATCACACGGCCGTGTCTCCTCATCACATCCCGGAAGCCAGGCGAGCTCCATCGGCCACAGCGCAGCCATCCATCCAGCCCCGACATCTCACCCCTTTCATCTACCTATTTGGAACCCATACCAACGCCAGATGGACTTTTTTCTCCTGTTCTTGGTATGAATGAACTGGGTCCTAGAAGAATACCTTGCTGTGCTTTGCCATCCCACGCCTTCCCGCCCAGGATCAGTTGTGGTGCCAGCTCAGATGGACTTGCTGTGACCTGCAGTTCCACCCCCACGCTTCTACCCAGCTGTGAATCGTGAATACAACTTTTCATTCCCTCATGCGAGTGAATATTGCGGTTAATTAAATGTTTTATTGATACTTTCTCAGAGGCGCCCCTCTCCTTGTTTTATTCTAGCCTACTGAAAAACCGGCTTCTGGTCTTATTGGCGGCTGCCCTGACTGACCCATTTCTACATATGCACCCGAGAGTATAAGTA
This sequence comes from Rana muscosa, assembly GCA_029206835.1. Taxonomy (NCBI): domain Eukaryota; kingdom Metazoa; phylum Chordata; class Amphibia; order Anura; family Ranidae; genus Rana; species Rana muscosa. The sequence continues at coordinate 228,850,096 of CM055126.1, forward strand.
CTTATCTATACATCTCTTTTATCCTTGTTCTTGGACTAATTGGTACCATACCTAACCCATATACTGGAGGTACTTGTGCATTGCGCCTTTTCTACTTGTTTTACATTATTTGGATTGAGGACTTCAGTAGAGCAACAGCGGCTTCCATAGCCTTGGCACCCCACTGATTACAGAGAATTGAGATCCCACCAACCACCAATGCAAGGTGCATTCTTCCCATCAATGTAAAGACCATTCTTCCCACCAATGTAAAGAGCATTCTTCCCACTAACCTTCATTGTAAGGGACAACATTCCCACTGACTATCAACCAGCTATAGTTAATATAAGCAGAGGTTCCGCGAGACCAGAATGCCTTTTCAAGGCTTCCTCCATGTTATAAAAAAATGTTGGGAATGACTGCCCTAGAGTATAAAAAAGGGAGACTGGAACCCCCAGTGTAGGGGTGCAAACCTGGGAAATCAGGTGCTGAGGATTTCCTCGCTGGAGACTCGAAGAGTTACAACCAGCTGGAAGTCAACACATTGGCATCTAACAAACACTGAAATATCATTTGTGGAAGCACTAACCCTTCACATTTCCAGGGTTCTCTTAGCTGGGTATATGCTCGCTCTGTATCACAGCCTCCAAATTCTTGTGGGCTAAATCAATTGCCAAGTCAAAAATCAATGCCAAGCGGAGCTTCTCTCCAGAGAGCATCACAAGACCCGTGACTCAGTGCCGCGTTCCAATGGAGGTGAACAGCCGTATGCCAGGCAGGATGCACATGTGACCCTCCTGTAGTGTAGAAGTCCATGTGACGGCACTCTGTGCCAAACTCTGGAACCTGTGTGCATTAACAAGAGCACTGGACATTTCCATGTCGGACCATAAAGCCTTGACAGAACAATTCACTCACATCTTGAGGAATCACACAACTACACTGTGCAGCGGCACACACGTTTCGCAGTGTAAGGTTTTACTGCAAACAAAGAATGTAATTCCTGCAAACAAAATAAAAAAAAAAAAAGAAAGATGAAGGAATTAGGCATTGCAATAATTGGATAGTATATTAGGATAAAAAAAAAAAAAAAAACACAACTAAATAAAATAAAAAAAGAAGAGGAGAAGGAAATAAATAAGCAAACCAGTAAAATTCAAGACAGAAAATTCAGAATACAAGCAGCATGCAGGAAAAAAGCATGTTAAGTGTACAGCAGGGCACAGATGATTCTGATTTTTCTCATTCAAACAGCGAGTTGGATGAAAAAAGAAAACAAAAACAAAAAAAAAAAAAAACACAACAAACACACACACACACACACACACACACACCCGATTACCCCATTCACACAGAGATGGATGGGGGAATCACTCCTACTGAGCTACAGTATTGTGTTCTAACGGTGTGGCGACCACCATCAGAGTACACCGATCAGCACTGGGGGGGGGCAGCAATTAATCCGCCCACCACCCCCCCCCCTCCTTGTCGGTTAGTCACCAGCCCCACACTTACCCAATCTAGGTCACGGGCAGCGCTTCCTCCGGGCGGCGTCTCCTCCTCCTGGTGCTCTACAGCGGCTTCCCCCGAGTCTCCTCCCTCCTCCTCGGTGGCCAATAGGATTGCTTCTCCTCTCAGCCAATCGGGTGACGGGTCTCAGCCGGAAGGAGAATCAGGAAGACAATAGCAAATATGAATTCGCTATTGTCACACAACTGGGTGGGCTCAGGACGCAAAAAACAAAAAAAAACACCCCAAAAACACCCCATTGAAATCCACGTGTCCGGGGCCCCGCATGTAGATTAGAGGCCAGGCGCATGGATTAGGGGGGCGGCGCCAGTGCCGGCCCAAGGCATTGTGCTGCCTGGTACCAAGAATGAAATGCTGCCCCCCCCCCCCAAAAAAAAAAAAAATCACGCCCACTAAATACCCCACATTCATTATTTTATATCATGATAACTAAAGTGGACCTGTCATGGCTCTATACATGTAAAGGAGTATAAAGAGGACCTATCATGGCTCTCTACATGTATATAGGAGTATAAAGAGGACCTGTCATGGTGCGTGGCTGGTGGCCGCGATCGCTCCAGAGAGCCATAACGGGGATCTGTCAATGTAAACAGAGAGATCCCCATTCTGACAGGGGAGAAGAGAAAGATATGTTGTTCCTAGTGATTAGGAACAGAGAACTCTCTCCTCCTCCAGTCAGTCCCATCCCCCCCAGTTAGAAACACCTCCCAGAGAACACATTTAACCCCTTTCCTGCCAGTGACATTTACATAGTAATTAGTGCATTTTTATAGGACAGATCGCTGTATAAATGTCACTGGTCCCAAAAAAGTGTCAAAAGTGTCCAATCTGTCCACCGCAATGTCACAGTCTCGCTAAAAATCGCAGATCACCGCCATTACTAGTAAAAAAAATAAAATAATAAAAATGCTATAAATCTATCCTCTATTTTGTAGACGCTATAACTTTTGCGCAAACTAATCAATATACACATTGCGTTTTTTTTTACCAAACATATGTAGAAGAATACATATCGACCTAAACTGATGAAGAAATGTTTATTTTTTTGGATATTTATTATAGCAAAAAGTAAAACATTTTTTTTTTTCAAAATTGTCGCTATTTTTGTTTATAGCACCAAAAAATAAAAACAGCAGAAGTGATCAAATACCACCAAAAGAAAGCTCTATTTGTGGGGAAAAAATGACGTCAATTTTGTTTAGGTAGAACATCACACGACCGCGCAATTGTCAGTTAAATCAATGCAGTGCCTAATCACAAAAAAAATTATTGAAGTGCATTATTTCTATTATTACATTGTTATATAAAATAAAATAGTTCAACTCACCATAATGCAGAATCAGTGGGAGCCCCGAGTGTGTAACTTGCCGCGTCACCTGCCACCAGATGCAGATTGTCACTTGCCACATGTTGCGGGTTGTCACTTGCCACGATGCCACACATTGCAGGATGGCGCGGGCACAGCGTGGCTCCCTCTCTGATGGCGCGGGCACAGCGTGGCTCCCTCTCTGATGGCGCGGGCACAGCGTGGCTCCCTCTCTGATGGCGCGGGCACAGCGTGGCTCCCTCTCTGATTGTAATGGTACAGTGTGGCTTCCTCTCTGGCTTCCCCCAGCACAGTCCTCTATTTTCCCTGTGTCCTGTAGCAATCACTCCATCAGTTTCTTCCTGGGTTCCAGACTCTCTCTCCCAGCACAGTGCATGCTGGGGGCTGAAGTCTGCTGGCTTTGCACAACAATGGGGCAGTCAATCTTCTGGGACTGCATGTCCCATGATGCTCCACTAGACCCTAGTCTCTTTTGATTGGCCACAGTGCAGCCAATCGGGAGGGAAACAGACCGGGCAAAGAACTAAGCGGCGAACCAGGTGAGAGCCGCTCTCTCTCCACTGCTGACAGGAGAAAGGAGGGGGGCGAGCGGGGGAGATATACTGACGTCCCGCAGCTCGCCTCTCTCCCTTGTCGCCACTGCCTTCGATATAGTGGGCGCACGGCCGGCGCTTGACAGATTAATTTTGTAATGTGTTGTTGCTGAAGGAGGAGCGGTACCGGTCGGCCGTGCCCGCCCCCTTGGCACGCTGGGGCCCCTTACAGGAGTACTACTACTGTCTGTATTCCCCTGATGGCGGCCCTGCGGCTGGCTGGTGGGCGGCAATTTGCCGCCCCCCTGAAGGTGCCGCCTGGGACTGAGGTACCATCGGGTCCCATGGTAGGGCCGGCCCTGGGCGGCGCCCCTGCGCCCTGCATTACGGGCCACCACTGCTGCTGACTGTAGCCGGCAGCACAGATCGAACAGCATTTCTCCAACAGGCTGGTTGTACAGAAAAATCGATCAGTAGATTAACTTCTGTACAACCACTATGTCCATACATGAATCGAAATGCGTCCGTTTCAACAGGGACCACCCACATTTCGATCCATGTACAGCAGCACCATGCACATGAGATTGAGCCAGTCATCTGTATGGATGAGCGAAATTAAGAATTTTTATTTACCTACATTTTTCACACATTTTATTGAAGTTAATATGAAAAATATATATTTTTTTTTAAACTTCAGGAAAATTTCTCTCCACCGTTCCATACAGTAGTTATCTCTTCACCTCTAAACACAATTTAGGATTATTTTGGACACAACTGATGAAACTCTCTAGTTCCAGCCTTTCCTTCAGAGCACAGATTGGATATTATAAGGCAGATGCTGGTATTTAGGAGGGATTATATTATGCTCTTTGCAGAAACTTCAGATAAAATGTATCTCAAGTCAAGATTATTGATCCCATCGCCTCCAAAACCTTAGCACAATCTAGTTTCTGCCAATTATAATAAACAAAGCAGCCAGATAGTAGAGGGCAAAGGTTTTTTCCCAATGGCGGAGAGCATAGGTGTGCGTAGTCTATTGCATTAGGGTGTGCACCCCAAATGTGTTAAAACATGAATGGTGTTAGTAGGCCGAGGTTGGTGTTAGTAGGGCAGTGGACAGTGTCAGTCGTTTTTTTATTTCTATTTCCATTTTTTTTTCCTTTTTTTTTTTAGGAGCCCCATTGGGGAGTCTTGGTGAAATATCAGCAGGGGGAAGGGGGAATCTGTGCCGCATGGGGTAATTAGGGTCACAGGCACACCCCCTGCGCACACCTGTGGCAGAGAGCGCTGACGGGTAGGCATGTGCATTGCCAAAATATTTGTTTTAGTTTTTTTTTTTTTTTAGTTTGTGGGGTCATTCTTTATGATCGCAATCCGTAAATTTGAAAAAGAAATAACCAATTCGAAAACCGGAAATAATAACTAACTAATAATAACTTAACTATTACAGGTATTGGAATCTCCTTTCAAATTTGGCTGTTAACGTAACAAATATGAATTTATACGAAGTTACAAATTATCCGAAATAACGAATGCCGCATCTAAACAAATGGAAAGGAACAAATTAATAATAATACGTTTTTATTATTATAATTTATAAATATTAATTTGTTACGTTCCATTCGCTTAGATACGGCATTCGTTATTTCGGATAATTTGTAACTTCGCATAAATTCGTATTCGTTACGTTCACTAAACAGCCAAATTTGAAAGGAAATTTCCAATACCTATAACTTAATAGCTAGTAATAATTAAGTTATTAGTTGGTTATTATTTCAGACTTTCGAATTTCAGATTTTTTACGAATGTCCAATTTTTTTTTTTTTTCTGAATTTCCCTTCCCCCCCCCCCCCCCCCCATTTATGAATTTTTTCGAATTTACGAATATTCGGGAAAAGTTCGTTAAACGGGTTTTCATTAATTTGGGTATTTAAGAATTAACGAATTGGTCTAAATTCGTAAAAAAAAAAAAAAAAAAAAAATGAATTTGGAACGAAACAAATTGCACGTGGTTACTGACCGGAGTGTTCTGGGGGAGGGGGGTTGTCCCCCTGTCAGAACCCAACAGCTCAGCAGGGGAGAGCAGATGTTTTTTTTTTTCCGTTCAACACAGCAAAAAAGTATTAGGCTAGGTGCTGTTACACTAGGAAAAAAGTAACGTTTGCTTGCATAAGGGAATTGAAAGCAGGATAAAACCAACATTTTACTTTTTGATATTACAGGAACATGTGCAATGACAGATGGCTTAGATACGCATTAAGTTTTAATTACACAATACAATTAATTAATACTTATACAATACATAAGAATCCACTGCTGACCTCTCCCTCTGAAAAGGACAGCTGTCTGGTTGTCATGTTGATCGTGAAAAGAACCAAAGTATGTGGATGGGGACGTTGGATCAGACAGAAATTAGCGTCCTTAGGTAGTAAGTGGATTGGCGTTTGATGTTGATGCCGCTGGACGGGCAGCTGCTAGATCAAAGTTAAAGCGGACCGTCACCCAGGAACACAACTTATTTTAAGTTTGCTCCATTCCCTCCCCACAAATATTAAAAACATTTTAATTTTATTTATTTTTTTTGTTTAGGTGCGTGATCACTTTTTCTTGCCCTTTTCTCACCCATCTTCTTGCCAAGGTGAGAATGACATAGAACTTCTACAGCATACATATTACTGCATGTATGTGCACCGCAGGGGTCCCTAGCGTGCAGAGATCTCCCGCAGGCTTCAAGACCCAGCAGAGATCTGCACAAGACGCTGAGAAAGATGCATGCCATTGCATGCACAGGAAACCTCTACACATGCACAGGGTTTGCCACAAGCCTCTACTGGGTCCCCAATGCTGGCAAAGCCTTTGGCACATCTGTGCCTGCATGGGTTTCCTCCTACACTCTAAAAGACATGCTGGTAGGTTAATTGGCTCCTGACTAAATTGGCCTTACTATGTGTATGTATGAATGTGAGTTAGGGACCTTAGATTGTAAGCTCCTTGGGGGCAGGGACCAATTTGAGGCTGGGTTCACATCAGCAGCGGCCTGTCAATACGGGGTGCCTCCCCCTAATCCATGCGCCTAGCCCCTAATCTACATGCATGGATTCCAATGGAGGGTTTTTCTTTTTGAAGCACATGATTAAAGCCGGAGGCTCTAATTGGCTTCACAAAAGGGTGGGCTCGGGGCCCAGAGCACTGCGCCCCGAGCCCACCCAGTTGTGCGACAATAACAAATTAACATTCGCTATTGTCTTCCTGATTCTCCTCCCTGAGCCGCGATTGGCCGAGAGGAGAAGCGATCCTATCGGCCGCCGAGGAAGAGGAGGGAGACGCAGGGGAAGCCGCCGCCCGGAGGAAACCCAAGACCTAGATGGGGTAAGTGCAGTGCTGGTGACTGACCCGCCCCCCCCAAATAATATATATATATATATATATATATATATATATATATATATATATATATATATATATATACATACATATACACACACACACACACACACACACATATACACACACACAACCAGCCACCACTCATTCACATATATGCGAATTGAAGGCTTTTGTAACCGCATCCAATTCCTATAAAATGTGAATGTGACTGGCTTCCAATGGAGCCGCTTCACACATGTCCAGGGCGGCTGCGGTGCGGTTTTAAAAAGGTTCCTATGTGTTCTTGGGTCTGGTTCAGGTGCAAATTCAGGGAAAATTTGCCCCTATACTGGTGAACAGAAACGCTCCGGACTGCAAACTACAGCCGGACATGTGTGAACCCAGCCTTAATGTACAATGTATATGTAAAGCGCTGCGTAAAATTGATGGTGCTATAGAAGTACCTGTAATAAATAAAACAAACAAAATACATTTGCATGCCCTAATTTTACAGATGACTGGAAAGGGTGCCAACCAGTGATAGTGAAGTTCCTTTTTAAAAAGTTAAAGCGTTAGTGAACGCTCCATTTGAACTTGTACCTACAGGTAAGCGTTTAAATCAGGCTGTAGGCAGGGCCGCCATCAGGAATTTTGGGGCCCCTTACACAGCTTCAGGCATGGGCCCCCTGGAGCAGAGGAAAACCGGGGGGGGGGGGAGGGTTTGCCATCCGGGGCCCTGGGGACCTCTGGGCCCCTTACAAAAAAAAAAAATGGCGGCCCTGGCTGTAGGTACAATGAATATCTTCTAAACGTGCACCGGTTAGGCGATATCCACATCGGCAATAGCCAATGTCGTCACCCACACATGCACAGTGATGTCGTTCAGGGCACACATTGTGGCGTGGAATGCAGAGCGCAATGCTGTGTATGCCCGCAAACCCCAGAAGGAAGACCAGGTGAAGACGGAAGCCCCGAAAGGTGACAGCTCGCCACTGGAGGGCTTACCGTAATTTAAAAAAGGTAAGTTTGTCATAGTGTGCTAGTATGGCATACATCTGCAGGGGGCCCCAGTTTTTTTTTTTTTTTTGGTCAGTTTACTATCCCTTTAACACCAGGAGGTAGGTGAATCTTTGAATCAATTTCCAATTGTTGTGATTTCTTCCTAATATATTCACTTCTGACATTATTTTTCAAAAGACCCACATTGTGGAGTATAAATTAAGGTCAATGCTTTTCAGGATTGCACACACACCCTCTCAGGATCGGTGTCATGAAAGAAAAAAAAAAAAAAAATACTTTTTTAAAAAAGGGACAGTGTAAAAATTAAAAAAATATATAAAATACAGATGGGAAAATAATTATTTGATCCCCTGCAGATTTTGTAAGTTTGCCCACTTACAAAAGAAATGAAGGGTCTATAATTTTTTATATCATACGTGTATTTTATATGATAGATGAGACAGAATATCAACCAAAGATCCAGAAAAATTATACAAAGGTTATAAATTGAGTTGCAGTTCAGCGATTAAAATAAGTATTTGATTTATGACTGTACACACAATCGGAGTTTCCGATGGTCTAAAATCCGACGGAATTTTTCATCGGAATTCCGTTCAAGCAGTCTTGCATACACACTGTCAGACTAAATTCCGACCGTCCAAAATGCGTGACGTAAAACACTCCGATGAGCCGAGAAAAATGAAGTTCAATACTTCCGAGCATGCATCGACTTGATTCTGAGCATGCGTGGGTTTTATTTCCGTCGGAGTTCCACACAGACGATAGGAAATTCCTATCGTTTTTTTCCCCCCCCCGTCGGAAAAATTTAAAACATGTTCTATTTCTAAACATCAATGGAAAAAAGTCCAATGGGGCCCACACGCGATCGGAATTTCCAATGGACTTTTTTCATCGGAAATTCCAATCGTGTGTACAAGGCATTAGTACTTAGTGGAGCAAGACCACTTTCACACTGAGGCGCTTTTCAAGCGCTTTCACGCTAAAAAAAGCACCACAAAAGCTTACGAAAACGTATTTCCATTAAAATCAATGAATGCTTTCACACTAGGGCAATGCGCTGACAGAGCGGTGAAAAAACACCTCTCCATTGAAATGAATTGAAAGCTCTTCAAAAGCGCGTTTTACTGGCAGTTGTTCCAGCGCCTCAGTGTGAAAGAGGCCTTAAAAACGACGTTTCTCTCGACGTGATTCTTCTAAAGCATGCCCTGCCTACGCACTATCGTGAAAAAAAAAATGCTTGAGCAAAGCGCGGTGACGTACAAAGCGTACGACAACACGTACGACGGCACTATAAAGGGGAAGCTCCATTCGGATGGCGCCACCCTTTGGGCTGCATTTGCTGATCTCGTGTTACCGCACGTTAGTAAAAGTTTGGTGAGAGACGATTCGCGCTTTTCAGTCCGTTACAGCGTGACGAATGTGCCATCTCCATTACGAACGCTAGTTTTACCAGAACGAGCGCTCCCGTCTCATAACTTGCTTCGTTTTTTTCACGTCGTTAAAAGCGTACACACGGCCGTTTTTCATGACGAGAAAAAGGACGACATTAAAAATGAAGAGAAAAAAATAGAGCAGGTTCTAAATTTTTAATGCCCATTTTTCTCGTCGAGAAAAATGCTCTGGAGCCTACACACGATCGTTTTTAATGACCAATTTAAAAAATGGAATTTTTCTCGTCATGAAAAACGGTCGTGTGTACGCGGCATTACCCTTGTTGGGAAGCACAGAGCTGATGTTTCTTGTAGGTGGTGATCAGGTTTGCACACATCTCAGGGAGGATTTTGGTCCACTCTTCTTTACAGATCTTCTCTAAATCAATTAAGGTTTCTTGGCTGTCGAACCTTCAGCTGGGGTGGAGACATTGTGGGCTCTCTGGACAGGTAAGTGTCCCAATATTAAAAGTCAGCAGCTACAGCAATTGTAGCTGCTGACTTTTATTTATTCATTTTTTTTCTGATGGAGGCTGGACCTCCTCTTTAAAAGTGGATGTAAACCCTATACAACCACTTTATGCTACAGGTAAGCCTATAATAAGGCTTACCTGTAGCTACCCAGGATATCTCCTAAACCTACACGGTTTAGGAGATGTCCCTTGCATGTGCCGATTTCATCGGCACATGCGCACTGGGGCAAACTGAAGCAATGGCTATGCATACTAGCTCATTATGCCCTTGTCTTACAGGTTTTTTTTTTTTTTTTTTTAACTAAGGCTACTTTTAAACTGAGGCGCTGGCGGTATAGCGGCGCTATTTTTAGCGCCGCTATACCGTATTTTTTGCCACGATTTGCTAGCGGGGAGATTTTAACCCTTGCTAGCGGCCGAAAAAGGGTTAAAAACGCCCGCAATAACGCCTCTTTGCGGCGTTTTGCGGGCGTTACCCCATTGATTTCAATGGGCAGGGGCGCTATAGGAGCGGTATATTTACCGCTCCTATCGCGCCTCAAAGATGCGGCTTGTAGGAGTTTTTTGACCCTCCTGCAAGCGCAACGCTCCAGTGTGAAAGCCCTCGGGCTTTCACATTGGATACAATGGAGCGGCTTTTTTGGGGCGCATTACAGGCGCTAGTTTTAGCACAAAAGCGCCTGCAAAGCGCCTCAGTGTGAAAGGTGCCTAAGAGCCGGTTCACACCAGGGCGACTCGTCAGGCGACTCGGTCGCCTGACAAGTCGCGTCCCACGGTTTTCAATGGAACCGTTCTAAGTAAGAGCAACTCAGGTCGCTCCGACTTAGAAAAAGGTTCCTGTACTATTTTTGGGGGCGACCCAAGGCGACCTGCATTGACTTCTATACAGAAGTCTTATGCAAATCGCCTCGGCGGGCGTCTCAAGTCGTCTTGAGATCGCGCCGCCGAGGTCGCCCCCACAAGTCGTGTCGCGTCGCGCCGCCCTGGTGTGAACCGGCTCTAAGGGTTTACAACCACCTTAAAAAGTTTCAGATAATGTGCTTGTATGTGATGTATGCTAGCAAATTTTTTTTTTTTTTTAATTGTCAAGTTTACTAGCACTTTAACAAGTCATTTTTTTCAACTTTCCATCTATTAAAGTGGTTGTAAAAAAAAAAAAAAACAACCCTGCCAGACAAAGGCATAATTATTATTATACAGGATTTATATAGCGCCAACAGTTTGCGCAGCGCTTTACAACATCAGGGAAGACAGTACAGTCACAATACAATACAGAGGGATCAGGGGGCCCTGCTCGTTAGAGCTTACAGTCTAGAAAAATGAGCTAGTATGCATATAAAAGGCCTATTTATCTGTGATATCTACGTTATCATTCTCAATCCACTTTCCGCTACTGACCTTGGCGTCTGTTCACCGTTTTGTGAAGTTAATTATATGCAATAAAAAATACAGCACAGGGGATCTTTATTAACTACAGAGATGGAGGAACTACAAGTCTCAGTGAATGAAGTCCTGACAATGAAAGTTGTAGACACCCACTTTCGCATGTCAACAGAAAACTTTTTATTATTGGGTGCAGATGCTTTCTAAAGTCAATCAAGAAAGTGACAGTAAGGACACGTTCAGATATTCCCGCGTTTTGGAATGTCACACATAGGGCAGCCCATTCACTTCAATGGTCTTCCATATTCGCGTTTTGTCTCCCAAAAGAAGCTACTGGTCCTTTTTGGGTGACAAGCTTAGCGCAAATTTTAAATGGCAGAATCACACCACGTTTGGGGGTGACATTAAAGCGGAGATCCGCCTGAAAAAAATAAAAAAAACCTCAGTTAGACTTACCGGTAACGGTATTTCTACGAGTCTTTCAGGACAGCACCTGGAGAGAGCGCAGCTCCACCCCTTTTCCCAGGAAACACTGCAGTCAGTTTTCTTTAAAGACCGGACACTTCCACCATGGCCTCAGTTGTTTAAGAGTACCTCCAGCCATGCTGAAATTAGATAAGCAGAACATAGCAATAACACCACATCTTATCATTACTTTAGGGCGGGTCATCGGTGCTGTCCTGAAAGACTCGTAGAAATACCGTTACCGGTAAGTCTAACTGAGGTTTTCTCACCTCGTCTTTCAGGACAGCACCTGGAGATGATAAAAGAGTACTTACTCTAGGGTGGGACCACTGCCTGTAGGACCTTTCTGCCAAATGATTGCTCAGATGCAGAGAGTAAATCCAACCTGTAATGGTGGGTGAAAGTGGAGAAGCTTGTCCACGTAGCCGCCTTGCATATTCTTCCCGGCGAAGCTCCAGCTCGTTCTGCCCAGGATGTTGCTACTGCCCGGGTTGAATGAGCCCCTACTCCTGTGGGAGGTTCTATCCCTGAAGCTCTGTAGGCTTCGCCGATAGCCATTCGTAGCCACCTACCTATGGTATTTTTGGACGCACTATAACCTTTACGTGGGCCAGAAAACAAAATAAACAGGGAATTCGATCTTCTGAATTCACTTGTTATCTTTAGATAGTGCAGTATGCACCTCCTTACATCCAAGCTGTGAAAGGCTTCTTCTTTCGTGCCCACTGGTGTAGGACAGAAGGAAGGGAGAACTATTTCCTGTGACCTGTGGAATACCGTTGCCACTTTTGGTAGGAAGCCCGGGTCAGTTCTCAGCACTACCCGGTCTGGAAATATAGAAAGGAAAGGTTCTATGATTGACAGGGCCTGTAGATCACTCACTCTCCTAGCTGAGGTAACTGCCACTAAGAGTGCTACCTTCAGGGACCAAAATTTAATCGTTGCTTCCTCCGGAGGTTCAAAGGGTCTTTTTGTCAGACCCTGTAGCACCAGAGATAAGTCCCATTTTGGGAAGAACTTAAAAGGTACTGGCCTAACTCTGGTCAGTGCCTTAAAAAATCTAACGATAAGGGGGTCCTGAGATAGTTGTCTCTCCAGGAACACCGATAAGGCGGCTACTTGCACCTTTAGGGTGCTAATCGCCAACCCCTTCTCCATTCCCTCATGGAGAAATTCTAATACAGAGATAGTCTCCTTTGGTGAACGGATCTTTTCTCTGCACCAGGAATTAAAACATTTCCAAGCTTTGAAATAGATCGCTCTGGTGACCTTTTTTCGGCTGTCCAATAATGTTGAAATTAGTTTATTGGACAAGCCCCTCTTTTTTAGGATTTGCTCCTCAGTAGCCAAGCAGCTAGTCTGAGGTGCTTGATATTGGGATGTTGTAGGGGCCCCTGTGTTAAAAGGTCCTTCTGTAAAGGAAGAAACCAATGGGGTTCCACCGCCATCCTCTGGATGGTTGAAAACCAAGTCCTTTTGGGCCAGAATGGGGCTACTAGGATTAATGTTGTAGGCTCCTTCTGTAGCTTTTTGAGGACCAATGGGATCATTTGGAAGGGGGGAAAAGCGTAGCACAAGTGGAAGGTCCATGGTTGTGCCAGTGCATCTAGACCCTCCGCTTGATCTTGCCTGTTTAGGGAGAAGTATGTTTCCACCTTCGCATTGGCGTGGGATGCGAACAGGTCTATTTGGGGAACTCCCCATCTTCCTGTTATCTTCTGGAATACTACTGGATTCAGACTCCATTCTGATTCCAGTACTCTTTCTCGGCTTAGGAAGTCTGCTATTTGGTTCAGATCTCCCTTTAGGTGTACCGCCGTCAAGGAGGCTAGATTGGATTCTGCCCAGGCCAAAATGTGGAGGGCTGAGGATAGCAACACTCTGCTCCTCGTGCCTCCCTGCCTTGTTATATAAGCCACTGCCGTGGCATTGTCTGATAACACCTGAATGTGGTGACCCAGGACTTGTTTCTTGAACGCCCATAGTCCCAGTAGAATGGCCCTCAATTCTCTCCAATTGGAGGATCTCCGGGCTTCTCTGTTTGACCATGTTCCTTGGGCCATCTGTCCATCCAGATGAGCACCCCACCCCCAGAAGCTTGCGTCCGTTGTCAATCTGTGTTCTACAGGGAAAGTCCAAAGCAGGCCTTTGTCTAAATTTGCTTGCTTCCTCCACCACCACAGCTTTCTCTGAACTTGAGGGGGTATTTTTATCAATTTTTCCAGCGACTCTCCGTAGGACCAATTCCTGAGAATTGTCTGCTGGAGGTCTCTCGCATGCAGACGTGCCCATTGTACCGCTGGTATTGAGGCGGTGAGTAGGCCTAGGACTGACATGGCTGCTCTGATTGTCATCGGCAGATTTGTTTGAGTCCCCTTTACTGCCCTCTGGAGTTTCTCTATTTTTTCCTCTGGGAGAAAAAGTCTTTCCTGTATGGAATTTATTGTATATCCAAGAAATGTTATCGTCTGGGAAGGGATCATTTTTGATTTTTCTTGGTTTATGATCCATCCGAGACTCTCGAGATGTCTTTTCGTCTCTTTTAGATCTTTCGCCAATAACTCCCTTGTCTTGGCAAATATCAGGAGGTCGTCCAGATATGGCACTATTGATATCCCCTTTAATCTGAGGGGTGCTAGAGCCTCTGCTATGACCTTTGTAAATATCCTTGGTGAGGATGACAGTCCGAAAGGGAGGGCTCTGAACTGCAGGTGTGAGATCGAGTCTCCCGTCTTTACTGCTAATCGCAGATACTTCTGTGATATTGGCGCTATAGGAACGTGTAGGTACGCATCCCTCAGGTCTATGGATGCCATAAAACAACCTGGCGTCAGGAGATGTTTCACTGAGAAAATTGTGTCCATCTTGAATCTTTTGTATCTGATGGACCTGTTTAGTATCTTCAGGTTCAAGATCAACCGGAATTTTCCTGACGTCTTCTTCACTAGGAAGATGTGTGAATAGCACCCTATCCCTTCCTCTTCGGGGGGAACAGCTATAATTACCTCTTGCTGGATGAGTTCTTCCAGTAAGGATGACATCCCTATAGACTTCTCCAGGTCTCGAGGAGTCCGGGTTACATAAAAACGGTTTGGAGGGGGTTGCGAGAATTCCAGCCTGTAGCCCTCTGATATTATTTTGAGGACAAATGGACTGGACGCCGCTGTCTTCCATTGTGGAAGAAAGGCCTGTAACCTTCCTCCCACCGTTGGCGGACTGTCACTGGGTGTTTGTGGTTTGGCCAGGAGGGCGGAATAGTACCCCTGACTTTCCTCTCCCTCTCTGGGACCTCCAAGGTCTTTTATAGCCCGTGTCTTTTTTAACCTCGGTTTGCCGAAAAGCACGAAAATTAGTTTTACCCTGAGGAACCACTTTCTTCTTTATTGGGAAGGCCTTCTTTTTATCAGCCGTTCTATTAAGTACGGCTTCCAAATCAGGGCCAAAAACTAAGTCACCGTCAAAAGGCAAACCACATAACTTCGCTTTTGAGGCTATATCCCCTGACCAGGTCTTAACCCATAAGGCTCTGCGGGCTGAGTTGACCAAGGCTGCTGATCTAGCTGACATTTTGATAGATTCAGCAGAGGCATCAGCCATGTACCCTACCGCCTTTTGAAGTATAGGCAGCGTGTCAAGTAGATCCTTACGAGAAGTTCCCGCCTCAATGTGAGTTTTTAATTGCTCCAACCAGTGTTCTAAGTTTCTCGCTACCACGGTTGATGCCATTGCTGGCTTAAAGTTGGCTAGAGTCGAATCCCATGCCTTTTTTAGTAGGGAGTCTGCCCTCTTGTCCATGGCATCTTTTAGGGTGCCCATGTCCTCGAAGGCCAAGTCTGTATTTCTTGAAACCTGTGAAAAGGCTGCGTCAAGCCTTGGTTTTTTATTCCAAACCTGCTGACTATCATCCTCAAAGGGGAATCTTCTCTTGAGGGATCTGGAAAAGAAAGGTGCCCTCTCTGGGTCCTTCCATTCTCTCTTTACTGTCTCGGAGATGTATTTGTGCACTGGGAACACCCGTTGCTTTACTTCTCCCATGCCTTGAAACATCTTATCGTGTAAGGATAATTGCGTCTTATCCTCTTCGATATTAAGCGTTGTGTGTATTGTTTTTAATAGATCGTCTACTTCCTCCAGGGATAACCTATAGCGGGAAGAAGAGATTTCCCTTTCTTCTTCCTCTTCTTCATCCGAACCTGTGGCAACATTTATCTCCTCATCCTCCGAGTCGCTGACCCCTCTGGGTGCAGGAGTACTAGGATGAGAACAGGATGGTGAACTGCCTTTCCTGTTTGGCTGGGCCGCCGGACGTCTATCCAAAAAGGAGCGGAATGACTGAAAAGTGTCCGCTAGTTCCTTTCGGAAGGAGCTTAATAGCTCCCCTGGTTGAGCAGCAGCAGCAGCTGCAGCTGAGGCAATTTCCTCTTTTAACAGCTCTGCAATACATGTCTTGCATAGCGCTTTAGGCCATGTTTCCCTAAGCGTGTCTTTGCAAGACGGACATCTCCTCTTGGGAAGAGGAGAGGAGTGTTTGGTTTGGTCTTTGGCTTTAAGCTGAAATACACCAACACCATACTATATTTAAAACATTTTTAAAACATAATAGTAACCAAAACCTTCTAAATCAGCTGGAAAATAAAAGAGGAAGGAACTAACACTTTAGCCCTTACATTTATAAGCACAGCTTACCTAGTGACTCACCCCCTGAGCCACCATAACAACAAAAAAACCAACTCTCTAGTAACAATCTCTAGGGAGAGTGGCACAGGCTCCTTTGCTTTCCCCCCAGGGGAGAAAAGGAGGGAAAGAATATACAAGACCCCATAAAGTATATATACAGGGACCTCTGTCCCTGCTTACCTGGGTCTGGCTGGTGTGAGTGGCTCCTGTTCCCACCACTGCCGCTTGTTCCTCTTCCATTGCGAGGTTGAAGTGGCGTCCGACAGCTCCTTTTTTGATTTTCCCGGTCCTTTCACCGCTGTGAGGACCGGAAATGACACCAGCCGAAGGCCGCCTCCTCCCCCTGCGTTCCAGCGGCCGGAACCGGAAGCCGCGTCGCACCACGGGAAGTCCCGCCCCCGGCCGGAATGACGCGCTCGCCATCCGGGACCCGGAAAACATGGGGATACAAACGAAAGAGACGCTGCTCGTCTCCTGAGGAGCACGCCATCCCTCCTTCCATGCCCCCAGTGCCGGTCTGATGAGAGCGGGCCCTCCCGCAGCCTGAACCCTCGCCGGGTATGAAGGGGAGAAGGTACCGCAGCATCCACCTCACGTAAGGGGGGGTGCTGGGCTGGCCTGGAACAAAAGAAAAAAACTAACAGGTATGCCCCATACTGTCTCCACCTGGAGAGAGCGCAGCATTACCCCTGGTTCCCCGCAGCGCTTCCACCATGGCGGAGGAAACACTACAACTGAGGCCATGGTGGAAGTGTCCGGTCTTTAAAGAAAACTGACTGCAGTGTTTCCTGGGAAAAGGGGTGGAGCTGCGCTCTCTCCAGGTGCTGTCCTGAAAGACGAGGTGAGAAATAAAAAGTTTCAAGTCAGCAGCTACAAATACTGCAGCTGCTGACTTTTAAAATAAGGACACTTACCTGTCCAGGGGGCCCGTGATGTCCTCACCGGAAGCCGATCTGTCCATCAGCTCCGGGTGGAGACGCCGCCATCTTCAGTAAGGTTACCAGGAAGTAAAGCCTTGCAGCTTCGCAGCCTGGTTCCCTACTGCGCATGCGCAGGGGCGCATTCTGAATGGTCCCTTCTGTCTTCTGGGACCTGTGCGTCTCCCAGAAGACAGCGGGGGGGGGGCCGGATATGGCGTAGTTCGCTGCAGATTCTGCGGCGCCTTATTGCTGTATTAGACAGGTATCTGCTCCCCCCTGAAAGGTGCCAAATGTAACACCGGTTTGGGGGGGGGGGGGGAGGAGGAACCGGATCAGCGGAAGTTCCATTTCTGGGTGGAACTCAGCTTTAAAAAAGGTGAAAAACCTCCTACAGTGCAGCAGGCCCCAGAGCCCCCCCCCCCCCTTTTACTTACCTAAACCCGATCGTTCCATCAACAGCGACGAGCACAGCAGCTCCAGCCGGTGTCTCTGGTTCTGATTGGATAGATTGATAGCAGCGCAGCCATTGGCTCCCGCTGCTGTCAATCAAATCCAGTGACACGGGAGGGCGGCAGGGCCGAGTCCTGCTGTCTGTGTCAATAGACGCAGCAGCAGGACTCAGGAGCGTGCCAGCCAGGAGCGCCGCTGGGAGACCCCAGAAGAGGAGGATTGGGGCCTCTCTGTGCAAAACCCTTGCACAGAGGAGGAAAATATGACATGTTTTTTTTTTTTTAAATAACAAACACCTTTACAACCCCTTTAAGCTGAGCCAATCAGTGATAACTCGCAGGTTGGGCATCAGAGTTTGAAAACAATATTTTTGGCCCTTTCGGGAGGCAAAACAAGCAGCAAATCTTCAAAAGGGTCACAATGTGCGCAATACATCTGCAGCTTTTCCGGCAGATTTGTTCCAGCATCTCATCCCATACAGTATACAGAACGGTTCACTCCCTGTTATCATCCTGTCACCTCCATTACATAAATATGTACGTCTGTAGTGTCCAAACTTGCGTTGCTTGAGCAGGGTTTGCAGACACGCCAAATGGGAAGTCAAAAACAATATCCAACCCAGAGATAGATAGACTCATAATGGGCAACAAGGAATATGCTGATAGGAGGAGAGAGCAGAGTGGTAGAGAGATGAGCACCTCAGTCTGCTGCTTCTCCTTTTTCTGTCCAATTACAGGCCTCCAAAGGATTTGTATTTCTGTCTATCCAGTTCTGCAATTATTTCAGAGATGAGAGAGAGAGAGAGAGAGAGAGAGAGAGAGAGAGAGAGAGAGAGAGAGAGAGAGAGAGAGAGAGAGAGAGAGAGAGAGAGAGAGAGAGAGAGAGAGAGAGAGAGAGAGAGAGAGAGAGATTTTACACACACATATACATACACACATTTTCTCAAACTGAGCATGTACAGAGTGCCTCCAAATCTACATGCTATCAGGAGATGGTTTGGGGACTGTGAAAGAAGGGGAGGATTGATTCAGGCTCCATTCACACCTGGGCGTTTCGGAATTGCAGGCAGAATCGGGCGATTCTGCTCGCCATTCCAAAATGGCGGCATAATTCGGGACGCGGTTTGCGATGCAAGTGATTGTAACCCCACAAAAAAAAAAAAAAAATGCAAGACAAAGCCATAATGAGCTAGTATGCATAGCATACTAGCTCATTATGAAATACTGACCTTAGATTGAAGCCCGCGCAGTGGTCCCAGTACACAGCTCCGGCTGGGGACATGGCTCCTGGGAGTTACTTCCTGGTATCGCGGGCTCCGGCGCTGTGAATGGCCGGAGCCGCTGTGACGTCACTCCCACGCATGCGCGTGGGAGCCGCTGGTAACGGCACACTAGCTAAAGCCGTTGCTTCAGTGCGCATGTGCTGAGGACGTCAGCACATGCTTATACAGGGGATATATCCTAAACTGTGCAGGTTTAGGATAAACCTGGGGTAGCTACAGGTAAGCCTTATTATAGGCTTACCTGTAGTGAAAAGTGGATTTTAAGTGTTTACAACCAATTTAATGGCACCTCAAATGTGATGCAATTTTGCCGCGGCTGTTATGCGATAAATCATGCTGCAATCGTGGCCAAAACTGCAATGCGCTAAGCTTCCCGCTCAAAAAGGAACAGGAGCTTCTTTTGGGCGACAATCGCTGCAAAATCGCACCGCGATTGGGGTGCCATTTAGAAGTATAAATTGCACATTTTATTAGGCAGATCGCAGTTCTGCCTGTGTACCATATGATCAGCGGGTGCCGGTGGACATCGGGACCGCAAGACCCACTGAGTAGAATCACAGCGGGAGCAAGCTATCAAAATCGAAATCCATGTCCCCGTGTGAGGCATATCGATAGATTGGTTTTCCGACCATAGATGTGCACAGCCTATTGCATTAGGGTGTGCACCCCAAAGCTCAAGCACACGTGTGTGTGTGTGTGTGTGTGTGTGTGTGTGTGTGTGTGTGTGTGTGTGTGTGTGTGTGTGTGTGTGCGCGCATCAAGGTTGCCAACCTCCCACAGCATTTTTTACTGACAAAACATGGAAAATTTACTGGCGGAGCACCTTTTTTTTTTTACTGCCAACCTGAGAAATTACAGAGCTCCTATTGAAAACTAAACACAGTGAATATTTAAACAGTATAAACATGATATAGAAACACTGACAATCATAGGCGTGCGGAAGGGGTGTGCCAGGTGTGCCTGGGCACACCCTAATCCTGGGGTTGGCAACCTGTCAATGGCGGGCAGGTGACATGTAAACCACAATCCTAACTTGCCGACCCTCAGAACCTGGACAGGAGAGGTTGCAGGGGTGGAATTTAGTGGCACCGATCTGTCTTTTCCTCCTGCAGCAGCTGAAAGTAGGCTTCTCCTCCTCTTCCTTTTGTCAACATTCAGCTGCCACAGGAGGAAAATAGAGGGGATCAGTACTAATATATGTCACCCCTCCTTTCCCTGTTCCTCTTCCTTATGTTGCCCGGGTCCCCCATGTGCTCCCTCGGTCCCCCTTCCTCCCCATTGTTTCAGGATGGAGAGCGGGGAAGAGGCCGGTAAATATGTCAAGCGCATTAGGTGCTGGAGCTTTGGGGTGCACACCCTAATGCAGTAGGCTGCGCACACCTATGCTGACAATACCTATGACCATGGGCGTCCGCTGAACTTTTTTCAGGGGGGGGGGGGGCATCATTTTAAAGGTCATCCATGCTTCTTTGGGGCAGTGGAGCAGCACTGTATACACCACTCCTCCACCGCCCCTGCCCATTGAAATAATAGGATTTTTATAACAGCTTACCTGTAAAATCCTTTTCTTGGAGTACATCACGGGACACAGAGCGACATAGTCATTACTAATGGGTTATATAGATACCGTCAGGTGCTGGCACTGGCAACTTCCAAAACCGGAAGTACCCTCCCCTATATAAGCCCCTCCCATCCGGGAGCACCTCAGTTTTGTAGCAAAGCAATAAGTGTCCCCAAAGAGGGGCGGGAGCTCTGTGTCCCGTGATGTACTCCAAGAAAAGGATTTTACAGGTAAGCTGTTATAAAAATCCTATTTTCTTTCTCGTACATCACGGGACACAGAGCGACATAGTCATTACTAATGGGATGTCCTAAAGCAATGCCAAATGAGGGGGGGGATACACCATATATAAGCTGAGCGCTATCAGACATGAGGATCTTTTGCGGCCTGCAACACACTGCGCCCAAAGGCGACATCCTCCTGACTTCTAACGTCCACCTGGTAGAACCTAGTAAACGTGTGTACTGAAGACCATGTTGCGGCCTTACAGATTTGAGCCAGGGAGGCCTGGTGATGCACTGCCCATGAAGTTCCAACTGCTCTCGTGGAGTGCGCTCTAACTTTGAACGGAGGCGGTCTCCTTCTCAAGCCATAGGCTTGTATTATGACCTGTCGAATCCACTTGGCTAAAGTAGATTTTGACGCTGCCTGACCCTTTCTGGGGCCTTCCGGCAGAATAACCAAAGTATCCGTTCTGCGAATCTGAGCAGTGGCCTTTAGATAAGCTTTAACTGCTCTTACTACATCCAAAGAATGCAATAACTTTTCCTCTACCGAAGTAGGTTTGGGGAAAAAAGAAGGAAGAACCACATCTTGGTTCAAATGAAACCTCGATACCACCCTAGGAAGAAAGGCTGGATGAGGACGTAACACTACTCTGTCCTTATGGATAACCAGATATGGCTCCTTACAGGACATAGCTGCTAATTCCGACACTCTTTTAGCCGAACAAATGGCTACTAGAAAAATCAATTTCCTGGTGAGAAGCACCAAAGAAATATGCTGTAATGGTTCAAATGGTTGTTTCTGTAGAACCGACAGAACCAAGTTTAGATCCCATGGACATATGGGAATATTAACCGGAGGACTAATAGGCATCACTCCTTGTATAAAGGCTTTGACTAGTGAATGCGAAGCCAAGGGCCTTTGAAAAAATATTGACAAGGCCGAAATCTGACCCTTGATAGTACTCAAGGCAAGCTTCCTATCTACAGCCCATTGTAGGAAGTCCAGAATCCTACCTATTACGTACTTATGTGGATGCCATTTCTTGGCCTCACACCACGCGATGTACGCCTTCCAGATTCTATATTAGATCTGCCTGGATACCGGCTTCCTGGCATTGATCATGGTAGATACCACAGGATTAGAGAGCCCTCTCTTTTTTAGAATGTGGGCTTCCATAGCCAGGTCGTCAAACCTAGGGCTGGTAAGGAAGGGTGGTATATCGGTCCTTGCGAAAGCAGGTCCGGACGACGTGGGAGAGTCCAAGGACTCCCCACTGAAATTTTACAATCTCCGCGTACCACGCTCTTCGGGGCCACGCTGGAGCCACCGGAATCACTGGTTTCTTTTCTACCCTGATTCTGCGGAGTAATCGAGGTAACCATTGTGGCGGTGTGAATGCATATATCAGCTTGAACTGATCCCAAGGGAACACTAGGGCATCCGAGCCGCAAGCTAGGGGATCCCTTGTCCGAGAGACAAACCTGTCCCCCTTTGCGTTGAATCTGGATGCTAGAAGATCTACATCCGATGTTCCCCACCGCTGACATATTGTCCAGAAAACCTCGGGGTGAAGGGACTCTTCCTCTGGGCCTAATTGCTGGCGACTTAGAAAGTCCGCCTTCCAATTCTCCACTCCTGGAATGAATACCGCAGATATGGCTGGGACATATTTTTCTGCCCATTTCAGGATGTAATTTACTTCCCTCTGGGCTGCACGACTCCTGGTGCCCCCCTGATGATTGATATATGCCACTGCTGTGGCATTGTCTGATTGAATTCTGACAGGGGACCCTTGGAGTTTGGATGTCCATGCTACTAGGGCATACCGGGCTGCTCGTATCTCTAAGAGATTGATGGGCAGGGCCTTTTCCGCATCCGACCATCTGCCCTGGAGAGACCATTGCTCCAGCACTGCTCCCCAGCCTATAAGGCTGGCATCTGTAGTGACCACCTTCCAAGAAATCAGACTGAAGGATTTCCCTTTTTCCAGATTCTGGGGAACCAACCACTAACGGAGGCTCTTGCGAACGGAAGGGGACAAGGACATTGTAAGTCTAGGGCCTGAACTTTTTTGTTCCAGGCTGACAGTATGGCCCCCTGCAAATTCCTTGAATGGAATTGACCGTAGGGTACTGCTTCGAATGATGCCACCATTTTTCCCAGCAGCCTCATGCACAGGCGTATGGACGGCTGTCTTTTTTGTACCCACTAAGTGTATCAAATCTTTCAAAGACAACACCTTTCCTCGAGGCAAGAATATTTTTCTCTGGCCTGAATCCAACCTTAGCCCCAAGTATTCCAGACTTTTGACTGGTTTTTAGGGCTGACTTTTCTCGGTTGATAATCCAACCGTGAGATTCCAGATACTTGATTGTCTTGTGAACGACCACTTCTAGTTTTTTCACTGAGTGGTCTATCAGCAACAAGTCATCTAGATATGCCATTATCATTACACCTTGTGTTCTTAGATTGGCCAATAAAGGGCCAGAATTTTTGTAAACACTCGTGGTGCTGTGGCCAAACCGAAGGGTAAGGCTCTGAACTGAAAATGGCGCCCTTCTACTGCAAAGCGTAGAAACTTTTGGTAGACTGGAAAGATGGGAATGTGCAGATAAGCATCTTTGATGTCGATCGCGGCTAACCAATCCTCCCCTTGTAGGGCAGTGGCCACCGATCGGATCGACTTCATCGGAAAGTCCTGATATACAGGAATTTGTATAGCCCTTTTAGAATTAATATGGGCCTCCCGTCCGCGTTTGCTTCGGGACTGTAGAGAGGTTTGAGTAAAACCCGAACCCTCATTCTTCCAGGGGAACCTCCATAATTACTCCTTGGAGCAATAGTTGTTCTAGTGCCAACAGGAGGGATCCTCTCTTCCGGGGATCCCTTGGCACGTTTGACCTCAAAAATGGGAAGGAGGAGAGTCTCTTAACTCCAATCTGTATCCCCAACATACTGCGGAGAGCACCTATCTGTCTTGATCGCGTCCCGCCAGGTCTCTTGTGAACAACTGGAGTCCTCCCCCCACCCGACTGAGTGGGGGCAACCCTTCAATGAATTTAACTTTGGGGGAGGTTTTGTACCTCCCCTGACCCAGGGTTTCTCATTACCCTGCTATTGTCCCTGTTTTTTACCCCCGGGAATTGACCGAGGAGGCCGTCGGAACTGTTACACAGCCGATGCCCCAGGGACTGGAGAAGCAGGCCTCTTAAAGAGGGACCTCTAACTCTGTTTTTAACCGGCAAGAGCGTATTTTTACCGCTGGAAATTTTCTGGATATATTTGTCCAGGTTTTCCCTGAATAAGCGTTCACCATGAAATGGGACGCTAACCAGCCATTCCTTACAGGGAGCTTCAGCAGACCAGTTTTTGAGCCATAGAAGCCTACGCATATGTACTCTAGACAGCGTAAGGCGGGAGGCCTGATGGACTGAATCCTTTATGGCGTCAACCGCAAAGCCTAAGGCTCTAGGTAGATCAGCTAGGGCAAGGCCTGCTGATCTGTCAAGTCCCTCAAGACCTGTTTTAACTGATCCTTCACTGCTTAGCAGACCCCAATAGCTGCTACTGCTGGTTGTGTCACCAAGCTTGCTGTAGAAAGAAGCAGACTTTCATAAGGACTCCAATCTTTTATCTATTGGGTTCTTGAACATTTGGACATTATCCACTGGACATGTCAGTGATTTATACATACAAGAGATGGCTGCGTCCACTGTAGGGACCTTCCATTTTTTTTTTTTTTTTTTTGATGAACTTATCCTCCATGGGATAGACCACCGGAAATCTCTTGGGGGAATAATATTTTCTCAGGACGTTCCCAATCCTGGTAAATAAGCCCTTTCAGTAAAAGGGTGAAGTGGAAAAGAACAGACAGTCTGGGGGCTTCTAGCGACCCCAACGAGGATACAGTAGTGGTTGATGGTTCCGCAAGGTGCATTTTTAATGCCGATCGGACCATGTTAGTCAGAGACTGAACCCATAATCTTTCAGCTTGAGCTGCTGAGAAAGGTTCCTCCACTGTTGATTCCTCTATAACAGAATCAACCTCATCCTGATCCCCTTCAGGCAGGTCGATCCCTGTATGGGACTGTTGCTCTGCTAACAGGCACTCTGAAGGAGGAGACGGAGATCGGCGTGCTTTCCCTGACAGGGAGGCAGCGATCAATGTTGACAATCTCTCTCTAATCCTCCCAGAGCTGAGGAAAAAACCTCCTCTGTTACATACACAGGAGCAGGTGACTGAGGACAGCCACAGTACCAAGTACCCCTGCGGGGTCTCTATGGTCACTTACCTCTGAACTTCAGGGGAGACTGGTGCAGCAGAAGCATGCCCACCTCAGAGCCCGATGAGACCCCCTTCGCTTCCTGGAAGATTCAGTTCCGGAGCTTCTGGACGGCATATTCTTAAGCCTAAAGCTGAGGTATTCCAGCCGTAATACACCACTTTTACTGAGAATAGTCTAGCACAATTGCTGCTATATCACAGTTGGTGTCTACTAAAGTGCCTTTCTAGGGGATGCCTGCATCAACCGCCTCTGTGTGCCTTTATCTGTTGCTAGCTCTGTCTGTGCATTCAATAGCCAGCTATAATGTGCTTTAAAACACGCTGGACGCCCGCACATGCGCAGCAGCGCCGCGGCGCACACCTGAGCGTCATCCACCCGCTCCGCCCCTTTTTTCAGATCGCCTCTATGAATAGAGGCGCGTGCACGCGCACGCGCGCGGGCACGTGCGCCTTCGGCGCCCTTTTTTAAAAACAATAAGGAGCTAGACGGGAGCCAGGGCCCCCTTTGCCGCAGGGCCCGGGGATGGATGAGCGCAGCAACAGGGCAGAGGAGACAGCTTCCCAGCAGAGAACATACCAACTGCCTGGATTTGATTCTGGAAGAAAAAAATCCACATTACAAGAAAAAGAACCATAGCGGCCTCTAGTGTCTAACACAGGTACCGCGGTCTTACATTTTTTTTTTTTTTTTTTTCTTGCCTACTATTAAAATTTTTACATTTTCTCAGTAGTAACAGGCATACACAGAATATTAGCGGGAATACCTTAGGTAACAGGCAGAAAGACAAAATAGGCTTGGGGGTCCCTCAATAGAACCAAGTTCCTGAGGGCCCCCACTTACCTTTTCCTCGCCGCAGGACTTTGTTTGGTCCACAGAAGCCCAAACTTCACCTATCACGGCAGGCATTGTAATCAAACCTTCAGGGACCGGGTTCCCAAGGATTCCACTCCCCTGGACCTGTATAGCACCCTGCACAGAAAACATCTTGGTCGTGGGTATGACCAGAGCTCTGGATCCCAGGGTCCAGCTCTCCTAAGAGAAGCATTACAGGCAAAACCTTGCTCTTCTCTGCAAGGCCCGGGTACCGACCGTTTAGCTATGAAGCTTTTTTGGTCGGATCCGGAATAGCTTACTGAGGCCCAAAAGAACCTGTACGCAAGCTCAGTGAAAAACACATGTTTCTTCTTGGCCAACACCTTAGACACTGGCAAAAAACTGAGGTGCTCCCGGATGGGAGGGGCTTATATAGGGGAGGGTACTTCCGGTTTTGGAAGTTGCCAGTGCCAGCACCTGACGGTATCTGTATAACCCATTAGTAATGACTATGTCGCTCTGTGTCCCGTGATGTACGAGAAAGAAAAATGGGCACCGTTGCCGAAGCGCCTACAAAGCGCTTTGGCAGCGGCGATACACAGTTGCATTTAACCCTGTCTTTGATGGCTAGCTGGGGTTATTGCAACAAAGGGGGCAAGTGTCTTCACTCTGACTTAAACACTCTTACGATTCCAGGGGGAGGGGGGCAATTGACCCTCCTTGCCCTATGGAGCGGACGCCCATGCCTATGACAAAGTAATTTGCTTGATTTACACAAAAGTCAACACAGCATGCAAATTATCAGCCCCTGATATTTACTGGCAGTTGTATATAAAAAGAAAAAAAAATAATCATAGATTTTTACAAAGTGTCAGTAAATTTTTCTGGCGGTTGGCAACCCTGGTGCGCATGTGTTATATATACTGACAGTGTCAGTTGAGCAGTGGACTGTCTTTATTTTATTTTTGTAGTAGTTTTTATTGTTTTATTTTTTAACATTTTTTTTGGAGCCCTGTTAGGGGGATTTAGTGAAATATCAGGGGTCTAAACAGGGTAAATCTGCGCCACACGGGGGGGGGGGGTTATGGTGTGTACCACCCTGTACGCACCCTACTATAGATCAACTATTCCTACTGGGAATGATCAAGAAAGAAATTGATCATTTATTGAAGAGCGTATGGCCTTTTAAAATCAATCATATCAAATTATCTGCTTTCCTACTATAGGCTTTTCTGATCAGCATAATTAAAATTTGATCAAATCGATCAATCAACATGGTATGGGTCTTTTTTGATAATTCATAGATCTGATTCTGTAAAGAACCATTTGTGTATGGCCACCATAAAAGCCAGAGCTACATTGTTTCCTAATGTTCTCCAATGTGCCACATTGTTTCCTAATGTTCTCCAATGTGCCACATTGTTTCCTAATGTTCTCCAATGTGCTACATTGTTTCCTAATGTTCTCCAATGTGCTACATTGTTTCCTAATGTTCTCCAATGTGCTACATTGTTTCCTAATGTTCTCCAATGTGCTACATTGTTTCCTAATGTTCTCCAATGTGCTACATTGTTTCCTAATGTTTGTAAACATTGCAAACTTGTTTATAAATAACAACATGAAAAAGAAAAACATGGTCAGCATTGTGACTTACTCAGGGATCTGAGTCCAATACCTGGATCCCATTTACAGGAACAGATGGTAACAAAGTGACAATAACAAAGGGAAGGTCCTGGAGGGGCAGAGCAGGCAGCTGTCACTGGCCTCTGTCCCCTCTCCCCTGACAGCCCAGAAGGGATACAATGACCTGCCAGGACCTGGAGCAGCCCTGATGGAAGCTTTATTTAGCCCAGGCAACCTTCAAGCCTGGCTTCCAAGAACCCAGATCCATACACAAGACTCCAGGATCCAGGATCCCCTCACCGGATACAAAGTAACAGCAGCAGTAACAATGTATCAAAGTCTTACCTGTTGCACAGCTGAGCTGGGGCTCACTCAGGGGGTCTCTGCAGGAGGTGGGGAAGTCTCCTCTGATCTCCTTGCCTGCTTGGCTGCTGATCCTCTATAAGCATTGCAAACTGCACTCCTCCATATCAAGCCAAAGTGTGCACTCCTCTGATTCCAGCTACAGGCTCCACTTCCTGCCTGGGGGAGCTGGCCAGGATCACTCCGCCATGGAGGGGGAGGTGGGGGAGGTCACAGCTCACTCACAAAGCCCCCAGCATGGAATCCAGCAGCTTCCTGATCCCTGTACAGTGAATGACAGCAGTGCTGGCCACAGGGAGCTGCACAGGGTGACAATAGAGCAGAGATGGGACAGGAAAGTAGTCCCTGGGCGGAGGGATCTGAGGACTCCCAGGCTGGCTGCCCATGATGTCAGGGGGTTGGTATGCCAGGCACTGGGAATGTTAGTGATGGGACAGCTGCTCTCAGCTATGGGGCACTACAGAAATAGAGGCAATCAGGGATCTATAATACACAGCGGGCTGCACTCAATACTGGGGGTGCACTAAGAGCTAGGGGGCTGCACTCAGAGCTGGGGTGCACTAAGAGCTGGGGGGCTGCACTCAGTACTGGGGGTGCACTAAGAGCTGGGGGGCTGCACTCAGTACTGGGGCTGCACTCAGTACTGGGGGGCTGCACTAAGAGCTGGGGGGCTGCACTCAGTACTGGGGCGTGCACTCAGAACTGGGGGAGCACCAAGAGCTGGGGGGCTGTACTCAGTACTAGGGTGCACTAAGAGCTGGGGGATTGCACTCAGTACCGGGGGTGCACTCCGATCTGGGGGGGCTGCACTCAGATCTGGGGTGGCTGCACTCAGTACTGGGGCGGCTGCACTTAGAGCTGGGGGGGCTGCACTCAGAGCTGGGGGGCTGCACTCAGTACTGGGGGGCTGCACTCAGTACTGGGGGGCTGCACTCAGAGCTGGGGGTGCACTCAAAGCCTGTGGGCTGCGCTCAGTACTGGGGGTGCACTCAGAGCTGAGGGGCTTCTGCAGGTTGGGGAGGGTTGGAACCTGTTTGTAAAAATTGAAAAAAAAATTTTGAGCAAAGCAGTCAGCGGTAAATTTAAACTTTGTTGAAATGCTAGGTGCTAGTCACATTTTTTTTTTTTTATATCATAATACTTTTTTTTTATCAAAAACATTATTAATTTATTGTTATTAATTTTTTATTATATAATATTGCATATTTCTATTTTTTCCTATTTACACTTTTATTATTTAATATTATTATTAGTAGTAATAGTGGTGGTGGTAGTAGTATTAAAATTACTATTTCTTTTAATAGTATTATTCTTGTTAGTCATATATTTTTCTAACATAATGATGTTTTATTGTATATAAAAATATTTTATATTATTTCTATATTTTGTATTATTAGTATTATTTTAATTAAGTTCCTGACATTTTTGTAGAATAATTAAGATTTCTTGATAATATAATTCATTAAAAATATATATTTTTTTATCATTATTAATATTATTACTACTTTTATACTACATTATGTTCATTGCATGTGTATTTATATACAGTATATGAAACTACTCTTTTACTTGTTTCATACCATTGTTACGAATAAATAATGTTTACAGATCATTTTACCTCCACGAGTCAATAGCCTCATTTAAGTCCCACAATTCCTTTCTTGTTTAATTGTATTGTTCTTGTTATATTATTTGTTTTAATATTACAATAAAAAGTAGTAGTAATATAATTTTTTTTTATTATTATTATTATTTGTGTTTGTAATATTATTGTTATTGCTACAAATTTTTATTGTATTATTATATTATTATATTTGTTTTTATATATTATTACTGCTACTACTTTTTTTTTTTTGTATTATTATTTGTTTGAATATTATTTTTACTACTGTTGTTTTTTTTTTATTATTATATTATATTATTAGTATTTTTTTATTATTATTACAAATACTACTACTACTTATTATTGTATTTGTTATTTTTATATTATTTGTTTATATAATAATATTATTATTATTATTATTATTATTATTATTACTATTACATGATGGATTTTGATTTTTAGTTAACTGTCAGTCAATCAGCTTTTTTTTTTCAGTTCCCATGTTCACATAACTATTTTGGAAAGACTGCCCAGATTATTATCTGTCTATGCACTCATTATGGGTGGGCACAGTGACCGCTGTGAAACAAATTTGTAAAAAATACTTTTTATTATGTTCTTGTGTGTTATGATCTGGAATACAGTACATTTTTTATGCTGAACTATGCTATCATTTTTAAGATTTTCATATAAATGTAATAAATGATTGAAATATTCGCTGCTTCATCAATCTACCTCTTTTTAGAGTGGGGGGGTATATGTATAAAAATCTTGCTGAATGAATACTGTATGACATACATCCCCACAACTCCAATGAAAGTGTGTGTGTAATAAATATTCACTTTTATATAAACAGGTGCATTTCATAAAATTAGAATATCATCAAAAAGTTAATTATTTCAGTACAGTGGAACCTTGGATTACAAGCATAATCCCTTCCAGGAGAATGCTCGGAATCCAAAGCACTCGCATATCAAATCGAGTTTCCCCATAGAAGTCAAAGGAAATGAAAAAAATGTGTTCCGCATTTACTTCTACGGCATGCAATACTGCATGTGGCCAGAGGTGGAGAGCCTCGGAAATATTCAGGGACAGCTCGGCTGACCTCGGAAAGGCTTAGGAACGGCGCCCCCGCGCCTCTGGCCAAATGCGGTACTGCACACCACAGAGGCTTGAATCCTGCTCGTTTTGCGAGACAACATCCGCAAACCGAGTCAGGATTTAATAAAATAAAAAAATTTCTCGTATTGTGAGACAACACTTGCAAACCGAGTCAGGATAAAAAATAAATAAATAAAAAAAATGCTCGTATTGCGAAACGCTCGTTAACCGTGTTACTCGCAATCTGAGGTTTCACTGTAATTCAATTCAAAAAGTGAAACTCATATATTATATAGATGCGTTACACACAGAGTGATGTATTTCAAGCATTTCTTTCTTTTTAATTTTGATGATTATGGCTTACAGCTAGTGACACCTCAAGATTCAGTATCTCCAAAAATTAGAAATTTTACATAAGACCAATAATAATAATAAAAAAAAGGATTTGTAATACAGAAATGTTGGTTTACTGAATCTTTCAACCAATTTCTAAATTGCTGCATTTGTAAGTTTCAAAAGACAATATAAAGGAATATTAGTGGTAAAAAAAAGCACTTGTGGGTTTAACCAATCTTGTTTTTTTGTACAATTCTCCTTTAAGGGGGCGTGACAAGGGGTGTGTCCTATGCCTGCATACTTTTGCTGATAGGTGTCCCTCATTCCCATCTCACAGAGTTGGGAGGTATGTGATTATCACATGATGTTGGGTAGCTGGTTGTGGGGCGGAGTCAAGGGCAGTGATTGACAGGCTGTTGGCCATGCTTTCTTATAGGAGGCGTGGCCAGATGCAATGATTATCACACGATGTTGGGTAGCTGGTTGTGGGGCGGAGTCAAGGACGGTGATTGACAGGCTGTTGGCCATGTTTTCTTATAGGAGGCGTGGCCAGATGCGATGATTAGCACACCATGTTGGCATAGCTCCCAACTGTCCCTGATTTGGACCAATGTCCCGCTGTCCCTCTTTCCTCCTCTTTTCTCCCTCATTTTGGTCTGATCCATACAGATGTATATAAAATGCACTACTTATCTTTCAAAAAGTGTTTTCTAGCGCTAAAC
Source organism: Rana muscosa (assembly GCA_029206835.1). Lineage (NCBI taxonomy): Eukaryota > Metazoa > Chordata > Amphibia > Anura > Ranidae > Rana > Rana muscosa. The sequence continues at coordinate 228,881,567 of CM055126.1, forward strand.
CTTTCATCCAATTTCTAAATTGCTGTATTTGCAAAAGACAATATAAAGGAATAGAAGTGGCAAAAAAAAGCACTTGTGGATTTAACCAATCCTTGTTATTTTGTACAATTCTCCTTTAAGGGGGCGTGGCAATGGGTGTGTCCTATGCCTCCATACTTTTGCTGATAGGTGTCCCTCATTCCCATCTCAAAAAGTTGGGAGGTATGTGATTATCACACGATGTTGGGTAGCTGGTTGCGGCGGGGCGGAGTCAAGGGCGGTGATTGACAGGCTTGTTGGCCATGCATTCTTATAGGGGGCGTGGCCAGATGTGATGGTAAGCACACGATATTGCGTAGCTGGTTGTGGGGCGGAGTCAAGGGCATTGATTGACAGGCTTGTTGGCCATGCGTTCTTATAGGGGGCGTGGCCAGATGCGATGATTAGCACACGATGTTGTGGTGCGGAGTCAAGGGCGGTGATTGACAGGCTGTTGGCCATGCGTTCTTATAGGGGGCGTGGCCAGATGCGATGATTAGCATACGATGTTGTGAAACTGGTTGTGGGGCGGAGTCAAGGGCGGTGATTGACAGGCTGTTGGCCATGCGTTCTTATAGGGGGTGTGGCCAGATGCAATGATTAGCATACGATGTTGCGAAGCTGGTTGTGGGGCGGAGTCAAGGGCGGTGATTGACAGGCTGTTGGCCATGCGTTCTTATAGGGGGCGTGGCCAGATGTAATGATTAGCATACGATGTTGCGAAGCTGGTTGTGGGGCGGAGTCAAGGGCGGTGATTGACAGGCTGTTGGCCATGCGTTCTTATAGGGGGTGTGGCCAGATGCGATGATTAGCACACGATGTTGCGTAGCTGGTTGTGGGGCGGAGTCAAGGGCGGTGATTGACAGGCTGTTGGCCATGCGTTCTTATAGGGGGCGTGGCCAGATGCAATGATTAGCATACGATGTTGCGAAGCTGGTTGTGGGGCGGAGTCAAGGGCGGTGATTGACAGGCTGTTGGCCATGCGTTCTTATAGGGGGCGTGGCCAGATGCGATGATTAGCACACAATGTTGCATAGCTGGTTGTGGGGCGGAGTCAAGGGCGGTGATTGATGGGCTGTTGGCCATGCGTTCTTATAGGGGGCGTGGCCAGATGCAATGATTAGCATACGATGTTGCGAAGCTGGTTGTGGGGCGGAGTCAAGGGCTCTGATTGACAGGCTGTTGGCCATGCGTTCTTATAGGGGGCGTGGCCAGATGCGATGATTAGCACACGATGTTGCGTAGCTGGTTGTGGGGCGGAGTCAAGGGCGGTGATTGACAGGCTGTTGGCCATGCTTTCTTATAGGAGGCGTGGCCAGATGCAATGATTATCACACGATGTTGGGTAGCTGGTTGTGGGGCGGAGTCAAGGACGGTGATTGACAGGCTGTTGGCCATGTTTTCTTATAGGAGGCGTGGCCAGATGCGATGATTAGCACACCATGTTGGCATAGCTCCCAACTGTCCCTGATTTGGACCAATGTCCCGCTGTCCCTCTTTCCTCCTCTTTTCTCCCTCATTTTGGTCTGATCCATACAGATGTATATAAAATGCACTACTTATCTTTCAAAAAGTGTTTTCTAGCGCTAAACCTTTCATCCAATTTCTAAATTGCTGTATTTGCAAAAGACAATATAAAGGAATAGAAGTGGCAAAAAAAAGCACTTGTGGATTTAACCAATCCTTGTTATTTTGTACAATTCTCCTTTAAGGGGGCGTGGCAATGGGTGTGTCCTATGCCTCCATACTTTTGCTGATAGGTGTCCCTCATTCCCATCTCAAAAAGTTGGGAGGTATGTGATTATCACACGATGTTGGGTAGCTGGTTGCGGCGGGGCGGAGTCAAGGGCGGTGATTGACAGGCTTGTTGGCCATGCATTCTTATAGGGGGCGTGGCCAGATGTGATGGTAAGCACACGATATTGCGTAGCTGGTTGTGGGGCGGAGTCAAGGGCATTGATTGACAGGCTTGTTGGCCATGCGTTCTTATAGGGGGCGTGGCCAGATGCGATGATTAGCACACGATGTTGTGGTGCGGAGTCAAGGGCGGTGATTGACAGGCTGTTGGCCATGCGTTCTTATAGGGGGCGTGGCCAGATGCGATGATTAGCATACGATGTTGTGAAACTGGTTGTGGGGCGGAGTCAAGGGCGGTGATTGACAGGCTGTTGGCCATGCGTTCTTATAGGGGGTGTGGCCAGATGCAATGATTAGCATACGATGTTGCGAAGCTGGTTGTGGGGCGGAGTCAAGGGCGGTGATTGACAGGCTGTTGGCCATGCGTTCTTATAGGGGCGTGGCCAGATGTAATGATTAGCATACGATGTTGCGAAGCTGGTTGTGGGGCGGAGTCAAGGGCGGTGATTGACAGGCTGTTGGCCATGCGTTCTTATAGGGGGTGTGGCCAGATGCGATGATTAGCACACGATGTTGCGTAGCTGGTTGTGGGGCGGAGTCAAGGGCGGTGATTGACAGGCTGTTGGCCATGCGTTCTTATAGGGGGCGTGGCCAGATGCAATGATTAGCATACGATGTTGCGAAGCTGGTTGTGGGGCGGAGTCAAGGGCGGTGATTGACAGGCTGTTGGCCATGCGTTCTTATAGGGGGCGTGGCCAGATGCGATGATTAGCACACAATGTTGCATAGCTGGTTGTGGGGCGGAGTCAAGGGCGGTGATTGATGGGCTGTTGGCCATGCGTTCTTATAGGGGGCGTGGCCAGATGCAATGATTAGCATACGATGTTGCGAAGCTGGTTGTGGGGCGGAGTCAAGGGCTCTGATTGACAGGCTGTTGGCCATGCGTTCTTATAGGGGGCGTGGCCAGATGCGATGATTAGCACACGATGTTGCGTAGCTGGTTGTGGGGCGGAGTCAAGGGCGGTGATTGACAGGCTGTTGGCCATGCGTTCTTATAGGGGGCGTGGCCAGATGCGATGATTAGCACACGATGTTGCGTAGCTGGTTGTGGGGCGGAGTCAGGGGCGGTGATTGATAGGCTGTTGACCATGCGTTCCTATAGGGGGCATGGCCAGATGCGATGATTAGCACACGATGTTGCGTAGCTGGTTGTGGGGCGGAGTCAAGGGCGGTGATTGACAGATGGTTGGCCATACGTCACGCCTCCCAACATTTTGAGATGGGAACGAGGGACACCTACTAGCACATGTATGTAGGCATAGGACACACCCCCTGCCACACCCCCTTAAAGGAGAATTAACCAAAAAAAAAGGTTAATTAAAGCCACAAGTGCTTTTTTTTTTACCACTATTATTCCTTTATATTGGGTTTTAAAATGTGCAAATGCAACAATTTAGAAATCGGATGAAAGGTTTAGCACTTAGAAAAACTTTTTGAAGGATAAAAAGTACATCTATATAGATCAGACCAAAATGAGGGACAAATGAGGAGGAAAGAGGGACAGAGAGGGACATTGCTCCAAATCAGGGACATTTGGGAGCCCTTGTATAAGTTCTTATGGAAGGCGTGGCCAGGGGCGATGATTGGCACGCGACTCTGGTAAGCTTATGGCGAGGGGGGGGCGGGATCAGGCGCTGTGATTGACAGGCGGCCGGCCGTGTGTTCTTGTAGAAGGCGTGGCCAGGGGCGGTGAATGACACGCGATCCTATTGCGTGTTATGGCGGGAGGCGGGGTCAGATCCGCAGACTGAGGGATGGGCTAGGCGGGGCTAGGCGGGGCTGTGGGCGGGACTCGTCTACCTGCAGTTCGTCCTCCATTCCGCCGGACGTCACTGTCACGTGATCGCTGGACCGGAAGTCTCGGTTGCTCCGAACAGCTGGTGGCCTGGTGACCGGAGGAGCCATGGAGATCGGGACCGAGATCAGCCGAAAGATCCGGGTATGTGACGGAATGTACCCTGTAGCCCTGGTCTGTGAGGGGAGGGGAACTCCCTGGTTATTGGTTTCACCTTGTAACGACACCTCGGTGATCCCCTGCAGACCTCATTACACCCACTTCCTGTGTGCATGGCGCTCCCCTCATGGCTGCACCGCATTCCTCCGGCCAGGTTTCCTGATGGTGACCCCAAAAGTGGGCCATGTCTGATTACTTGGGCTCCATTGGAAGCCAGGGTGACAACACAGGAACCACTTCGGAGACAGGGACAGAGCGTTGTCACCCTGTGACAGGAAGTGCCTGGACAGGGACCTCCATGGCAGGATCACCAGGGATTTTTATATATATATATATATATATATATATATATATATATATATATATATGAAAGCTGCAGGTTTATAACCTACAGGGACTCAAACCCTTTCCCTACCAGAGCTGTTTTTGTACATGTTATAGAAAAATGACTGACCCGGCCTTTTCTGATATTTGTTGTTTACAAGTTAAAATCCTGTTCTCTTTTTTTGTTTTGTTTTTTTAAAGAAAATTACTTGGAACCACCAAATATAAATAATTATTATCATTTTTTTTTTTTTTTTTTTTTTATATATATAATATACTCCCGCTATCTCACAAAAGTAAGTACACCCCTCACATTTTTGTAACTATTTTCTTGTATCTTTTCATGTGACAACACTGAAGAAATGACACTTTGCTACAATGTAAAGTAGTGAGTGTACAGCTTGTATAATGGTGTAAATTTGCTGTCCCCTCAAAATAACTCAACACACAGCCAATAATGTGGAAGTGAACCCTTCTAACATTTTCAGGCAAGGAAGCTGCCATCTTGGCCTCTGTTTAATCTTCAACTGCCATGATGCTGTACATGTGATCAGTTATGACACCAGCCATTGGATGGTTTGACAGTTTGGTTGAGAGCTCAACCAATGTGACAGTTGGCATGCCGAGAATGCAACCGATTTTTAAACTGTTAAATCGATCGGTTTACTTCCGCTTAAATGTCTAAACCGCTGGCAACAAAAGTGAGTACACCCCTAAGTGAAAATGTCCAAATTGGGCCCAAAGTAGGGCTGCAACTAACGATTATTTTCATAATCGATTAGTTGGCCGATTATTGTTTCGATTAATCGGTTAATTACCGTAAAAATGAAAAATAGAAAGGTAATTTTGCTCCGATTTGCATTTTTACATATGTTTTTTGGCCAATTTGTTGTTGGGCAGATTACAAAACACAAATTGCCGCAAAAACACATTATTACATGCTTTTCTGCAGCTTCTCCATTGAAGTATATTAAACCCAAAAACTAAAATAGCACCGTTTTACGTTAAAAAAAGTCCTTGCCCTTTCCAAATACGCAGCAGCTGAAAAAAATCATGTATGTGAACGTGTCCCATAGGAAACCATGTAAATGACCTGTAATGTGTTAATGCAAAAAACACAGAGGTGTGACCCGGGCCTGAGATGTTTAGTAACATAATGGGGTTAAAAAAACGAAAATTAGTACAAAAAGAGCAAATAATCGCTACTGTAAGGGGTTAATTTTTTACTGTGGGACAGTGAAAGTAATATTTAAACTAGCAATTTGCTCTTTTTGTACTATAAAGGGTTAAAAAAATTTTTCAACCTCATTATGTTACTGGCCGATTAATCAATTATGAAAATTGTAATCGATTCATTTCATAATCGATTAGTTGTCGATTAATCGATTAGTTGTTTCTGCCCTAGCCCAAAGTGTCAATATTTTGTGTGGCCGCCATTATTTTCCAGCACTGCCTTAACCCTCTTGGGCATGGAGGTCACCAGAGCTTCACAGGATGTCACTGGAGTCCTCTTCCCCTCCTCCATGACGACATCACAGAGCTGGTGGATGTTGGAGACCTTGTGCTCCTCCACCTTCCGTTTGAGGATGTCCCACAGATGATCAATAGGGTTTAGGTCTGAAAACATGCTTGGCCAGTCCATCACCTTTACCCTCAGTTTCTTTAGCAAGGCTGTGGTGGTCTTGAAGGTGTTTGGGGTCGTTATCATGTTAGAATACTGCCCTGCGGCCCAGTCTCTGAAGGGAGGGGATCATGCTCTGCTTCAGTATGTCACAGTACATGTTGGCATTCATGGTTCCCTCAATGATCTGTAGCTCCCCAGTGCCGACAGCACTCATGCAGCCCCAGACCATGACACTCCCACCACCATGCTTGACTGTAGGCAAGACACACTTGTCTTTGTCCTCCTCACCTGGTTGCCGCCACACATGCCTGACACCATCTGACACCAATTAAGTTTATCTTGGTCTCATCAGACCACAGGACATGGTTCCAGTAATCCATGTCCTTAGTCTGCTTGTCTTCAGCAAACTGTTTGCGGTCTTTCTTGTGCATCATCTTTAGAAGAGGCTTCCTTCTGGGACGACAGCCATGCAGACCAATTTGATGCAGTGTGCGGCGTATGGTCTGAGCACCGACAGGCTGACCCCCCACCCCTTCAACCTCTGCAGCAATGCTGGCAGCACTCATACGTCTATTTCCCAAAGGCAACCTCTGGACGCTGAGCACGTGCACTCAACTTCTTTGGTCGACCATGGCGAGGCCTGTTCTGAGTGGAACCTGTCGTGTTATACCGCTGAATGGTCTTGGCCACCGTGCTGCAGCTCAGTTTCAGGGTCTTGGCAATCTTCTTATAGCTTAGACCAGTGTTTCTGAACTCCAGTCCTCAAGGCGCACCAACAGGTCATGTTTTCAAGCTTTCAATTATTTTGCACAGGTGATTTGATCAGTTTCACTGCCTTAGCCCTGGTTCACACTGGTGCGATTTGACATGTCAAATCGGCGAAATTTGCCGCAAATTGCGGGCAATGGCACAGTCCTAATCGGTGCGACGCCGCATCTGCGGCGCTGCACCGATTACAAAAAGTCGTTTCTGTACTACTTTTTGCGATTTCAGCCGCGATTTACATTGACATCTGTTTCAGATGTCTTTGAAATCGTGGCTGAAATCGGGACTGCCAGCGGGGGTGAAATCGTGCGAGTTCAGCTGAACTCGCAGGCTTCACTCCCGCAGCCCCAGTGTGAACGTGGGCTAAGTAATTACCACAGTCGTTTCATCTGAAGGAAATCCTGAAAACATGACCTGTTGGGGCGCCTTGAGGACTGGAGTTGAGAAACACTGGCCTAGGCCATCTTTATGTAGAGCAACAATTCTTTTTTTCAGATCCTCAGAGAGTTCTTTGCCATGAGGTGCCATGTTGAGCTTCCAGTGACCAGTATGAGAGAGTGAGAGCGATAACACCAAATTTAACACACCTGCTCCCCATTCACACCTGAGACCTTATAACACTAATGAGTCACATGACACCAGGGAGGGGAAATGGCTAAATAGGCCCTATTTGGACATTTTCACTTAGGGGTGCACTCACTTTTGCCAGCGGTTTAGACATTAATGGCTGTGTGTTGAGTTATTTTGAGGGGACAGCAAATTTACACTGTTATACAAGCTGTACACTCACTACTTTACATTGTAGCAAAGTGTCATTTCTTCAGTGTTGTCACATGAAAAGATAGAAGGAAATATTTACAAAAATGTGAGGGGTGTACTTACTTTTGTGAAATACTGTATATATTTTTTTTTTAGCAGAGACACATAGTATGATTATGGTTACGTTGCATGAATATGTTTGTATGATTACTTTTGTGTGGATACGTTGTACATTTTCCTGTCCTTCCCTATAACTTCTCACCATTCTCTTCCCCACAGACGGCGATAAAGGGGAAGCTGCAGGAGCTGGGAGCGTATGTTGGTGAGTCCTTCCTATCAGCTCTCCTCTCAGAGGAGCTTGCACTCTATTCTCATCACCGTCGCACATGCCCTTAAAGCGGAGTTCCACCCAAATTTGTAACTTCCGCTTAAACCACTCCTCACCCCCTTACATGCCACATTTGGCATGTAATTTTTTTGGGGGGGGAGTTGGGGCTTCAGTAGGAGTGGGACTTCCTGTCCCACTTCCTCCTTCCGCCCTGGAGCCGCCTAGGCGACTTGTCATATCGCCATTTGGCGGCCCCTCCCTGTAGGCGATCACCTGGGACGTGACAGGTCCCAGGCGTTCACCTGTCCACTCAGAGCGCTGCGCCGTTCGCGCATGCTCAGTGAGTGCCTGGCCGTGAGGCCGAAAGCTGTCGCGGCCGGGTGCCTACACTATGAATGGAGGCGCCGGCGGAGAAGGGGGGGGGGGAGAGAGGAGCGGAGCTCCGGGCGGCGCGTCGCTGGACAGTGGAGCAGGTATGTGTCTGTTTATTAAAAGCCAGCAGATACACTTTTTGTAGCTGCTGACTTTTAATAAACATAAAAAAGGCTGGAACACCCCTTTAAGTAGAGCTAAGCTGCTCAGAATAACGGTTGGGAAGATTTATCCGCTATTTGGGAAATAACAGTTGGCATGTGCCAGAGCCACCTACCACGGGTCGGAGTACACAGACTGCAAGCAAAAATGAATTGAATCTGCTTGTATTTAGCTTTCCCCGGTTCCTCCCTCCCCCTTCATCGACCTAACGACCTTTCCATTCCAAACCTCTCAGGTTTCTTTACATACCATATTTTAAAGTTAGTGAGATCATCTCTGAGTCTCTGTGCAAAGCAATGCAGATCATGGGGGGGGGGGGGGGGGGGGGAGACGCATCCCAGCACCTTACCTCAGATGAGATGTGACAGTCTAGGCGCAGATATTTATTTTGCTTGCTGTTCTGTTAATCTACCAGTCATTGTAATGTTTGTGGACTATGGGAGGAGCCCACCCAGGGTGGACATGCATACTCTATGTAGGTGGTGTCACCAACGGAGCTCAGACGTAGTACCCCAGTTCTGCAAATCAACAGTGCTAACCATTTATTTATGTATGTGTTCCTTCCACCAGATGAGGAGCTCCCGGATTACATCATGGTGATGGTAGCAAATAAGAAGAGTCAGGAGCAGATGACGGATGACCTGTCGCTCTTTCTCGGGAATAACACGTTACGCTTCACCACATGGTAACACCGTCTATATGTGTCTTCTTCATGCTGTAGTATTAGGTCTTGGTGGCCATAGATGTTTCTGTGGGCTCTTAATGGTTATGGATGTTTTTGGTGGCTATAGTGGGAAGTCTTGGTGATCATAGTAGGGGTCTTGGTGGTGATTGCGGGGTTTATAACTTTTATAGTTGTAGATGTCTTAGTGGTGATTACACTTGGTCTTGGCAACTACGGCAGGGAGACTGAAGATGTCCTGCTGTTAATAGATCCCTTGATGACATCGTAGGGGGCTTGGTGGTTATACATGTATTAATGGCACAGCAGTCTGCCAAGTATCAGAACATTCTTTATCAGTGGAACTTAACTCTAAACATTGTAACAATTTGTCTTTTACGTCAAAGGAATGAACTTCTGTGTGTAAATTGGAAAGTTTAACCACTTAAAGCGAAGGTTCCACCAAATTTTTTTTGATATTTTTTTTTTTTTTTTATAAAAGCCAGCAGCTACCAATACTGCTGCTTCTGACTTTTAAAAAATGGACACTTATCTGTCCTCGGATTCTGCCGCCGCCGCCATTCTCGTTGAGGGAATCAGGAAGTGAAGCGTTCGGCTTCACTGCCCGGTTCCTTACTGCGCATGTGCGAGTAGCGCGGTGCGCCATCACTGGTCTCCGCTTGCTCCCGGGTACAGTGTGTTTCCCAGAAGACAGCGGGGGGGTGACGTGAAGGGGCGTGACTCCCGCGGGAGTCAAAACCCGGAAGTGGTGCAAATACCTGTCTTAGACAGGTATCTGTACCCCCCTCCCCCCTGAAAGGTGCCAAATGTGACACCGGAGGGGGGGAGGGTTACGAAAAGCGGAAGTTCAATTTTTTGGGTGGAACTCCGCTTTAAACACCAAACATTTTTCTGACATTTGTTGGTTTTAAGTTTGAAATCATCTATTGTTTTTTTGCTAGAAAATTACTTGGAACCCCCAAATATATATATATATATATATATATATATATATATATTTTAGTAGAGACCCCTAGAGAATAAAATGGTGGTTGTTGCAATATTTTATATCTGTATTTGCGCAGACGTCTTTTAAATGCAATTTTTTTGGGGAAAAAATTACTTTTAATGAATAAAAAAAAAAAAAACACTAACCAGTAAAATTAGCCCAAATTTTTTTTGTATAATGTGAAAGATTTTACGCCGCGAAAATCGTGATCTTTATTCTAAGCAAAAAACCGTGATTCTCATTTTGGCCAGAATCGTGTAGCTTTACTGTGTTGTGGCCCTTTCGAGTAATGCCTATTCATTGCAATGGGCAGGGGTGTCTTGGGAGCGTTGTATACAGCACTCCCAAACCGCCCCAAATATGCGGCTTGCAGGACTTTTCCTAACGTCCTGCAAGCGCACTGCCCCAGTGTTAAAGCACTTGGGCTTTCACGCTCGGGCGGCATGGGAGGCAGTTTTCAGGTGCTTTACAGGCGCTATTTCTAGCGCTAAAACGCCTAAAAACTGCCTCAGTGTGAAAGGGTTGTAACTGTCACAAGTGCTCTGCTTTCAACCAAACTGTCAAGCATTCAAATGTCTGGTGTCATAATTGGTCACATGCAGCACCATGGCAACTGCAGATCATAGGCTAAGATGGCATCTTTCTTGGCTGTAGTGTAAAGGATAGGAGGATTTGGTTCTGCTTTAAGCAAAGACACTTAATGGCAGACTCTCTCTTGTTTTTTAGGTGCCTGGTGTATTTTTAAAATAAATGACTTCACACCTACTCTAACTTCTGCTACTCTTCTCATTTGTCCTCAGGTTGCAGGGTGTGCTGGATAAGCTACGTGCCGTCACTCCAGGTCAGTACTGCTGAACGGTGTTTGCATTCCAAACTGATACATGACTTCCTCATCCTACACTCAGTAACGGCGTTCTGGCTTTTAGCCCTGTGCCTGGGATGAAGTCGTAATAGCTGAGATAACAAGGGAGTAAATAGTAGCTTGGTGGTGTCATTGGTTAAGGAAGAGTGAACTCTAAATGGTATGGAGGGGAAGATTTGCACAGTGATTGGATGTGGGGCCTGCAGGAGAAGATTACACTGACCCTGGTCTGAGGAACGGGTAGGCTAGTTGTACTGCTCAACTTGGCTGGGTTGGTATAGGGTTGCTCAGTTTTGGAAAAATTGAGTTTTAGGAAGTGGCGTGACCTCCATTCTATATGTCAGTAAATTAGTAATGCGCGAGGAAACTCATGTTTTCATGGACATTACACAGAGCTTGCAGCAAGCTGTAATTCTGGCCTTGTAATCTAAGGCATACATTATGCTTTTTTTTTTTTTTCTTCAACCACGGGTTGAAGGAAAGAAAATTGCTTGGTTCTCCTATCAATATATTCAGAATACAATAGTGCAGCGAGAGGTTTCCCCACAGACGGACAGAATACAATGATTTCTGCTGATGGTGGCAGTGACTGTACGAGGAAAAAAAAAAAAACTGACAGGCTGGTTGTACTGAAGTCAATCGATAGATCAAATTCAGTACCACAAGCCTGGCCATAGATAGATTGAAATTTGACTGGTTCCTGCTGAACCGGCCAAATTTTGATCCGTCTATGACTGGCTTAAAGTGGTTGTACGGCTTTTTTTTTTTTTTTTTTTTTTTAAATAGCAAACATGTTATACTTGCCTCCCACTGTGCAGTTAGTTTTGCACAGAGTGGCCCCGATGCTCGTCTTCTGGGGTCCCTCGGCAGCTGTCTCGGCTCCTCCCTGCAAGAGCCTTCCACCTTCATGGGAAGCGCTCTCCCAAGGGGGTTAGCTTGCGGGCACGCTCCCGTGATACAGCCGGCGGCTCTATCACTCGGCTCCGCCCCCGGCGCGCCGCATCATTGGATGTGATTGACAGCAGCGCGAGCCAATGGCTGCGCTTCTATCAATCTAGCCAATCAACGGCCAGACTCTGTGGAGAAGAGGACGTCAGGGGACGCGCACAGCAGGTGAACGGGCTCGGGTAAGTAAAACGGGGGGCGTCATTTACAACACCTTTAAGTGACTCGCATGCATGCCTTTTACTTGGTTCAATCTGCAACTGCTGGAACACACCATAATGATATTTGATAGTAAGGCAATTCCCTCATCTCTTCCAGGATCCAACAGCCTGAAAGCCTCAGAGGCCATCATCTTTAATAGTAGCATGCCACCCCTGAAGAGCCAGAGCAGAGAGGATTCTGGGAAAGAGCCTCAGCCACAGCGACAAGAGAAGTTCCACAGCATGGTGCCCAGCAGCTCTCAAGTACAGCTCTCTGACAGGTGATGTGTGAATTCTGTACTACGTTTGTTTCTGGTTCCCTTCAAAACTGCCAGTAAAACACCTATGCGGTAATGGAGCTTTTTTGCTGTGTTTTTTTTTTAAAGGACTCTAAAACTGCACCAAAAACTCTTAGCAGGGGTGTATTGAGGTGATTCCTATTCATTTCAATGAAGAGGAGCGTTTTTTTTTGTTTTGTTTTACTACCCAAACGCGTCAAAAATGCTGCACACCATTGCAAGCAGCGGGAGGGGACGTCCACCAAATCTCTCCATAAAGAGGACCTGTCATAAGCCTATTGCCATCACAAAGGATGTTTACATTCCTCGTGAAAGTAATTAAAAAAAAATTACTAATTTTTTTTAAAGTGGCAGCCCCCCCCCCCCCCCCCCCCCAATGCTAGCACTCGAAGGTGAACACACGTCAATCCCGCATGTACGTAGACAGTGATCTTCCCACACATGTCAAGTATCGCCGTGAACGTCATCATGGGCAGTTATTCTAGCACCAGACCTCTGTAAATCTAAATTGGTAACATGTAAAGGCGGCTTTTAAAACGTTGCCTATGAATAGTAAAATTTACATCGTTTTTGTCGTCGTCGAACCAGCATGCAAATTTTTTTTATTTTTTTTTTTTATTTGCAATAACACATAGTATTCAATAAAACATTCAAGGACCGCCCACCACAATACGATGAGCCATCCCAAAAATAAAACAAACGGTAGTACACAAAAAGAAGTTCATAACATTTTGGACATGTAGATGAACATTGCCTGTGAACTTGCCAACCTGACCCACACTGCCTTCTCAGAAGAACCACCCCCCCCCCCACACACACCCATAATCAACCAAAAGAACGAGGATCCATGTGGAAAAACTACCCACACTCTCCAGAGAATAAAATGTGTGTGTCGTCTCCCCCCCCCCCCCCCCCCCCCACCATTCAATATTGCAGAAGGACCACCAACCCACCTTGTCGGAGTCGAAGAGGTGCACATCAGAAGCTCACATGGCACAGAAAGGATAACTTTTTATTTTTTACACTGTCCTTTAAAAAAAAAAAATGTTTGGGTCGCTTTTATTCCTATTACAAAGAATGTGAACATCCCTTGTAATATGTAATATATTATATATATATATATATATTTCCCTTTTTTAAGACCATTGGGCTGAAGTGACGTTTTGACGTCGCATCCACCATCCAATGTTATGGACCCGAGTGGGGGCCATCTTTCCCTCATTCGGCATCCAGCCTTTAGAGGGGAGAGGACCCGATCGTCTCCGGTAAGTGGGAGTGGGGGGGGGGTGTGGCATCTCTCCCGTCCCCGATAAAAGTGATCTAGCAGCGAATCTGCCACAGAGACCAGTTTTATCTGAAAGCGGGACCGCCCGCTGTTGAAGAGGATACCGGGCTTATGGTCTTTCTCTTTCTCTGCCCCCAGTCCCTCCCCCCAATGGCAGTGTCCTCTGAACCCCCCCCCCCCCCTGCATAGAACTATTCTCTGCTTCTTCCTTCGGCGGAGCCTGGGGGGAAGCATTGGTACACAGCCCTGATCGCAATCTACCTGTTGGCTTCCCGCAATTGACGGGTTGCCGACCCAGGATTTAGATATACTTGGTTATTTAAGCTGTTATTGTTTTTTTGGCAACACAGACCTGCCATAGTATTACGACATCTGTTAGTGTCTGTCGGAGAAATTCTAATTAATTGCTGTGTGAATGTTTGATTTGTAGAGCGTCCACTGATGCCGCCATAGCCGCTCGCCTGACATCAGCAGTGAAACCCCTCCAGGACTTGTCCCCCTCGGAGGACATCATTGACATTAAACTGGACATGGACGACGCCTTCAATGAGGACTTGAGCTTCAGCTCGGAAAGTTCCATACATCCCAGGAAGAAGCCGATCTCTCTTAACAGAACGCAGAGACCTACAGCTCAGGTATACAGGCCTCCAGGAAGCGCACACCGCCTGGAGGAACGCAGCGCCATACACAGACTATCCCAGGGCGAGCCCATTCCGGTCAGACAGTCCAGCTTCCATAGCAACAGAACAGTTGACACCCAACCGTATGAACTGCAAGAGGTCTTCCAAGCAGAGGAGACCTTCAGGCCTGCAGTGGTCATAGACAGAGCTTTACCACAGGTAAGGTTCTATACCTTACAACAGGGTAAGGTTCTATGTCCAACTCCATCAAAACTGTCTTTCATTGGTGGGTGGACACTCCCAGAAGGTGAGAGTGAAACAGGGGTAGGAGCAGAGTGATCCAGCAGCAGCTAGAGTGTTAGTTCAACCACTTGACCTCCGGAAGGTTTTACCCTCTTCAGGTTCCATTCACAGCTCAGCGTTTTGTAGCCTGAAGCTCCAAATCTCTGGAGGAGAAAAAAAATCAATCATTCTCTAATGAAGTTTGTTCACATCTCCACTCCAAGTCACCTATAGTGCAAAAATGGTCTTTCAGCAGCTCAAGTTTGGCAGATTTGCGCGTTTTTTTTTTACATGTTTTTATTCCCATAAAAATTTATTGAAACGCTCCATTTTGCATGTTTTTGTGCTCATTTTGTCACGCATTTTTGAGAGGTTTTGTGCTCAAAAGAAAAAAATTATATATGAATAATTGTAAAATACACCACTAGAAATCATCATAAATAATTAATAAAATGCATTAATCTGTAATAACCCCTAAACTTAAAAAATATAAAAACTACTTAAGCCCTGGACCATTTTGCTGGTCAAAGACCAGGCCACTTTTTGCGATTCGGCACTGCGTCGCTTTAACTGACAATTGCGCGTTCCGTGCGACGTGGCTCCCAAACAAAATTGACGTCCTTTTTTTCCCCCACAAATAGAGCTTTCTTTTGGTGGTATTTGATCACCTCTGCGTTTTGTTTTTGTTTTTTTGTTTTTTGCGCTATAAACAAAAAAAGAGCGACAGTTTTGAAAAAAAAGCAATATTTTTAACTTTTTGCTATAATAAATATCCCCCAAATTTTTTTTTCCCTCAGTTTAGGCCGATACGTTTTCTTCTACATATTTCTGGTAAAAAAAAACGCAATAAGCGTTTATTGATTGGTTTGCGCAAAAGTTATAGCGTTTACAAAATAGGGGATAGTTTTATGGCATTTTTATTAATTATTTTTTTTTTTTTTATTTTATTAACTAGTAATGGCGGTGGTCAGCTTTTTTTTTTTTTTTTTTTTTTTTTTTTTATTTATCGTGACTGCGACATTATGGCGGACACATCGGACACTTTTGACACCATTTTGGGACCATCGTCATTTTTACAGCAATCAGTGCTATAAAAATGCACTGATTACTGTGAAAATGGCAGTGAAGGGGTTAACCTGTAGGGGGCAGTGAAGGGGTTAAATGTGACCTAGGGAGTGCTTGTAACTGTTAGGGGGCGTGGCTTGGCCTGACACGTCGCTGTTCCCGATGACCGGGAACAGACGATCACTGACATGCCACTGTGAAGAACGGAGAGATGTTTGTTTACACTTACCTCTCCCCGTTCCTCAGCTCTGTGACCCGATCGCGGGACACCGTCGGTGATCGGGTCCGCGGGTGCGGTCACAGAGCTCCGGGTCGCGAGCACGTGACCCACGGCTGGGATCCTAAAGGGGGACGTACCTGTACGCCCATATGCCCAGCCGTGCCATTTTGTTGATGTATATTGTCGTGCGGCGGTCCTTGAGTGGTTAAATAACTTGATGATGATGATAATAATAAACACCCACACAAAAAAAACTAATTATTAATAATAATTTGTTGATACTAATTTTGTCAGGATTGTTAGTTAATAATAATATTTTGGCTTAGGGTCTTTAGATTATTATTTAATAATAATTTATTTTGTGTTGGGGTTTTTTGTCATTTATATTTTATTGTTATATATTATATACATTTATTTCTTTTTTAGGGTTAGTTATTACGTCGTATTTTATTTATGATGATTTTTATTTGTGTAAATTAATTTACATTTATTCTTATTGTTAGTAGTAGTATTAACATTCTAACAAAAATTTATAAATAACCCTAACCCCCAATCCTAACCCTAACCTTAAAGGGGAGTTCCAGACTTTTTTTATGTTTATTAAAAGTCAGCAGCTACAAAAAGTGTAGCTGCGGGCTTTTAATAAACATACACTTGCCTGTTCCACTGTCCGCTCCTCCCCCCCCTCTCTCCGCCAGCGCCTCCATTCATTGTGTGGGCACCCGGCCGTGACGGCTTTCGGCTTCACGGCCGGACACTCTGCATGCACGAACGGCGCAGCGCTCTCTGAGTGGACAGGCGATCGCCTGCGACCTGTCACATCCCAGGTTATCGCCTACAGGGAGGGGCCGCCACAAGGCGATATGACGTATCGCCTAGGCGACCCCAGGGCGAAAGGAGGAATTGCATCCAAATGTGGCATGTAAGGGGGCGAGGAGTGGATAAAGCGGAAGTTCCAAATTTGGGTGGAACTCCACTTTAACTCTAACCCCTTACCCTAACAATTTTTTTTTTTAAATAAATGAATAATAATAATAAAAAGTAAAGCTGAAAAACCTAGTAGCAAATGATGCAACAGATGATAGTTTTCTCTATTGGCTAATAAAAAAAAAAAAGGCAAAGCTCAAAAATGCTGTATTAAAAAATAAAATAAAAATAAAATGCGCAAATCGTGCATAAAAACACACCAAAATCCCACATAAATTTGCAAAATAACACGGAAAAACTCTGACTCTACGCTCTTGTGTGAATGCAGCCACATGACTAGGCCATTTTTTTTGCTATTCAGCACTGCGCTACTTTAACCACTTAACGACCGCCCACTGTAAATGTACGTCGGCAGAATGGCACCGACAGGCAGAATCATGTATATCTACGTGACTGCCTTTGTATAGTTGGGGGGTCCGATTGGACCCCCCTTCTTTACAGTGAGCGGTGGTTAACTGATCGGGAGCGATCAGGCATGAGGGGACGGCTGTTCGATTCCGGCCATCCCCTCTCGATCGCTCCCGGCGAATGAGAGAGCTTCCCCTGCCTGTGTAATGTTTACACAGGCAGAGGAAGTGATGTCATCTCTCCGGCGGCGCTCACATATACCGAGCGCCATACAGGAGAAGATGCAGGTTAGTGCACAAAACACTACACTGACACCAGGACACATAGGTACATAAATCGCCCCCCCAGGCCCCGCCAGATCACCCCCCAGCCACAGTGTCACTGATTGCAGTGATCAGTAAATAAATGGTCACTGCAATCAGTGACATTTGTGACTGTAAAAGTGTCACCAAAGTTTAGTTTTAGGTCCAGTGTAGCCCCCTAACCCCCCCCTAATAAAGGTTTAACCCCCTGATCACCCCCCAGATAACCCTTTCACCCCCTATCACCACGCAATCGTTTTTCTGATCGCTGTCTTATTGTCGGTGATGCTGATCGGTAGCCAGTTATTTTTTTTAGGTTTGCCGCAGGTTTTTATAGCGTCAGGTACCCCCATAAATTATCTAATAAAGGTTTAACCCCCTTGATCGCCCCCCCCAGGTAACCCTTTCACCCCCTATCACCACTGTCGCTAAGCGATCATTTTTCTGATCGCTGTCTTAGCGTCGGTGATGCAGATCGGTAGCCAGTAAAATTTTTTAGGTTCGCCGCAGGTTTTTATAGCGTCAGGTACCCCCATATATTACCTAATAAAGGTTTTAACCCCCTAATTGCCCCTAGTTAACCCTTTCACCAGTGATCACCATATAAGTGTTACGGGTGACGCTGGTTAGTTTGCTTTTTATAGTGTCAGGGCACCCGCCGTGTATATAACCCAATAAAGGTTTAACTCCCTGTTCGCCCGGCGGGTGATATCAATTAGGTTTTAGCGTCAGAGAGGGTCTGCGTCACACCCCAGGCAGCGTCAGGTTAGTGCCAGTAACGCTAACACCCACGCGTGAAGCATACACCCCCCTTAGTGGTATAGCATCTGATCAGATCAATATCTATCTGATCTGATCAGATCTATACTAGCGTCCCCAGCAGTTTAGGGTTCCCAAAAACGCAGTGTTAGCGGGATCAGCCCAGATACCTGCTAGCACCTGCGTTTTGCCCCTCCGTTCAGCCCAGGCCACCCAAGTGCAGCATCGATCGATCACTGTCACTTACAAAACACAACACACATAACTGCAGCGTTCGCAGAGACAGGCCTGATCCCTGCGACTCCAGTGCTGTAGGAGGTAATTTCACCACCACAGTTAAAAAAAAAAAAAAAAAAAAGCATATATGCCGAAGCATTGGGGCAGCAGGGACGGAGGAGCGGAGGAGCGATTTTGCTCCTAATGCCGCGTACATACGGTCGAAAGTCCGACCATGTGTGTGCGGCATAACTTTTTTGCGGGAGGATGCCCCCATGCTTCGGCATATATAAATGGTGCATGTATGCCCATCATTAGAAGTGGGTGGATGAAGGGCGGTATTCTAATGGTGGGCATACCCACCGATCAATCTCTTTTTTCGTTCAGCCACCTGGCTGCATGAAAAAAAAAGATTACAATACATGTCCAACAAGGACCAGCAACGTACTGGTATGTTGCTGGACTTTGAATGGTTATACCAGAATGATGCCTGCGGGTTTAGGTATCATCTTGGTATCATTCTTTTCAGCCAGCGGCCGGCTTTCATGTAAAAGCAATCCTAGTGGCTAATTAGCCTCTGCACTGCTTTTACAAGCAGTGGGAGGGAATGTTCCCCCCCCCCCCACCCACCCGGATATAAAAAGCGCCATTGGGAAAGCATTTTATCACACCGATCTTGGTGTGGTCAGATGCTTTGAGGGCAGAGGAAAGATCTAGGGTCTAGAAGACCCCAGTTTTTTCAAAAAAGAGTACCTGTCATTACCTATTGCTATCATAGGGGATATTTACATTCCCTAAAATAACAATAAAATGATAAAAAAAAAAAAAAAAAAAAAAATATGGAAGGAACAATTTAAAAATAAAAAAGCAAAATTAATAATAAAAAAAAAAAAAAAAAAAAGCACCCCTGTCCTGCCCTGCTCTTGCCCAATGGCGAACGCAAGCGTCGGTCTGGCGTCATATGTAAACAGCAATTGCACCATGCATGTGAGGTATCACCGCGAAGGTCAGATCGAGGGCAGTAATTTTAGCAGTAGACCTCCTCTGTAAATCTAACGGGGTAACCTGTAAAGGCTTTTAAAAATGTATGTAGTTTGTCGCCAATGCGCGTTTGTGCGAAATTTTAAAGCATGTCGTGTTTGGTATCTATGTACTCGGCCTAAGATCATCTTTTTTATTTCATCAAACATTTGGGCAATATAGTGTGTTTTAGTGCATTAAAATTTAAAAAAGTGTATTTTTCCCCAAAAAATGCGTTTGAAAAATCGCTGCGCAAATACTGTGTAGAAAAAAAAATGCAGCACCCACTATTTTAATCTGTAGGGCCTTTGCTTTAAAAATATATATAATGTTTGGGGGTTCAACATAATTTTCTTGCAAAAAAAATGTTTTCATGTAAACAAAGTGTCAAAAAGGGCTTTGTCTTCAAGTGGTTTGAAGAGTGGATGTAAGCTTCCTAATGTTGTGTATAAAATGCCAGAACAGTTCAAACCCCCCCCCAAATGACCCCATTTTGGAAAGTAGACACCCCAAGCTATATACTGAGAGGCATGTCGAGTCCATGGAATATTTTATATGTTGACACAAGTTGCGGAAAAAATAAAAAATTATTATTTTTTTTTTTTTTTTGCACAAAGTTGTCACTAAATGATATATTGCTCAAACATGCCATGGGCATATGTGGAATTACACCCCAAAATACATTCTGTTGCTTCTCCTGAGTACGGGGATACCACATGTGTGAGACTTTTTGGGAGCCTAGCCGCGTACGGGACCCCAAAAACCAATCACTGCCTTCAGGCTTTCTAAGGGTGTAAATTTTTGATTTCACTCCTCACTGCCTATCACAGTTTCGGAGGCCATGGAATGCCCAGATGGCACAAAACCCCCCCCCCCCAAATGACCCCATTTTGGAAAGTAGACACCCCAAGCTATTTGCTGAGAGGTATTGTGAGTATTTTGCAGATCTCGCTTTTTGTCACAAAGTTTTGAAAATTGAAAAAAAATATATATATATTTTCTTTCTTCATTTTCAAAAACAAATGAGGGCTGTAAAATACTCACCATGCCTCTCAGCAAATAGCTTGGGGTGTCTACTTTCCAAAATGGGGTCATTTGGGGGGGGTTTTGTGCTATTTTGGCATTTTATGGCCTTCAAAACTGTGATAGGTAGTGAGGAGTCAAATCAAAAATTTGCGCCCTTAGAAATCCTGAAGGCGGTGCTTGGTTTCCAGGGGCCCGTACGCGGCTAGGCTCCCAAAAAGTCCCACACATGTGGTATCCCCGTACTCAGGAGAAGCAGCAAAATGTATTTTGGGGTGCAATTCCACATATAACCATGGCATGTGTGAGAAATATATCATTTAGTGACAACTTTTTGTAATTTTTTTTTTTTTTTTTTTGTCATTATTCAATCACTTGGGACAAAAATAAAAAATATTCAATGGGCTCAACAGGCCTCTCAGCAATTTCCTTGGGATGTCTGCTTTCCAAAATGGGGTCATTTGGGGGGGGGTTTGTACTGCCCTGCCATTTTAGCACCTCAAGAAATGAGATAGGCAGTCATAAATTTAAAGCTGTGTAAATTCCAGAAAATGTACCCTAGTTTGTAGACGCTATATCTTTTGCGCAAACCAATAAATATACGCTTATTGACATTTTTTTTTACTAAAGACATGTGGCTGAATACATTTTGGCCTAAATGTATGACTAAAATTGAGTTTATTCGATTTTTCTTATAACAAAAAGTAGAAAATATCTTTTTTTTTTTTTTCAAAATTTTCGGTCTTTTTCTGTTTATATCGCAAAAAATTAAAATCGCAGAGGCAATCAAATACCATTAAAAGAAAGCTCTATTTGTGGGAAGAAAAGGACGCAAATTTCGTTTCAGTACAACATTGCATGTCCGCACAGTTTACAGTTAAAGCAGCGCAGTGCAAAATTCTGAAATCACCTCTGGTCCTCTAGCTACCAAATGGTCCGGGGCTTACGTGGTTAACTGACAATTGCATTGTAATGTAAAACTGTACACGAATTATTTTTTATATCCTTTTTTATTGTGCACAAATGGAGCTTAATCATGCTGGTATTTGATCACCTCTGCATTTTCTTATTTTTTGCTATTAAAAAGGAAAAAAGTCAGGATTTAAAAAAAAAAAACAATGTTCTACTTTCTGTTTATAAAACATATCCAATTGGGGGAAAAAAAAAAATTACAACTGCCATTTTATTCCCTCGGGTCTCTGCTAAAAATATATATTTGATGTTTGGGGGTTCTGAGTAATTTTCTAGCAAGAAAATTATGATTTTTACATGTAGGAGAGGATCGCCGTAATTGGAAGTGTTAAAAAAAAAATAACCTGGTGAAAGTTTGGGAGGGGTCTTAGATTGGCTATAATGTTCTAAGTGGAAGCTGCTGATGGGCAGAAATTTTGGTTAATTCGTTTTTTACCGTCTTGCAGTTTGATGGGTCCAGGAAGAGGAAGATCCCTGTTGCCAGTTCGGTGGTGAAGGTGAAGAGATTTTTGGAGCAGTTTGAGGAGGAAGAAGAGGAGGAGGAGGAGGAGGAAGATTACATCACTCGAGCGACTGCTTTACCCAGCAGTGTGTCTATTCCTTCCAGACCGGAGAGAAGGTATTTAATATCTTCATGTGGTACCTAAAAGATTCTACTGTTAGTGTAATCCTATACAGCCTATAGGGATGTACCTGCATTTCATTATGGGATACAGGGAGGGAAGGTCTCCTTGGAATTCAGCAGAGAGCAAAGTGGACATCCGGAGATGCAAGGGTCCGTTAATGAATTTTGCCAAAGCAGCGATATCTACTTCCTCCTTCTATCACTACCTAGTGTTATCTTCTTTTCTTTTTTCTTTTTTTTTCTGTCTCTTCTGCTCATTGGTCCTGGCCTCTGAGTCCTTGATTTGTCCACCGTCTCACACCCCCCCCCCCCCCATTAATTTATTTGTCCAGCCGCCATTCCCACCTTCCCAAGCTGACCCAAGCAAGTTATTTCCACTACTAAATCATGGACAATATAGTAGCATTTAGGAATGCGCCGATAGAAAGAATTTTCGCAAGTATCGTTACTCGCCCAAATGCTTCTGAAACTGAACGGGAGCTGTTCTCCAGAGCAGCCCGCTGTAACAGCTTACATTAGAATTGCTGTCCGCTCGTGGTCACACATAGTTCCGCCTCCTGACCCCATGCCTGTGATAGACAGAACACATCCCCGCATTGGGCCGGCGTTCTGTCTATCACAGGCGTGGGGTCAGGAGGCAGGACTGTGTGTGACCACGAGCGGACGGCAATTCTAATGTAAGCTGTTAAAGCGAGCTGCTCTGTGATCCGGCAGGAACTGGGAGACTAGTCAGGATCGAGGGAACGATGAATGCAGCAATGTACAGAGACATCCTTGAAGAAAACCTTCTCCAGAGCGCTCTGGACCTCAGACTGGGGTGAAGGTTCATCTTACAACAGGACAACAACCCTAAGTACACAGCCAAGATAATGAGTGGCTACAGGACAACTCTGTGAATGTCCTTAAATGGCCCAGACTTGAACCCAATTGAACACCCAATTGAACATCTCTGGAGAGATCTGAAAATGGCTGTGCACTGCAAAAAAGAATGGGAGAAACTGCCCAAATATAGGTGTGCCAAGCTTGTAGCATCATACTCAAAAAGATTTGAGGCTGTAATTGGTGCCAAAGATGCTTCACCAAAGTATTGAGCAAAGCCTGTTGTATTTATGTAGTTTTTTTTATTTTTAATACAATTGAAAATATTTCAAACAAATTTATTTTCATGTTGGCATTATGGGGTTTTTCTTGTAGAATTTTGAGGAAAATAATGAATTTAATCCATTTTGGATAAAGGCTGCAACATAACAAAATGTGGGAAAAGTGCTGTGAATACTTTCCGGATGCACTGTATATGTGTGGTACTGGTGGGAGCTAGTTAAATAATGAGCAGCTTTGGTTCAAAGGGGAGGGAGGAGGATTATAAGACCCTCCTCTCCTGGACTAAAATGGCTCGCGCTGATTTCGCTGCACACAGTGAGCTTCTCACAATGTGCATTAGAAGCTGCAGCAAGTTAGACAGAGCTCCGCCTCATTTCCTGGCTGGAGGACGCCTGGCGCCAGCCATTTGAGGGCTTGAAAGTTTTTGATTGAGCGCTGACATTGGCACACTGGAGACAGTTCTCACCGGAGGCATGCCTTGAATGTGATCATTTATTCATAGAGCTAACTCTGCTTCAAGTAAGCAGACAATGATCCTTTGATGTATAACTACGAATGTTCTCTATTCTCAGGCCTACTCTCCCACCATCAAAACAAGCCAACAAGAACCTCATCCTGAAGGCCATATCTGAAGCTCAGGAATCTATTACCAAAACCACCAGTTACTCTACAGGTATGGGGGGTGATCTATGTGAAGTGTGATTGTCCTGACCTGGCCACAGAGTACAGTACATGTTAGATAAGTTTGCTTTTGTCCAGCCCTTGGGACACTATTCCTTTCACTGATATGGGGCACCCTTCCTCCCACGGGCACTAGCCATGGTGGAAAACCTTCCTCCCACGGGCACCAGCCACGGGGCACCCTTCCTCCCATGGGCACCAGCCACGGGGGAAACCCTTCCTCCCACGGGGCACCCTTTCTCCCCCCTACTGACCACAGGTGCTATGTAATCTTTTTTTTTTTTTCCTCCAACTGACCACAAAGCTTGCGACATTGTCCACTTACATTTAACAAATGTTAAAATAATGAATGCGCTTGTCTTCTAGGTAAGGGCGTCTACCATTTTATAATGGTTTTATTAGTACTCCCTTCCTGCCCAACCTGCGTGCTGAAGGCTGCGTGCGGTTCTGTGATACATGCTGCATTGGCCCCAGGGTGGATTTGATTTAAATCACAATTTAAATCGCCTAGTAAAAAGGCTTGATTTAAATCAACATAATTTAAATCATTATTTTTTAAAGGGCTACTGTCATCTCTGTCCCGCAGTGGCTCCTCCTCTGACCTGCTGTTGACTCACCGACAGTCTCATTCACTTTAATGGGACGGCTGGTGATGCGACAGTGACACCACAAGGGGAGGGACGTGGCGGCAGCAGGTGAGTGGATCCCCGCTAACAGGCGCTGCCATGATGGATCTGAAATGACATGTGCTCTTTAAATGTAAAGACTTATTCTAGCTGGTAGTTAGAGTCTTTAATATTTGCAAACAAAATGAAGGTTTTCTAAGAATAATAAGCTGTCAGGTTAGTTAAACAGCGATATCAGAACCGATTCAATGGATGGACTTGTGTCTTTTTTTCAACCTGACTAACTATGTACAGGGGGTCCCCGAGTTACGAACACCCGAGTTACGAATGACTCCTACTTACGAACGTCCTCAAATGCCGGCCACTTGTGCTCTACGATACCTTTTCAAGCAGCTCTGACACATTCCACACTGCCGTACTACGCCCCAGATAACATAACAAGCGCCCGGAACATCCCACATCAATGCACAGGCGGCAGTTACACTTACGAATGCAGTGTTCCGACCGGAAGTTACACTTACAAATGCAGTGTTGCGACTTACGAACAACTTCGACTTACGAACAAACCTACCGTCCCTATTGTGTTCGTAACTCGGGGACCCCCTGTATACAGTTTGTAGTGTACATAGATTTGCAAAACAAGGAATATTCCTTTATCCCATTAACTTTTTTTTTTTTTTTAATCTCATGGTTACTGTGAAATGGTGTGAATGCATCAATGCAGTGCATGTTATCTCAGCCTGCAGAGCTTGGATTCATTGAATGAGTTGAACAAAAATGTAAATATTGCAGAATATACAGCCTCATGCTACATAACTAAGCTCAATTTCATGCTGAATAAACTAAATTATTAATGTATCTGAAATGGAAGACTATGTTGGATAGATGTTTACTCCAAAAGCATTTTATAAAATAAATTGGATTAAAATAAAAAAAAATCTATTTTCAATCCCAAAAATATGATTTAAAAAAAAAAAAAAAAAATATGATTCCCCCCACCCCTTCTTTTTTTTTTTTTTTTTTTTCTTTTAATCATTGATTTATATCTACCCTGATTGGCCCTTTTGCAGGCCCCAGCAGTCATTGGTGGAAGCATTCATTTGTAAAGTTGCTTTAATATCATTCTCATGTGGGGGCCCCGTCAGCATCTTCTACTTGCCCTCCCTTCATTTCATGCTGCTCTTACTGCTGTGAGTGGAGCACCCGGTACTCTGGTTATGAATGATCATGTGACTCACTCACTCCACTTCCTCTCATGGTGGCGGAAGTAATTTTTGCTTGGAAACCCAGTGCTGTAAATTTTTTTTATTTTTTTAAAAAATACATAAGTTTAAGTGGCGTTTGGTAGTTTATAAAAAAATGTTTTTGTCTATTTTTGCCCTGCCAAGCTCCCCCAAAGCAGATGGTTCCCGTGGCTCCACGATCTCGTCCGCTCCCCGAAGAGCAACTGATCCTGATGAGGAGTCGGGCCTCCATGTTCCGTTTTCAGGAGGAGACGGAGGAAGCGCCAGACATCAGGCAAGGTACAGGCAGTGTTCATTTTGACTTCAAATTTCCATTTTGTTTTTTTCATAGCCTTTTGCCAAAAATTCAGTTTTAGTCATCTGAATTGTTTGTCATATTTTAGTTAATGAAAATATTTTATTTGGCAAAATTACCACTGGGTACAGGAAACAGAACATACAGTGCATTTGGAAAGTATTCACAGCGCTTCACTTTTTCCACATTTTGTTATGTTACAGCCTTATTCCAAAATGGATTAAGTTCATTATTTTTCTCAAAATTCTTAATTCCCCATAATGACAACATGAAAGAAATTTATTTTGAAATCTTTGCAAATTTATTCAAAAGAAAAATAATCCCATGTACATATGTATCACAGGCCCCTCCCATGTACATAAGTATCACAGCCTTTGCTCAATACTTTTGTGAAGCACCTTTGGCACCAATTACAGCCTCCAGTCGTTCTGAGTATGATGCTACAAGCTTGGCACACCTATTTTTGGGCAGTTTCTCCCATTCTTCTTTGCAGGACCTCTCAAACTCCATCAGGTTGGATGGGGAGTGTTGGCGCACAGACATTTTCAGATCTCTCCAGAGATGTTCTATCGGGTTCAAGTCTGGGCTCTGGCTGGGCCACTCAAGGACATTCATAGAGTTGTCCCGTAGCCACTTCTTTGTTATCTTGGCTGTGTGCTTAGGGTGGTTGTCCTGTTGGAAGATGAACCTTCATCTACTTCAAGTACTGAAGTTTGGTGCTATTCCACGAGTGTGCGCAATTTTAAAGCGTAAAATGTTAGGTATCTATTTACTCAGGGTAACCTCTTTCACGTTCTACAAAAAAATCAGGGTCAACTATAGCGTGTGTGTTTTTGGGTTTTTTTTTTTTTTTTTTTTTTTAAACTTGTTTGAAAAATTGCTGTGCAAGTAACGTGTGACATAAGAAATTGCAACGATTCCAGCGGTAGTCAGCTCTCCAGTGCTTTCCATGCCTGTGATAGTGTTACACTGCTGGGAGATAAAGGCATTACTTCTTCATGCTGAAGTCCATTGTTACCGTTCTGGTGACCTGTGGAACTTCAGCTTCTAGTAGTGTTGCAATTCCCTGAGAGTGCGTCTTACAAGCTTTACTTGTTTGGTGCTAGTTTGGGACTTTGTACAGTTAAGCCACATTTTGCATGATAAAGATTATTTCATAGTGCCGGTCCACAGAACTGATATCCAAGCATCTTCTGTAGTTGGACACTAAACAGACTGGTGTATATGGGAAGGCTGGTAACTGATGTAACCATTTGCTATATTTAATTTGTAATGTGTAATAAAAAAAAAAGTTGCAACAACCACCATTCTATAGCTAGGGTCTTTGCTAAAGAAGTGAGACCCCCCTCCTAATGACTACAGTGGGTGTAGTTATAATAAGCCTGGGGATTAGTCATTTACTCACCACTTCAGAGTTTAGGTTACGATGTCTATTTAGCTCCACAGGCTGGGGTTAATTTTGTCTCCTGTAGATCTGCTGTTGGTGGGTACATTGGCTTCCAGCATGATCCAAAATGGCTTATATTCCTTTATACAGGAAAATCGTCAGGAAGTATCAGGGTGCACAAGGTATCGCTTCATTTTTTGAAGAGCCCCCCCCCTTTTCTTACTGTATGATTACCAGAATGCTTTGTGTTGCAAATCCTCACTTGGGTCTCCACCTTTCTCACCTCCATTGGTGTGTAGTTATCGAAAAAATAACGTTCCTCCCCCCCTCTTTCATCTCACTCCAACCCCAGGGTTCTTGTCTGTCCAGTCGTCCATATCTTCTATGGTGGTCATCCCACATTACCTTTCTTGTTTTTAATTTGCTGACCGATGCAGAGCTGTGGGTTGAAGGCATTTATTATACCTATATTGATTGCAAAAAGCACTATCCCTGAGGAAGGAGTCGAGATTACTCCGAAATGTGTTGCATTTGTCAATGCAGTCTTCTATGTAACATTGTTTTGTTTGTTTGTTTTTTGCCACGCACAATAAGGCAATAGATGGTCGGTCTGTTACATTGAACTTCCTGGAATGCCCATATTAGGAGTTATACTTCCTGGGCATAGAACTCCGTGTACAGGGAATAAAATCTTCATATTTCTTGAGAGATATTGTTGATGAATATTACTGTCCCATTTTAAGTAGTCCAAGATATATTTTCTCAGTTACCCTATGCCCCTAATGGACATAGGGTGATTTAGACATAAATGGTGCATGGGGAGCTGAAACAAGGGTACCCTATACTTTCCAAGGGATTCTGGGTTCCACGGACCCTCCCTGTCACATTGCCCAAATGCTGCTGATACCGAAACCAATACTTTGCGGTGCAATTTGCATCCATAAAAAATGAATGGGCGCAAATGGCATTGCAGAGAATTGCATGAGATCTCTCCCCCCCCCCCCCCCCCCCACTGTCTGTGTGTATAGAGAGAGACGGAGAGATTTAAAAAAATAAAATAAATTGAACACGCACTAGAGGCGCTTACAGGGCCGGAGGAGATGTTGGAGGCAGTCCGCCCCAAGCTGATATATAATTTCCGCCCTACATCCATGGGGTCCCAGAACCTCACCTCCAGCGGCCGTGATTTGCTATCGTGGGCGGACTGGGAAACCTATGTAGATTATTTTGCAAGTGGCATCTGGCCAGATATGTACTGTGAGTTCTAACATATTTTTTTTGTAAACTGGGCACTAGATGACACTTTAGTTGTTTTCTACACACAGTAACAGTGGGGGAAATCTCATGCGGTTTGGACAGGAATCGCACCGTTTTTCTGTTCAAATCGCATGTTATTCTTTGCAGTGTGCGCCAGTTTTTTTTTTCGTATTGATGCAAATCGCACCACAAAGTATCGGTACTCGTTCTTTCCGATTTAAAATAAAACTGGTTTGGGTGCAACCCTAGTAGTTATATCACCCAGTATGTGGTATAACCCGACCGTATCTGAATTTGTGCCTATCAATGAACTCCAAGAAAAGGATTTTACGGTTGGTACAAGAATCCTATTTTCTTGAATGACAGCTTTGCTTTCTGGTTGATGGAATCCTTTATAGTCCTGTAATTTTTAGTATTTGATGTCTTTCCAGTTGAACAGCGTAGAATGGACATCCTATCTAGATTGCAGCCAGAACCAGTGGAGATGTCAAACACCTGGGGACAAGGTTTGTAACTTCTCCTTCTCTATATCATTGCCATTTTGCCTTGTATTGTTTATCCTTGCCTGGGTCTCCACCATCCTCACCTCCTCCGTTCTATAGTTTGGTATATCACACAGTATTTATAAGGCAATAGATGGGCGGTCGGTCTGTTACATTGAACTTCCTGGAATGCCCATATTAGGAGTTATACTTCCTGGGCATAGAACTCGGTGTACAGGGAATAAAATCTTCATATTTCTTGAGAGATATTGTTGATAAATATCATTGTCCCATTTTAAGTAGTCCAAGATATATTTTCTCATGGGGTGATTTAGACATAAGAGGTGCATGGGGAGCTGAAACAAGGGTACCCCATACTTTCCATGGGTTTCTGGGTTCCTCGGGCCCTCCCGTCACATCTCTCCCCTTTCGGCAGGAGACTAACACAGGAGGAGCCCCCAGATGGGTTGACTCCGAAGTTAGTCAGTAGTTCCAGTCCCTCAATGCCGGTATCCACACAGTTCCCCAAATAAATTTTCCCAAACAGAGCATTACTCACCCAGCCAACCTCTGCCTCTCTGAGAACATACCCGCTGCTGGGGAGAGTCCTGGACTGGCCCTTCTCCCTGGAGTCCTCTCAGCCGCTGGAGAGAAGACAGGGTGACTAGGCTCACTCCGTCATGCTGTTGGGGGTCTGGGCCGACTGCCCATCATCCCTGGTGTATACACGTGGAGACTAAAGTCCCATCCACTTGTGGTAGATGAAAATCCCCCAGTGCTTGCAAGGCTGACATCCTCCTGTCTGTGTCGCACCATTTTCTGGGGTTGTGTCAGTGAAGACCGAAGTCCTATCTACTACCACAGGAACTCCCTCTTCTGTTAGTTGAGGGCAGAGGCCAGCAGCACACTCTACTGTGTTGCCAGCTCTTCTGCAGGGTTGCTGTGAGTGGAGACTGCAGTCCCATCCCCTGATATCAGCTCAAGCTGCAGTTGTGTGCAGAGGCCAGTGGCATTCTGCCCTGCTGCCAGTGATTCAGCTGAGAGTAAAAGCTTTACTACCTCAGCTTGTCGCTGTGTAGAGGGGTCAACTGCCCCGGCTCCCTGGAACTCAACAGTTGTTGCCGGTGCTGGGCAGAGGTTGGTAGCACTCTGCCCTGTTGCCAGCACTTCTGCAGGGGACTCTACACCCTTCGCTCCGGTTAACCGTTGTGGCAGGAGGCTGGCTTCCTCCACTCCCAAACGGTGTAGCTGCCATTGGAGAGGTGAGCCGGCTGCTTCCTTTTCCGTTACCTCATCTGGCTGTTGGGACGACATGTCTATGGTACTGTCTCCCATGTGCATTGATCTTTGCTGGGGAGCAAAGACCGCTTCCTTCACCCTGGCCGACTGTTGGGGAGGGACGATGAGCACCTCCTCTCCCTCCCCCCCCCCCCCCCCCCTGTATCTGCTACTTGGAAGTGATCGCCACCTTCCCACCCTGAGCCTCCGGAACTGCCACAAGTGTGGGGCAGAGGTCTTGGACCCTCTGTCCGGTGACCAGCGCTTCAGCTGGGGAAGTTCCTTGTAACTCCACAGATACTGCTGTTGGTGCTGGGCAGAGCACAGTGAAGTTTGGCTCTGATACCGGCTCATCAGGTTGTTCTTCCTCAGCAGAAAAGTCAAACAAATCCCCTGTGTCTGCAACTGGTGTCTGGGGATAGAGGTTCACCATCTCCTGTCCGTGGAACCCAGAAGATGCTATCAGTGCTGGGCAGAGGTTAGCAAACTCTGCCCTGTTGTCTGCCATCCCCAAAGCTGAAGTGCTATCTCCAGATTTTCCACTGCCGATTTTTCAGCCCGGATTTCAGAGTTGTCAACTGGTATCTCCTGATAGTCCCAGGCAAAGGGAGCCCCACCCTGCTGCTGAGCAGAGTCTAGCAGCTGTCTGTAGGTGATCTCCAGCTCCCATTCCTGAATGGCTAGAAACTCCAAATCTTCCTGTGCCCTTCCGAGACATTCAGTCTTCACTCTCTATGCTCCATTATTTCCTCCAAACGCCACTCCCGATCACTCCCAAAGTCAGGGTCTCTGTACAGCCTCCAATACAACAATCCCAGGCCATCATAGTCAAAGCCTTCCGTGGGGCTGTCATCCGCTGACCACGGGCACTCTTGGGCTACATACCACCGGAGGGCTCTGTAGCTCTCGTCCAACCGCATCTCTGCCCGAATAAGCCTGCCTAACTCAGCTGTCCACTTCTGCTTCGATTGTTCCCCCAATAACAGCATTCGTACATCATACTGCGGCCAGTACCTTACATAGATGGAGGGGAGAACTTTTCCCTGGTGTTTCTGCTCGAGAGCTAGCGCTTTCTTCCAGAGTTCGCAGAGGATAGAATCAGACAATCCCAGCAGGACCTGCTCTGATACTGGTCTTCTATGCTGTATCTGCATCTCTAGCAACCTCCTTCTGAATTCCTCTTGCATGGCGGCTGGTATCTGTACCTCTCCTCTCCTTTCAGTTGGTGCTGCTGTGACTTATGCTGCTGCAGCACCTCTTTGCTGTAGCCAATTTGTGTCCACAGCCACTATAACTAGGTCTATGATCTCCGCTGTAGGGTTAGGACCATAATGTGCCAGTCTTATGTTAACGGCCCGTTCAAAACTTGCCTCTTCGAGTGTCCTGTCTGTTACGCTGGGCCTTTCGGTTATGTTGGGTCTTTCGGCTCTATCCATTTAGACTAGTTCTGCGATTATGTCCCTCTTACGGTTGTTGGCCGGTCTGCGCCGGTTCTCCAGTAAGACCTTGAAGGAAGAGCGCTTTAGCCGTTCATACTGTGCTTCCATTGGCCTGTGTCCTCTTGTAGCTGTCCTTCTGGCAGTGGGAATCATCATACAATTACAGGGTCAATTAGCACAAACCACAATGAAAGATCCTTAGAAGTTATCCTAGACTCATTTTACATTATAACAGACAGACAGGTGGTTGGAGTTGATGACATTAGCATCGTTAAGCAATAGACAGTCTGTCGGTTAAATTGAACTTCCTGGAATGCCCATATTAGGAGTTATACTTCCTGGGCATAGAACTCAGTGTACAGGGTATAAAATCTTAATTTCTTTATCGTACACCACGGGACACAGTCATTACATAATGGGTTAAGGGTCACCAGCGGTGATTGGACACTGGCACAACCAATGGAAGACAGTTCCCCTCCATATAACCCCTCCCATCAGGGAAGTACCTCAGTTTTTTCGCCAGTGTCGAAAGGTGTTGGACGCGTTAGGAGGTGCTAAAGGAAAGCTCTACCAAAGAGACCCTCTGGGGGTAAAAGAGCTATGCTTTCGGATCCATCCAAGACGCCTACAAATGAGCTGAATCTGGATGGGATCCGGGCCTCATCCATGAGGCGTCGCCTGTAATGTCTCTCTTCGGAGGACTGGGCTCTAAGATCCAGCACTTTCGCTATTTCGCTATAAAGTCCTGGTAAGAGTCTTGTACAAGGCCCAGGGGAGAGGTATCCTTTAAATAGGAACCCATATCCCTGAAGGTTGGCACACATAGCCCACCGTGAAGGGTGAAGTTTGGTATCTGTCTGAAATCTTTCAGCAGAAAAACCTGCGGCGTGGATAAGGTGAGATTAGAAGGTCCATAACTAGGTTGGGACCTTTTTCAAAAAGTGGATGTCTTCTTTTTTTCCACCACTGGGGGGAGTAAAGAGCTGAATATACTCACCTCACTCTGTTCAGTGTCGGCTTCGGCGAAGTACACTGCTCGTCACCTCCGCTGCTGAGCTTGCTGGGGCACCCCGATCCTCCTTTCGGTGGCCGACCAGACACCTGCAGATGCAGGTAAGTGGGAACAAGGGCTGATGAGAGTCCTCTCTCACTATGGCCACCGCCATAGCGCTAAGGGCCGCGCGCGCGCGGGAGTGCGCTTTATCGGAGGGGGGGGGGCGAAGGCGTGCGCGGGCACGTGGCGCGCGCAGGCACAGAAACGGCGCCAAATTTAAAAGACTGTCAGTGTGAGAAGCACTGCAGCAGCAAGCAAGCTCGTTAGTTCTCTTATTCCTGGCAGAGAAACACAGCAGCTATACAGGGACGTAAGACTCCATGTGGTTGGATTGGGTACTTCCTAGAAGACATCCATGTTATGCATAGTTATGTGTTAAAAGTTGCATACTTAATGTATTTGCTAAACTAAACACGGTAGTATATGCATTTAGGTACCTTGTATTTTGTCTAAACAGTAAGCCTTCCAGGGGAAGTAATACGGACAAAAAGAGATAAGAAAGCACCACCGCCTGAGAGGAGGCTCTAACTGTGCTGACTCGGTACCTTTCTCTCCTGTGTTGCTAAATGCACCTGTTCAGGATGAGCCATTACCTCTGTCAGGTATGGCGGCTTCCCGAGTGAAGCCTGGGCCTGTATATGTCACTGAGGACACTTTATCAGCTGCCCTAAATAATCTGGAGGAAAAAATTGCTACCTTAATCGCTAAGTCCTCTAAAAAGGGACAATAAGCGAAGCAGGTCTCTTCCAGTATTGGACCTCCCTTCAGAAGTACCTGAGGGAGGAGGATGAGGAGGAGGAGGCTACATCAGCAGAGGATGAGGAGCCAGATTTTAAGGTCACAGGTACAATGCTTGGTGGTCAGAAATCCAGGACAATTGGGTAGTATCCACAATATCCTCAGGGTACAAACTGGAATTTCGAGAGATCCCACCTTCTCAATTCCGAGGTTCAAGACTCTCCAAGGATCCACAAAAAAAGAGAATCCTTCTTCAAAGGTTTGAATCACTTAATGGCTCAAGGGGTAGTTACAGACGTACCCCAAAAAAGAGCGAGGTTCAGGTTTTTACTCAAACCTCTTTGTGATTCCAAAGCCAAATGGAGATGTCAGACCCATCCTGGATCTAAAATCCCTAAATCGGTTCCTGAACGATCGCCATTTTCGAATGGAAACGATCCGATCCGTGGCCGCCACTTTAAAGGGCGGAAAATTCATGGCGCCCATAGATATCAAGGACGCACATTTACACATACCCATCCTCCCCGCTCACCAAAGATTCCTAAGGTTTGCGGTAGAAGATCGCCACTTTCAATTTGTGGCTCTGCCGTTTGGTGTAGCCACCGCGCCCATAGTATTCACAAAGGTGCTAGCTCCTCTGTTAGCAAACCTAAGAACACGGGGCAGTGCGGTAACAGCCTATCTGGACGATCTACTAGTAATAGATCAGTCAAAGGAGGGATTGGGTCACGCTGTACACACTACAGTAGGATACCTGGAGCATTTAGGATGGATTATAAATTTACAAAAATCCTCTCTCCAGGCCCAAAGAAGGATAGTGTACCTGGGCATGATCATAGATACAGCCCAAAACAGGGTATACCTGCCAGAACCGAAGATACAGTCTCTGAAAGACCTGATCCATAAGGTCAAAGCAAACAAGAGGCCGTCTATTCGCCTTTGCATGAGACTATTGGAAAAGATGGTAGCCTCCTTCGAGGCGGTCCCTTACGCCCAGTTTCATTCGAGACTACTTCAAGGCAATATTTTAGCTTCCTGGAACAGGAAGAGCCAAGCTCTGGATATACCCATGCGCCTGTCCTCACAAGTACGCCACAGCTTCGATTGGTGGCTAGAAGCCAAGAATTTACGGAAGGGAAAGTCCTTCCTCCCAGTGGCCTGGAAGGTGGTATCTACGGATGCCAGCCTATCAGGCTGGGGTGCAGTATTCGAGGAGGCTTCTACCCAGGGACCTGGGCCAAGACTCAGGGGATCCTGCCCATCAATGTGCTAGAGATCCGGGCGGTATATCTAGCCCTCAAAACCTGGACATACAGGTTACAGGGCTACCCAGTTCGGGTTCAATCCGACAATGCTACTGCAGTAGCTTACATCAATCACCAAGGAGGCACCCGCAGTCGGGCAGCCCAAAGAGAGGTGAACCGGATCTTGGCATGGGCAGAAGAGCATGTACCTTGCCTTTCTGCAATCTTCATGCCAGGGATAGAAAATTGGCAAGCAGACTACCTGAGTCGTCAGCAGCTGCTACCAGGAGAGTGGTCTCTTCACCCCGAGATCTTTCAGGCCATATGTCTGAGATGGGGAAACCCAGATGTAGACCTGCTAGCTGCCAGGTTCAACAAGAAATTGGACAACTTTGTGTCCAGAACGAGAGATCCTCTAGCCTACGGGACAGACGCTCTAATAATACAGACGCTCTAATAACTCCATGGAATCAGTTCTCACTGATCTATACATTCCCTCCGATCCCTCTTCTACAAAGACTGCTTCGCAGGATCAAGGAGGAGGGAATACCAGTAATCCTAGTGGCCCCAAACTGGCCCAGGAGGCCTTGGTACGCCGAGATTGTAAAAATGTCGATAGGAAGGCCCTGGAAGTTTCCACTTCGACACGACCTGCTGTCACAGGGTCCAGTATTCCACCCTTCCTTACAAAGGCTAAAGTTGACGGCCTGGCTGCTGAGACCCACATTTTTAAAAAGAGAGGGGTCTCTGGTCCGGCTCTTTCTACGCTCATTAATGCTAGAAAGCCAGCCTCCAGACTCATCTATCATAGAGTCTGGAGAGCATACGTTTCCTGGTGTGAATCCAGATGTTGGAATCCTCAGAAATATGGAATAAGTAGGATTCTTGCTTTTTGCCAGTTAGGAGTGGATATGAATTTAGCCCTTAGCACCATCAAGGGGCAAATATCGGCTCTATCAGTCTTCTTTCAGAGACCATTGGCATCTCACTCCCTAGTTCGGACATTCATTAAGGGGGTACTGAGGATAAATCCTCCAGTTAGGACTCCCTTGTGTCCATGGGATTTGAATTTGGTATTGTCAGTGTTGCAAAAGCAACCTTTTGACCCTATTCGCCATATTCCTTTAATTATATTGAGTAGGAAGTTGGCCTTTCTGATTGCTATAGCTTCTGCTAGGAGAGTATCAGAGCTAGCAGCTCTTTCTTGTAAAGAGCCTTATCTAATTTGTCACAAGGACAAAATCGTACTACGACCCCATCCGGCTTTTCTACCTAAGGTGGTGTCGGCTTTTCACTTGAATCAAGACATTGGTCTGCCTTCCTTTTTTCCAAACCCGCGGACGGCGGGGGAAAAATTATTACACTCTCTAGATCTAGTGAGAGCGGTAAAGGTGTATCTGCAAGCAACCGCTCAGATACGTAAAACAGATGTTTTGTTTATTTTACCAGATGGGCCCAAGAAGGGCCAAGCGGTATCAAAATCCACCATTTCCAGGTGGATTAGACAAGTAATTATTCAAGCTTATGGTTTAAAGAACAGGACTCCTCCTTTTCCTGTTAAGGCGCACTCTACCAGGGCGATAGGTGCTTCATGGGCAGTGCACCACCAGGCTTCGATGGCTCAGATCTGTAAAGCTGCAACTTGGTCTTCAGTCCATACATTTTCCAAATTCTATCAAATAGATGTGAAAGGACTTGAGGATTCCGCCTTTGGGCGAAGTGTGCTGCAGGCAGCAGTATAGGGCTTCTGGTCCGCAAGCGGCCTGTTTTGATCTGTGTCTCCCCCCCTTCATATGAGCATTGCTCTGGGACGTCCCATTATGTAATGACTAGCTCTGTGTCCCGTGGTGTACGATAAAGAAAATAGGATTTTTATAACAGCTTACCTGTAAAATCCTTTTCTTGGAGTACACCACGGGACACAGAGGTCCCCCCCTTCTTATGGGAACCTTACTGCTTTGCTACAAAACTGAGGTACTTCCCTGATGGGAGGGGTTATATGGAGGGGAACTGTCTTCCATTGGTTGTGCCAGTGTCCAATCACCGCTGGTGACCCTTAACCCATTATGTAATGACTAGCTCTGTGTCCCGTGGTGTACTCCAAGAAAAGGATTTTACAGGTAAGCTGTTATAAAAATCCTATTTTCTTTCTCGTACATCACGGGACACAGAGCGACATAGTCATTACTAATGGGTTATATAGTTACCGTCAGGTGCTGGCACTGGCAACTTCCAAAACCGGAAGTACCCTCCCCTATATAAGCCCCTCCCATCCGGGAGCACCTCAGTTTTTTGCCAGTGTCTAAGGTGTTGGCCAAGAAGAAACATGTGTTTTTCACTGAGCTTGCGTACAGGTTCTTTTGGGCCTCAGTAAGCTATTCCGGATCCGACCAAAAAAGCTTCATAGCTAAACGGTCGGTACCCGGGCCTTGCAAAGAGAAGAGCAAGGTTCTGCCTGTAATGCTTCTCTTAGGAGAGCTGGACCCTGGGATCCAGAGCTCTGGTCATACCCACGACCAAGATGTTTTCTGTGCAGGGTGCTATACAGGTCCAGGGGAGTGGAATATTTGGGAACCCGGTCCCTGAAGGTTTGATTACAATGCCTGCCGTGATAGGTGAAGTTTGGGCTTTTGTGGACCAAACAAAGTCCTGCGGCGGGGAACAGGTAAGTGGGGGCCCCCAGGAACTTGGTTCTATTGGGGGACCCCCAAGCCTAATTTGTCTTTCTGTCTGTTACCTAATGGTATTCCCGCAAGATTCTGTGCGTGCCTGTAACTACTAAAAAAATGTAATAATTTTTAATGGTGGTCAAGAAAAAAAAAAAAAAAATGTTTTTTTATATATATTTAGTATATTAGACTGCGGTACCTGTGTTTGTCCACTAGAGGCCGCTGTGGAATGTTTTCTTGTCATGTGGACTAGTTTCTTCTCAGAGAGCAAAGTCCAGGCAGTTGGTGAGTTCTCCTATGGGAAACTGCTTCCTCTGCCATGTTGCAGTGCTCGTCCATCCCCCGGCCTGCGGCAAAGAGGGGCCCTGGCTCCTGTCCCTGGTTGCCATGTTTGAAATTAGCGCCGAGGGCGCACGTGGCCGCGCGCGTGCGCGTGCACGCGCCTCTATATATAGAGGTGAGCCGGGAAAGGGGGTGGAGCCTGGGGGATGACGCTCTGTGCGCGCCGCAGCGCTTCTGCGCATGTGCGGGCGTCCCAGCAGGTTTTAAAAAGCCACAATATTGTAGTAAGCTGGCTATGAAGTACAGAGACAGAGCTGGCAACATTTAAAGGCATACAGCAAGCGGTTGATACAGGAATCCCCTAGAAAGGCACATTAGTAGACACCAACTGTTTATTATAGCAGCATTTATGCTAGACTATTATCAGTAACTGGTGTATTTCGGCTGGAATACCTCAGCTTTGTGGCTTAGGAATATGCCGTCTAAAAACTCCGGGACTAGAAATTCCAGGAGGAATAGGGGGTCTCCATCGGGCTCTGAGGATCTTGGGCATGCTTTGGCTGCACCAGTCTCCCCTGAAGAATCAGAGGTTAGTGACCGTAGGGCACCCCCAGGAGTACCTGGTACTGTGGCTGTCCTCAGTTCACCTGCTCCTGTGTATGTAACAGAGGAGGTTTTTTCCTCAGCTCTGGGAGGACTGGAAGAGAGATTGTCAGCATTAATCGCTGCTTCCCTGTCACAGGAGAAAAGCGCTCGATCTCCGTCTCCTCCCTCAGAGTGCCTGTTAACAGAGCAACAGTCCCATACAGAGGTCGACCTACCTGAGGGGGATCAGGATGAGGTTGATTCGGTTGTAGAGGAATCAACAGTGGAAGAGCCGTTCTCAGCATCACATGCTGAGAGGTTATGGGTTCAGTCCCTGACTAATATGGTCCGATCAGCATTTAAAATGCCACTTGCGGAGCCATCCTCCACTTCTGTCTCCTCGTTGGGGTCGCTAAAAGCTCCCCAGACTGTTTGTTCCTTTCCGATCCATCCTTTACTGGAGGGGCTCATTTACCAGGATTGGGAGCATCCTGACAAAATATTTACTCCCCCCAAGAGATTTCCGGTGGTCTATCCCATGGAGGATAAGTTCATCAGAAAATGGAAGGTCCCTACAGTGGACGCAGCCATCTCTTGTGTGAATAAATCACTGACATGTCCGGTGGAAAATGTCCAAATGTTCAAGGACCCAATAGATAAAAAATTGGAGTCATTATTGAAATCTGCTTTTTCTACAGCAGGATTGGTGACACAACCAGCAGTGGCAGCTATAGGGGTCTGCCAAGCAGTGAAGGATCAGTTGAAACAGGTCTTAAGAGACTTGCCGGATCAGCAGGCTCTTGCCCTAGCTGATCTACCTAGAGCCTTATGCTTTGCGGTGGACGCTATAAAGGATTCAATCCATCAGGCCTCCCGCCTTACGCTGTCTGTAGTACATATGCGCAGGCTTCTATGGCTCAAAAACTGGTCTGCTGAAGCTCCCTGTAAAAAATTGCTGGTCAGCTTCCCATTTCATGGGGAGCGCTTATTCGGGGAAGACCTGGACAAGTATATCCAGAGAATTTCCAGCGGTAAAAGTACACTTTTGCAGGTTAAAAATAGAGTTAGAGGTCCCTCCTTTAAGAGGCCGGCTTCTCCAGTCCCTAGGACATCGGCTGTGAAACAGTTCCGACGGCCTCCCCGGTCAAATCCCGGAGGTAAAAATCAGGGACAGTTGCAGGGTAACGAGAAGCCCTGGAGCAGGAGAGGTACAAAACCTCCCCCAAAGTCAAATGCATGAAGGGTTGCCCCCACCCAATCGGGTGGGGGGAAGACTTCAGTTGTTCACAGAAACCTGGCGGGACACGATCCGAGACAGATGGGTGCTCTCCGCAGTAAATCTGGGATACAAATTGGAGTTAAAAAACTCCCCTCCTTCCCGCTTTATAAGGTCAAACGTGCCAAGGGATCCCCAGAAGAGAGGATCCCTCCTGTTGGCACTGGAACAATTATTGCTTCAAGCAGTAATTATAGAGGTTCCCCTGGAAGAATGGGGGTTCGGGTTTTACTCAAACCTCTTTACAGTTCCGAAGCCAAACGGGGACGTGAGGCCCATATTAAATCTAAAAGGGCTAAACAAATTCCTACATATCAGGACTTTCCGGATGGAGTCGATCCGATCGGTAGCCACTGCCCTACAAGGGGAGGAATGGTTAGCCTCGATCGACATCAAAGATGCTTATTTGCACATCCCCATCTTTCCAGCCCACCAAAAATTTCTACGCTTTGCGGTAGAAGGGCGCCATTTTCAGTTCAGAGCCTTACCCTTCGGTCTGGCCACAGCACCAAGAGTGTTCACAAAAATTCTGGCCCCATTATTGGCCAATCTAAGAACACGAGGTGTAACGATAATGGCATATCTAGACGACTTGTTGCTGATAGACCACTCAGTGGAAAAACTAGAAGTGGTTGTTCACGAGACAATCAAGTATCTGGAATATCACGGTTGGATTATCAACCGAGACAAGTCAGCCCTAAAACCAGTCAAAAGTCTGGAATACTTGGGGCTAAGGCTGGATTCAGACCAGAGAAAGATTTTCTTGCCTCAAGAAAAGGGGTCGTCTTTGAGAGATTTGATCCACTTAGTGGGTTCAAAAAGACAGCCATCCATACGCCTGTGCATGAGGCTGCTGGGAAAAATGGTGGCATCATTCGAAGCAGTACCCTACGGTCAATTCCATTCAAGGAAGTTGCAAAGGGCCATACTGTCAGCCTGGAACAAAAAAGTTCAGGCTCTGGACTTACCAATGTCCTTGTCCCCTTCCGTTCGCAGGAGCCTCCGCTGGTGGTTGGTTCCCCAGAATCTGGAAAGAGGGAAATCCTTCAGTCCGATTTCCTGGAAGGTGGTCACTACAGATGCCAGCCTTATAGGCTGGGGAGCAGTACTGGAGCAATGGTCTCTCCAGGGCAGATGGTCGGATGCGGAAAAGGCCCTGCCCATCAATCTCTTAGAGATACGAGCAGCCCGGTATGCCCTAGTAGCATGGACATCCAAACTCCAAGGGTCCCCTGTCAGAGTTCAGTCAGACAATGCCACAGCAGTGGCATATATCAATCGTCAGGGGGGCACCAGGAGTCGTGCAGCCCAAAGGGAAGTAAATTACATCCTGAGATGGGCAGAAAGATATGTCCCAGCCATATCTGCGGTATTCATTCCAGGGGTGGAGAATTGGAAGGCGGACTTTCTAAGTCGCCAACAATTATGCCCAGGGGAATGGTCCCTTCATCCCGAGGTTTTCCGGACAATATGTCAGCGGTGGGGAACACCGGATGTAGATCTGCTAGCATCCAGATTCAACACAAAAGTGGACAGGTTTGTCTCTTGGGCAAGGGATCCCCTAGCGTGCGGCTCGGATGCCCTAGTGTTCCCTTGGGATCAGTTCAAGCTGATATATGCATTCACACCGCCACAATTGTTACCTCGATTACTCCGCAGAATCAGGGTAGAAAAGAAACCAGTGATTCTGGTGGCTCCAGCGTGGCCCCGAAGAGCATGGTACGCGGAGATTGTAAAAATGTCTGTGGGGAGTCCTTGGACCCTCCCACATCGTCCGGACCTGCTTTCGCAGGGACCGTATACCACCCTTCCTTACCAGCCCTAGGTTTGACGGCCTGGCTATTGAAGCCCACATTCTAAAAAAGAGAGGGCTCTCTAATGCTGTGGTATCTACCATGATCAATGCCAGGAAGCCGGTATCCAGGCAGATCTACTATAGAATCTGGAAGGCGTACATCGCCTGGTGTGAAGCCAAGAAATGGCATCCACGTAAATACGTAATAGGTAGGATTCTGGACTTCCTACAATGGGCTGTAGATAGGAAGCTTGCCTTGAGTACTATCAAGGGTCAGATTTCGGCCTTGTCAATATTTTTTCAAAGGCCCTTGGCTTCGCATTCACTAGTCAAAGCCTTTATACAAGGAGTGATGCGTATTAGTCCTCCGGTTAATATTCCCATATGTCCATGGGATCTAAACTTGGTTCTGTCGGTTCTACAGAAACAACCATTTGAACCATTACAGCATATTTCCTTAGTGCTTCTCACCAGGAAATTGATTTTTCTAGTAGCCATTTGTTCGGCTAAAAGAGTATCGGAATTAGCAGCTATGTCCTGTAAGGAGCCATATCTGGTTATCCATAAGGACAGAGTAGTGTTACGTCCTCATCCAGCCTTTCTTCCTAAGGTGGTATCGAGTTTTCATTTGAACCAAGATGTGGTTCTTCCTTCTTTTTTCCCCAAGCCTACTTCGGTAGAGGAAAAGTTATTGCATTCTTTGGATGTAGTAAGAGCAGTTAAAGCTTATCTAAAAGCCACTGCTCAGATTCGCAGAACGCATACTTTGTTTATTCTGCCGGAAGGCCCCAGAAAGGGTCAGGCAGCGTCAAAATCTACTTTAGCCAAGTGGATTCGACAGGTCATAATACAAGCCTATAGCTTGAGAAGTAGACCGCCTCCGTTCAAAGTTAGGGCGCACTCCACGAGAGCAGTTGGAACTTCATGGGCAGTGCATCACCAGGCCTCCCTGGCTCAAATCTGTAAGGCCGCAACATGGTCTTCGGTACACACGTTTACTAGGTTCTACCAGGTGGACGTTAGAAGTCAGGAGGATGTCGCCTTTGGGCGCAGTGTGTTGCAGGCCGCAAAAGATCCTCATGTCTGATAGCGCTCAGCTTATATATGGTGTATCCCCCCCCTCATTTGGCATTGCTTTAGGACATCCCATTAGTAATGACTATGTCGCTCTGTGTCCCGTGATGTACGAGAAAGAAAATAGGATTTTTATAACAGCTTACCTGTAAAATCCTTTTCTTGGAGTACATCACGGGACACAGAGCTCCCGCCCCTCTTTGGGGACACTTATTGCTTTGCTACAAAACTGAGGTGCTCCCGGATGGGAGGGGCTTATATAGGGGAGGGTACTTCCGGTTTTGGAAGTTGCCAGTGCCAGCACCTGACGGTAACTATATAACCCATTAGTAATGACTATGTCGCTCTGTGTCCCGTGATGTACTCCAAGAAAAGGATTTTACAGGTAAGCTGTTATAAAAATCCTATTATTTCTTGAGAGATATTGTTGATGAACATTACTGTCCCATTTTAAGTAGTCCAAGATACTGTATATTTTATCAGTCACCCTATGCCCCTAATGGACATAGGGTGATTTAGACATAAGAGGTGCATGGGGAGCTGAAACCAGGGTACCTCCATACTTTCCAAG
The DNA here is from genome assembly GCA_029206835.1 of Rana muscosa. NCBI lineage: Eukaryota > Metazoa > Chordata > Amphibia > Anura > Ranidae > Rana > Rana muscosa. Next base: position 228,924,568 of record CM055126.1, read on the forward strand.
AGATTCTGGGTTCCACGGGCCCTCCCGTCACATCGCCCAAATGCTGCTGATACCGGAACCAATACTTTGCGGTGCAATTTGCCTCCATACAAAATGAATGGACGCAAATGGCATTGCAGAGAATTGCATGCGTTTTTTTTTCCTCCCCTCCCCCCCCCCCCGGTGTGTGTGTGTGTGTGTGTACAGAGATTTTAAAAAAATGAACTTGCACTAAATGTGCTCACAGGGCCAGAGGAGATGTTGGCGGCAGTCCGCCCCCAAGCTGATATAGTTTCCGCCCCACATCCATGGGGTCCCAGAACCTCATCTCCAGCGGCCGTGATTTGCTATCGTGGGCGGACTGGGACACCTATGTAGATTATTTTTCAAGTGGCCAGATATGTACTGTGAGTTCTAACCTATTATTATTATTATTATTATTATTATTTGTAAACTGGGCACTAGATGACACTTCAGTTGTTTGTTTTCTACACACAAGGACAGTGGGGGAAATCTCATGCGGTTCGGACAGGAATCGCACTGCTTTTCTGTTAAAATCGCATGTTATTCTTTGCAGTGTGTGCGCCAATTCTTTTTGTATTGACGCAAATCGCAGCGCAAAGTATCAGTACTCGTTCTTTCCGATAAAATAAAACTGGTTTGGGTGCAACCCTAGTAGTTATATCACCCAGTATGTGGTATAACCCGACTGTATCTGAATTTGTGTCCATCAATGGACTGCAAGAAAAGGATTTTACGGTTGGTACAAGAATCCTATTTTCTTGAATGACCGCTTTGCTTTCAGATTGATGGAATCCTTTATAGTCCTGTAATTTTTAGTATTTGATGTCTTTCCAGTTGAACAGCGTAGAATGAACATCCTATCTAGATTGCAGCCAGAACCAGTGGAGATGTCCAACACCTGGGGACAAGGTTTGTAACTTCTCCTTCTCTATATCATTGCCATCTTGCCTTGTATTGTTTATCCTTGCCTGGGTCTCCACCATCCTCACCTCCTCTGGTCTATAGTTTGGTATATAACACAGTATTTTTATAAGGCATATGACTTGCCTCTCCTCCAATCAGATTTCTTATTTCATAATCCTATGAAGGGTACTGCAGGCTTAACACTGAGGCCTTCTTTGTATGAAAAGATTGTAAAATGCAGGCGTAGGGTGGCGTAGACCATGCTGTGTCCAATGGCGAACTGATGGGGCTATCCGCTCACCTTTTTATAAATGGGGAACCTCAGTCAGTCGCTGAACCAGAACAAGTTTTGTAGGTTGGAGTTCCGTTATTAGCCAGGGAAGTGGGCACTGGCATCAAAGTTCATTCTCTCATTAAAGTTTTTCTTTAAAGTGAACTCTGAAGATCCCCCAATCATTCACGTGCCATAAATAATGATGGCATACATATAATTTTTTAATAAAATGTGTTTATTACAGGTATTTTATATAACATTGACACTTTACATATATATTGTATATTCAGATCAGTCCCTGCCCTCCATGGAGCTTACAATCTAAGGTCCCTAAGTCACATTCATACATACACGTTTAAATGGGAGCCATTTACGGGCAAGGGGGGACGGGCGAGAGGGCGGGCGTCTCCGTTGACGGGGGGGGGGGGGCGGGCGTTCATATTTTTGGGCTGGGCAGTGCTAGGAAGGGGGTGTAGCGGTAAAGCTGACTATGGGACTACAAGCACACCATGTGTCAGCACAGTGTCCTGTAGTTTTAAGCTCAGCAAACTAAGAGTTGCAAACAGATTACTTGAGCACTGATCTTTCTTACTTGGCATGACCAGAATGCTACAGGGGGTGGCAGGATCACCAGGTATTTGCTGGTAAATAAAAGTGTAGGGGCACAAGAATGTTACTTTTATAAAAAAATATGAATGTTTTTGTCCTTCCAGTCAATGAGCGTAGAATGGACATCCTCTCCAGATTGCACCCAGAGCCAGTGGAGGAGACCACAACCTGGGGACAAGGTTTGTACTGGTGGTGTTTTGTTTTTTTCATTTGTAAGGATGAAAGTGGGACGTAGGCAACGACCAATATATAGAATATTGAAATGTATACAGTATGTGAACTTTATCAGTGTTTGTTTTTTTAAATTATATTCCTTTGGTTCACATACACCGGCCAGTTATATCATTCTACAGCTTTAAAGCGGAGTTCCACCCAAAAGTGGAACTTGCGCTTTAAGCACTCCTCACCCCCTTACATGCCACATTTGGCATGTAATTTTTTTGTGGGGGCTTCGGTAGGAGTGGGACTTCCTATCCCACTTCCTCCTTCCGCCCAGAGACCGCCTCGGCGGCGACTCCTGACACCCTTAGGCAGCCCCTCCCTCTAGACTATCTCCTGGGACACGTGACAGGTCCCAGGAGCTCGCCTGTCCACTCGGGGACCGCGGCGCTGCTCGCGCATGCGCAATGCCTGCCCAGCCGTGAAGCCGAAAGCTGTAACGGCCGGGTGCCCACAGTGAATAGAGGCACCGGCGGAGAGGAGCGACGCTCCGGGCGGCCGCATCGCTGGACCGCGGGGCAGGTAAGTGTTTGTTTATTAAAAGTCAGCAGATACACTTTTTGTAGCGGCTGACTTTTAATAAACCTAAAAAAAGGCTGGAACTCCCCTTTTTTATTCCTACTTTTGTTTTTACTGCTTCCTGGATTGTCTTCCTGTGATTTGGGCAGCAGTGATAATGAAAAAGGTTTTAATGTAAAAATGTCATTTGCATGTTGCTGAGAGGAAGGTGGGAATCGGGGAAAGTAAAATGTACATAGATTAAATGTCAGCTTTACACCCAAGCTGCTTGCAGTGGTGATGAGCCTGACGAGTCAGTATTGGGGTGTGCTCATCTCTTCATCTTTTTGTCGTTTTGTATCAGATGCTGAAGGAACAGAAAGTATTCGGGCCATGGACAGCCGATCCTTCATCCTGAAAAGTCCAAAAGTATCCAAGACGTCCCCCTTGCAAACTCCTCCCATGCAAACCCCTCCCATGCCGACTCCTCCTATGCCGACTCTTCCCACAGCTGACAGTCCACAGCCGCTTGGAAGAATTACACAGCCCAGGTGGGGGAGCAATTGGGAGAGGTAGATGACAGAGAGTATTTCAGGAGAGCAGAGTTGGCTAGAGGAAGGAGCAGAGTCCTCCAGCATAGCAGAGTATTTCAGGAGAGTTGGATAGAGGAAGGAGCAGAGTCCTCCAGCATAGCAGAGTATTTCAGGAGAGTTGGATAGAGGAAGGAGCAGAGTCCTCCAGCAGAGCAGAGTATTTCCGAAGAGAGTTTATATATAGAGGAAGGAGTAGAGTCCTGCAGTAGAGCAGAGTATTTCAGGAGTCTTCTGTACAACCAGCCTGCCCATATATGTATAGAAATTCAGCCAATCCCTGCTGAAATTTCGATCCATGTATGGTCAGACTTAGTTTGGTTTTATATTCTAAGCAATAAAAAACAAAAACGTTTTTTTCATTTTAGAGAGAATCCAATACTTGAAAAGCCAGCAAGTCCCAAGTTTATTGTGACTCTAGATGGGGTCCCGAGCCCCCGTGCTTACCACTCTGAAGAAGAGATGGAGGTGGATCCGATGGACTACACAGAGGAAGGTCTGTACGCTGAACCTCAAAACCTGCTCGGCAGGGCTGAGCAAAGTCCTCTCATGCATCCGAATTCCCAGGATGTGCCCACTTCTAATGGTATGCCATATCGCATGTCCAGTGGTGTGGATATATAGTGCGGCTGCTATAGAAGTTGTGTATGCAAATCTATGTTTTATAGCTGCAATGAGCATTTAACCGAGCTACCCAATCGGGTTAGTTTTTCCATTTTTCCATCTGCATGTAAAAGTGATCAGTTAGAGCCTATTATATTATATTTATATTTATATATATATATATATATATATATATATATATATATATATATACATGCACACACGCGCACACACGCACACACACGCAATCTCTCACAGTGGAACCTTGGATTACGAGCATAATCCGTTCCAGGCGAATGCTCGTAATCCAAAGTACTCATATATTAAAGCAAGTTTCCCCATTGAAGTCAATGGAAACGAAAATAATTTGTTCCACATTGACTTCAATGGCATGCAATACCGCATGCGGCCAGAAGCCGGGGGCGCCGGAGAGCCTCGGAAACGGCCGGAAAGGCCCGAGGACGGTTCGGCAAACCTCGGAAAGACTTAGTTCACGAGCCTTTCCTAGGTCAGCCGAACCGTCCTCGGGCCTTTCCGGCCGTTTCCGAACGGCGCTATTCGGCTCCAGCACCCCCCCCCCACCTCAGGCCAAACGCGGTACTGCACCCGCTTTGGCCTGAATCCTGCTCGTTTTGCGAGACAACACTCGCAAACCGGGCTAGGATTTTAGCAAATACAGTGCTCGTATTGCGAAACGTTCGTTAACCGTGTTACTCGCCATCCGAGGTTCCACTATGTGTGTGTGCGCACGCAGGCACACGCACGCACACGCACACACACACACACACACTAAATATATATATATATATTATTTTCCTATCTCAACCCTTGAACCTCCTCCTTCCCCCCCCCCCCCCCCCCCATTTCTTCTTTCTGCTTTCTTTTTTATTTTTTTCTTCTTTTATCAATAATATAAAGCAGAGCTAAACACAGCAATATAACAGTTACATTTGGGACCTGCCTTGCATGATAAGCTGGGTACACGCTACAAGAAAATCTGAAGAAAAATTCTGTACGAAGAACGATCATCTGATTGTTAGTATAGTGCTTTCCACAGCTGATTCAAAATTTCCGGACAAAAAAAAACAAACAAAAGTGCAAGCTAGAAAATTTGTATTGTACGTGAACGCCATGTCCCATTTTTGCTCAGTGTGTACAGTAATCATAGAGAAAAATTTGCATGATCAGAAGCGAAGAACGACCATTAAGAAGGTGGCGACAAACAAAGAAATCGTACTCTGGAAAGAAACATTTGGCTTTGTCCGTGAAATTTCTTCCAAGTTAATACCTTTTGTGGAAAATTGGACGACCGGTCATCTGATTTTCTCATAGTGTGTACCCCACTATACTTATTACAGCTACAAGTGTGCTTATGTCAGCTCAAGCAAACTGCCATCAAATGTGTCGTGTCATAGCTGATCACACGTGTGACGCCACGGAAACTGCAAATCAAACAGAGGCTAAGATGGCTTTCTTGGCTCTAAAGCAGAGGTCTCCAAACTTTCTAAACAAAAGGCAAGTTTACTGCCCTTCAGACTTTAGGGGGGCTAGATGTTGGTGTCAGCGGGAGGAATAATGCCCCATCGTTGGCATCAGTAAGATGAATAGTACCCAATCATTGGTAGTGGAAGGACGTGAGCCACTGTTAATAAAATATTATTTTCTGCCCTATTGGGTTCCCAGCTGCCCACATCGCCAGCGGCACCACCTGATGGAACAGGTTAGAGTGTTTGACAGTGACTCCTGTCATTGCAATATACAGCAGGAAAGAACGGTCCCGCCCTCCATCTGGGCTGTTTGGATCAGAGAAAGCGTAAGCCATAGACATAAAAAAAGTTTTATTTATTATTATGGTTTGGAGCAAATGCACAAGCAGTGGTGACACTGCAGTGCAGAGGGTAGATGAGTCAACAGATCACTGTGTACAAGCAAGAGCAATTCACTAGCAAGATCGGTAACTAATCAATTCTATACATTAAAAAAGGCACAAAATGTTATACAATTATTTTTTTTTTGGGGGGGGGGGGGTGGTTACCTTTTTCTGTTGGAGATTACTGACTTTTTATACTTTTTTACTGCAGATGCTGCTGTTCCTGGAAGGGCAAAGATCCACGAGCGCTGCAAGTATTGGCCAGCATGCAAGAATGCAGAGCGCTGCGCCTATCACCACCCAACTACTGTATGCAAGTAAGTGATCAGATAAGAGGGGGAGACTTCACACAGACCTTGGCTCTAAACTAATGTAAAACACTGAAAAGAGTTTATATTTGAACTCCAGGCAGACAGTGAAATACACACATGCATTTCATCTGTCAGGGCTGTTTTTCCTGCCAAAGGACTTGTATTTCTACCCATCCAGTCCTGGAATCACCCAGCTCTGCCACCACACAGCAGAAGACCTGATTTTTTTTTCTCTGGTGTAGTTAAGTGGTGGTAAACTCCTGAATGTGTTTTTGTTGCCTACAGGTACAATAAACCTTATCTGTAGGTAAAATGAATATCTCCTATATGTGCACCATTTAGGAGATATTCCAGTGAACAGGCGCCAGTGACGTCACCGGCGCATGCGCTCTGAAAGAACAGGGAGCTGTGTGCTGTGGCTGAGACACCGCGCAGGAATGACGTCATGGCAGTTTGGATGTTCAAGTGGCCGCAGCCCACAAACCTGGAAGGAAGAAAATTTCCTTCCGGGTTCGTGACAGTACACCGCTGGAGGGCTTCGTTTTCAAGGCAAGTCTTTCATAATGTGTACCAGCACATTATGGCTTTACCTTGGAGGGAGTAAGTTGGGGTTTTGTTTGTAAGTTTACTACCGCTTTTTTTTTTTTTAGTGTACAGCAAACTTTATTGAGTTTCAAGGAGAGATCAAAATCAGGCTAAAAACTGATTCCTAATCAGACATTCCTTCCCAAATTGTCTCAGTGTGACTGTAGCATTTCATTTTTGCATCTTAAAATGTCAATTTAAGACACAATTTTATCCCCCACAGCTTTGCAAACTGACCTGCAGCTGTTCATTATAATTTTTTACCAGTTTGAACATCAGATTTCTAACAAGAACATGTGATTATATCGAGCACAGAGAGACATTTATTCTTTCTGTTTTTAACTGATTTATGCAACATTTGATTTCAAGTGGCATAGCACTCCACAAAAAAAGCATGCTTAACATTAAAGAGTTTTTGGTGTGTTTTACAATATCAACTTTTTTTTTTTTTTTTTTTTTTTTTTTTTTTTTGAGAAAAGTTTTTTATTGAACAATTTACATTTGGAACATAATTCTGCAAGTTACAAGGCAATACTGGAGAAATGCATAAAACAAGAAATGTGGCTTATACATATATAGGCACAGTAGATCAAAAAACTTGTTCAGATTGAACACTGGATTCAGTGACTATCAATAAGTGGAAAACCCTATGTCCACGCTATTCATGGAATTGCACGCTAGAAGGATGTATAGTATTACGGACCATCAGTGCATGTGTCTGCGGACTCAAGCCATCGATCCCAGATTTTGTAGTACTTATCTGGACAACCTCTGTTGATGTATATGAACTTTTTGTAGGGAAGAGTGTTATTTATATCTAGTTTCCAATCGTTGAAGCTTGGGGGAGTGGGTCTCATCCACTGTCTGGCTATAATTTTTCTAGCATTAAACAATGTTTCATGCAAGAATGTTTTAGTGAATTTGTCCATCTCAGAGTCGGGGAATATCCCCAGTAAGCATTGTTTGGGGTCCAGGGTCAATGGGGATCCCATGTCATCATGGAGGAAGTCAACAATCTGCTTCCACAGACCCTGAAGGACCGGGCACGCCCAGAGTAGATGGAAGAATGTGCCTGTCGTTTGGTTACACATTGTGCACAAGGTAGAAAACTGTCGTCTAAAGCGGGCGATTCTTAGGGGGGTGAGATACGCTCGGTGCACCACGTATAACTGGGTCAGCCTGTCAGAGAGCTTGGGGGATACAGTCTTGCACGAGTCTAGTGCTTCACTCCACTCCTCATCCTCCAGTGGGCCCACCTCTCTTTCCCATCTTGGTTTAAGGCTGTAAGCTAGCGTGGTAGATGATGGGGTGAGAAGCATGACATAAAAATCAGAGATCAGCTTTCGCGGGTCCACACCCTTAACCACTGCCATAATAACATTGGGCGTAGATTGTGGCAAAGGCTGGGGAAACTGAGCTTGGGCTGCGTGACGCACCTGGAAGAATCTAAAAAGCATAGAATTGGGCAGCAGGAACTCATTTTGGAGGTCCTCAAAGTTTTTAAGTGTGCCATCGGAAATTATGTGGTGCAAATAATATATTCCATATTCGCACCATATCTCTGTGTCAGGGATCAAGAGAAACTCTGAGAGTAGTCTATTGTGCCATAAGGGGGTATAATTGTTGTGTTTAGGGGTCGTTAATGTTTTAGTGGTGATGTCCCATACGCGCCTATATTGGTATAATAGGGACCCACGGTCTCTATTGGAGTTATTCCCACTATGTCCCACTGCAATTGCAGTGAGTGGGTCAGTGGTCAGTTGTGCCCACCGTGGACAGAGGAGGGTGAGGAATCTGAGTCTGTCGGTTTTATCTATGTGGTATAGTTGAGACAGTTGGGACGCAAGGTAATAAAGATTTAAGTCAGGGAGGGCTGTTCCACCTAGGTCAGTAGGGTTCTTAAGGACTCTCCAGGCCAGCTTGTGTCTGTTGTTACCCCAAATAAATGTCTTGAGTATGGCCTCCATTGACTTGAAAAATTTCAAGGGTAAGTATACGGGTGTGTGCCAGAGTATATACAATATTTTAGGAAATAATATCATTTTAACAATGTTAATACGGCCCCACACGCCGAGCGGCAGTCTCGCCCATACCTGGGTTCTAGACTTGATGAGATCGAAAAGGGGTTCTATGTTCAGGGATATATAGTCAGCCGGTGTTCTATTCACCAATACTCCAAGATATTTGATAGTGTTCACTCGCTGGAGTGGTAACTGTGCCTGTAGCTTGGGAGAGGGGAAACTATCCATAGGCAGTATTTGAGATTTCTCCCAATTAATTTTAAGGCCAGAGAACTGACCAAAGTGTTCAATTGTATGCAACGCCTTCCGAAGCGATGTGGCAGAGTCGGCCAGGTATAGTAGCGTGTCGTCTGCGTATAAGCTAATTTTTTCAGTCAGGGAACCAAGGCATAGACCCTGAATCTCGGGGTCCTCTCTAATGGAGATTGCAAGGGGCTCCGCCGCCAAGGCATAGAGGAGCGGAGACAGTGGGCAGCCCTGTCTAGTGCCCCTGGATAAGTCAAATGTCTGGGAGGCCCTCCCGTTGGCCACTACTTTACCCCTGGGTGCCAGATATAATAATTGAACCCACTTAATAAATTTAGGTCCAAAACCAAAGCCACGGAGGCATCCCCAAAGGTACCGCCACTCCACTGAGTCAAAGGCCTTGGCAGTATCCAAAGCCACCACCACCCGGGACCCAACATTAGTATGTGTCGCTTGTAAGTTAATATACAATTTTCTGAGGTTGAAGGAGGTGTTACGCCCCGGCATAAATCCAGCTTGGTCAGCATGGATCAGGGTTAGAATCACTTGGTTAAGGCGTAGGGCAAGTACTTTAGCCAGAATCTTTATGTCTACCTGGAGTAGCGATATTGGTCTATAAGATTCCGGGAGGCCTGGGTCCTTGCCTGGCTTAGGTATGAGGATAATTACCGCCTCGCCCATCGATGGGGGTAAGGTGAAATTGTCAAATAGATGGTTGAAGAGGGACAATAACTTGGGGGCAAGTATCTCGATGTATTGGGCGTAAAATTCTATGGGCAACCCATCTGAACCCGGGGCCTTGGATCTGGCGAAGCTCCCAATCGCTGTGGTTATTTCGTCGAGTGTAAGAGGTGCGTCTAGCATAGCCATTTGGGCATCGTCTAGCTGTGGAAAGATGATTTCCGCCAGTAGATCTTCCAATTGAGAGTCAGTGGTAGAAACCTGGGACGTATATAGTTGAGAAAAGAAGTCCCTAAATTCAGAAGTGACAGCCTGGGGTTCCGTAATCTTTTCCCCATTAGGACCAGTGAGGGAAATGACAGTAGGGGGTCTATCCTCACTATGTGCCAAGTAGGCCAACAGTTTACCCGCTCTCTCCCCATGTTCATACAATTTTTGTCTGGCAAAGAAAAGTTTTTTCCTGGCCGTCTCGTGTTGTAGCTGATTAACCACCCTGGTTTGTAACCTGAGTCGGGCAGCTCCATCAGGAGAGGGGTTCGACATGTACCCCTGTTCAGAGGAGGACAGATCCCGCATTGCCCCGTCCAGTATGGCTGATGAATTAGCCTTCAGCCTGTTGATAAAGGAGGTCAGAGTCAGACGTGCATGCAGTTTGAAGGCTTCCCATACTACGTCTGGGGATGCAGATCCGTCGTTTACTACCGCTTTTAAGTATTCTCTCCACCCAGAAAATGAAAATGAGTTTGAACATGGTAAATATTTAACCCCTAGGCGCTGACGGTATGCAGATTTGCAGCCTCTCGGCAGGTGGGCCTTGGCGCTGAGAGGTCGCATATTTGTGTACCAATTTGCAGCCAAAGCGGTGCCAAGAGCGCTTGCCCTGTATGCTCCTGGCACAGTTACCGGCAGCAAATGGAAAGCTCCCGATCACGTGACCGATGTGACAGCCGATCGCTGGTCACATGATCATAAGCTCCGCCTCCCGACATCTGAAACCCCTAAAGCAGGGGTCTCCAAACTATGGCCATCCAGTTGCTCAGGAACAACAATTCCCATCATGCCTAGTCATGTCTGTAAATGTCAGAGTTTTACAATGCTTCATGGGATCTGTAGTTCTGAAACAGCTGGAAGGCCGTAGTTTGGAGATCCCTGCCCTAAAGGGACGGGAGGTGCCAGTGTGAAGGCGTTAAAGTGATTTCTAAAAGTACAAGATTTTTTTTTTATCTTGATGCAGCTGCATGCAGCCCCTAATACTTACCTGAGCCCCATCTCAATCCAGTGATGTGCACGAGAGCAAATGGCGCTCTCCTCATGAGATGGAGGCAGCAGCGGGAGCCATTGGCTCCTGCTGCTGTCATTTACAACCAGTGTGTGGGGGGGCAATGGACACACAGAGCTGGCTCCAGAGCGAGTTTGCATGCATACCCTCGTAGCAAGTGGCTTGCTATGGGAGCATTTGGCAGGGGGGAGGAGCTGGGAGCTCCGGGGGGGGACCTGTGAAGAGGAGAATCAGGGCTGCTCTTTTCAAAACCATAACACAGAGCAGGTAAAGTATGACATGCTTATTTTTTTTATTATTTTTTTAATTGTGCCTTCAGAATTACTTACCTTTTCATATTAACTTTATAGTTCAAAGACTTTGCATTTCCCTAGTAAAATTACTGAATGATCCTCCCTGGTGTTGGGCTGACACCGTTCTGTACCTTTTTTATAACCGTTTTGTGGTGTCTCAGAGTTGTTTGTACCTGGAAGCTCATTCAATTGATCGTGCATTACATCTGTGGCAGTTGGACGCTTCCTTTTGACACGTGTACTAGAGCGCACTTTTGGACAGACCCCTGCAACGCATGTGGTCGAATAAAGTGAGCTGTGCCAAATGCATTAACCGGTAAGTGAGTCCAGGTTCACACTGCCCGCAACTTTGAAGTCGGACCCCAGCGTAAAGTCGGCACAACTTGCATGCGACTTCTTTAACAGAAGTTAAGTCAGCAGCTACAAACACTGTAGCTGCTGATTTTTAATAAGGACACTTACCTGTCCTGGGCACCCGCGATGATGCCCCCCCCCCCGATGCCGATCCCTCGATGATTACAGGTCCCGTGCCGCCAACCACACTAAGGGAAACAGGCAGTGAAGCCTTACGGCTTCACTGCCCGTTTCCTACTGCGCTTGTGCGAGTCTCGCGCCGACTTGTGAATGGGCGGCTGCTCTCTGGGATTACTCACAGTTCCCAGAAAGCAGCGCGCCCCATTCACCAGAACACACCGCGAGTAGGAGGGATGAAGAAGATCCACCTCGGATATGGAAGAGGCAGATTAGGGACTTCCGCATAGCAACCGGTATTTCGGGTGAGTAAAAAATATATTTTTTAGTCGTACCAAAAGTAGTGCAGGAACCTTTTTTCGAAGTCAGAGCGACTTAAGTCACACAGAATGGGGTTTAACTGGGGTCCGACTTCTGATGTGACAAGTGCTTTAAAGTCGGAGTGATTGTTGCTTCAGTGTGAACCGGGCCTAAAACTGCTGCGCACAGAATCTGGTGCAGTTGTGCATGGAAACCAATCGTTTGACTTTGACAATAAAACCTGGAAGCTGATTGGTTACTATGGAGAGCTGCACCAGTTTTAGTAAATCTACCCCCCTGTCATAGCTCTCTTCCATCCTTGTTGAGTATGGCTGACTGTAGTCGCCATTGTGCGCACACATTATTGAATCTGAAAAATACAGAAGGCAGGACTTTCTGAGGCACTACAAATACACTTTTTTACATACAATGAAACCGGGGTCTTTTATTGCCGCTTAGTCCTGCTTTTAGGGATCAGTCTTTTGTTGTCTTTTGTGGTCATTTGTAGTCTGGCTTCTGATCTGACACATTGGTGCTGCATTTGCTCCCATTTTAGGTCTTTCCCCAAGTGCCGCTTTGCTGATAAATGCTTTTTCATTCACCCCAACTGCAAATTCGATGCCAAGTGTACCAAAGCAGACTGTCCTTACACCCACGCCAGCAAACGGATACAGCCACCTCCTGCGACAAAACAAGGTACCGTACAAGCTTACAGGAAGCAATGAAATGGAACAGCATTACTGTTTGTTGTACTCATATTTGTATTTTCAGTGGTGTAGGTTAAATCTAGGTGGCTGAAGCCAGGACTGTTCCAGCCAAGGTGGCACCTTCTAATGGTGAGACAAGGGATGTGGCCATCTCCTGAGCCTTCAGCTGCCCCTTGACGCTATAGAACAGTGGTCCCCCTTTTGGCACCAGGGACCGATTCCGTGGACTGGTTTGGGGGGGGTGGTTTAATTAGGGGTTAGCGATTCATTCTTCACCATGGGTGGAATGGGGTCAGGATGATTGAAGCACATTATTTCTATTGTTGCATTGTAAAATATATTGAAATAGTTCAACTCACCATAATTCAGCTTGTTGCCTGCCCCTGTAGCCTGCCACCGCCTCGGCATGAGCGGTAAACCAAAAACCGGCACATGTGCCGTTGACACAAGGTTCCCTGCTATGAGAATCTGGATGTTAAATTTATGAAGGAGATCATAGTCCCACAATAACGTGTCTTTTTGCTGATTAATGGGTAACATTTGCAACTTCAAGCCACTAGAGGCGACACAGAGCCCACCACTAAAGCTGCTACAACAGAAAAGATGGCACATGGGTATAGATTCTGCAGTTTTCTATAGCAGGGGTCCCCAACCCCCGGGCTGCAGCCCGGTGCTGGTCCGTGACCTGTTTAAGGCCGGGCCGTGCTGAAGGAGGTGAGCACAGACTCGGCTTGCATATGTGATGAATGTAAGCTGAGTCTGTGCTCCCCCGCCACTCTCCTCCTTCAGCACGGCCCGGCCTCAAACAGGCCACAGACCAGCACTGGGCTGCGGCCCGGGGGGTTGGGCACCCCTGCTATAGAAAACTGCAGAATCTATACCCTTGTGCCATCTTTTCTGGTGTAGCAGCTTTAGTGGTGGGCTCCGTGTCGCCCCTAGTGGCTTTAAGTTGTAAATGTTACCCATTAGTCAGCAAAAAGACATGTTGTTGTGGGACTATGATCTCCTTCGTTAATTGAATGTGTGAGAAAGATAGATAAATATTGGGGAGATTCCAAGGAATGTTCAGAGGACGGCCTCACATTGCTAATGTGGCACTGCTCTCTGCAATATTCAGGGCCTGTCCACCTTGGAAGTAGAAAGAGAGGACCCGTTTCATCATGTGACCGAACCTAAAACCCGTAAAAAAAAGTATGTATGTATGTATGCTAAATTAAACAAAAAAAAAATGGAGGTGGGAAAGGGCAAAAAATGGTCTTTAAAGTGTTACTAAACCCAGGACCCTTCACTCACTATATCTGGTCTCCCACAGTGCACAGAACATGGAAATGCAATAGTTTTACTAAATATAAACTGCTAAATACCTTTTCTCATCAGCGGTATATAGCAGGAAAAAATCAACTACTAGAATGGTGGGACTTTAGTCTTATGACTTCTATCAGTGTCTGGTTAAAGCCTGCAGGAGGAGTTTTCATTCTTCTTCTCTGATCGTCCTATGAGGCTGTAGGACCCCTGACCCTCTGTCTGGACAGTGCGGACTGGCCCTGTGCTGATCACATGCAAAAAAAAATAACTCTTTAGCAATATACTCCGAACTGAGCATGTGCAGAGTGCCCCCAAGGCTCTGTTCTATCAGGAGATGGATTGGGGACAGTGGGAGAAGGGGAGGATCAGAGAAGACATGATTAAACAGCCTTTTTATACGATGCAGAGAATTAACCCCTTAGGTTCCAAAGTGAGTATAAGAAGCATGCTTTACTGCATATACAGACTGATTTTACTGTTGTAGTAACACTTTAAGAAGACGGGGGTTGATTTACTAAAACTGGAGAGTGCAAATTCTAGTGCAGCTGTATATGGTAGCCAATCGGCTTTTAACTTTTCCCTCTTTTATTGGTTGAACTAGATGGACTTGTCTTTTTACAACCAGACTATGTAACTTCAGCTTGTTAAATTAAGCTGTGATAAAAACCTGGAAGCTGATTGGTTTCTATGCCGAGCTGCACCAGATTTTGCACTCCAGTTTTAGTAAATGAATTTAAAAGTGATATATTTGCTGCCTGCTCTCCTCCAATCATTAGACTTGTTTTGACACGCCACAACCCCCCCCCCCCCCTCTCCTCCATGCACAGCCATTCACTGGGAAGTTCATTGTACTGCTGTTTCTCCTCCTCTAGCTCTTTTGCACTAAAGGGGAAACAAGGTATTTATAATGTTTTTTTATATCTATACACAAATGTTTGCCTTTTATTTCTATTTTAAACTGAATGGGTTGTTTTACAAGGTGAGGTTTGCATATACTTTCATAACCATTTGTTTTTCTTCGATCCCCAGAACCGGCTGCCAAGAGCCACGTAAAGGTTCAGTGCCGTTACTTTCCTTCATGCAAAAACACAGAGTGCCCATTTTTTCACCCCAAGGTAAGAGTAGAAGTCCTAATTCTGGCTCAGGGTTATGTGCTTGGCTGTACCAGTAATACAGCATGGCCGGAAAACCCCTCAACTTCACCATTTACATCCATTGTCTCTCTCCATATTACAGCACTGCAGATTCAGCAGTCAGTGTACGCGGGTAGACTGTGAATTTTACCACCCCAAAACCGTTGTTCCTCCCCGACATGCCCTAACCTGGACACGTGCACAAGCCAGGTAAGCCTCTTATTTTCTCCCAAAAAAATAAATAAAAATAAGTGTTTGTGAAATATATATATATATATATATATATATATATATATATATATAATATTTCCAGCCTTCCCTTAGTTGTTTTTTAACCACTTCCCTACCGGGCACGAAAACCCCCTTCCTGCCCAAGCCATTTTTCAGCGCTGTCACACTTTGAATGACAATTGCGTGACGTGGCTCCCAAACAAAATTTGCGTCCTTTTTTTCCCACAAATAGAGCTTTCTTTTGGTGGTATTTGATCACCTCCTGCGGTTTTTATTTTTTGCGCTATAAACAAAAGAGCGTACAGTTTGAAAAAAAACTCTATTTTTACTTTTTGCTAGAATAAATATCCATTATTTTTTTTTTCAATTAAAATTTTCCTCAGTTTAGGCCGATACGTATTCTTCTACATATTTTTGGTGAAAAAAAAAATCGCAATAAGCGTGCATTGATTGGTTTGCGCAAAAGTTATAGCGTCTACAAAATAGGGGATAGATTTTATAGCATTTCTTTTTTTTTTATTATTAGTAATGGCGGCGATCTGCCGTTTTTATTGTGACTGCGATATTGCGGCGGACAGATCGGACACTTTTGACACATTTTCGGGACCATTCACATTTACACAGCGGTCCCTGCTATAAAAATGCATTGATTACTGTATAAATGTAACTGGCAGGGAAGGGGTTAACACTATGGGGCGAGGAAGGGGTTAAATATGTTTCCTCAATGTGTTCTAACTGTGGGGGGAGGGGACTGACTGGGGGAGGTGACAGATGTTTGTCCCTATGTACAAGGGACACACCATCGGTCCCCTCTCCCTCACAGGACGTGGATCTGTGTGTTTACACACACAGATCCACTTTCCTGCTCTGGTGCTGGGCAATCGCGGCCGCCGGCACGCGCATCGGGTCCCTAGCAATGCGGCGCGCCCCCTAGCTCGTTTTAAAGGCAGGACGTCATATGACGTCCTGTCAGAATGAGAGAGTGTCTTCCGCCTGCCGTCAATTGACGGTGGGCGGGGGACAAGTGGTTAAAGTGTTTTTTTTTTGTTTTTTTTTTTCTCATAGACCTAAAGTCTCCCTGATATTGCGATTTAAAATTAATTAAAACGCTGACGTGTGATTTGACCTTTTTAACAGCGTTTTGAAATTGCAGGCAGAATCGAGACAATTCTACCCGCGATCCAAAACGCCTATGTGTGAACGGAGCCTAACTGTAGCCCTGCCCTGCCCCCTTTCATTCATTGGATTTAACCTCTTTCAGTCATGGCGTTTGAGCGCCACATGTGGACATTACTTAGAGCGGTCTGCATACAATTACAATCAGCCTGGGAACAAGCACTCCTCCAGACCGACCTATCCCCTCGCCTTCATTCTTGACTCTTTCCAGCTCAATGCTTGTATCAGGGCTGAGGGCTGTTGAGAGGAGGTTTGAGGCCGGGAATTGTGGTATTTTCAGGAAGCGCCCTCCTGGTCTCTCCCGCCAGCATTGCATAGAGAAGCACAGAGCCCTTAGTAAAGGATCTACTGGGTCTAAAATTATGTAATGGAATTATTTATGTAATAACTTTGTTAGCATGTTGCTGAGAGGGAAAGGAGGAAACCAGTGAAGGCAAATTATAAGCTGAATAGACTTCAGCTATAGCTGTGTGTGTGTGTGGGTGGGATTTTATTTTTTTTTCAGTGGGAACGCCATTTCCGCACCTCCCAGTAATGAGTGTATTTTATGGCAAGGTGTGCTTGTTGCTGGCTGCCTAGGGCATCCATTGTTGCTGCTGGGGATCTAATTTTTGCGTGGGGGGGTCTATTGTTGCTGGCTGGGGGACCCATTGTTGCTGGGAGGGATCTACTGTTGGAGGGGTTTATTGATGCTGGCTGCTGGGCGATCTGTTGATGTGTGAGGCATCTATGGTTGGTGGGGGCTGGGGGGGGGGGGGGGGGTCTGTCAAATACCATACAAATTACTTGATGGCACAAAATGATACTTGGTTCTGTTTTCTCCAAAAGGGGCAGTACTGGGAGGTGGGTAGGGGGCGGAGACTAAGGGTAACTCAAAAGGGGGGGGGGCTCCCGCACCTAGTCTCTCAGAGAAAAAAGTGTACACACACCCCTGTGCAACAGTATTTGCCCCCCTGTTTCTTTTTTTTGCATATTTGTCACACTTAAATGACTCGGATCATCAAACATATTTTATTATTACACAGAGATAACCCGAGTAAATACAAAATGCAGTTTTTAAATAATGGTTTAATTTATTAAGACAAAAAATCTGTCCCAACCTGCCTAGTTTTATGTGAAAAAGTAATTGCCCCTAAACCTAATAACTGGTTGTGCCACCCTTGACTGCAATCAAGCGTTTACGATAACTGGCAATAAGTCTTTCACATCGTGTGGAGCAATTTTGGCCCACTCTTCTTTGCAGAATTGTTTTATTTCAGCTACATTGGAGGGTTTTCCAGCATGTAAGGTCATGAGACAGCATCTCAATTGGATTTAAGTCCGGGCTTTCACTAGGCCACTCCAAAAACATAAATTTTGCTTGGTTTAAACCATTTGGAGGTGGACTTGCTGTTGTGTTTTCGGATCATTGTCCTGCTGCATAACCCAAGTACACTTGAGCTTGAGGTCATGAACTGATGGCCGGACATTCTCCTTTAGAATTTTTTTGATAGAACCATGAATTCTGCACTCTATCAATTATGGTAAGTTGTCCAGGTCCTAAAGCTGCAAAGCACCCCCAGACCATCACGCTACCACCACCATGTCTCACTGTTGGTATGATGATCTTTTTATGAAATGCTGTGTTCGTTTTATGCCAGATGTAACGGGACGCACGCCTTCCAAAAAGTTACATTTTTGTCTCATCAGTCTACAGAATATTTGCCTAAAAGTATTGGGGATAATGAAGATGTTTTTTTGGGTAAATGTGAGATGAGCCTTTGTTCTTTTTGGTCAGCAGTGGCTTTGGACTTGGAACTCTCCCATGGACGCCATTTTAGCCCAGTCTGTTTTTGATCATCAACACTGATCTTACCTGAGGCAGGTGAGGCCTGCAGTTCTTTGGATGTTCTTCTGGGTTCATTTATGACCTTGATGAGTCGTCGTCGTGCTCTTGGAGTCATTTTTGTAGACCGGCCACTCCTGGGAAGGTTCACCACTGTTCAAAGTTATCTCCATTTGTGGATAATGGCTCTCCCCGTGGTTCACTGGAGTTCCAAAGCCTTAGAAATGGCTTTGAACCCCTTCCTAGACCGATACATGTACATTACTTTGTTTCTAATCTGTTTTTGAATTTTTTTAGATTGTGGCATGATCTGTGGCTTTTTGTGATCTGTTAGCGTGCTTCACTTTGTCGGACAGCTTCTATTTGTGTGATTTCTTGATTCAACAGGTCTGGCAGTAATCAGGCCCGGATGTGGCAAGTGAAATATAAAACGCAGCTTTCCCAAAAATTTGTGGTTAACCACTTCAGCCCCGGAAGAGTTGGCTGCCCAATGACCGGGCTATTTTTTGAGATTCGGCACGGCGTCGCTTTAACAATTGCGCAGTCGTGCGACGCTGTACTCAAACAAAATTGATGTTCTTTTTTTTCCCCCACAAATAGAGCTTTCTTTTGGTGGTATTTGATAATTTCTGTGATTTTAAATTTTTTGCGCTATAAACAAAGGGAAAATTTTGGAAAAACACTATTTTGTACTTTTGCTTTAAAAAATATCCCATTTAAAAAAAAGCATTTTTTTCCCCAGTTTAGGCCGATATGTATTCTTCTACATATTTTTCGTTAAAAAAAAAAATCACAAAAAGCGTATATTGGTTTGCGCAAAAGTTATAGCTTCTACAAAATAGGGGATAGATTTAGAGCATTTTTATTATTATTTTTACTAGTAATGGCAGGGATCTGCGTGTGTTTGTTTTTTTTTATTATATATATATATATATATATATATATATATATATATATATATATGCGCGACATTATTGTGGACATATCGGACACTTTTTTGGAACCATTGACAATTTATACATTGATCAGTGCTATAAAAATGCACCGATTACTGTAAAAATTTCACCGGCAGGGAAGGGGTTAACACTAGGGGGGCGATCAAGAGGTTAATTGTGTTCCCTAGTGTATGTTCTAACTGAAGGGGGGATGGGACTGACTAGAAGAAATTTAGAGATCGTGGTTCCCAGCTATTAGGAACTCACGATCTGCATTTCCTCAGCTCACAGAACAGTTTACACACACACACATCCCTGTTGTGCCTCTCGTACCCGGAGATCGCTCGTGGCCAGCGGTCATGAGCATCGGCACTCCAGCGATGCACCGGGCGCACTTGCTAACACCGCTTAAAGCGACCGATGTACAGCTACGACTGTTTGCCCAGCGGAGCCAACCTGCCGCAGTATAACTGTGGCAACTGGTCCGCAATCGATTAATCAGTTCATTCATGATGGGAGGGGGCAATTACTTTTTCACATAGGGCCAGGCAGGTTTGAACATTTTTTTTCCCTTGATAAATGAAATAATTAAAAACGGCATCTTGGATTAATTTGTGTAATATTCAAATTTATTTGATGATCTGCATCATTTAAGTGTGAGAAACATGCAAAAAGAAAAATCAGGAAGGGGGCAATTTTTTTTTTTTTTTTTTTACAGTACTATATATGAGAGCGAGCAATTTTGTATTGCGGTAACACAGGGCCATCTAATGCTGTGAATTTCTGTCTTTCAGCACCGATTGATATTACCGGACTACAGGACCCCCCCCCCTTTGGAAGCTGTGAGATTTGCCCTCTGTCCCTCCACCAGCAAAGCCGTCCTGAACTGCGATGGTCACATTTTTTCCTTTTTATTTTTATGTATTTTAAACTTTTTTTATTTATATTTGAGAAGGCAAGACTCCGCTTTGTTACCTGTAAAGGTTTTTGGGGTGTAATTTGCTTTTATAAAACTGTTTGTGTACATGATCACCTTGACACATTTTAGTTGTTTTGCAAGAAGCCGTGCTTTTGGTTTTTGCACAAATATATTTTTAATTTCTAAGTTCTGCTTCTGTACAGTTCTTCCTGCGTCTCCGTCACCTGCAGGGAATTTTTCTTGATTATCAAAGTGTAAAGCCTCGTACACATGGTTGGACTTCCATCTGACTTTTCCGTGTTTTTTTGTCCGAACGGAGTTGGTCGGGCACACCCATAGCATACACACCACAGGACTTTTCTGCAAACTTTCTTAAAACTTCTCACAACATCACGTGGTTTTTTCTGCTCTTTTCCGATCTTTACTGCCACCCTTTGGTCAACTTCTGCTATTGTTAGTTGATTTTAACATTGGTTGTTTTGTCCATCGGACAAAAGTCCGATGGTTTTCTGTACACACGGTAGGACTTTGCTCCATCGGACTTTTGTTGGGCAAAAGTTTGTCCGTTTGCAGACCCAACTTTTGTCCGATGAAAACAAAACCAAACTCAAAAAGTTTGTCCAATGGTGCGTACACACGGTTGGATTGTTGGTCCAACTTGCTTAAAACTAAGTTTGTTGGGCAAAAGTCCGACCGTGTGTACGGCCCTTTGGGCTGAAGCAGGCGGCGTGGAACCTGGGACATGGGAGGATGGGCAGCTGTGATCCCCACGGCTGCTCTAGGGTGATGCAGATTGTTATGTGAGACACTTTAAATGAAAATGAGGTGGGGAGTGTACCTTGGATGAATAATGCAGCCTCTCAAAGTTAACAATTTCACTGCACCATGGGGGTCTTCTAACCGCAAGAATCTGCAGCGCCCCACCTCTGATGCAAGTATCTCAGTTGATTGAAGTGGCACAGCGCAATGGCGGTGTGGCAGAGGACTTTACGCTCATCTTCGGGATGCTCTCATTTTTTTCACCAAGACTTCCCTTTGCCAACCACAAACCAAACGAGTATAAAGTTTATCAAAATCTTACTAATTTTTGCCTGAAATCGCCTCAAAAAGAAGCTGTGATGTCATAGATTTTTCACTCGCTGTAACCTGGTCTGGCTGCTGTGAGGGACCATTAAGGGCGCTTTTACACGCACCCACAATTTTCCCCCGATAAGGGGAATAAAAAAGTTGATAAATACGGTAGTTACATTGGCCAGCGTGATAGAGAGATAGATATATATATATATATATATATATATATATATATATATATATATATATAGCGCCAATGTTCCTGGGCGCAGGATACTACTTCAGTGCTCTCCACCTGCTTGCAGGTCCCAAACAGAGCGGCTGAACACAGGCGGGTTGGCCGCTTGGCGTGGGCACTGTTGTTTTTTTTTTTGTTGTTTTTTTTATATAGAGAATGTTTTGCATTTTCAGGATGAATACAAAGTGTTCTGTGATTGGAGGAGAGGTGGAGTAGTGAGGTCACACATTCTCTGAACGGCACTTGTGCCAAGTAGCAAGCCTCCTGCGCTCACCACGGGAGATGACTGGAGTAGTGCTGTAGTAGCAGTGTCCACTTTACCGATTCCCAGCGGCATCAGCCAAGTATGGTTAGGCCCCTTTCATGCGACCGTTCTGATCAGGTCTACCTGCCAGTTTTTCCAGGTGGAACTGATCAGAACGGTTGTCTGAAAGGGGCCTAACCATACTTGGCTGATGTCGCTGGAAATCTTTAACGTGGACAATGGTCAGATGGTCCACCCGCTATGACGTATATGACTTGTCATGCAAATTTGGACATCAAAGTCACATGACAAGTCGTTTCCCATTGATAACCATTCATAAATGTGCGACTTAAAGTTGCAGCGGCTTCAAAGTAGTTCCTGCACTACTGTGGTCCGATTTTCATGCAACTTAAGGACCCCATAGACTTTAATGTTAACCCTCAAAGGTTGCATGAAAGTTCTACCTGAAAGTTCTACAATGCAACATTTGTCTGTTCTCACGGGTCAAAGTCGTATCCAAGTTGCACTCCAAAGTCAGCACAACTTTGGAGCCTAAAGCCTTGTACACACGATCGGATTATCCAATGGGAATTGTGTGATGGCAGGCTGTTGTTGGAAAATCCGTCCGTTTGTACGCTCCATCGGACAATTGTCGGATTTTCCGCGGACAAATGTGGGCTAGCATGCAATTAAAATCGTCTGCCAACAAGTGTGTGTTGTCGGATTTTTCAAACGTGTGTACAGAAGCCCATCGGACAAAACGCCAAAGTACAAACACGAATGCTCAGAAGCAATGCTCACCATAACACAACATTAGCAGAAGTTGCCCAAAGGGTGGAGCTAAAGAACCAAGTAGTTTAGTGTTTGTTGGCCGACAATTCTTTGCCGTTTGTATGCAATACAAGTTCATAGCCAACGCTCTTCGGACAAAAGCCCTACGCTTTGCCCGATGAAAATCTAATTGTGTGTATGAGGCTTTACTGCCGTCTGTTGCCCCAGTAATGAGATTTACCCTCTCAATATTTCCTGATCATCAATGGCCCAGAGGATGAAAGTGAAGGTAATCCAAGAGTTGCAACCAGAACAGGAATAGAGAAATCTTTGCAGACATTAGTTCCAACAACCAGTCTAAAGCCTCGTACACACGGTCGGACTTCAAACAAACTTTTCCGTGGATTTTTGTCCCAAGGGAGTTGGCCGGGCACACCCATAGGAATACACACGGTAGGACTTTTCTGCAAACTTTCCCAACATCATGTGGTTTTTCTGCTCTTTACTGCCACCCTTTAGTCCAAAGTACAAACACGCATGCCCAGAACCAATATGTTAAAATCAACCAACAATAGCAGAAGTTGACCAAAGTCCGATGGATTTCTGTACACACGATAGAACTTTGCACCGTAGGACTGTTGTTGCCGAAAAGTTTGTCCGTTTGCAGAGCGAACTTTTGTCCCATGAAAACCGAAAAAGTTTGTCCGATGGAGCGTACACAATTTTTTTTTTTTTTTTTGGAAAACTTGCTCATTTTGAAGTTTGTTGTCAAAAAAGTCCTACCGTGTGTACAGGGCTTTAGAAGGGAAATTCTCTCGCATTTGAAAGATTTCCTCACTTCCTGTTGAGTCTAAAAGACAAAGTGCAGGAAGATCTCTCTAATGCAGGGATATGCAATTAGCGGACCTCCAGCTGTTGCAAAACTACAAGTCCCATCATGCCTCTGGCTGTCATACTAACAACTATCTACAAAGCCGTCCACAACTCTGCCCCTAGCTACATTACTGACCTAGTCTCAAAATACCATCCTACTCGTTCTCTCCGCAAGACCTCCTGCTCTTTAATCACCTTCTCCCACGCTCGCCTCCAGGACTTTTCCAGAGCCTCTCCAAGCCTATGGAACACCTTACCCCAATCTATCCGTCTATCTCCTTCTCTATTAGCTTTTAGACAATCCCTGAAACCCCTTCTAACCTACCCACACCTAACAACAGTTTTTTGTTTTTTTCCCCTCTTCATCTTGTCCATCTGATCATTCCCCACAGCCTACTACCCTTCGTTCCACTTGACCCTCCCTTCTAGATTGTAAGCTCTAATGAGCAGGGCCCTCTGATTCCTCCTGTATTTTACTGTCTTCCCCGATGTTGTAAAGCGCTGTGCAAACTGTTGGCGCTATATAAATCCTGTATAATAATAATAATACTTGTGGCTGTCAGAGTCTTGCTATGCCGCATGGGACTTGTAGTTCTGCAACAGCTGGAGGTCCACTAATGCCTCGTTTCCACTGAGCGGAACGGTTTGGGTCGCAACGGTTTGAATGGTCCGGTCTATTCTGGTGAGTGTTTCCACTGCAAGGACCGTCAGGGGCCATCCAGGGTTTAGAAAAAAATGCCTAGCGTGTTCGCCAATCGGTGGAATGTATTGTAGCTCCGCCCTAACCGAACCGTTCCATTTTCTATGGCCCTACATCTGAAGCAGGACCCAGAATGGTGCGGTACAGTTCGGTTGTATGGGCCGTTTTCATAATGGAAACACCCAAAATAGTGTACTGAACCGATCCGCTCAGTGGAAACGAGGCATAATTGCATATCCCTGCCCTAATGAGTCACAGCTGGCAAGAAAAACCGGACTTTGTAAAAAATAAATAAAAAAATTGGCTTCTGAAACACAAAAAAAAAAAAGCACAAGGTGACAAGGAAATATCTTGTAAGAAATTATATTTTATGTCTCAGGAATAAATGCACGCGTAGTCCCTCTAATAACCCCAATATGAGTTACAGGCCCCTTCTAGCAGCGAAGAGGTTAAATACACAGCTCAACAGACTGAATAAACGTCTTCATAAAGAAACAAGCAGCACATACAATATGGCAACCTCAGCGTGGAAGGGACCGAACAAGGCAAAAAAAAAAAAAAAGACAGGAAATGTCAGACTTTGGGAGTGTAGGGAAGGCACTCGCTTTAAAGTGAGCCGCACCCCGGGGCTGGCACAGCTAATGGAGCGAGTCGGTCATCCCCTGGTGGTACGGCCCGGCTCATCCGTGCCAGTGTGTCAGAACCGCCTTCCTCCTTTGCGACATGGACCTCAGAGAAATCCATGATGCTGGTATGTTTTTTTTTTTTTTTTTTATTTTACAACTTCTCCACATCTGTCCAGCTGGTAGTCAGACCCGTCGTCCCCCCTTTTACTGATACACTGAGCTCATAACAACGCAGAGGGTAGGGGGGGTGCCCACTTAACATTCCAATCTTAAGAGCCAGATGGGGCCCCCGTGGCTGTAATGCATGCTTTTCTCTGCAACAACGTGGCTCCTTGTCACGCATCTGTCTGCTTCATGCCATCTTGCCTCCTAGATCTCTTCAGTGCGGCTGCTCTGCAGATCCACAGCCGCTCGGCTTACCCAGCAGGCTTAGAGAGAGGAACGGCTCTCGTACGCTCTGGGTGGGCAATTGCGCAGGCGCTCTGTTGTCTTCAGTGCGGCATGTGGACACATTTCCATACAAATAAGCTGAAGCAAAGAAAAGACAGTTTTGTTAGGAAAACAATATTGTGCGTCTGAACCTGCGAATCTTACTAGACAGAACTCTAAAGTCATAAGAGGAACTTGCTCTTTTTTTTTTTTTTTTTTGTTAACTGCTTCCCTGCCAGCCACAGTATAGGGAAGCCGTTATGCCGGAATCAGGGTTGAGGCTACAACCATAATCCCAGTATTATTTTTTTTTTCAAGCCGGCGATTCCCTTTCAGGTAAAAGTAATGCGAGTGGCTGGGCAATACTTTTTACATTGTATTTGCGCAGCGGTCTGTGAAACGCAATTTTTTTTGGGGGGGGGGGGGGAAATGCACTTTGAAAAAAATAGGTCCGGTCCTTTTGTTAAAGTCTGTGTTTACAAGTTAAAATATATTTTTTTTTTGCTAGAAAATTACTTGGAACCGCCAAACATTTATATATATTTTTTTCAGACACCCTAGAGAATAAAATGGAAGTCGTTGCAATACTTTGTCACACCGTATTTGCGCAGCGGTCTCACAAGCGCAATTGTTTTGGAAAAAATACACTTTTTTTTTTTTATAAAAAATAAGACCATAAAGTTAACCCAATTTTTTTTTTTTTTATATTGTGAAAAATAATATTACGTTGAGTAAATTTATACCCAACAAGTCACGCTTCAAAATTGCGCCCGCTCGTGGAATGGCGACAAACTGTTAACCTTAAAAATCTCCATAGGCGACGTTTAAAAATTTCTACAGGTTACCAGTTTTGAGTTACAGAGGAGGTCTAGTGCTAGAATTATTGCTCGAACGATTGCGGCGATACCTCACATGTGTGGTTTGAACACCGTTTTTCATATGTGGGCGCGACTTGCGTATGCGTTCGTTCTGTGCGCGAGCTTGATGGCTTTTTTTTTTTTAAATTGTATTTATTTTTTTCTTATTTATTTTACTTTTTATTTTTTCACTGTGCTTTTAAAAAAAATAAAATAAATTTGGGTCACTTTTAATAGAAGAAAAAAAAAAAAAAAAGCATGACAGGACCTCTTAAATATGAGATCTGGGTGAAGACCTCAGATCTCATATTTAAACTAAAATGCAATAAAAATAAATAAAAAAATTCCCTTTTAAAACCATTAGGTGGAAGTGACCTTTGACGTCACTTCCGCCATCCAATGGTGTGGAGCCGACCAGAGGCTATCTTTCCCTCACTCGGCAGCCAGCCTGTGAGTGGAGAGGACCCGATCATCTCTGCCGCTTGCGACGGCTCCGGTAAGCGACGGAGACAACCGGAGCACGGTGGGAGCCCTCTCCCGCCACCGATAAGTGGTTTCTGCGGTGGATTCGCCGCAAGATCATTTATCTGAAAGCGGATTGCTGAAGAAGAGGATACCGGGGTTATAGCTGCTATCTGCTGACATAACAACGGTATTCCTTTTTCAAACAGTCGACGTACAACTGCGGCGGGGTCCGTAAGTAGTTGATGAATTTAAAAAGTAAAAACACAATAGTCACCCCAATTATTTTTTGTATAATGTGAAAGATAATGTTGCACCAAGTAAATAGATACCTTACATGTCATGGTTTAAAATTGCGCACGCTCGTGGAATGGCAACAAACTATGGTACTTAAAAAAAAAAAAATCTCCATACGCAATGCTTTAAAAATTTCTACAGGTTTTCAGTTTAGAGCTACAGAGGGAGGTAAAGTGCTAGAAATATTGCTCTCGCTCAGACGATCGTGGTGATGCTGCACTATGTGTGGTGCTAACCGGCCTGTGTGTGTGTGTGTGTGTGTGTGTGTGTGTGTGTGTGTGTGTGTGTGTGTGTGTGTGTGTGTGTGTGTGTGTTTACTACTGCCCATATGCTTTTTACACTGTCCTTTAAAAAAAAAAAAATTTGGATCACTTTTTATTGCTATCACAAGGAATGTAAACATGCCTTGCCATAACAATACAGCATGACAGGTCCTCTTTATGGAGAGATCCGGGGTACAAAAGACCTGAAATCTCTCCTCTACCCTTTAAAAGCAAAAGAGCCCAAATTTTTATATATATATATATATATATATATATATATAAATTTTTTTTTTATCTTTTGCTTTAAGAAGGGAAAAAATAAATAAAAATCATGTTGATATGGCCTGAGAACTGGAAGTGACGGTCCACGTTGCTCCAGTCCTCCAAAGGCATAGAGATGAGTGGTGGCCATCTAGCCATCGCTATGGAAAATCCCTGCCAACGCAGGATGGATCCCAGATCGGGAAGTGGCGGGAGGGAGGCACCTCTTCTGCCGCTTCTAAAAGTGATCTGGCAGCGAATCTGCCGCTGGGACCACTTTTATCAGAAAGCTGGCCACCCAATGTAAAAAAAAAAAAAAAGTACCAGGGATGGCATCTAGCTCCAGCCATAATCCTGGGAATTTAATGTCAAAATGATGAAGTATATTTACAGTTAGGCGGTCAGCAAGTTAAAAGTACCGTAGTTTGCTGCCATTCCATTATCATGCGCAATTTTAAAGCGTGACATGTTTGGTATCTATTTACTCTGTGTAACCACAGCTTTTATATTTTTACCAAAAATTGCATTTGAAAAACCGCTGCGCAAATACCGTGTGACGTAAAAGAAAATTGCAACACCCATCGTTTTTATTCTCTAGGACCTTTACCTATATATAATGTTTGGGGTTCTAAGTAAATTTTCGAGCAAAACAAAAGATACATTTTACATGTAGGAGAGAAGTGTCAGAATAGGCCTGGGGAAGCAAGTGGTTAAGTACCTGTTATGTAGGGTTGTCATGGATTCTGATTCTCACTTGCACAGCAGATCCAGAATTGTTCTGCTGCGATCCCATGAGCAGGTCCAGCGGCCCAGATGCCGCACTGCTACCTGCTTTGGAAGCCGGCTGCCTCTTCTGGGTCCAGAGATCAGCTGGCCTCCGAGGATGACTGCAACAGAGTTTCTATTCCTGCAGCCTCCTGGGATATGGAACGTGAAAGAAATCTCAGTAGGCTGAGATTTCATTCTCACCTAGGAAGTATTGGCTGCTAGGGGTGGGAGCCAGGCAGTGCCATCTTAACCACTTGACCACTGGGCACTTAAACCCCCTTAATAACCAGACCAATTTTCAGCTTTCGGTGCTCTCACATTTTGAATGACAATTACTCAGTCATACAACACTGTACCCATATGAATTTTTTGTCCTTTTTTTCACACAAATAGAGCTTTCTTTTGGTGGTATTTAATCACCGTTGGGTTTTTTATTTTTTACGCTATAAGAGAAAAAAGACTGAAAATTTTGTAAAAAAAATTTTTTTTTCGTTTGTTATAAAATTTTGCAAATTACTATTTTTTCTTCATAAATTTTGGCCAAAATTTATACTGCTACATATCTTTGGTAAAAATAAGTACAAATTGGTGGATATTATTTGGTCTTTGTGAAAGTTATAGAGTCCACAAGCTATGGTGCCAATATCTGAAAATTGATCACACCTGAAGTACTGACGGCCGATCTCATTTCTTGAGACACTAAGGGCTCTTTCACACAGAGGTCCGTTCAGGTCCGCCTGTCAGTTTTTTAGGCGGACCTGAAACGGATCCTCCATGTACCCCTATGGAAGCACGGATGTCAGCGGAGACATGTCCGCTGACATCCGCTCCGCCAAAGTGTGACGGAGGAAAACCCTATTTTTCCTTCCGTCGGCGGAGCGGATCGGATGACAACGGACTCTACGGTCCGTCGTCATCAGATTCCCCATAGGGGAGAGCGGCGCTCTGACAGGGCGGTCCCTGCACAGTGTGCGGGGACCGCCCAGTCATCCGTCGGCTCAGCGGGGATCAACGGAGCGATCCCCGCTGAGCAAGCGGAGCTTCACGGGGCGGATCTGCACGGATCCGCCCCGTGTGAAAGGGGCCTAACATGCCAGAAAAGTACAAATACCCCCCAAATGACCCCTTTTTGGAAAGAAGACATTCCAAGGTATTTAGAAAGAGGCATTGTGAGTTTTTTGAAGTTGTCATTTTTTCCCACAATTCTTTGCAAAATCAAGATTTTTTTTTCTCTTTTTTTTTTTTTTTTCACAAAATTGTCATATTAGCAGGTTATTTCTCACACACAGCATATGCATACCACAAATTACACCCCAAAACACATTCTGCTATTCCTCCCGAGTATGGCGATACCACATGTGTGAGACTTTTACACAGCGTGGCCACATACAGAGGCCCAACATGCAGGGAGCACCTTCAGGCGTTCTGGAGCACCCAGGCCAATTCTGACATTTCTCTCCTACATGTAAAATTCATAATTTATTTGCTAGAAAATTACATAGAACCCCAAAACATTATATATGTTTTTTTAGCAAAGACCTTAGAGAATATAATGGTGGTTGTTGCAACTTTTTATCTCGCACGATATTTGCGCAGCAATTTTTTTAACGCGTTTTTTACGGGAAAAAAATGTTTTGTGCTAAAAAAAAAAAAAAAAAAAAAAAAAACAGTAAAGTTAGCCCAATGTTTTTGCATAATGTGAAAGATGAAGTTACGCTGAGTAAATAGATACCTAACATGTCACCCTTAAAAATTGCACACACTCGTGGAATGGCGCCAAACTTCGCTACTTAAAAAAATCCCCATAGGCGACGCTTTAAATATTTTTACTGGTTACATGATTTTAGTTAGAGGAGGTCTAGGGCCAAAATTATTGCTTTCGCTCTAACGTTCGCAACGATACCTCACATGTGTGGTTTGAAAACCGTTTTCATATGTGGGCGGGACTTACGTATGCGTTCGCTTCTGTATGCGAGCACACGGGGACAGGGGCGCTTTAAAAAAAATATATATTTTTTTTATTGTTCATTTTACTTTATTTATTTTAGTTTGACATGTTTTTCCGCCCCAAAAATTTTTTTGATCACTTTTATACCTATTACAAGGAACGTAAACATCCCTTGTAATAGGAATATGGCATGACAGGTCCTCTTTACAGTGAGATATGAGGTCAATAAGACCCCACATCTCACCTCTAGGCTGGGAAGCCTGAAAAAAAAACCCAAAAAAAACAACAACAATCCTGGCTTTGATTGTAGCGGTGAGTCGGTAGAAGCACCGGAGGGCGGCGGGGGGGGGGGGGGGGGAACATCCCCTCTCGCCTCCCGTAAGAATGATTAAGCAGCGGAACAGCCGCTATGATTGTTCTTATGGTGTAGGGAATCGCCGGCTGAAAAAGCTGATATCTGAATGATGCCTGTAGCTGCACCCATCATCATTCAGATATCCCCGCACAAAGTCAAGGACGTCATATGACGGCCGGCGGGCGGGAAGTGGTTATGGCAGGGTATTGCGCGGAGTATGGCAGGGTATTGCGCGGAGTATGGCAGGGTATTGCGCAGGGTAGTGCAGAGTATTGCGCAGGGTAGTGCAGGGTAGTGCAGAGTATTGCACCAGGGATGGCTGAGCAGGGATGGCTGGATCTGTGACTGCAATTGTCACAGATCCAGCCCACAGAGCTGCTGCTGCCATCCGCTCCCTCCCCTCTCCTCTCACACTGTACCGATCGGTACAGAGAGGGGAGGGAGGAACCGGTGTCATCAAATGACGCTGGTCTGTTTACAAATGATTGCTCCGTCATTTGACGGAGCGATCACGTGGTAAACGGCCGCTATCAGCGGCGATTTACCGCGATTCGTGATCCGCCGGGTCCTCTGGACCCGGCGGTCACGGAGTTTCCCGTGTGCGCGCTCCAGGGGGTGCGATTCTGGGAGGACGTTATATAACGTCCTCCCAGAGTTAAGCAACCACCTTGTCGACGTTATTTGTCGGCAGGTGGTTGTTAAGTGGTTAATAGCAGCATGGCTATAACAGCGTATATATATTATAGTTCAAATTTTTAAAGAATACAAAAAAAATAAAAAATAAAGTACTGTATATACTTGAGTATAAGCCAAGTTTTTCAGCACATTTTCTTGTGCTGAAAATGCCCCCCGCGGCTTATACTCGAGTCACCTTTTTGCACCTGATCTCCTGGAATTTGGGGACCCGGTACCGGCTGGCTGTAGGTCCCCTGGACCCTAAACTTGGCACACATGTAGCCCCACTCTTCCTGTGTGCAAAGATTGTTGTCCGAGGGACCTACGGCCGGGGAGCACCGATTTTTCAAAGCCGGGCACCCCTTCTATAGACTCCCATGTTAAATGGTAATTTCTCTGGTGACTTTGGGGACCCGGTACTGGCCGGTTGTAGGACCCCTGAACTTGGCACATATGTAGCCCCATTTCTCCTCTACAAGTGTGCAAAGTTTGTTGTCTGGGGGGACCTACGGCCGGGCACCTCTTCCATAGACTCCCATGTTAAACGTCAGTCTAGGCATGGGCACAGTGAGGCATGCAGATGGACACCCTAGGCTTATACTCGAATCAATACGTTTTCACTGTTTGTTTTTTGTGGTAAAATTAGGTACCTCGGCTTATACTCAAGTATATACGGCAAGTATACAGTAGTAAGTGCAAGATACTGGTATTGTACATCTGTTCACTTAAGTACAAAATTTCACGAAGTCCAATTACAGGTGGACAGCCAAGAGGTAGGCCAAACCCAACATACACATAGGTGCGTGTGCCATCAGAATCGTAGAGGGGTTCAGGAAAGCAAGCACTAATGTGTGGAATGTTGGGCAACCAGTGTACAAGGAGAAGCAAAGTAAGCCTAGTACAGACTTGTATATAAAAAAAAATATATACGGTATACACACACACACACACACACACACACACACACACACACATACACATACACATACACACATACACAAAACGTAAAAAAAAACGT
Organism: Rana muscosa; assembly: GCA_029206835.1. Taxonomy (NCBI): domain Eukaryota; kingdom Metazoa; phylum Chordata; class Amphibia; order Anura; family Ranidae; genus Rana; species Rana muscosa. Next base: position 228,956,411 of record CM055126.1, read on the forward strand.
ATAAGTCTAAGCCTGGGGGGTGGGCAGGGTCAGAAACATAACAGGAATTTCAATCCAGGTGAATACAACCAATGGGCCCACTCTACATAGTACATAAGTCCTTAGGCATCCGGTATCTCCTGTAGCTGTAACAACCTTCACACTTCTGGAAAGGTGTTCCCAAATTTTTTGGAGGGCCGGTGGGAATTTGTACCCATTTGTGAGGTCTGGTATTGGATGAGAAGACCTGGATCACGATTGGTGTTCAGTAGGGTTGAGGTCAGGGCTCTGTGCAGGACACTTGAGTTCCTCCACACCACACTGATCACACCATGTCTTGATGGAGCTGGCTGTGTACACAGGGGCACATTCATGCCAGAAAAGGGTCTTCACTTAATAGAAGATTGGAAGAGCATAATTGTCTAAAAAGTTTGTATACTGTAGTGTTAACAGTACTCTTGAGTCACCCAAACACAATCATTTGGAGGCGGGTCTATATAATGTAGATTTGATGGTCTGGTGTCCACAGACTTAACAGTAAAGTAAAACTGTGCATGAGCAATGATGAGTTTTATTACAGAGCGATATAAAGCCAGGTCATCATCTGAGCATTCTCCATTAACAACAAGGACACGTTACCACCAAGTGTTATTTCTGTCAATCTTACCTGCAGTCGTCTCCTCCTGCACTAACCACGTAGCGGTCACCGCTGGTGAATCGGATGTTGGTCACATGGGCAGAGTGCCCCAGGAAACGCTTATGTTTTGCCTGTGAATAAAAGGTGATGGCATGAGCGCTCACTTTACAAGCTTGCAAGTCTCCCCCCCCCCCCCCGATATAATGGAAAACACCATTGGACAGACAAACATTATCAGTTTTATAACCCCCACAAAAGCCATACTTACAAACTTTTCTGGACAGGGGAAGTCAAATAACTTGACCATTCCAAAGTCATCGCCCGTAACCAGGCTGATCCCTGAGTGAGAGACGCATGCGCACGTCACGTCCGACTTGTCGTTGTGTCTGGACCAGATTCCTAGAACTTCATCACCCAGGACGCTGCAAGATACGGATAGTTCTTCCTAGTGATGAAAACATTTTATACAAAGCAGGCCTACTGAACAATTGCTAGTTTTCTTTCGAATCTATTGAGAGAAACAGGAATTTAGAAAACGAGGCAAGACATCCAGACTGTCTGTATGGACCAAGAGGTCCCTAGCGCAACCCATCAATCTCTTAGGGTGAATGGGGTGCTGTCTTTCCACCATCTCGGGGGGGGCTTCTACTTGCAGGGCTATTCCCATACCTTTAAGGGACCCTTCTGTGATTCAACTTTGTGACCTAGACTCCATTGGACATCACCCAAGTGGTGTAAGACCTTCTTGGATAGGTTTGGGTCAGGACAAGTGTGGCCTGGTTCCTTAGCTGAGAGTGCTACTCTCCATGGTCTTCCTTAGGCAGGCCATACATTGCTTGATTCCCCGCACAGTCAGTGTTGATGGGGGAATCCCTCCTGCAGTGCTATTGTGTTCTGCTGGTTGGGAGCCTTCCCCACTGACAAAGTACAGTGAGTGGGCAAACCCCCCCCCCCCCTCCAAAAAATAGACTTCAGTACACCCAGCCAGCCCCATAGATGAAACAAAATTCCGCCAGTTACAGCTAAACCGTTCAAATTTTGACCTGTCTATGGGGCTGGCTTTAGAGACCATGCACAATACCTGCCTTTTCCCAACAGCAGTCTCCACTCCTAAGGCCCCTTTCACACTGGGGCGGTTTGCAGGCGCTATTGTGCTAAAAATAGCGTCTGCAAACCGACCCTAAACAGCGGCTGCTGTTTCTCCAGTGTGAAAGCCAGAGGGCTTTCACACTGGAGCGGTGCGCTAGCAGGACCGCTCCAAAATTCCTGCTAGCCGCATATTTGGAGCGGTGTGTTTACCGCTCCTGCCCATTGAAATCAATGGGAAACCGCGGCTGTGCCGGCGGTATTAACCCTTTTTCGCCAGCTAGCAGGGGTTAAAACTGCACTGCTATCGGACGAATACCGCCGCAATTCCTACGGTAAAGCGCTGCAAAAAATAGCGGCGCTTTACCGCCACCGCACCTCCCGCCCCAGTGTGAAATGGGCCTAAGGGTGAGGTTTGTGCACCTTGATTCCTGCATATCTGGAAGAAACCATTGCTGGATGGCTCAGCGCTGCTGTGGTTTGTTAGCAGACTGTACACACTGGAAACCTGCTGCAGATACTCCCTGTTGGGGATAGAGTACATCCAGAGACCGTTATGGGACTTAATAACCACAGGACATATATCTTCCAGTAGATTCCCCCCCCCCCCCCCCCCAGGGCAGGGGAAAGAGGCCTCCACATTCATCCTAAGAGACGGAGTCTTCTTGGTTCATAGTGACCATCTGGATATCTCACCCCAGCTGTATCTGAATTCCCGTATTCCTCAATAAGCTCAAGGTTTTATGGTAAGTTAAAAAAATATATATATATATATATATATTTTTTTTTTTTCCTGCAGAGAATCCTGGAGCATCCACTATGCAAACGTTGCCTTCAGTACCCAGGATAGTGCCTCTGGGCATGGAATAATTAGGAAGCAACTTTGGTCCTTAAAAAAAAAAATGGCAGAGTACAGTGGAACCTTGGATTACGAACATAATCCGCTCCAGGAGAATGCTTGTAATCCAAAGCACTCGCATATCAAAGCGAGTTTCCCCATAGAAGTCAATGGAAACAAAGATAATTTGTTCCGCATTGACTTGCTATACCGCATGTGGCCAGAGGTGAAGTGGGGGGGGGGGGGGGGAGTGCCTCGGAAATACTCGGGGACAGCTCGGCTGATCTCAGAAACCCCTGGGAACGGAGTATTTCCGGGTGTCACCAGCGCCCCCGCACCTCTGGCCAAATGCGGTACTGCACACCACATTAGCTTGAATTCTGATCGTTTCACAAGACAACACTCGCAAACCGAGTCAGGATTTTAAAAAGTTGCTTGTCTTTCAAAACGCTTGTTAACCGCGTTACTTGTAAACCAAGGTTCCATTGTATTCCAATAGATAAATGACCCAGAAAATTGTGTCTGGCATAATACAATGAATGTTGATGGCCTTCTGGCTTACCTTGTGGGTACTCTGTCACTGTTGCTCCCTACCAGGGCCGGGACAAAGGGTGGGTGGGAGGGAGGGAGGGGCAGCTGCCCTGAGCGCAATGGTTTACTGTGGGTGCTTTCCTTATTTTACAAGGTTGACAGGAGTAGTGACAACTGCATCACTACTCCTGTCAGCCCAGCGCTGGGAGCAACGAGGAGAGAGCCGGGACGTGGTGCGGGCTGTGTTCTCGCTCCCTTGCCTCCTTCCTGTACACAGACACACACTAGCAGGAAGGAGGAGGGGAGAGAGAGCACAGCCCGCACCGCCGAGTGGGGAAGTGTTCAGGAGAGAGCCAGGAGTGGAGGAGAAAGCCATCAACACAAGCATGTGTCCAGTGTTAAAACTGAGCTGCACAGCGATTGACAAGCGAGAGACTGCTAAGGGTAAGATCCCCTAAGTTTGCACATCATGAATAAGGGTGGGGATGCAGTTTGGTATCCTTGCCCTGGGCACTGGATGACATTGTCCCGGCACTGCTCCCTACCAAAAGCATGAGTTCTGGATCTGCTCCTGCTCACTATGATTTCTCACATCTCCTGCTACAATACGCCTTCTGCTACATTCTCTTTAATAGGGAAGTTAGAAGAAACTAGCGTAAAGTGTGGTAGACACGGCCGGTTTTCTCAGCAAGAAAACTGCTGGGAGAGCTTTTTGCCGAGAAAACCGGCCGTGTGTATGGTTTCTCATCGGGAAAACTGCCGGGAATCTCGACGAGAAAAATAGAGAACCTGCTCTCTATTTTTCTTGTCGGGATTCTCGTCAAGCGTTTCCTGCCGAGAAAACCGTGAGTGTGTACGCTTACATGTCCCAGGTAAGCCCGCGCATGCTCGATGAGACTTCGACGCCTGCGCGGTAGCTTACAAGGGTTGTGTAGGGTGACGCAAGATGGCGGCGACGGCATTGAATGTGATGAGCGCATGCTCGTCGTAGTCAATGACGTCAATGCGTTCTTGCAATTCAAAAGAACGGCGGTTCAAAAGAACGGCACGTGTGTACACTCGGCGAGCAAGAAAAGCTTGCCAGGAATCCCGTCAGGAAAACCAACGTTTTTTTTTCCTGACGGGATTCCCGGCCGTGTGTACAGGCACGAAGAGTTACACCACACAACACTGTGGGATCTGTTTTCGGTGGACTACCCTTCTAAGGCATTTCATTACAAAACTCAAATTCTAGGAAGCTCCTGTACAGTTCAAACAACTTGGGGAGAAGATATTGATGGGGCCCCTCTTGGGGACGATTTGAAGGAAATGAAACAGAGGCGGTGCCCACAGACATTTGTCACATTTATCTATATTTGTAATTCAATAAACAACCAATCAGTTGCCCGGGGTGGCACATTTCTTTCTTTTTTTTTTTTTCCATGCCACCAAGCAATTGCCGGCAGGCTGGTAGAAGATTAGATGTCAACCCAATCACTAAAATCTCATATAAGCTTTACAAATGTTAAAAGTCATTTTCTATATTTTGAAATTTGCAGCTTTCGTTAAATAATCCTTGGTGGACCTGCCAGGAAGGTCCTTGTTCAGGCACTTCCTGTAATAAAGTGACAACGCTCAGTCCATGTCTCTCAACTTTGCTCCTGGGTTGTCATCCTGTCACAGGGGGCTTCCAATGGAGACTAAGTTTGTCCGTTTGATCACACATTACACAGTTGTCACCATCAGGAAAACCCGTTCTGAGAAATTCCATGCAGCCATTGCTGGAAAACATGTAGACAGGAGGTGGCTACAGAAGATCAGCAGAGCTGAGATGCAGCAAAGGATGTCAATTAGGATCTTCGTAAAAAAATAAAAATAAAACATTCCGATTGTTTATGATACACAGTCCACAGAGCCAACTAAATGTCACTCAGGTGGGGTTTACACCTACTTTATTGGAACACGGTGCATCCACTCTCTTAATTACTTACCTGGTCCAGCTAGCCCAGGTGATGCGGTCAATCACAGCTTGTTCCGAGAGGAGTTTTCCTGAAGGCACTTCGTAGACCAGCCTCTTGTAACACCCGGTGGAGACCTGCACAGGATGCAGCAATTACACACCCTACAAAATCTTGTGGAAAACCTTCCCAGAAGAGCGGAGGCTCTTATAGCCACAAATGGGGCAACCGCCATATTAATGGCCATGGTTTTGGAATGGGATGTCCTACAGCAGGAGTCTTAACCACTTAAGCCCCGGACGCAGCATAAAGACCAGGCCCCTTTTTGCGATTTGGCACTGCGTCGCTTTAACTGACAATTGCGCGGTCGTGCGACGTGGCTCCCAGACAAAATTCCTTTTTTTCCCACAAATAGACCTTTCTTTTGGTGGTATTTGATTACCTCTGCGGTTTTAGTTTTTTGCGCTAAAAACAAAAATACAGCGACAATTTGGAAAAAAAATGCAATATTTTTTACTTTTTGCTATAATAAATATCCCCCAAAAATATATAAAAAAACATTTTTTTTCCTCAGTTTAGGCCGATACGCATTCTTCTACATATTTTTGGTAAAAAAAAAAAATCGCAATCGGCGTTTATTGATTGTGTTGCGCAAAAGTTATAGCGTTTACAAAATAGGGGATAGTTTTATGGCATTTTTATAAAAAAAATTTTTTTACTAGTAATGGTAGCGATCAGCGATTTTTTTTTCGTGACTGCGACATTATGGTGGACACATCGAGACACATTTTTTGGGGCCATTGTCATTTTTACAGCGATCAGTGCTATAATAAAAATGCACCGGTTACTGTAAAAATGACACTGGCAGTGAAGGGGTTAACCACTAGGAGCGCTGAAGGGGTTAAGTGTGCCTAAGGGAGTGATTACTACTGTTAGGGGGCGTGGCTACGAGTGACATGTCACCGATCTCCGCTCTGATTACACAGAGCGGAGATCGGTGACAGTGTCAGTAGGGGAGCGGGGAGATGTTGGGTTTACACTAACATCTCCCCGCTCCATTCCTCCGTGAGACGATCGCGGGGATCCCCGCGGCGATCGAGTCCGCGGGACCCGCAGTCCGACTCACGGGGAAGGCAGGGGGGTCGCGCACGCGCCCCCTGACGTCGGGCAGTTAAAGGGGATGTACAGGTACGTGATTGTGCCTGTACAAACCATTCTGCTGATGTATATATACAGTGGCTGGTCCTTAAGTGGTTAAACTGGCGGCCCTCCAGTTGTTGCGAAACTACAAGTCCCATCATGCCTGTTGGAGTCATGCTTGTAACTCTCAGCCTTGCAATACCTCATGAGACTTGTATTTTCGCAAACAGCTGGAGGGCCGCCAGTTTGAGACCCCCTGTCCTACAGGCTCATAAAGGTCAGGGGTGCACTAACCTTAGGCCATATAGCAGTGATGGCAAACCTTGGCACTAGGGTTGCCACATCATCCCTTTAATCCAGGACACATATGAATAAAGCCTCGTAAACACGGTCGGACTTCAAACAAACATTTCCGTGGATTTTTGTCCGAAGGGAGTTGGCCGGGCACACCCATAGGAATACACACGGCAGGACTTTTCTGCAAACTTTCCCAAAACTTTCCCAACATCACGTGGTTTTTCTGCTCTTTACCGCCACCCTTTGGTCAACTTCTGCTATTGTTGGTTGATTTTAACATTGGTTCTGGGCATGCGTGTTTGTACTTCGGACAAAAGTCCGATGGATTTCTGTACACATGATAGGACTTTGTACCGTAGGACTTTTGTTGCCGAAAAGTTTGTCTGTTTGCAGAGCAAACTTTTGTCCAATGAAAACCGAGAAAGTTTGTCCGATGGAGCGTACACACACGGTAGGATTTTTTTGAAAACCTGGAAATTTAGAAGTTTGTTGTCAAAAAGTCCGACCGTGTGTACGGGGCTTTACACAGGTTCTAAAGGCTGATTTAATGCAGAGAAGGCACCGAGTTTAATTACCACCTTAATCAGCCACAGAACCTGTGTAATTAATGTGTGTCCTGGATTAAAGGGATGATGTGGTCACCCTACTTGGCACCCCAGGTGTTTTGGAACTATATATCCCATGATACTCATGCACTCTGCAGTGTAGTTGAGCATCATGGGAAATGCAGTTCCAAAACATCTGGGGTGCCAAGGTTTGCCTTCACTGCCATATAGTGTACATACTTAACCACTTAAGGACCGGAAGGATTTACCCACTTAATGACCAGGCCATTTTTTGCGATACGGCACTGCGTCGCTTTAACTGACAATTGCGCGGTTGTGCGACGCTGTACCCAAACAAAATTGATGTTCTTTTTTTTTTTTTTTCCTCCCACAAATAGAGCTTTCTTTTGGTGGTATTTGATCACCTCTGCGGTTTTTATTTTTTGCGCTATAAACAAAAAAGGATTGACAATTTTGAAAAAAAAAAAAAAATTTTTTGTTTTTACTTTTTGCTATAATAAGCCCAGGTTTTACTCTGGGCTGCGGGAATGAAGCCGTGCAAGTTCAGCTGAACAATTTCACTCCCGCTTGTCAGTCCCAATTTCGGACGCGATTACAGAGACATTTGTGCAGGTTTCTGTGCGCCGCACCGATTAGGACGGTGCCATTGCCGGCAATTACCGGAAAATGCTGCCGATTTGACATGTCAAATCGCACCAGTGTGAACTAGGGCTAAATATCCCCAAAAAAAAAAAAAATTTTTAAAATACTAATTTCTTCATCAGTCTTTAGGTCAACATGTATTCTTCTACATATTTTTGTTAAAAAAATAAATAAAAAAAAATCGGAATAAGAGTATATTGAATGGTTTGCGCAAAAGTTATGGCGTCTACAAAATAGGGAAAAGATTTATGGCATTTTTATTATTATTTTTTTTACTAGTAATGGCGGTGATCAGCGATTTTTAGTGGGACATTGCAGCGGATAGATCGGACATTTTTGACACTTTTTTGGGACCAGTGACATTTATAACAGCGATCAGAGCTAAAAATAGCCACTGATTACTGTATAAATTACACTTTACAGGGAAGGGGTTAACACTAGGGGGTGATCAAGGGGTTAAATGTTCCCTAGGGAGGTGCTTTCTAACTGTGGGGGGAGGGGGACTGACAGGGAGTACAGAGAGATTGCTATTCCTGATCACTAGGAACAGACGATCACACTGTACTCCCCTGACAGAACGGGGATCTGCTTTGATTACATTGGCAGTTACCCATTCTGCCTCTCTGTGGAGCGATCGCGGGTGGCCGGCGGACCCGCGCACTGGCTTCCCCGCTGTGCAGCGGGCGCGTTCGCCCACAGTAAGTCGTGCACGAAACAACGTATATGTACGTCGTTTCGCGCAGTAGAAGGCCCTCCCTGCCGCAGTATATTCGCGGTGGGCGGTCCTTAAGCAGTTAATATTCACTATGATTGACCTATAACCTAATATTCACAATGGTTAAAAATTTTTGCTATTTTTGTTGCTATTCAGCACTGCGCTAATTTAACTGGCAATTGCGCGGCCATGCAACACTGTACCCAACTGACATTGACATAATTATTTTACACACAAAGAGAACTTTCTTTTGGTGGTATTTGATCACCAACTTTTTTTTTTTTTTTTTTGTTTTTTTTATTATATAAACAAAAAAAAACACAAATTTAAAAAATATATATTTTCTACTTCGTTTTAAAACAAATCCCCAAAAAAAAAAATTCTCCATAAATTTAGATCAATATGTATTCTGCTGCATGACTTTAGTAAAACAAAAATCCCAATAAGCGTATATTAATTGGTTTGTGTAAAAGTTATAGCGTCTACAAACTATGGTATATATACTGGAATTTACACTGCTATGACGCTATACTGGTAACGGCGGTTATCAGGGATTTATAGTGGGACTGTGATAGTGTAGCGGGCAATCTGGCACTAACAGACCGTCTCTGGGAGGTACAGTAGCTGACACTGACATCAATAGTGACACTAATACAGTAATCTGTGCTAATACTGTACACTGACACTGCACTAATGACACTGGCTGGGAAGGGGTTAACATCTAGGGGCGATCAGGGAGTCAAGTGTGTGCTTAATAGACCTGTGCACTGCCGAAAAATTTGTTTGTTTTGTTTCATTATTTTTTTCGTAAATTCGTAAATTAGAAAATAAGAAAGGAAAGTCCGAAAATTAGAACGAAAATCCAAAATAATAACTAACTAATAATAACTATTAAATTATAGGTATTGGAATTTCCTTTCAAATTTGGCTGTTAGTGTATGTAACGAATACAAATTTATCTGAAGTTACGAATTATCCAAAATAAAGAATGCCGAATCCTAACAAATGGAATGAAACAAAATAATAATAATAATACGTTTTTATTATTATTGTTATTTATTATTATTAATTTAGATGCGGCATTCGTTATTACGGATAATTCATAAAATCGTATTCGTTACATTCACTAAGAGCCAAATTTGAAAGGAAATTCCAAAACCTATAATTTAATAGTTAGTAATAGTTAAGTTATTATTAGTTAGTTATTATTTCTGATTTTCGAGTTCTCGGGTTTTTAATTTTCAGATTTTTGCTCTGATTTTCGTTCTTTTGAATCTTCAGATTTTCGTTCTTTTAAATTTTAAGATTTTTGTTTTTAATTTCTGATTTTCATTCTTATTTTCAAATTTCCGAATATATTCGGAAAAAATTTGGAAAATTTGAATATTTCCGAATGAACAAATTTGTCTAAATTCGTTACAAAAACGAATTGCACATGTCTAGTGCCTAACAAAGTGTAATATTTGCTGTTTACTAACAGATCAGGCTTTGCAGGGAGAAGAAACAGCCAGATCGCTGATCTGTGTACAGAGCCCTGTGTGTTTTTAAAAACACAGGACTCTGAGCTGAGATTGGCTACAGCCAATCAGTAGGTCTCGGCCATAAATTACTGATCGAGATCTGCTGAACAAATCCAGCTGTAGCCAGTGACAGCGGGGGTTAGCAGGCGGGCCACTAACCCAGAACAGGCTGGATGATGTACATGTACGTCATGTAGCTTTTGCCCGTGCCGCCCGCACGCAGTAAATATACTGTGGGCGGGTGGCAAGCGGTCCAATAATCAGACCTCAGTAGAAAGCAATTTTTTTTGGCCATGCTTATGAAACTGGTCACATGATCTAACAATGATAACAAAGGGGCAGAACCCTGCACGTCACATGGGAGGGGCCGCTGATGACATCGCTCGTACCTGCACATAGCGGCTGTCTGCGGAGAAGTCGATCTGCAGCACGAAGCTGGGAATGTCTTTGCAGTAGCTGATACGGTTCAGCGAGGGTCCGATGGTGAGGTCATAGAAATCGACGGCGTTCTCGCCGGAACCCACCGCCAAGTAGTGGGAATCCGGGCTAAATCTGTACAGATCACACGCAATGGTCAGCACTTAAGATCATAACAATCCAATCACCATAATAACTCAAATCACAAATATCATATTTTAGCTCTGCTTTTAGAGCGGTCATGGCCAGTGTTTTATTTACATTCAACCTGTCTGCAGTCTGCGCTGATCGGCAATACATTGCAGTGATCAGCTACCTCTTTGTTTCTATGTTTTCAATGATTTTTATTTTTCTCTGCACTCATGTAATTCACTGAAAAAAAATAGACCATAAACTGCTGAAATAGGGTTGCCCCTGCATATGCTTTTCCCTTGAGTTTCACATTAACATGATAAAATAAACGATATATTATTAATTGCTGGGTATTGGAAAGCACACAGCACCGCATCCCTAAATTGGCAAGAATCTATTAAAAAGAAAGGATGGGACTTTTAAGATGCCAGAAACAATAAATACAACATAAATAAAAATAAAAAAAATATCAAAATGTATTAAACATAATTAAAATCATCACAATCTCATCATACAATATCCATGTGATAAAAAGACAGCAGTAACTCCTTGCTCTACATGTTTCGCCATATAGTGGCTTCTTCAGGAAACCATTGAAGAGGACTGCATATTTAATCACTACAAAAATTGAAAACAACACATTTACAACATTAATATGTTGTTTTCAATTTGTAGTGATTAATCATTCCGTCCTCTTCAATGGTTTCCTGAAGAAGCCACTATATGGCGAAACATGTAAAGCAAGGATTTACTGCTGTCTTTTTATCACATGGATATTGCATGATGAGATTGTGATGATTTTAATTATGTTTAATACATTTTGATATATTTTTTTATTTTAATTTATGTTGTATTCATCATTTCTGGCACCGTAAAAGTCCCATCCTTTCTATTTACTAAATTCATGATAAAATAAACAGTTCTCATTTTATTTTTTGGTCTAGGCTGCTGTGTGCTGCATTGCTCATGGCTAGCAGTCTCCATTGGGTCAGTTTGGTTCTGTACACCTAGGGACTTTTTTGCTTGTAAAGACCCCTCATGGCAGCCCTTAGCAGTCATGTTCCTCACCTGATGTCCTGAATGGCAGATCTCCGGTCTCTCTTCTTGCCCCAGATCTTTAGGGAGGCCACAACCAAGATTATAAACTCTCCGTTCTTCATGCCGATGGCCACCATGTCACCCTCTGGGCTGTAGCAGACAGAACGTGCAGAGTGACCCAGGTTCACCTTGTTTAGCATCTTCTGTGAGGAACACAAAACACAAATCAAATTACCACATCTTTACCAACACCAAAATAAAGAAGGCAACATGTATACCGTTGTGCGTGTCTGGCACGTGCACCTATCCTAAACCTAACCAAATCATACCCTCTGCACTCCTGTCCTTCACATATTGCCTGCTGTAAAACCATAGCTACGATTATGGAGTTGGGAACATCAGGGGACGCAATGTCCACTATATGGAGTTGGCCTCCCTTTGAAGCTGTAACATCCTCCACCTTTCCTTCTTACGGTCAGCGCTCTCTGCAGGCCACTTGACGTCCTTCACACCAAACCATGTGACCAGGCCCTTTCTGGCACTTTTTGTTTACAAGTAAAAATCTGTATTTTTTTGATAGAAAATTACTTGGAACCCCCAAACATTATATACATACATATATATATATATTAGAGGTGCGCATCTTCACTGGCCTCACGATTCGATTCGATTAAGATTATCAGGTCAACGATTCGATTCGATATCACGATTACAGCGCAAGTGCGCATGGTTTTCATCAAGAAAAATTCAAGCAGTCAGGAGAACTCCATTTTTTTTTAATTCTATCTGTTCTTTTAAAAAAAAGACAACACTCCCTGCATGTAGCAAAGTCTAAACAAAGCAGACAAAAACTTGTACATAGTACAGGAGATGGTCAGAGGCTGCGGACATGCTACAGGAGATGGTCAGAGAGACTGCGGACATGCTACAGGAGATGGTCAGAGAGACTGCGGACATGCTACAGGAGATGGTCAGAGAGACTGCGGACATGCTACAGGAGATGGTCAGAGAGGCTGCGGACATGCTACAGGAGGTGGTCAGAGAGACTGCAGACATGCTACAGGAGGTGGTCAGAGAGGCTGCGGACATGCTACAGGAGGTGGTCAGAGAGACTGCGGACATGCTACAGGAGATGGTCAGAGAGACTGCGGACATGCTACAGGAGATGGTCAGAGAGACTGCGGACATGCTACAGGAGGTGGTCAGAGAGACTGCAGACATGCTACAGGAGGTGGTCAGAGAGACTGCGGACATGCTACAGGAGGTGGTCAGAGAGACTGCGGACATGCTACAGGAGATGGTCAGAGAGACTGCGGACATGCTACAGGAGGTGGTCAGAGAGACTGCGGACATGCTACAGGAGGTGGTCAGAGAGACTGCGGACATGCTACAGGAGGTGGTCAGAGAGACTGCGGACATGCTACAGGAGATGGTCAGAGAGACTGCAGACATGCTACAGGAGGTGGTCAGAGAGACTGCGGACATGCTACAGGAGGTGGTCAGAGAGACTGCGGACATGCTACAGGAGGTGGTCAGAGAGACTGCGGACATGCTACAGGAGGTGGTCAGAGAGACTGCGGACATGCTACAGGAGGTGGTTAGAGAGACTGCGGACATGCTACAGGAGGTGGTCAGAGAGACTGCGGACATGCTACAGGAGGTGGTCAGAGAGACTGCGGACATGCTACAGGAGATGGTCAGAGAGACTGCGGACATGCTACAGGAGATGGTCAGAGAGACTGCGGACATGCTACAGGAGGTGGTCAGAGAGACTGCGGACATGCTACAGGAGATGGTCTGTGACTGCGGACATGCTACAGGAGATGGTCTGTGACTGCGGACATGCTACAGGAGATGGTCAGAGAGACTGCGGACATGCCACAGGAGATGGTCTGTGACTGCGGACATGCTACAGGAGATGGTCAGAGAGACTGCGGACATGCTACAGGAGATGGTCAGAGAGACTGCGGACATGCTACAGGAGATGGTCTGTGACTGCGGACATGCTACAGGAGATGGTCAGAGAGACTGCGGACATGCTACAGGAGGTGGTCAGAGAGACTGTGGACATGCTACAGGAGATGGTCCGTGACTGCGGACATGCTACAGGAGATGGTCAGAGAGACTGCGGACATGCTACAGGAGGTGGTCAGAGAGACTGCGGACATGCTACAGGAGATGGTCAGAGAGACTGCGGACATGCTACAGGAGGTGGTCAGAGAGACTGCGGACATGCTACAGGAGGTGGTCAGAGAGACTGCGGACATGCTACAGGAGATGGTCAGAGAGACTGCGGACATGCTACAGGAGATGGTCAGAGAGACTGCGGACATGCTACAGGAGGTGGTCAGAGAGACTGCGGACATGCTACAGGAGATGGTCAGAGAGACTGCGGACATGCTACAGGAGGTGGTCAGAGAGACTGCGGACATGCTACAGGAGGTGGTCAGAGAGACTGCGGACATGCTACAGGAGGTGGTCAGAGAGACTGCGGACATGCTACAGGAGGTGGTCAGAGAGACTGCGGACATGCTACAGGAGATGGTCAGAGAGACTGCGGACATGCTACAGGAGGTGGTCAGAGAGACTGCGGACATGCTACAGGAGGTGGTCAGAGAGACTGCGGACATGCTACAGGAGGTGGTTAGAGAGACTGCGGACATGCTACAGGAGGTGGTCAGAGAGACTGCGGACATGCTACAGGAGATGGTCAGAGAGACTGCGGACATGCTACAGGAGATGGTCAGAGAGACTGCGGACATGCTACAGGAGGTGGTCAGAGAGACTGCGGACATGCTACAGGAGATGGTCTGTGACTGTGGACATGCTACAGGAGATGGTCTGTGACTGCGGACATGCTACAGGAGATGGTCAGAGAGACTGCGGACATGCTACAGGAGGTGGTCAGAGAGACTGCGGACATGCTACAGGAGATGGTCTGTGACTGCGGACATGCTACAGGAGATGGTCTGTGACTGCGGACATGCTACAGGAGGTGGTCAGAGAGACTGCGGACATGCTACAGGAGATGGTCAGAGAGACTGCGGACATGCTACAGGAGGTGGTCAGAGAGACTGCGGACATGCTACAGGAGATGGTCTGTGACTGCGGACATGCTACAGGAGATGGTCAGAGAGACTGCGGACATGCTACAGGAGATGGTCAGAGAGACTGCCGACATGCTACAGGAGGTGGTCAGAGAGACTGCAGACATGCTACAGGAGATGGTCAGAGAGACTGCGGACATGCTACAGGAGATGGTCAGAGAGACTGCCGACATGCTACAGGAGGTGGTCAGAGAGACTGCGGACATGCTACAGGAGGTGGTCAGAGAGACTGCGGACATGCTACAGGAGATGGTCTGTGACTGCGGACATGCTACAGGAGATGGTCAGAGAGACTGCGGACATGCTACAGGAGGTGGTCAGAGAGACTGTGGACATGCTACAGGAGATGGTCCGTGACTGCGGACATGCTACAGGAGATGGTCAGAGAGACTGCGGACATGCTACAGGAGGTGGTCAGAGAGACTGCGGACATGCTACAGGAGATGGTCAGAGAGACTGCGGACATGCTACAGGAGGTGGTCAGAGAGACTGCGGACATGCTACAGAAGATGGTCTGTGACTGCGGACATGCTACAGGAGATGGTCAGAGAGACTGCAGACATGCTACAGGAGGTGGTCAGAGAGACTGCGGACATGCTACAGAAGATGGTCTGTGACTGCGGACATGCTACAGGAGATGGTCAGAGAGACTGCAGACATGCTACAGGAGGTGGTCAGAGAGACTGCGGACATGCTACAGAAGATGGTCTGTGACTGCGGACATGCTACAGGAGATCAGCAGGTAAGTATAATTATCTGTTTTAGTTTAAAGAAAAAATAATTCCCTTGAATGTTATTATATTGCATTGTACACCATGTGTACTTCCAATAAAATTTGTTTTGAAAAAAAAAAAAAGACCACGCATCGGTCTCATTAACTGTTATGCCTCCCCAATATATCTCAGAGAGAGTGGATATATCAATTGAATACAAATGTATTGGAGGTCAATCTATTGTAGAACCCATCACATTCTCTCTTATACATTATTTTGACCTCAGTATCCCTGGGGAGATATCTGATAAAGCAATTTAAAAAGGGACATAAAGCATTTTTCTTTGGAACACTGATTGATCATGGTCTACAAAGACTAAAACCAAGGTAAATTCTTACAACACCTGTTGTGCCGAGAATGGTTCCCCCCCGCCGGATTCCATTTCCCCTTGTCTCTCGGCTCCTATCGGAACTCGGCCCCCCAAGCCCTGTATATTGCCGCTCCCTCCTACTGTTCCTCACGAATGCAAATGCTCCTCATACCGCCCCGCCTCTCCAGCCCTCTGCTCATTAGCATTCGTGAAAAAACAGTAGGCGCGAGCGGCAAAGCAGAGGGCTGGAGAGGCGGGGCGGTATGAGGAGCATTTGCATTCGTGAGGAACAGTAGGAGGGAGTGGCAATGTACAGGGCTGGAGGGGGCGGAGTTCCGATAGGAGCCGAGAGACAGGGGGAACAGAATCCGGCGGGGGAACAGAATCCGGCGGGGGAACAGTGTGTATATATGCCGCGCTCATGTGACTGCCCTCTCTCCTCTCTGCTTTCACGTCTCTCCTGACGCCAGGAGAGACGTGAGACGTGAAAGCAGAGAGGAGAGAGGCGGGCCGGGCAGTCACATGAGCGCGTCATAGAAAAAAATAACAAATGAGGTAACAGCTCTCCCGGGACGGGCGGGGCTAGACATCGGGGGTAATCGATTATTAGGTTTCCCTGCATCGGTGCCGCATCGGGGACGCCCGAATCGCGATGCACCGATGCAGCGATTAAATTCCGCACCCCTAATATATATATATATATATTTTTTTAAGCAGAGACCCTAAAAAATAAAATGGCCATTGTTGCAATTTTTTATGTCACACGGTATTTGCGCAGCAGTTTTTTTAATGCACTTTTTTGGGAAAATGTACACTTTAATGAACATGTCAAGCTTTAAATTGTGCATGCTCGTGGAATGGCATACATACATACATATACATGTATTGCGGTCTGCAAGTGGTTATGGAGCTGGCCTTGCACAAAGGGGTACAATCATCCCAGAACAAAAAAGGGTCTTCTTCACTGAACTGTTACCACAAGGTTGGGACAGCACAATTGTCTACAATGTCTTTGTATGATGTAAGAGTATCCTCTACTGAAAACTCATTTGAAGGGGGTCCACATACCTTCTGACCATACAGTGTACCTACGATTCCGTTGAGCTCGGTATTTGTAAGTATAAGTAGGGGCCACACCTTTCTACCACCTTCGAGACTGAAAAACAGGAATGGCTCAAAACACACAAAGGTTTAAAACCTCAATGGAACCCTCTCTGTAAGCTTTGATGTTTCATTACTAGCGCCTTCCCAATGAAAGGCCCACTAAGGAGAGCACTGACAGTACACCTAGCATGGCAAATATAAAAAAGACAAGTACTGGGTGTCCCCAACACTCATCATGTGCTCTCATATACAACATTTGAAGTTTTAGCTGAATACCAACACAGACCAGCTCATGAAAGTTGTGTCATGTCTACCTTATCCACAATGTCCCACAGCCGTACAGTGCCATCTTCCGCAGCGGACAGGAAAAAGTCCCGGGTTGGATGGGTGGCCAGTCCCCAGAGGGGCCCGTCCATGTGACCATTGATGAGAATATTACAAGCTGCGTTCTTCTCCCCCACCTCGATAATTTCTGCATTGCGTGTGCCAACCAGGATCTTCCCCTGTGGACAGGGAGCAAAGAGGCAGACTTAGAACGACCATAATAGTTACATAGTTAGTAAGGTTGAATAAAGACACCAGTCCATCCTGAGTGAGTGTGGGTGAGTGTCTATAATTCTCCCTATCCCTGTACATCTTAAGATGCTCATCTATTATATTATTATTTATTTAAGGTACCCATATAGCGCCGTCAATTTACGCAGCGCTCCACACATACATCGCACACTCACATCGGTCCCTACCCTCAAGGAGCCCACAATCCAAGGTCCCCAACTCACATTCATGTACTAGGGCCAATTTTGGACAGAAGTCAATTAACCTACCAGCATGTCTTTGGAGTGTGGGAGGAAACTGGAGTACCCAGAGGAAACCCACGCAGGCACAGGGAGAACATGCAAACTCCAGGCCGATGGTGTCGTGGTTGGGATTCGAACCAGCGACCCTTTTTACTGCTAGGCGAGAGTGCTAACCACTACACCACTGTGCCATCCACTACACCACTGTGCCACCCTTAAATAATACACCCTAGTTTAGATGTACAATATATTGCTAATAAATCAGTATTGGAATAATTCTCTATAAAGCCCAGCTTCAGCCAAACCTGGAAATGGGGTCACCAGGATAAGTTACAAGTCCTTACATTTTAGAGATCTCTTATCACTAAGATGAAATGACAAAATAATCTGCAGTTGTAAAGAACTATTTAATTAATGCTTCATCAATTCCAGATAGGTCTAGCAGGCGACACTGTGGGTATCATCTGTACAAACAGGGCTTCAGGACGGCGGGTTCACTTAAACCAGGGGTTCTCAACCTTTTTGAGACCAGGGCCCGGTAAATTCTTCCAAAACAATCCATGCCCCAATGGTAAAAAGTAAAGTTTATACTCACACATGGTAAATGCAGAAGCATGTACTGTATTAAAATGCTGGAAGGCTCTGGACGGGACAGGGTGCCCCTATGGGGGCGGGGGGTGAGAGAATGCAAAGCTGATTTGAGGTCAATGTGGGAGGCTGGGCAACACTGTGGGAGGTTGGAGGTCACAGTGAAGGCTGTAGGCCAGGGGTAGGCAACCTCGGCCCTCCAGTTGTGTTGAATCTACAAATCCCATCATGAATCTGCCTCTAGGAGTCATGCCTGTGATTGTCGGGGTCTTGCAATGTCTCATGGGACTTGTAGTTTCAAAACAGCTGGAGGGCAGAGGTTGCCTACCCCTGATGTAGGCCCTCAGGGGAACTTGGGAGTACCATGGGCCAGTATAGGAGTTTGGGAGCATTATGGGAGGTTAAGGGATCTGCAGCTGGCTAAAGGCCTAGAAGAAGGGAAGCCGCAGCCCAGAAGTGGGCCATGGACCAATGGTTGAGAACCAATGGCTTAGACATAATTTTTATAGTCTCTCTGTGTCAAATTGGTGTAATACTTTACATAAATAGGTATATTTTACCAAGCTCTTACCTTGCCCCTGCAAACTGATCTGACACAGTCGGTTGTCTGGCCAGTCTCCAGCCTGAAAGCACGACACCTCTTCAGCTCCTGATCCCACAGCTTCACTGCCCCACCTTCCTTGGACCTTGGAAAATGATGTCAGACTTGGAAATGGTAATGTGTAGCATCCCATAGCGACCACCCACCCATTAGCTTCATTACACTTACTGCTCTAGGCTGGAAAGAATAAACACTTTATTGGTTATTGAAGGGGAACTTTACTCTTTACTCTGGTGCTCTCAGAATCCAGCTTTCTGATAAACCTACTTGGCTCCACCTGAATAGACTTCGGTGGTCACTTTATTATATACGCCTAACCATGTTGCTGCAACTTAAAGCCTTGTACACACGGTCGGACTTCAAACAAACTTTTCCGTGGATTTTTGTCTGAAGGGAGTTGGCCGGGCACACCCATAGCATACACACGGCAGGACTTTTCTGCAAACTTTCCCAAAACTTTCCCAACATCACGTGGTTTTTCTGCACTTTTCTGCTCTTTACCGCCACCCTTTGGTCAACTTCTGCTATTGTTGGTTGATTTTAACATTGGTTCTGAGCATGCGTGTTTGTACTTCGGACAAAAGTCCGATGGATTTCTGTACACATATAGGACTTTGCATCGTAGGACTTTTCTTGCCGAAAAGTTTGTCCGTTTGCAGAGCAAACTTTTGTCCGATGAAAACCGAAAAAGTTTGTCCGATGGAGCGTACACACAGTCAGATTTTTTTGAAAACTTGCTCATTTTGAAGTTTGTTGGCCAAAAGTCCGACCGTGTGTATGGGGCTTTAACACCTAAAGCATGCAGACTTGGTCAAGAGGCTTCAACATCTGAAAATACATGATCCCAAGAGACTTTGATCGGGTAATGATTGTTGATGGATGGAGCGACTCAGGAACTGTTAACCTCCTCAGATTTGCACATTTTGCAGTCTCTGGAGTTTACTGGTTTTGTTACTGGTCAGAGAAGAACAGCTGGACTGGTTCAAGCTGAGAGAAGTCCATTTTTATTCCATTAACCTCCCCCTACAGAAGACATGCAGAAGGCCATCTCTGAACACCAAACCTCGAACAGGATAGATCATAGCAGATGATGACCACCCTGGGCTCCTCTCCTTGCAGCTAACAGCAGGAAAAGGAGGTTGTGGTGAGCATTGAATCACCAAAACGCGATGGACCAATGAAAGTGGAAGTTGGTTCTATTGAAGAAAGTCCATTCTCCTTGTGGGAAGTGAGATTATGTTAAAAAAATGTGTTTGGCCCTGGTTATGGTCCTAGATTGCTAACCCTCTGATCACTATAAAAAAAATTTAAAAATCGCTCAATAGGCAATCACCTCCTGGTTGTGTGGTTAGGAGCCCCTAATACAAACAATCATTTCTCTTCCGTTTTTGGTTACAAGCATCAGATACAGGCAACATGTTTCAGGAGAAGCACTCCCCCCTTTTTTTAGTGGCTTGGACAATGGTTTGTATTATAAACAGGACGGAGTAGTCTAATACAGTGTTTCTTAACCTTTTTTCAATCACGGCACCCTTTAAAATCTTGAGGTACCCTTGATGTTACCATCAATAGGATACCTGAGCCTGAGATGATGCATAGAACCATCTTTATGAAATTAACATCACATCAGAAGCCCCTTTTACATCAGAGGTCCCCACATCATGTCAGTGCCCCCCATCATATCAGAGGTCCAACCATCATGTCAGAGGTCCCCCATCATGTCAGAGGTCCCCCATCATGTCAGTGCCCCCCAATTATATCGGAGGTCCCTCCAACATGTCATTGCCCCCCCCCATCATGTCAGTGCCCCCCCATCATATCAGAGGTCCCCCCATCATGTCAGTTCCCCCCCATCATATCAGAGGTCCCCCCATCATGTCAGTGCCCCCCATCATATCAGAGGTCCCCCCATCATGTCAGTGCCCCTCCATCATATCGGAGGTCCCCCCATCATGTCAGTGCCCCTCCATCATATCGGAGGTCCCCCCATCATGTCAGTGCCCCTCCATCATATCGGAGGTCCCCCCATCATATCAGAGGTCCCCCAATATATCAGAGGTCCCCCCATCATGTCAGTGCCCCCCCATAATATCAGAGGTCCCTCATCATGTCAGTCCCCCCCAATATATCAGAGGTCCCCCCCATCATGTCAGTCCCCCCCATCATATCAGAGGTCCTCCCATCATATCAAGGTCCACCCATCATGTCAGTGCCCCCCCAATATATCAGAGGTCCCCCCCATCATGTCAGTCCCCCCCAATATATCAGAGGTCCCCCATCATGTCAGTGCCCCCCCATAATATCAGAGGTCCCCCCATCATGTCAGTCCCCCCCATAATATCAGAGGTCCCCCCATCATGTCAGTCCCCAATATATCAGAGGTCCCCCCATCATGTCAGTGCCCCCCCCATCATATCAGAGGTCCCCCCATCATGTCAGTGCCCCCCCCATCATATCAGAGGTCCCCCCATCATATCAAGGTCCACCCATCATGTCAGTGCCCCCCCATCATATCAGAGGTCCCCCCATCATGTTAGTGCCCTCATCACATTACAGTCCTCTTCCCCCCCGAACAATCACATCAGAGGTCATCCCATCATGTCAGTGTCCCCCCACCACATCAGAGTCCCCACCTCCCTGCACAATCACATCAGAACTCACCTTCATAAAATCCTCTCATTACAACAGAAGCACTACCCTTCTCATCAGAGGACCCCCTAAATCAGAGTCCCTCCTTCACAGTCTTACCTTACTCCAGCTTGGCAGAGGGTGGGAGTTGGAGCAGTCATCCTGAATGTTGGGGGCAGCCCTGCATGTCGCCTGCCTTGGATCAACGTGATGTGTAGCCACGGTGCAGGACCCCTGTATCCTGGTCTTAGACCTTTATTGGTAGCTATGGTGCTGATGACTGGCCCACACCATGGCAGAACATTCTGATTGAGGGCAAACTGCGCGGGTTTGCTGTACCCCAGTGGAACCCAAGCTGCACCCTGGTTAAGAAACAATGTTCTAAGAAAACCTGAACTAAGCCTGGATTAGGGCTAGATTGTCCTGTTGGCTGTTCACATTGCCACCAGGACACTGTAGTAGACATGTGCAGAACTAAAAAATTTGTTTTGTTTCGGATCGATTTGTTAACTTACTAATTTTGTTTTGTTGCATTCGTAACAAAATTTGTTTTGTTAAGTTAGGATTCCTTTTGCTTATTTGTTGTGTCTGGAATCAAATATTTTCAATGTAATAGAAGTATTCAAATCGAATTTGAATTGAAAATATCAAATCTGTCTGAATTCATTGTGAAGAATAGCTAGTTCTATTCTATTTAAAATACAAATATTGGAAGACGGCTATATTCTATTTTATTCTAATCTATTTTTTCTATTATATTCAATTATTTTCCATTCTTATATATTATATTCTATTGTTTTATTTTCTAGTCTCTTCTTTTCTATTCCATACTATATTCTGTTCTTTTTATTCTATTCTATTCTTTTTTATTCTACTCCTTTATTTCTTTTTTTTAATCTATTCTATTTTTCTCTATTCTATTCCTTTATTTTCTATTCTATTTTGTTCTACTTTTTTATTTTCTATTCTATTTTATTCTATTATTTTATTTTCTATTCTGTTTTATTCTACTATTTTCAAAATTTGTATTTCGGAAGATGGCTTTATTCTAACACAAATACACATAATCTTTGAAGGAAATCAGCGAGCATCCAGTTTACTTCATAGGGTCTGCAGGCGATGATAAACTCCCCATAGGAATCTATCGCAATGTTTTATTTTTTATTTTATTTCCATACCTGATCTGCCTGATTTTCTAGCAGCCCATGTATTATCTGAATTTTGCTCCAGACCTGGAGCCTCTATACGTCACTTGAACGTATTAATGTATGTATGTTGAGACAGATTGCTCTTGGAATTTTGTAACATTGTTAGTGTTTATTCTATTTTTTTTTTCTATTTTTGTATTGCAAAACTATAAAAACTTCAATAAAGATTGTCAATTATAAAAAATAAAAAAAAGAAGGAAATGTATTTTTCTTTTTCGTACATCACGGGACACAGAGCGACTTAGTCATTACTAATGGGTTATATAGATTACCTTCAGGTGCTGGCACTGGCCACTTCCAAACCGGAAGTACCCTCCCCTATATAAGCCCCTCCCATCCGGGAGCACCTCAGTTTTTTGCCAGTGTCTAAGGTGTTGGCCAAAGAGTAACATGTGTTTTCACTGGGCTTGCGTACAGGTTCTTTTGGGCCTTAGTAAGCTGTTCCGGATCCCACCAAAAAAGCTTCATAGCTAAACGGTCGGTACCCGGGCCTTGCAGCAGAAGAGCAAGGTTTTGCCTGTAATGCCTCTCTTAGGAGGGCTGGACCCTGGGATCCAGAGCTCTGGTCATACCCACGACCAAGATGTTTTCTGTGCAGGGTGCTATACAGGTCCAGGGGAGTGGAATCCTTGGGAACCCGGTCCCTGAAGGTTTAATTACAATGCCTGCTGTGATAGGTGAAGGCTGGGCTTCTGTGGACCAAACAGAGTCCTGCGGCGGGGATCAGGTAAGTGGGGGCCCCCAGGAACTTGGTTCTATTGGGGGACCCCCAAGCCTAATTTGTCTTTCTGTCTGTTACCTAACGGTATTCCCGCTAATATCTGTGTATGCCTGTAACTACTGAAAATGTAAAATTTTAATAGTAGTCAAGAAAAAAAAAAAAAGGGACCGCGGTACCTGTGTTAAACCACTAGAGGCCGCTGTGGTCCATTTTTCTTGTCATGTGGATCTTTGGTTTTCTCAAGTCAAAAGATCCAGGCAGTTGGTAAGTTTCTCTGGGGGAATCCACTTCCTCTGCCCTGTTGCTGCGCTCATCCACTGCACAGGCCCTCCGGCAAAAAGGGCCCTGGCTCCTAGTCCCTGTTTGATTTTCGAAAAGGGCGCCAATGGCGCACGGGCGCGCGCGGGCGCGTGCATGCGCCTCCTATGAAAAAAAAGGGGCGGGGCGGGTGGATGACGCTCGATGCACGCCACGGCGCTTCTGCGCATGTGCAGGCGTCCCAGCTTGTATAAAGACACAGTACAAGTGTCAGCTGGATGCAAACAGAGCTAGCAACAAACAGTGGCACACAGAGGCGGTTGATGCAGGCATCCCCATAGAAAGGCACTTTAGTGGACACCAGCGGGTATATAGCAGCAACTGTGTTAGACTATTACCAGCAAAATTGGTGTATGACGACGGGAATACCTCAGCTTTGTGCTTATAGGATATGTCGTCCAGACGCTCTGGAAATAGATCTTCCAAGAAGCGAAAGGGGTCTCCGTCGGGCACTGAGGATTTTGGGCATGCTGTACTGCGCCAATCTCCCCTGAAATTTCAGAGGTCAGTAGCCGTAGGAACCCCGCAGGAGTACCTGGTACTGCGGCTGTCCCCAGTCCACCTGCTCCTGTATATATAACAGAGGAGGTTTTTTCCTCAACTCTGGGAGGATTGGAAGAGAGATTAACAGCATTGATCGCTGCTTCCCTGTCACAGGAAAAGCGCGTCCGATCTCCGTCTCCTCCTGCAGAGTGCCTGTTAGTGGAGGAACAGTCCCAGAGATCGACCTACCTGAAGGGGATCAGGTGAGGTTGATAAAGTTATAGAGGAATCAACAGTGGAAGAACCTTTCTCAGCATCTCAGGCTGAAAGATTATGGGTTCAGTCTCTGACTAACATGGTCCGAGCAGCATTTTAAATGCCTCTGGCGGAACCATCAACCACTACTGTCTCCTCGCTGGGGTCGCTGAAAGCTCCCCAGACTGTCTGTTCCTTCCCAATCCACCCTTTATTGGAAGGGTTTATTTACCAGGATTGGGAGCATCCTGTAAAATATTTGCTCCCCCCAAGAGATTTCCAGTGATCTATCCCATGGAGGATAAGTTCATAAAAAAAAAAAAAAAATGGAGGGTCCCTACAGTGGACACAGCCATCTCTTGTGTAAATAAATCACTGACATGTCCAGTAGATAATGTTCCAATGTTCAAAGACCCAATAGATAAAAAATTGGAGTCTTTACTAAAATCTGCTTTCTCTACAGCAAGCATGGTGACACAACCTGCAGTAGCAGCGATTGGAGTCTGCCAAGCAATGAAAGATCAGTTGAAACAAGTCTTAAGGGACTTACCAGATCAGCAGGCTCTTGCCCTAGCTGACCTACCTAGAGCCTTGTGTTGCGGTGGACGCCATAAAGGATACAATCCAACAGGCATCCCGCTTTACGCTGTCTGTAGACATATGCGTAGGCTTCTATGGCTCAAAAACTGGTCTGCTGAAGCTCCCTGTAAGAAATTGCTGATTAGCTTCCCATTTCATGGAGAACGCTTATCTGGAGATGATCTGGACAAATATATCCAGAAAACTTCTGCCGGTAAAAGTACACTCTTGCCGGTTAAGAACAAGGGTAGAAGTCCTTCTTTTAAGAGGCCTACTTCTCCAGTCCCTGGCACATCGGCTGTGAAACAGTTCCGACGGCCTCCGCGGTCAAATCCAGGGGGCAGAAATCAGGGACAATCACAGGGTAACAAGAAACCCTGGGTCAAGAGAGGTACAAAACCTCCCCCTAAGTCATGAAGGGTTGCCCCCACTCAATCGGGTGAGGGGAAGACTTCAGTTGTTCACAGAGACCTGGCGGGACACCATCAGAGATGGGTGATCTCCGCAGTAAGTCTGGGATACAGGCTGGAGTTAAAAATAGGATTTTTATAACAGCTTACCTGTAAAATCCTTTTCTTGGAGTACATCACGGGACACAGAGCGACATAGTCATTACTAATGGGTTATATAGATACCGTCAGGTGCTGGCACTGGCAACTTCCAAAACCGGAAGTACCCTCCCCTATATAAGCCCCTCCCATCCGGGAGCACCTCAGTTTTGTAGCAAAGCAATAAGTGTCCCCAAAGAGGGGCGGGAGCTCTGTGTCCCGTGATGTACTCCAAGAAAAGGATTTTACAGGTAAGCTGTTATAAAAATCCTATTTTCTTTCTCGTACATCACGGGACACAGAGCGACATAGTCATTACTAATGGGATGTCCTAAAGCAATGCCCAATGAGGGGGGGGATACACCATATATAAGCTGAGCGCTATCAGACATGAGGATCTTTTGCGGCCTGCAACACACTGCGCCCAAAGGCGACATCCTCCTGACTTCTAACGTCCACCTGGTAGAACCTAGTAAACGTGTGAACTGAAGACCATGTTGCGGCCTTACAGATTTGAGCCAGGGAGGCCTGGTGATGCACTGCCCATGAAGTTCCAACTGCTCTCGTGGAGTGCGCTCTAACTTTGAACGGAGGCGGTCTCCTTCTCAAGCCATAGGCTTGTATTATGACCTGTCGAATCCACTTGGCTAAAGTAGATTTTGACGCTGCCTGACCCTTTCTGGGGCCTTCCGGCAGAATAAACAAAGTATCCGTTCTGCGAATCTGAGCAGTGGCTTTTAGATAAGCTTTAACTGCTCTTACTACATCCAAAGAATGCAATAACTTTTCCTCTACCGAAGTAGGTTTGGGGAAAAAAGAAGGAAGAACCACATCTTGGTTCAAATGAAACCTCGATACCACCTTAGGAAGAAAGGCTGGATGAGGACGTAACACTACTCTATCCTTATGGATAACCAGATATGGCTCCTTACAGGACATAGCTTCTAATTCCGACACTCTTTTAGCCGAACAAATGGCTACTAGAAAAATCAATTTCCTGGTGAGAAGCACCAAAGAAATATGATGTAATGGTTCAAATGGTTGTTTCTGTAGAACCGACAGAACCAAGTTTAGATCCCATGGACATATGGGAATATTAACCGGAGGACTAATACGCATCACTCCTTGTATAAAGGCTTTGACTAGTGAATGCGAAGCCAAGGGCCTTTGAAAAAATATTGACAAGGCCGAAATCTGACCCTTGATAGTACTCAAGGCAAGCTTCCTATCTACAGCCCATTGTAGGAAGTCCAGAATCCTACCTATTACGTATTTACGTGGATGCCATTTCTTGGCCTCACACCAGGCGATGTACGCCTTCCAGATTCTATAGTAGATCTGCCTGGATACCGGCTTCCTGGCATTGATCATGGTAGATACCACAGCATTAGAGAGCCCTCTCTTTTTTAGAATGTGGGCTTCAATAGCCAGGCCATCAAACCTAGGGCTGGTAAGGAAGGGTGGTATATCGGTCCTTGCGAAAGCAGGTCCGGACGACGTGGGAGAGTCCAAGGACTCCCCACTGACATTTTACAATCTCCGCGTACCACGCTCTTCGGGGCCACGCTGGAGCCACCAGAATCACTGGTTTCTTTTCTACCCTGATTCTGCGGAGTAATCGAGGAAACCATTGTGGCGGTGTGAATGCATATATCAGCTTGAACTGATCCCAAGGGAACACTAGGGCATCCGAGCCGCAAGCTAGGGGATCCCTTGACCGAGAGACAAACCTGTCCACCTTTGCGTTGAATCTGGATGCTAGAAGATCTACATCCGATGTTCCCCACCGCTGACATATTGTCCAGAAAACCTCGGGGTGAAGGGACCCTTACTCTGGGCATAATTGCTGGCGACTTAGAAAGTCCGCCTTCCAATTCTCCACTCCTGGAATGAATACCGCAGATATGGCTGGGACATATCTTTCTGCCCATTTCAGGATGTAATTTACTTCCCTCTGGGCTGCACGACTCCTGGTGCCCCCCTGATGATTGATATATGCCACTGCTGTGGCATTGTCTGATTGAATTCTGACAGGGGACCCTTGGAGTTTGGATGTCCATGCTACTAGGGCATACCGGGCTGCTCGTATCTCTAAGAGATTGATGGGCAGGGCCTTTTCTGCATCCGACCATCTGTCCTGGAGAGACTATTGCTCCAGTACAGCTCCCCAGCCTATAAGGCTGGCATCTGTAGTGACCACCTTCCAAGAAATCGGACTGAAGGATTTCCCTTTTTCCAGATTCTGGGGAACCAACCACCAACGGAGGCTCTTGCGAACGGAAGGGGACAAGGACATTGTAAGTCTAGGGCCTGAACTTTTTTGTTCCAGGCTGACAGTATGGCCCCTTGCAAATTCCTTGAATGGAATTGACCGTAGGGTACTGCTTCGAATGATGCCACCATTTTTCCCAGCAGCCTCATGCACAGGCGTATGGACGGCTGTCTTTTTTGTACCCACTAAGTGGATCAAATCTTTCAAAGACAACACCTTTCCTCGAGGCAAGAATATTTTTCTCTGGCCTGAATCCAACCTTAGCCCCAAGTATTCCAGACTTTTGACTGGTTTTTAGGGCTAACTTGTCTCGGTTGATAATCCAACCGTGAGATTCCAGATACTTGATTGTCTTGTGAACGACCACGTCTAGTTTTTTCACTGAGTGGTCTATCAGCAACAAGTCATCTAGATATGCCATTATCATTACACCTTGTGTTCTTAGATTGGCCAATAAAGGGCCAGAATTTTTGTAAACACTCGTGGTGCTGTGGCCAAACCGAAGGGTAAGGCTCTGAACTGAAAATGGCGCCCTTCTACTGCAAAGCGTAGAAATTTTTGGTGGACTGGAAAGATGGGAATGTGCAAATAAGCATCTTTGATGTCGATCGCGGCTAACCAATCCTCCCCTTATAGGGCAGTGGCCACCGATCGGATCGACTCCATCGGAAAGTCCTGATATACTGGAATTTGTATAGCCCTTTTAGAATTAATATGGGCCTGCCGTCCGCGTTTGCTTCGGGACTGTAAAGAGGTTTGAGTAAAACCCGAACCCTCATTCTTCCAGGGGAACCTCCATAATTACTCCCTGGAGCAATAGTTGTTCTAGTGCCAACAGGAGGGACTCTCTCTTCCGGGGATCCCTTGGCACGTTTGACCTCAAAAAATGGGAAGGAGGAGAGTCTTTTAACTCCAAACTGTATCCCAAACATACTGCGGAGAGCACCTATCTGTCTTGATCGTGTCCCGCCAGGTCTCTTGCGAACAACTGGAGTCCTCCCCCCACCCGACTGAGTGGAGGCTTCAATGAATTTAACTTTGGGGGAGGTTTTGTACCTCCCCTGACCCAGGGTTTCTCATTACCCTGCTATTGTCCCTGTTTTTTACCCCCGGGAATTGACCGAGGAGGCCGTCGGAACTGTTACACAGCCGATGCCCCAGGGACTGGAGAAGCAGGCCTCTTAAAGAGGGACCTCTAACTCTGTTTTTAACCGGCAAGAGCGTATTTTTACCGCTGGAAATTTTCTGGATATATTTGTCCAGGTTTTCCCTGAATAAGCGTTCACCATGAAATGGGACGCTAACCAGCCATTCTTTACAGGGAGCTTCAGCAGACCAGTTTTTGAGCCATAGGAGCCTACGCATATGTACTATAGACAGCGTAAGGCGGGAGGCCTGATGGACTGAATCCTTTATGGCGTCAACCGCAAAGCCTAAGGCTCTAGGTAGATCAGCTAGGGCAAAGCCTGCTGATCTGTCAAGTCCCTCAAGACCTGTTTCAACTGATCCTTCACTGCTTAGCAGACCCCAATAGCTGCTACTGCTGGTATGTGTCACCAAGCTTGCTGTAGAAAGAAGCTGATTTTCATAAGGACTCCAATCTTTTATCTATTGGGTTCTTGAACATTTGGACATTATCCACTGGATATGTGAGTGATTTATACATACAAGAGATAGCTGCATCCACTGTAGGGACCTTCCATTTTTTTGATGAACTTATCCTCCATGGGATAGACCACCGGAAATCTCTTGGGGGAATAAATATTTTCTCAGGACGTTCCCAATCCTGGTAAATAAGCCCTTTCAGTAAAGGGTGAAGTGGAAAAGAACAGACAGTCTGGGGGCTTCTAGCGACCCCAACGAGGATACAGTAGTGGTTGATGGTTCCGCAAGGTGCATTTTTAAATGCTGATCGGACCATGTTAGTCAGAGACTGAACCCATAATCTTTCAGCTTGAGATGCTGAGAAAAGGTTCCCCCACTGTTGATTCCTCTATAACAGAATCAACCTCATCCTGATCCCCTTCAGGCAGGTCGATCCCTGTATGGGACTGTTGCTCTGCTAACAGGCACTCTGAAGGAGGAGACGGAGATCGGGCGTGCTTTCCCTGACAGGGAGGCAGTGATCAATGTTGACAATCTCTCTCTAATCCTCCCAGAGCTGAGGAAAAAACCTCCTCTGTTACATACACAGGAGCAGGTGAACTGAGGACAGCCACAGTACCAAGTACCCCTGCGGGGTCTCTACGGTCACTTACCTCTGAACTTCAGGGGAGACTGGTGCAGCAGAAGTATGCCCAAGATCCTCAGAGCCCGATGAGACCCCCTTCGCTTCCTGGAAGATTCAGTTCCGGAGCTTCTGGACGGCATATTCCTAAGCCTAAAGCTGAGGTATTCCAGCCGTAATACACCACTTTTACTGAGAATAGTCTAGCACAATTGCTGCTATATCACAGTTGGTGTCTACTAAAGTGCCTTTCTAGGGGATGCCTGCATCAACCGCCTCTGTGTGCCTTTATATTGTTGCTAGCTCTGTCTGTGCACTTCAACAGCCAGCTATAATGTGCTTTAAAACACGCTGGACGCCCGCACATGCGCAGTAGCGCCGCGGCGCACACCTGAGCGTCATCCACCCCGCTCCGCCCCTTTTTCCAGATCGCCTCTATGAATAGAGGCGCGTGCACGCGCACGCGCGCGGGCACGTGCGCCCTTGGCGCCTTTTTTGAAAACAACAAGGAGCTAGATGGGAGCCAGGGTCCCTTTGCCGCAGGGCCCGGGGATGGATGAGCGCAGCAACAGGGCAGAGGAGACAGCTTCCCAGGAGAGAACATACCAACTGCCTGGATTTGATTTCAGGAAGAAAAAAATCCACATTACAAGAAAAAGAACCATAGCGGCCTCTAGTGTCTAACACAGGTACCGCGGTCTTACATTTTTTTTTTTTTTCCTTGCCTACTATTTAAAATTTTTACATTTTCTCAGTAGTAACAGGCATACACAGAATATTAGCGGGAATACCTTAGGTAACAGGCAGAAAGACAAAATAGGCTTGGGGGTCCCTCAATAGAACCAAGTTCCCGAGGGCCCCCACTTACCTTTTCCTCGCCGCAGGACTCTGTTTGGTCCACAGAAGCCCAAACTTCACCTATCACGGCAGGCATTGTAATCAAACCTTCAGGGACCGGGTTCCCAAGGATTCCACTCCCCTGGACCTGTATAGCACCCTGCACAGAAAACATCTTGGTCGTGGGTATGACCAGAGCTCTGGATCCCAGGGTCCAGCTCTCCTAAGAGAAGCATTACAGGCAAAACCTTGCTCTTCTCTGCAAGGCCCGGGTACCGACCGTTTAGCTATGAAGCTTTTTTGGTCGGATCCGGAATAGCTTACTAAGGCCCGTAAAAGAACCTGTACGCAAGCTCAGTGAAAAACACATGTTTCTTCTTGGCCAACACCTTAGACACTGGCAAAAAAACTGAGGTGCTCCCGGATGGGAGGGGCTTATATAGGGGAGGGTACTTCGGGTTTTGGAAGTTGCCAGTGCCAGCACCTGACGGTATCTATATAACCCATTAGTAATGACTATGTCGCTCTGTGTCCCGTGATGTACGAGAAAGAAAGACATTCCTCCTGCCCATTTTATAAGGTCAAATGTGCCAAGCGATCCCCAGAAGAGTGGATCCCTCCTTCTGGCACTAGAGCAACTATTGCCCCAAGGGTAATCATGAAGGTTCCCTTGGAAGAAAACGGGTTCGGGTTTTACTCGAACCTTGTCACAGTCCCCAAACCAAATGGGGACATGAGGCCCATATTAAATATAAAAGGGCTAAACAAGTTCCTACATATCAGGACTTTTTCGGATGGAGTCGATCCAATCGGTGGCCACCGCCCTACAAGGGCAGGAATGGTTAGCCTCGATCAACATAAGGGATGCTTATTTGCATACTCCCATCTGTCCGGCCCACCAGAAATTTCTACGCCTTGCAGTAGAAGGGCGCCATTTTCAGTTCAGAGCCTTACCTTTCGGTCTGGCCACGGCACCACGAGTGTTCACAAAAATTCTGGCCCTACGATTGGCCAAACTAGGAACACAAGGTGTAACGATAATGGCATATCTAGACGACTTGTTGCTGATAGACCACTCAGTGAAAAAAACTAGAAGTGGTCGTTCACAAGATAATCAAGTATCTGGAATCTCACGGTTGCATTATCAACCGAGACAAGTCAGCCCTAAAACCAGTCAAAAGCCTGGAATACTTGGGGGCTAAGACTGGATTCAAATCAGAGAAAGATTTTCTTACCTCCAGAGAAGGTGTCGTCTTTGAAAGATTTGACCCACTTAGTGGGTACAAAAAAGAAAAACCATCCATACGCCTGTGTATAAGGCTGCTGGGAAAAATGGTGGCTTCATTCGAAGCAGTACCCTACGGTCAATTCCATTCAAGGAACTTGCAGAGGGCCATACTGTCAGCCTGGAACAAAAAAGTTCAGGCTTTAGACTTACCAATGTCCCTGTCCCCTTCCGTTCGCAAGAGCCTCCATTGGTGGTTGGTACCAGAATCTGGAAAAAGGGAAACCCTTCAGTCCGGTTTCTTGGAAGGTGGTCACTACAGATGCCAGCCTCATAGGCTGGGGGGCAGTACTGGAGCAATGGTCTCTCCAGGGCAAGTGGTCAGAAGCAGAGAAGGCCCTGCCCACCAATCTCTTAGAGATACGAGCAGCCCGGTATGCCCTAGTAGCATGGACATCCAAACTCCAAGGGTCCCCTGTCAGAATTCAATCAGACAATGCCACAGCAGTGGCATATATCAATCACCAGGGTGGCACCAGGAGTCGTGCAGCCCAGAGGGAAGCAAATTGCATCCTGGAGTGGGCAGAAAAATATGTCCCAGCCATATCCGCGGTTTTCATCCCAGGAGTGGAAAATTGGAGAGCGGACTTTTTAAGTCGCCAACAATTATGCCCGGGGGAATGGTCTCTTCACCCCGAGGTTTTCCAGGCAATATGCCAGCGGTGGGGAACACCGGATGTAGATCTGCTAGCATCCAGATTCAACGCAAAGGTGGACAGATTTGTGTCTCGCACAAGGGATCCTCTAGCTTGCGGTTCGGATGCCCTAGTGTTCCCTTGGGATCAGTTCAAGCTGATATATGCATTCCCACCGCGATTAATCCGCAGAATCAGGGTAGAAAAGAAACCAGTGATTCTGGTGGCTCCAGCGTGGCCCCGAAGGGCATGATACGCGGAGATTGTAAAAATGTCAGTGGGAAGTCCTTGGACCCTCCCACATCGTCCGGACCTGCTTTCGCAAGGACCGATATACTACCCTTCCTTACCAGCCCTAGGTTTGACGGCCTGGCTATTGAAGCCCACATTCTAAAAAAGAGAGGGCTCTCTAATCCTGTGGTATCTACCATGATCAATGCCAGGAAGCCGGTATCCAGGCAGATCTATTATAGGATCTAGAAGGCGTACATCACGTGGTGTGAGGCCAGGAAATGGCATCCACGTAAGTACGTAATAGGTAGGATTCTGGACTTCCTACAGTGGGCTGTACATAGGAAGCTTGCCTTGAGTACTATCAAGGGTCAGACGGCCTTGTCAATATTTTTTTCAAAGGCCCTTGGCTTTGCATTCATTAGTCAAAGCCTTTATACAAGGAGTGATGCGTATTAGCCCTCCGGTTAATATTCCCATATGTCCATGGGACTTAAACCTGGTTCTGTCGGTTCTACAGAAACAACCATTTGAACCATTGCGGCACATTTCCTTGGTTCTTTTCACCAGGAAATTGATTTTCTTAGTAGCCATTTGTTAGGCTAAAAGAGTATCGGAATTAGCCGCCTTGTCCTGTAAGGAGCCATATCTGGTTATCCATAAGGACAGAGTAGTATTACGTCCTCATCCAGCCTTCTTCCTAAGGTGGTATCGAGGTTCCATTTGAACCAAGATGTGGTTCTTCCTTCCTTTTTCCCCAAACCTAGTTCGGTAGAGGAAAAGTTATTGCATTCTTTGGATGTAGTAAGAGCAGTTAAAGCTTATCTTAAAGCCACTGCTCAGATTCGCAGAACGGATACTTTGTTTGTTCTGCCGGAAGGCCCCAGAAAGGGTCAGGCAGCATCAAAAATCTACTTTAGCCAAGTGGATTCGACAGGTCATAATACAAGCCTATGGCTTGAAAAGGAGACCGCCTCCGTTCAAAGTTAGGGCGCACTCCACAAGAGCAGTTGGAACTTCATGGGCAGTGCATCACCAAGCCTCCCTGGCTCAAGTCTGTAAGGCCACAACATGGTCTTCAGTACACACGTTTACTAGATTCTACCAGGTGGACGTCAGAAGTCAGGAGGATGTCGCCTTTGGGCGCAGTGTGTTGCAGGCCGCAAAAGAGCCTCATGCCTGATGGCGCCCAGCTTATGTATCCCTCCCCTCATTTGGCATTGCTTTGGGACGTCCCATTAGTAATGACTAAGTCGCTCTGTGTCCCGTGATGTACGAAAAAGAAAAAGGGATTTTTATAACAGCTTACCTGTAAAATCCTTTTCTTGGAGTACATCACGGGACACAGAGCTCCCACCCCTCTTTTTTGGGACACTTATTGCTTTGCTACAAAACTGAGGTGCTCCCGGATGGGAGGGGCTTATATAGGGGAGGGTACTTCCGGTTTGGAAGTGGCCAGTGCCAGCACCTGAAGGTAATCTATATAACCCATTAGTAATGACTAAGTCGCTCTGTGTCCCGTGATGTACTCCAAGAAAAGGATTTTACAGGTAAGCTGTTATAAAAATCCCTTTATTTTATATTTGCTTTCAATTTAGTTTTTTCCTTTGATTAAAATTTTGGACGAAATTTTGTTCCGTTATTCTATTTTTTTTCTATTTTTGTATTGAAAAACTATAAAAACTTCAATAAAAATTGTCAATTATAAAAAATTAAAAAATAAAAAAGAAGAAAAATCAGCAATATGTTTATTTATTTTTTATTTGCTTTCAATTTAGTTTTTTAATTTGATTAAAATTTTGGACGAAATTTTGTTCTGTTATTCTATTTTTTTTCTATTTTTGTATTGAAAAACTATAAAAACTTCAATAAAAATTGTCAATTATAAAAAATAAAAAAATTAAAAAGAAGTAAAATCAGCAATAGTCCGCAATATGTTTATTTTTTATTTGCTTTCAATTTAGTTTTTTAATTTGATTAAAATTTTGGACGGAATTTTGTTCCGTTATTTTGGATTCATTTAAATGCGTTACTATTGTAATTCATAAATTCAGATAATCCAAATAACAAAAGTTTCATCTGAATTTCTATTTGGAACGATATGGACCCCACATGTTTACATTGTTGCCCTATTTCCGCGTCAGTCCAGGCGTTCTGCTAAACTCCATCCTGTTTCTAATATAAACCATTGGTTATGCCCTAAAGTAGGGCAAGTCCTTTTTATCCTAAAACATATAGGCGCTCCGAGCCACACACCCAGATGATGGAAGATTGGAGGAACACCGCTTGGTCTAAAGAAGGTCAGTTCCTTGCTGAGGCCAACGTGCAGGTGGGTGGGCAGAATTCAGCGCACAACGCATGGGATGGGGTGGCCTGTCAATTTGTGGCCAACAGGAATGGTTTTAGGCCATCAAGCCTACTTTAGAAGGAACATTTCCGGCACCTTGATGAATCCATATGGTAAGAATTCAGCTTATTATGAATGCAAAAGAAGATCAAATTCGCTCCTAGGTAGGTGAACCCAATAAAAGACCTAATAAGTGCTTCTTCCTATAATTTCTGGTGACATTTAGGCAGAGGAACTTACGGTCTCTCCTTTCCACCAGTGACGATGAGGCCGTCCCTCAGCGTGGTATACATGGTGAACACGGGACCGTTATGAGCTTTGGCCACAATTCGGGACAATATGTGATCCTTCCAAACACAGACGTCCCCGCTAATCGTTCCCGTAAACGTCAAATTCCCCTGTAATAGACAGGAAGAGAATCAAGACAGTGCCGACCCAATAGAGCCCAAATAAACCAAATAGTAACTAACTAACTACCGTATATACTCGAGTATAAGCCGACCCGAATATAAGCCGAGGCACCTAATCTTACCACAAAAAACTGGGAAAACGTATTGACTCGAGTATAAGCCTAGGGTGTCCATCTGCATGCCTCACTGTGCCCATGTGCATGCCTCACTGTGTCCGTGCCTCATTGTGCCCATGCCTCACTGTGTCCATGTGCATGCCTCACTGTGCCTCACCGTGCCCATGCCTCACCGTGCCCATGCCACACCGTGCCTCACTGTTTTCATGCCTCACTGTGTCCATGTACATGCCTCACTGTGTCCATGTACATGCCTCACTGTGCCCATGCCTCACCATGCCCTTGCCTCACTGTGCCCATGTGCATGCCTCACTGTGTCCATGTCTCACTGTGCCCATGCCCCACTGTGCCCATGCCTCACCGTGCCCATGCCTAACTGTTTCCATTCCTCACTGTGTCCTTGTGCATGCCTCACTGTGTCCATGCCTCACTGTGTCCATGTCTCACTGTGCCCATGCCTCACTGTGTCCATGTCTCACTGTGCCCATGCCTCACTGTTTCCATGCCTTACTGTTTCCATGCCTCACTGTTTCCATGCCTCACTTTGCCTCACTGTTTCCATGTGCATGCCTCACTGTTTCCATGTCTCACTGTGCCCATGCCTCACTGTGCCCATGCCTCACTTTGCCTCACTGTTTCCATGTGCATGCCTCACTGTGTCCATGTCTCACTGTGCCCATGCCTCACTGTTTCCATGCCTCACTGTTTCCATGCCTCACTGTTTCCATGCCTCACTGTTTCCATGCCTCACTTTGCCTCACTGTTTCCATGTGCATGCCTCACTGTGTCCATGTCTCACTGTGCCCATGCCTCACTGTGCCCATGCCTCACCGTGCCCATGCCTAACTGTTTCCATTCCTCACTGTGTCCATGTGCATGCCTCACTGTGTCCATGCCTCACTGTGTCCATGTCTCACTGTGCCCATGCCTCACTGTGTCCATGTCTCACTGTGCCCATGCCTCACTGTTTCCATGCCTCACTGTTTCCATGCCTCATTTTGCCTCACTGTTTCCATGTGCATGCCTCACTGTGTCCATGTCTCACTGTGCCCCAGATTTTAGAATTTTCGAATTTTCATTCTTATTTTCGGATTTTTGTTCTTTTGAATTTTTGTTCTAATTTTAGTATTTTTGAGTTTCCGGATTTTCGAATTTTGAATTCCCGAATTTCCAAATATTCTAATTTACGAATCTTCGAATATTCGGAAAAATGTATTAAAAACGGGTTTTCGTTAAAGGGGTTATAAAGGCAAAAGTTTTTTCACCTTAATGCATTCTATGCATTAAAGTGGTTGTAAACCCACTTATACAACTTGCACCGAAATGCGCGGAGTCACGTCTTCGCCGCTCCGGCCAATCACAGCGCCGGAGCGGCGCTGTGATTGGCTGGAGCGGCGATACCCGGAAGTAACATTGCGGCTGGAGAGAGGGACACGGACGGCTTCGGGGGCCCCGATCTAAGGTAAGTGGTACATAATGAGCTAGTATGCTAGTCATAATAGCTCATTATAGCTTTGTCTTGCAGGTGGGCTAAAAAAAAAAAAAAAAGGTTTTATGGGTTTACAACCACTTTAAGGTGAAAAAAACATCCCTGGATTAGCGCCCCCCATTTACTTACCTGACCCCTCGAAAGTCCCGCGGCGTGAACACGCAGGCCTCTCGGCCGGCTTCTCGGCTCATTCATTGGTTGATTGAAAGCAGCGCAGCCATTGGCTTGCGCTGCTGTCAATCACAACCAATGACACGTCGCGCCGGGGGGGCGGGGCCGAGTGATAGTGAGCGGCTATGGCCGCCGGCTGTATCACAGGAGCGCGCCCGCAAGAACTCCTCACCATGCGAGCTCGCATGAAGGTGATGAGTTCTTGCGGGGGGGGAGCCGAGACAGCCGCCGAGGGACCCCAGAAGACCAGGTTCGGGGCCACTCTGTGCAAAACGAGCTGCACAGTGGAGGTAAGTATAACAGGTTTGTTATTTAAAAAAAAATATATATTTTAAATTTAGTGATCCTTTAATTCTGATATTTCCGAATTAACGAATTTGTCAAAATTCATTAAAAAACTAATTCGGAACGAAACGAATTGCTCATATCTACAATGGTCCTGTTGTCATCAAAACCAATTCAGAGTCTGTAGCCCTCCACTGATTGTGATGATGCCCAGGGACAGTCCACGGCTGGAGATTGGGGGAGCGCCACCTGCTGGGGGAGCAAGGGATCAGTTCAGCTAAAGTGCTTCTTCTCTCCCCTAGTCTAAATGAACAGTTAACCCTTCCAGTAAGGGTGCAGCCCCACTGCAAGGGATCATTAGGCATTAGTATCCCCGCACAGAGCAGATAAGTATAGACATGTTTATTATTATTATTATTTTTATTTTTTTAATTACCTTTACAATCTCTTTAAAGAGGAACTACAGTCTGCTCACATAATTTGTAATAAAAACATCTTTGCCATTCTGAAGCTTCCCTCCAACCACTTTGCATATTATTTTCTATATCCTGTGATTCTGTACTTGCCAAATATGCTGCAGAAATCTCCCTCCACTGAGTCTGGCTGCAGCCATTTTAACTGTGGGCAGCTGAAGCTGCTGCCTATTCACTTCCTGGATTTACACAGACACACAGAGAAACACCTCCAGCTCTGCAGCTCTCATTGGCCCTCTTATGACTCACCCCCCCTCCCTTCCTGGCAAACTCTGACGGAGTTAGAGAGAGAGCTGTGCAATGATGTCATAAGCCTAGGCCAGTGATGGCGAACCTTGGCACCCCAGATGTTTTAGAACTACATTCCCCATGATTCTCAATTACACTGCAGAGTGCATGAGCATCATGGGAAATGTAGTTCCAAAACATCATGGGGTGCCAAGGTTCGCCATCCCTGGCCTAGGCTAATGACCAGACAGGAAACAGGAAGTGGGCTGTATAAGGGATTTGCTGGCAGAAAAAAAAATGTTTTACTATCCAAAGTTAAAACGACAACAAGGGCAGAAGATTTAATAGATGGAAAGATGAAAAAATGACTGAAGGTTCCACTTTAACATTCAATCTCAAAAGTCATGGTATATGCTTTATTATCTGTAGCTTTCATTAATATAATCCCTGGAGAACCCGCCATGGACTTCCTTGCTCAGGCACTTCCTGATAGGGTGACAACACAGTCCCAGTTTCCAAATGGTGCTCCTTTTGTTGTCACCTTGACACATGGGCTTCCAAAGGACGTGGCCATTTCATTACACAAATTTAAATTTAAATGCATCACCACAAGATGGCGTTGTGGATACAGACAAATATATAAAAGTGTGCCAACATCCTAACTATATTGCAAAATGTATTCAAGAGAAGACGACCTGTAACATTGAGATACAAAAATATAATTTTTGTATCTAAATTTTACGGGTGTGCCTGTAAAGTCCATGTCTTCTTCTCTTGAATACATTTTGCATTTCATCACACCGGCGAGGTCCACTGTTGTCACCATCAGGAAGCCCACCCTGAGAAATGCTATGCAGCCATCACTGTAGACAGGAAGTGGCAGCAAAAATGTTGTAGGAGATCAGCAGCACTGAGATGTAACAAAGTATGAAAACTCATCTACAGAGAGAGGATATACCGTATATACTCGAGTATAAGCCGACCCGAATATAAGCCGAGGCACCCAATTTTACCACAAAAAAATGGGAAAACGTATTGACTCGAGTATAAGCCTAGGGTGTCCATCTGCGTGCCTCACTGTGCCCATGCCTCACTGTGCCCATGCCTCACTGTGTCCATGCCTAGACTGACGTTTAACATGGGAGTCTATGGAAGGGGTGCCCGGCTTTAAAAAAAAAAAAAAAACGGTGCTCCCCGGCCGTAGGTCCCCCAGACAACAAGCTTTGCACACATGTAGAGGAAGAGTGGGGCTACATGTGTGCAAAATTTGGGGTCCAGGGGACCTACGGTTGGCCGGTACCGGGTCCCCAAAGTCCAGGAGATCAGGCCCAAAAAGGTGACTCGAGTATAAGCCGAGTGGGGCATTTTCAGCACAAAAGAAATGTGCTAAAAAACTCGAGTATATACGGTATAAGATTTTCACAGCAAGCTTTGCTGAATCTGTTGTCTCTCTTTAATAACTCCCATCTGTGCATTTGAGCTAGAACCTGGATTAGGTGTTAGGTGGACAGAGGTACTCACTGCACCAAACGCCACGGCCAACATGGTCTGCATGCGGGCGTCCTCGATGGAACTCATCATCCCCTTCTTACTAAGCAGCGCTCTCCCCGCCAGCGTCCAGAACCGCACGTGCTTCATCCCCACCGACACAAACTGGGTGTCCGAGTCTGGCCGGAACTCCGCCACAAAGATTCGCTGGTTGTGGCCAACTTTGCTGGCAATTTTGGCACCTGCCGAGGATCAAGGAAACAGAATGGGCACAGAAACCTCTTTAAGTACAATACATTTGTGAATGTGTGTGTGTGTGTTGGGTGTTTGTATGGAGAGGTCCTTCTGCTTGGTGTGTGCACCTGAGCACGCTAATAGAGACCTGTCAAGAAAAGAAGACATGGACTGCAGTCGCTGACCTGTGGTTAGTTTTATTCGATATAAAGATTTATGGATGAGCCACTAGAGGGAGCACTCAGAGGCTTAGATATGTGCATTGCTGAAAAATATGTACGTTTTAGTTTTATTAGTTTTTTTTTTTTCCTGTTTTTTGGGTCATTCGTTATGATCAAAATTCATAAATTCGAAAATCCAAATATAAGAAACAATCCGAAAATTTGAAATAATAACTAATAATAACGAACTATGAAATTATAGGTATTGGATTTTCCTTTCAAATTTGGTTGTTCGTAAACTTAAAGGAGAAGTCTGGGATGGGTTAAATAACTTGTACATATCACATTAGTCACATATCAGCTCATCTTTTTTTCCTAACTCTTTTAGTTTTTACAGCATGTGCACATGAACTTTCCTTCAGCTGGCAAAAAAAGTCAATTTTCAGTTTGAAAAGTTCTCAGGGGGTGTGAACATCTCCACCAACACACCAACACACCCCCTGCCTTTGTCCCCCCTCCCCTATGAGTCTGTGCTGATAGATAGGGAGGGGAGGAGGGAGGAGGGAGAAGGGAGGGGGAGGGGGAGGGGGAGGAGGGAGAAGGGAGGAGGGAGGAGGGAGAAGGGAGGGGGGAGCAGCTATGCTCTGTGAAGTCTCAGAAACAAGCAGAGGGAGGAGAGCCGACATCAATCAAGCAAAGTGACAGGAAAGGGGGTGGATCCAGACTCTATATTCACACCATTGTCTGGATGATGCTGTATGAAAGACTGTAGAACCTCCCAGAGGTATTTATCTCGATTTTAACAGAATAAGGGCACTTCTGAGAGGGCTGGGAGGGTTTATAGATCTCAGCAGCTCACATAGAATAGATGTAAGAAAAAAAAGAAGTATGGGTTTCCTTTTTTTAACTAATACGAATTTATGCAAAATAACGAATACCGCATCTAAACAAATGGAACTAAACTAATTAATAATAAATAATAAATTCTAATAAAAAGTTTTTATAATTATTAATTTTGTTTTTATTATTAATTCGTTACGTTCCATTCGTTTAGATGCAGCATTTGTTATTTCGGATAATTCGTAACTTCGGATAAATTCATATTCGTTAAGTTGACTAACGGACAAATTTGAAAGGAAATTACAATACCTATAATTTAATAGTAATAGTCAAGTTATTATTAGTTAGTTATTTCAGATTTTCGAATTTTTGGATTGTCGTTCTTATTTTCGTTCTTTTGAATTTTCGTTCTAATTTTCGGATTCTCAAATTTAGGAATTTTCGGAAAAATTAGTTAAACTGGTTTTCGTTAATTCGGATATTTCCAAATAATGAATTTGTCAAAAAAATAAATAATCCAGAACGAAACGAATTGCACATGCCTATACTTGGGGCACTCCAGCTCTCACTGCTAACAACTGTTAAAGTGATTGTAAAGTCTTGTTTTAAAAAATAAATAAAAAAAGACAAACATGTTATACTTACCTCCTCTGTGCAGTTGGTTTTGCACAGAGCAGCCCAGATCCTCCTCTTCTTGGGTCCCCATTTGCAGTGCCCCCACAGTCAGTAGCGTCCTATGGGGGCACCCGAGCCGAGCCGAGTCAGAGCTCCGTGTATCTATTCAGACTTGGAGCCCTGACCCGACCCTGCCCCTCTCTCCCCTGATTGGCTGACTGACTTTGATTGACAGCCACGGGAGCCAATGGCGCTGCTGCTGTGTCTCAGCCAATCCGGAGTGTCCCAGGTAATATATATATATATATATATATATATATATATATATATATAATACACACATATACACACACACAGTTGTGCTCATAAGTTTACATACCCTGGCGGAATTTATGATTTCTTGGCCATTTTTCAGAGAATATGAATGATAGCACCAAAACATTTCTTTCACTCATGGTTAGTGTTTGGCTGAAGCCATTTATTATCAATCAACTGTGTTTACTCTTTTAAAATCATAATGACAACAAAAACTACCCAAATGACCCTGATCAAAAGTTTACATACCCTGGTGATTTTGGCCTGATAACATGCACACAAGTTGACACAAAGGGGTTTGAATGGCTATTAAAAGGTAACCATCCTCACCTGTGATCTGTCTGCTTGTAATTAGTGTGTGTGTATAAAAGGTCAATGAGTTTCTGGACTCCTGACAGACCCTTACATCTTTCATCCAGTGCTGCACTGACGTTTCTGGATTCTGAGTCAGGGGGAAAGCAAAAGAATTGTCAAAGGATCTGTGGGAAAAGGAAGTTAAACTGTATAAAACAGGAAAGGGAAATAGAAAGATATCCAAGGAATTGAGAATGCCAATCAGCAGTGTTCAAAGTCTAATCAAGAAGTGGAAAATGAGGGGTTCTGGTGAAACCAAACCACGGTCAGGTAGACCAACTAAAATTTCAGCCACAACTGCCAGGAAAATTGTTCGGGGTGCAAAGAAAATCCCACAAATAACTTCAGGAGAAATACAGGACTCTGTGAAAACATGGGGTGTGGC
Source organism: Rana muscosa (assembly GCA_029206835.1). Lineage (NCBI taxonomy): Eukaryota > Metazoa > Chordata > Amphibia > Anura > Ranidae > Rana > Rana muscosa. The sequence goes on from CM055126.1 coordinate 228,999,304, forward strand.
TGTACAAGATGCACAATAAGGAGGCACTTGAAGAAAGATGGGCTGCATGGTCGAGTCGCCAGAAGAAAGCCATTACTACGCAAATGCCACAAAGTATCCGCTTACAATACACCAAACAGCACAGAGACAAGCCTCAAACCTTCTGCCACAAAGTCATTTGGAGTGATGAGACCAAAATTTAGCTTTTTGGCCACAACCATAAACACTACATTTGGAGAGGAGTCAACAAGGCCTACGATGAAAGGTACACCATCCCTACTGTGAAACACGGCGGTGGATCGCTGATGTTTTGGGGATGTGTGAGCTACAAAGGCCCAGGAAATTTGGTCAAAATTGATGACAAGATGAATGCAGTATGTTATCAAAAAATACTGGAGGAACATTTGCATTCATCAGCCAGGAAGCTGCGCATGGGATGTACTTGGACATTCCAACATGACAATGATCCAAAACACAAGGCCAAGTCGCCCTGTCATTGGCTACAGCAGAATAAAGTGAAGGTTCTGGAGTGGCCATCTCAGTCTCCTGACCTCAATATTTATGGAGCCCCTCTGGGGAGATCTCAAATGTGCCGTTCATGTAAGACTGCCCAAGAATTTACAGGAACTGGAGGCTTTTTACCAAGAGGAATGGGCAGCTTTACCATCTGAGAAGATAAAAGAGCCTCATCCACAAATACCACAAAAGACTTCCAGCTGTCATTGATGTTAAAGGGGGCAATACACGGTATTAGGAAACGTTTTAATTGGATTACGCTATGGGGCTTTCTTTTCTCACCCTAATATGGTTTGCTGAGACTTTGGGGAAACACTGATTCGGATGTGGAGGAAACCAGGACGACATAGGAAGCTAATCAGAGACCCTAGCAGGGATAACAGCTAACTGCTTTGTCTGATCTCTTTCAGGGATCAGTTTTTCTGGTAAGCGGCTTGTGAATACTGCGGTGGTGGATTCCCTTCCTAGTACACTGGCACCCTTCTATGATGGTTTATGCCTAAAGTCACGATCATTTGGAGAAATTTAACCTCTTCACTTCACAATTTTTTTTTTTTCTTTCTGAGGATTGCTTTTGGTGTCTCTTTGATAACTGTCATTTGAGTTTTACATACACTGAACAGGACAATGGGTGATATTATTTAAAGTCAGTGTTGAGAGCATATGATTTTTGTTAATTTTCACCACATTTTATGTTTTTCATGTTGTATACACTAATGCACTGAGATTGGAAGTTTATGGTCTTATAACATTGCATGTTTTTATGTTGTATGCGATAATACACAGAGATTGGAACTTTGATCACCGATATAGTTCTCTAACAATTTGTCATATTGTTAGACATTGTTGCGCAGCTTATAGTTCTTTGCATGATGTCATAAGCCTAGGCTAATGACCAGACAAGAACAAGCAACTGTTTTACTATCCAAAGTTAACCACTTTAGCCCCAGACCAATAGGCAGCATAAGGACCAGGCCCCTTTTTGCGATTCGGCACTGCGTCGCTTTAACTGACAATCGCGCGGTCGTGCGACGTGGCTCCCAAACAAAATTGACGTCCTTTTTTTCCCACAAATAGAGCTTTCTTTCGGTGGTATTTGATCACCTCTGCGGTTTTTATTTTTTGCGCTATAAACAAAAATAGAGCGACAATTTTGAAAAAAAAATTGTATTTTTTTCTTTTTGCTATAATAAATATCCCCAAAAAATATATAAAATTTTTTTTTTTCCTTAGTTTAGGCCGATACGTATTCTCCAACATATTTTTGGTAAAAAAAAAAAATCGCAATCGGCGTGTATTGATTGGTTTGCGCAAAAATTATAGCGTTTACAAAATAGAGGGTAGTTTTATGGCATTTTTATAAATAAAAAAAATAATAATATATTTTTTTTTACTGGTAATGGCGGTGATCAGTGATTTTTTTTTCGTGACTGCGACATTATGGCGGACACATCGGACACTTTTGACACATTTTTGGGACCATTGTAATTTTTACAGCAATCAGTGCTATAAAAATGCCCTGGTTACTGTAAAAATGACACTGGCAGTGAAGGGGTTAACAACTAGGGGCACTGAAGGGGTTAAGTGTGCCTAAGGGAGTGATTACTACTGTGTGGGGCGTGGCTACGACTGACACGTCACCGATCTCCGCTCTAAATACACAGAGCGGAGATCGGTGACATTGTCAGTAGGGGAGCGGGGAGATGTTGTGTTTACACTAACATCTCCCCCGCTCCATGCCTCCGTGAGACGATCGCAGCGATCGAGTCCGCGGGACTCGCGGTCCGACTCACGGGGATGACTGCAGGGTCGCGAGCGTGCCGCCGGCGGCACGGGACCACACGGCAGGCAGTTAAAGGGGACGTACAGGTACGTGATTCTGCCTGTAGGTGCCATTCTGCCGACGAATATATGCCGTGAGCGGTCGTTAAGGGGTTAAAAAAAACAAGGGAAGAAGATTTAATAGATGGAAAGTTGAAAAAAAAATGACTGAAGTTCCGCTTTAATGTGTGCCATAATGCTGATTAACACAATGAAACGCGTAAACCTAAACGGGCCCCGAACGTAGGTGACTTCTAGAAACGTGGCCTCTCCTCATCGATCCGTTACCTTCCTGCCACTTCCAGATGGTGATGGTGTGTTCCGGGTCCAGCCCAACGGAGAGCAGCAACTTCCCAGTGGCGCTGAAACTGACCGAGCACACCCCCTTGGAATGGAAACAGCGCAGTACCGAGTGCGTCTGCTTGTTCATGGCGTCCCATATGTGTATAGAGGGGGCTGAGGCTGCGTGAGAATTAATAATAAAAACAAAAAAAATATTAAGCACAGCTGCCACAATGTAACAATAAAACAGATGTAATCCATATTCACGAAATCTCATAAAATCTCTAACATTTGAGTATTATTTCAAGTCATTTTCAGTCTTTATAAATCTCCATCTTTCATTAAAATAATCCCTGGTTTTCCTCGTTCGGGAATTTTCCTGTTCTAGGGTGACAACGCTCTGTCCCCCGTCTCCCACTTGTGCCCCCGTGTTGCCCCCCTGTCACCCGGTCTTCCAATGGAGACTACAGGTGGCAGGCATCAGGAAAACAACCCTGAGAAATGCCATGCAGCCATCGCTGGAGCGCATATAGACAGGAATGGCTGCAAAGAGGCTTCAGAAGATCAGCAGCACCGAGATCTAACAAAGGCAGAGCAGAATTTAGTGCAGAATACCTTTGTTCTGGGCACACATCCATTAACGCATAAGGCCCTGAATGTGGGCACCACTTGGTACAGTGTCCAGCTGCAATGTATTTCCGGCTGCCATAAACTAGACATGTGCGATTCGTTTTGTACGAAATGAAAATTCGTAAGAATTTCCGAAAAATTTGTACATTCGGAAGCATCCGAAATATGAATTTCTATTCTTACGAATTTTATACGAAATATTAAATTTCGTTGACGAATTTCATTTCAGGAGTGGGAGAGACGGCTCAGACTGGTACTGGTAGTCGATAGGATATTCAGAATCGGACAAAATAAGAATGTTCGTTAATATCGTTTTATTATTGTCATAATAAATACGAAACGAATTTCGGACACGAATTACGAAATACGAATTTTCGTCTAATACGAAACTAAACGAAACAAAACAAAACTAAATTTATTGACGGCGCACATGTCTACCATAAACTTTGACATGCTGCAGTCTATGCGACCGGATTCTGCGCTTCCAGGGTGTGTGAAAATGCCGGGACTGGTCACAAACGGGTTAGATGCCCAGTATGCATGTGGCCAAACTGGCATCAAGAAACGGTTAAAAAGCAGAAAAATCTAGAGAGTTGAAATGAGGGAGAAAAAAAAAGGTCTCTTTCTGTCACCATGAATAAAAAATAAAAGCCACGTCCAATGAGTCTCTTATTACCGAATGCCTAGGCAGCCCCTAGATCACATGGTCTCTGGCTACAGCAAGTACATTTAGAGGATTTAACATCATTAAAGACTGTTTGGGTTTATTGGTTTCATCGACACAGACCTGGATCTGCAAAGCATGACCACCGTACATCGCCAGCGGGCTGGAAGTATGTAATGAACAAACATGGCTTCCGACATGCATATACTGTATCTCACAAAAGTAAGTACACCCCTCACATGTTTGTAAATATTTTATTCTATCTTTTCATGTGACAACACTGAAGAAATGACACTTTGCTACAATGTAAAGTAGTGAGTGTACAGCTTGTATAACGGTGTAAATTTGCTGTCCCCTCAAAATAACTCAACACACAGCCATTAATGTCGAAACCGCTGGCAACAAAAGTGAGTAAACCCCTAAGTGAAAATGTCCAAATTGGGGCCAATTAGCCATTTTCCCTCCCCGGTGTCATGTGACTCGTTAGTGTTACAAGGTCTCAGGTGTGAATGGGGAGTAGGTGTGTTAAATTTGGTGTTATCGCTCTCACTCTATCATACTGGTCACTGGAAGTTCAACATGACACCTCATGGCAAAGAACTCTCTGAGGATCTGAAAAAAAGAATTGTTGCTCTACATAAAGATGGCCGAGGCTATAAGAAGATTGCCAAGACCCTGCAACTGAGCTGCAGCACGGTGGCCAAGACTATACAGCGGTTTAACAGGACAGGTTCCCCTCAGAACAGGCCTCGCTGTGGTCAACCAAAGAAGTTGAGGTCACGTGCTCAGCGTCATATCCAGAGGTTGTCTTTGGGAAATAGACGTATGAGTGCTGCCAGCATTGCTGCAGAGGTTGAAGGGGTGGGGGGGGGGGGGTCAGCCTGTCAGTGCTAAGACCATACGCCGCACACTGCATCAAATTGGTCTGCATGGCTGTCGTCCCAGAAGGAAGCCTCTTCTAAAGATGATGCACAAGAAAGCCTGCAAACAGTTTGCTGAAGACAAGCAGACTAAGGACAGGGATTACTGGAACCATGTCCTGTGGTCTGATGAGACCAAGATAAACGTATTTGGTGTCAGATGGTGTCCGGCGTGTGTGGCGGCAACCAGGTGAGGAGGACAAAGACAAGTGTGTCTTCCCTACAGTCAGGCATGGTGGTGGGAGTGTCATGGTCTGGGGCTGCATGAGTGCTGCCGGCACTGGGGGGCTACAGATCATTGAGGGAACCATGAATGCCAACATGTACTGTGACATACTGAAGCAGAGCATGATCCCCCTCCCTTCAGAGACTGGGCCGCAGGGCAGTATTCCAACATGATAACGACCCCAAACACACCTCCAAGACGACTACTGCTTTGCTAAAGAAGCTGGGGGTAAAGGTGATGGACTGGCCAAGCATGTCTCCAGACCTAAACCCTATTGAGCATCTGTGGGACATCCTCCAACGGAAGGTGGAGGAGCGCAAGGTCTCCAACATCCACCAGCTCTGTGATGTCGTCATGGAGGAGGGGAAGAGGACTCCAGTGACAACCTGTGAAGCTTTGGTGACCTCCATGCCCAAGAGGGTTAAGGCAGTGCTGGAAAATAATGGTGGCCACACAAAATATTGTCACTTTGGGCCAAATTCTGACATTTTCAGTTAGGGGTGTACTCACTTTTGTTGCCAGCGGTTTAGACATGAATGGCTGTGTGTTGAGTTATTTTGAGGGGACAGCAAATTTACACTGTTATACAAGCTGTACACTCACTACTTTACATTGTAGCAAAGTGTCATTTCTTCAGTGTTGTCACATGAAAAGATAGAAGAAAATATTTACAAAAATGTGAGAGGTGTACATACTTTTGTGAGATACTGTATATACTGTAAGTACTACTTGGTGTCCCTTTAACCACTTCATACCTGGGCCAATTGTGACACTTCGCTCCTACATGTAAAAATTAACTTTTATATGCTAGAAAAATACTCAGAACCCCCAAACATTATATCTGGGTTTTTTTTTAGCAGAGGCCCTATAGAATAAAATAATGGGTGTTGCAATTTTTTATGTCACACGTTATTTGCCTAGCTGTTTTTTAAAGGCAATTTTTTGGGAAAAAAAATTCACTATAATGAATTTAAAAAAATACAAAAACACAATATTTACCCCAATTGTATAATGTGAAAGATGATGTTACGCCAAGTAAATAAGATACCGAACATGTCATGCTTTAAAATTGTGTCTGCCCATGGAATGGCGGCAAAATATGGTGCTTAAAATTCTCGATAGGCATCGCTGTAAACGCCTTTACTGGTTACCAGTTTAGAGTTACAGAGGAGGTCTGGCGCTAGAATGATTGCTCTCACTCCGACGTTTGTGAAAAATACCTCACATGTGTGGTGCAATCACCGTTTACATATGCGTGGGGGAGTAATGTATGCATTTGCACAAAAGCACGGGGGGGGGGGGGGTGCTTTTAAAAAAATATATATGTTATTATTTATTTTATGCCGACTCCTGATCATGACCATAGACTGAGAGCCATCTATGACAGCTGTGTCAGGCATTCACACAGACTTCACTAATAATCCCTGTAATATGTTTATTTCCTATGATTTTCAGCTCCACCTAGTGGCTGTAATGTGGTATTTTCCTGAAATATTCCATTTAAGAAAATACCACATTATGGACACTAGTTGGAGCTCACACTCATAGAAGATACACATATTAGACAAGTTACAGGGATTATTTGTGCAAATATTTTATAAACAGACCCCTACCAGTCAATGAGGACATCATTTACATTGAGCCTATCACTTTCACTTGGATATCTAAAAGGCATTTAAAAAAAATAGCAATTCCCAATACTATAAATTTGTACTCACCGGACATATCGGCGGTATCACCTGAAATAATGAAAATACAACATATTACTACAGGAGAGCAGAGCTGTACTGATATGTTCTATACAGGAGACACAGAGCTGTACTGATATGTTCCATACAGGAGACACAGAGCTGCACTGATATGTTCCATACAGGAGACACAGAGCTGTACTGATATGTTCTATACAGGAGACACAGAGCTGCACTGATATGTTCCATACAGGAGACACAGAGCTGTACTGATATGTTCTATACAGGAGACACAGAGCTGTACTGATATGTTCTATACAGGAGACACAGAGCTGTACTGATATGTTCCATACAGGAGACACAGAGCTGTACTGATATGTTCTATACAGGAGACACAGAGCTGTACTGATATGTTCCATACAGGAGACACAGAGCTGTACTGATATGTTCCATACAGGAGACACAGAGCTGTACTGATATGTTCCATACAGGAGACACAGAGCTGTACTGATATGTTCCATACAGGAGACACAGAGCTGCACTGATATGTTCTATACGGAAGACACAGAGCTGTACTGATATGTTCTATACAGGAGACACAGAGCTGCACTGATATGTTCTATACGGAAGACACAGAGCTGTACTGATATGTTCTATACAGGAGACACAGAGCTGCACTGATATGTTCTATACAGGAGACACAGAGCTGTACTGATATGCTCTATACAGGAGACACAGAGCTGCACTGATATGTTCTATACGGAAGACACAGAGCTGTACTGATATGTTCTATACAGGACACACAGAGCTGTACTGATATGTTCTATACAGGAGACACAAAGCTGTACTGATATGTTCTATACAGGAGAAACAGAGCTGCACTGATATGTTCCATACAGGAGACACAGAGCTGCACTGATATGTTCTATACAGGAGACACAGAGCTGCACTGATATGTTCTATACAGGAGACACAGAGCTGTACTGATATGTTCTATACAGGAGACACAGAGCTGCACTGATATGTTCCATACAGGAGACACAGAGCTGTACTGATATGTTCTATACAGGAGACACAGAGCTGCACTGATATGTTCTATACGGAAGACACAGAGCTGTACTGATATGTTCTATACAGGAGACACAGAGCTGCACTGATATGTTCCATACAGGAGACACAGAGCTGTACTGATATGTTCTATACAGGAGACACAGAGCTGTACTGATATGTTCTATACAGGAGACACAGAGCTGCACTGATATGTTCTATACAGGAGACACAGAGCTGCACTGATATGCTCTATACAGGAGACACAGAGCTGTACTGATATGTTCTATACAGGAGACACAGAGCTGTACTGATATGTTCCATACAGGAGACACAGAGCTGCACTGATATGTTCTATACAGGAGACACAGAGCTGCACTGATATGCTCTATACAGGAGACACAGAGCTGCACTGATATGTTCTATACAGGAGACACAGAGCTGTACTGATATGTTCTATACAGGAGACACAGAGCTGCACTGATATGTTCTATACGGAAGACACAGAGCTGCACTGATATGTTCTATACAGGAGACACAGAGCTGTACTGATATGTTCTATACAGGAGACACAGAGCTGCACTGATATGTTCTATACAGGAGACACAGAGCTGCACTGATATGTTCTATCCTCTTCTAGACTCCTCTTTATTCATGAAAGTTTCTTTAGAGGAAACCTTTTAGCTACAAAATGAACCATGTCATCTCTGCTGAAAGTTCCTTAAAATTTGCCTCAAATTTTTTACAATTTGCCATGTGATCTGCTTTGGTGAAATTTACGGTACTTAAAAAAAAACGAAAAAAAAATAACACGTGACTGTAATAAATAAAGCCATGTGATAACCGGGTCAGTGATCACATCCAGTAAAAAGAATGAAAGCGCCTCAAAGTCTCAGGAGCCCAGAAACAGTTTATTCCATGTGAGGTGGTTGGGAAAATCCAATGCGTTTTGGGGGTACAGAGGAGCCCCCTTCACCAAGGGTTGACACCTTTGACTACAGAGAACGTTTCTTAGAGGGTAATTACACCCCAATACCATAAAAAATAAAATCATTCCCAACACCCTCCCCCTGCTCCTCCATTCCCCACTGCACTTACACTATATTACCAAAAGTATTGGGACGCCTGCCTTTACACACACATGAACTATAATGGCATCCCAGTCTTAGTCCGTAGGGTTTAATATTGAGTTGGCCCACCCTTTGCAGCTACAACAGCTTCAACTCTTCTGAGAAGGCCGTCCACAAGGTTTAGGAGGGTGTCTATGGGAATGTTTGACCATTCTTCCAACAGCGCATTTGTGAGGTCAGGCACTGATGATCGATGAGAAGGCCTGGCTTGCAGTCTAAACTCTAATTCATCCCAAAGGTGTTCTATCTGGTTGAGGTCAGGACTCTGTGCAGGTCAGTCAAGTTCCTCCACCCCAAATTCACTCATCCATGTGTTTCTGGACCTTGCTTTGTGCACTGGTCCAAATCATTTGGTGGAGGGGGGATTATGGTGTGGGGTTGTTTTTCAGGGGTTTGGCTTGGCCCCTTAGTTCCAGTGAAAGGAACTCTTAAGGCGTCAGCAAACCAAGACATTTTGGACAATTTCATGCTCCCAACATTGTGGGAACAGTTTGGGGATGGCCCCTTCCTGTTTCAACATGACTGCGCACCAGTGCACAAAGCAAGGTCCATAAAGACATGGGTGAGCAAGTTTGGGGTGAAGGAACTTGACTGGCCTGCACAGAGTCCTGACCTCAACCCGATAGAACACCTTTGGGATGAATTAGAGTGGAGACTGCAAGCCAGGCCTTCTCCTCCAACATCAGTGCCTGACCTCACAAATGCGCTTCTGGAAGAATGGTCAAACATTCCCATAGACACCCTCCTAAACCTTGTGGACAGCCTTCCCAGAAGAGTTGAAGCTGTTATATCTGCAAAGGGCGGGGCCAACTCAATATTGAACCCTACGGACTAAGACTGGGATTCCATGAAAGTTCATGTGCGTGTAAAGGCAGGCGTACCAATACTTTTGGTAATATAGTGTATATACATGTGCTGGGAATCATCTGCCGATGCACGATCCATACACATGTAAACTCCGTACATAGTCCCAGTGTGTAGCTGCATAATGTGGACAAACCGGTCAGTGCGGTTACAGGACAGGAATGACCAATGAGAGTCTTGTCTTGCTTCCTGGGAGGTAATAAAAGACTCTCACAGGTCAACACAGACACATGACAGAACTGACCAATGAGAGCCTCTTCTTGCTTCCATCAAAGAATAAGAGACTCTCACTGGTCAGCGTAGTCACATGACCACCACTGACCATTGACTGCGTGCCATCACCAATAATATGCTGCTACACATGCCCCTGGGGCTGTGTATGGCATTTTTCACATGTATACGGATCGGTACACTGGTAGACCGGGGGATGGGTGGTTGACGACGACGGGGACAGGAGGAGCAGGGAGAGTGATGGAAAATCATCTGTAATTTTTTGAAGCATAGAGGTGGAATTCAGCAGCAGCATGCTCTGATCGCTGGGGGGAGGGGGGATTTGAAGGTTGATGTTACAGGACCAGGAAAGGCAAAATATAAGCAGATTGAAATATAAGCAAAACAATAAAAAAATAAATTAAAAAAATAGGATTTTATAACAGCTTACCTGTAAAATCCTTTTCTTGGAGTACATCACGGGACACAGAGCGACATAGTCATTACTAATGGGTTATATAGATACCGTCAGGTGCTGGCACTGGCAACTTCCAAAACCGGAAGTACCCTCCCCTATATAAGCCCCTCCCATCCGGGAGCACCTCAGTTTTGTAGCAAAGCAATAAGTGTCCCCAAAGAGGGGTGGGAGCTCTGTGTCCCGTGATGTACTCCAAGAAAAGGATTTTACAGGTAAGCTGTTATAAAAATCCTATTTTCTTTCTCGTACATCACGGGACACAGAGCGACATAGTCATTACTAATGGGATGTCCTAAAGCAATGCCCAATGAGGGGGGGGGGGGATACACCATATATAAGCTGAGCGCTATCAGACATGAGGATATTTTGCGGCCTGCAACACACTGCGCCCAAAGGCGACATCCTCCTGACTTCTAACGTCCACCTGGTAGAACCTAGTAAACGTGTGTACCGAAGACCATGTTGCGGCCTTACAGATTTGAGCCAGGGAGGCCTGGTGATGCACTGCCCATGAAGTTCCAACTGCTCTCGTGGAGTGCGCCCTAACTTTGAACGGAGGCGGTCTCCTTCTCAAGCCATAGGCTTGTATTATGACCTGTCGAATCCACCTGGCTAAAGTAGATTTTGACGCTGCCTGACCCTTTCTGGGGCCTTCCGGCAGAATAAACAAAGTATCCGTTCTGCGAATCTGAGCAGTGGCTTTTAGATAAGCTTTAACTGCTCTTACTACATCCAAAGAATGCAATAACTTTTCCTCTACCGAAGTAGGTCTGGGGAAAAAAGAAGGAAGAACCACATCTTGGTTCAAATGAAACCTCGATACCACCTTAGGAAGAAAGGCTGGATGAGGACGTAACACTACTCTGTCCTTATGGATAACCAGATATGGCTCCTTACAGGACATAGCTGCTAATTCCGATACTCTTTTAGCCGAACAAATGGCTACTAGAAAAATCAATTTCCTGGTGAGAAGCACTAAGGAAATGTGCTGTAATGGTTCAAATGGTTGTTTCTGTAAAACCGACAGAACCAAGTTTAGATCCCATGGACATATGGGAATATTAACCGGAGGACTAATACGCATCACTCCTTGTATAAAGGCTTTGACTAGTGAATGCGAAGCCAAGGGCCTTTGAAAAAATATTGACAAGGCCGAAATCTGACCCTTGATAGTACTCAAGGCAAGCTTCCTATCTACAGCCCATTGTAGGGAGTCCAGACTCCTACCTATTACGTACTTACGTGGATGCCATTTCTTGGCCTCACACCACGCGATGTACGCCTTCCAGATTCTATAGTAGATCTGCCTGGATACCGGCTTCCTGGCATTGATCATGGTAGATACCACAGGATTAGAGAGCCCTCTCTTTTTTAGAATGTGGGCTTCAATAGCCAGGCCGTCAAACCTAGGGCTGGTAAGGAAGGGTGGTATATCGGTCCTTGCGAAAGCAGGTCCGGACGATGTGGGAGGGTCCAAGGACTCCCCACAGACATTTTTACAATCTCCGCGTACCATGCTCTTCGGGGCCACGCTGGAGCCACCAGAATCACTGGTTTCTTTTCTACCCTGATTCTGCGGAGTAATCGAGGTAACAATTGTGGCGGTGGGAATGCATATATCAGCTTGAACTGATCCCAAGGGAACACTAGGGCATCCGAGCCGCAAGCTAGGGGATCCCTTGTCCAAGAGACAAACCTGTCCACTTTTGTGTTGAATCTGGATGCTAGCAGATCTACATCCGGTGTTCCCCACCGCTGACATATTGTCCGGAAAACCTCGGGATGAAGGGACCATTCCCCTGGGCATAATTGTTGGCGACTTAGAAAGTCCGCCTTCCAATTCTCCACTCCTGGAATGAATACCGCCGATATGGCTGGGACATATCTTTCTGCCCATCTCAGGATGTAATTTACTTCCCTTTGGGCTGCACGACTCCTGGTGCCCCCCTGACGATTGATATATGCCACTGCTGTGGCATTGTCTGATTGAATTCTGACAGGGGACCCTTGGAGTTTGGATGTCCATGCTACTAGGGCATACCGGGCTGCTCGTATCTCTAAGAGATTGATGGGCAGGGCCTTTTCCGCATCCGACCATCTGCCCTGGAGAGACCATTGCTCCAGCACTGCTCCCCAGCCTATAAGGCTGGCATCTGTAGTGACCACCTTCCAGGAAATCGGACTGAAGGATTTCCCTCTTTCCAGATTCTGGGGAACCAACCACCAGCGGAGGCTCTTGCGAACGGAAGGGGACAAGGACATTGGTAAGTCCAGAGCCTGAACTTTTTTGTTCCAGGCTGACAGTATGGCCCTTTGCAACTTCCTTGAATGGAATTGACCGTAGGGTACTGCTTCGAATGATGCCACCATTTTTCCCAGCAGCCTCATGCACAGGCGTATGGATGGCTGTCTTTTTGAACCCACTAAGTGGATCAAATCTCTCAAAGACGACCCCTTTTCTTGAGGCAAGAAAATTTTTCTCTGGTCTGAATCCAGCCTTAGCCCCAAGTATTCCAGACTTTTGACTGGTTTTAGGGCTGACTTGTCTCGGTTGATAATCCAACCGTGATATTCCAGATACTTGATTGTCTCGTGAACAACCACTTCTAGTTTTTCCACTGAGTGGTCTATCAGCAACAAGTCGTCTAGATATGCCATTATCGTTACACCTCGTGTTCTTAGATTGGCCAATAATGGGGCCAGAATTTTTGTGAACACTCTTGGTGCTGTGGCCAGACCGAAGGGTAGGGCTCTGAACTGAAAATGGCGCCCTTCTACCGCAAAGCGTAGAAATTTTTGGTGGGCTGGAAAGATGGGAATGTGCAAATAAGCATCTTTGATGTCGATCGAGGCTAACCATTCCTCCCCTTGTAGGGCAGTGGCTACCGATCGGATCGACTCCATCCGGAAAGTCCTGATATGTAGGAATTTGTTTAGCCCTTTTAGATTTAATATGGGCCTCACGTCCCCGTTTGGCTTCGGGACTGTAAAGAGGTTTGAGTAAAACCCGAACCCCCATTCTTCCAGGGGAACCTCTATAATTACTGCTTGGAGCAATAATTGTTCTAGTGCCAACAGGAGGGATCCTCTCTTCTGGGGATCCCTTGGCACGTTTGACCTTATAAAGCGGGAAGGAGGGGAGTTTTTTAACTCCAATTTGTATCCCAGATCTACTGCGGAGAGCACCCATCTGTCTCTGATCGTGTCCCGCCAGGTCTCTGTGAACAACTGAAGTCTTCCCCCCACCCGATTGGGTGGGGGCAACCCTTCATGCATTTGACTTTGGGGGAGGTTTTGTACCTCTCCTGCTCCAGGGCTTCTTGTTACCCTGCAATTGTCCCTGATTTTTACCTCCGGGATTTGACCGAGGAGGCCGTCGGAACTGTTTCACAGCCGATGTCCTAGGGACTGGAGAAGCAGGCCTCTTAAAAGAGGGACCTCTAACTCTATTTTTAACCGGCAAAAGTGTACTTTTACCGCTGGAAATTCTCTGGATATATTTGTCCAGGTCTTCCCCGAATAAGCGTTCACCATGAAATGGGAAGCTGACCAGCAATTTTTTACAGGGAGCTTCAGCAGACCAGTTTTTGAGCCATAGAAGCCTGCGCATATGTACTACAGACAGCGTAAGGCGGGAGGCCTGATGGATTGAATCCTTTATAGCGTCCACCGCAAAGCATAAGGCTCTAGGTAGATCAGCTAGGGCAAGAGCCTGCTGATCTGGCAAGTCTCTTAAGACCTGTTTCAACTGATCCTTCACTGCTTGGCAGACCCCAATAGCTGCCACTGCTGGTTGTGTCACCAATCCTGCTGTAGAAAAAGCAGATTTTAATAAGGACTCCAATTTTTTATCTATTGGGTCCTTGAACATTTGGACATTATCCACCGGACATGTCAGTGATTTATTCACACAAGAGATGGCTGCGTCCACTGTAGGGACCCTCCATTTTCTGATGAACTTATCCTCCATGGGATAGACCACCGGAAATCTATTGGGGGGAGTAAATATTTTGTCAGGATGCTCCCAATCCTGGTAAATGAGCCCTTCCAGTAAAGGATGGATCGGAAAGGAACAAACAGTCTGGGGAGCTTTTAGCGACCCCAACGAGGAGACAGAAGTGGATGATGGCTCCGCAAGGTGCATTTTAAATGCTGATCGGACCATATTAGTCAGGGACTGAACCCATAACCTCTCAGCATGTGATGCTGAGAAAGGCTCTTCCACTGTTGATTCCTCTACAACAGAATCGACCTCATCCTGATCCCCTTCAGGTAGGTCGATCCCTGTATGGGACTGTTGCTCTGTTAACAGGCACTCTGAGGGAGGAGACGGAGATCGGGCGCTTTTCTCCTGTGACAGGGAAGCCGCGATCAATGCTGACAATCTCTCTTCCAGCCCTCCCAGAGCTGAGGAAAAAACCTCCTCTGTTACATACACAGGAGCAGGTGAACTGGGGACAGCCACAGTACCAGGTACTCCTGGGGGTGCCCTACGGTCACTAACCTCTGATTCTTCAGGGGAGACTGGTGCAGCCAAAGCATGCCCAAGATCCTCAGAGCCCGATGGAGACCCCCTATTCCTCCTGGAATTTCTAGTCCCGGAGTTTTTAGACGGCATATTCCTAAGCCACAAAGCTGAGGTATTCCAGCCGAAATACACCAGTTACTGACAATAGTCTAGCATAAATGCTGCTATAAGAAACAGTTGGTGTCTACTAATGTGCCTTTCTAGGGGATGCCTGTATCAACCGCTTGCTGTATGCCTTCTTTAAATGTTGCCAGCTCTGTCTCTGTACCTCATAGCCAGCTCACCACACAAAATTGTGGTTTTTAACATGCTGGGACGCCCGCACATGCGCAGAAGCGCTGCGGCGCGCACAGAGCGTCATCCCCCAGGCTCCGCCCCCTTTCCCGGCTCACCTCTATATATAGAGGCGCGTGCACGCGCGTGGCCACGTGCGCCTTCGGCGCTAATTTCGAAAATGGAAACCAGGGACAAGAGCCAGGGCCCCTTTGCCGCAGGCCGGGGGATGGACGAGCATTGCAACATGGCAGAGGAAGCAGTTTCCCATAAGAGAACTCACCATCTGCCTGGACTCGCTCTGATGAAAAGAAACTAGTCCACATGACAAGAAACGTTCCACAGCGGCCTCTAGTGGACAAACACAGGTACCGCAGTCTAATATATTAAATATATATAAAAAAAAATTTTTTTTCTTGACCACCATTAAAAATTATTACATTTTTTTAGTAGTTACAGGCATGCACAGAATTTTGCGGGAATACCATTAGGTAACAGACAGAAAGACAAATTAGGCTTGGGGGTCCCCCAATAGAACCAAGTTCCTGGGGGCCCCCACTTACCTGTTCCCCGCCGCAGGACTTTGTTTGGTCCACAAAAGCCCAAACTTCACCTATCACGGCAGGCATTGTAATCAAACCTTCAGGGACCGGGTTCCCAAGGATTCCACTCCCCTGGACCTGTATAGCACCCTGCACAGAAAACATCTTGGTCGTGGGTATGACCAGAGCTCTGGATCCCAGGGTCCAGCTCTCCTAAGAGAAGCATTACAGGCAAAACCTTGCTCTTCTCTGCAAGGCCCGGGTACCGACCGTTTAGCTATGAAGCTTTTTTGGTCGGATCCGGAATAGCTTACTGAGGCCCAAAAGAACCTGTACGCAAGCTCAGTGAAAAACACATGTTTCTTCTTGGCCAACACCTTAGACACTGGCAAAAAACTGAGGTGCTCCCGGATGGGAGGGGCTTATATAGGGGAGGGTACTTCCGGTTTTGGAAGTTGCCAGTGCCAGCACCTGACGGTATCTATATAACCCATTAGTAATGACTATGTCGCTCTGTGTCCCGTGATGTACGAGAAAGAAAACTGTATTTTCATCAATGTTCACTTTCAAAATCAGAGCTTTCGTCTGCAGTACCTCTTTTCTGCCACAAGATGCTCTCAGCCCACTTTCTATGAACTCAGACTTAAAGTGGAGCTCCACCCTAAATAGCAACTTTTGCTATTTGGAACCCTCCCCCCCTCCGGTGTCACAATTGACACCTTTCAGGGGGGAGGGGGGTGAAGATACCTGTCTAAGACAGGTATTTTCACCCACATCCGGGAGTCCTCTCTCCGGGAATCTGCGGGAGTGACGTCACTTCCCGCAGACTTCCCTTGGTGTTCTGGGAGACACTCGGCTCCCAGAACACAGGAGGACAAATCAGAACGGCGCAGCGCGACTCGCGCATGCGCCGTAGGGAACCGGGCATGAAGCCGCAGGGCTTCACTTCCTGGTTCCCTCACCGAGGATGGCGGAGGGGGCAGCAGAGTGATGAGCGATCGCTCGTCCTCTGCTGCGGACGTCGCTGGACTCCAGGACAGGTAAGTGTCCAAATATTAAAAGCCAGCAGCTGCTGTAGCTGTAGCTGCTGGCTTTTAATATTTTTTTTTCCGGCGGAGCTCCGCTTTAAAGGGGTTGTAAAGGTTTATTTTTTTAGTTTCTAAATAGGTTCCTTTAAAGCGGAGGTTCACCCAAAATGAAACCTACGCTTTTCGGAACCCTCCCCCCCTCCGGTGTCACATTTGGCACCTTTCAGGGGGGAGGGGGTGCAAATACCTGTTTTATACACCTCCGGGTATAGACTATCACGGGAGTCCCGCCCCTTCGCGTCACCCCCCTGCTGTGTTCTGGGAAACACACGGCTCCCAGGACACAGCAGGGACCAGTTAGGATGGCGCAGCACGACTCGCGCATGCGCAGTAGGGAACCGGGCAGTGAAGCCGCAGCGCTTCACTTCCTGATTCCCTCACCGAGGATGGCGGCGGGGGAAGCCGAGAGCCGAGCGGTAGCTCGGCTTTGGGTGCCGACGTCGCGGGCGACCTGGACAGGTAAGTGTCCATTTATTAAAAGTCAGCAGCTGCAGTATTTGTAGCTGCTGGCTTTTAAAAAAAAAATTCCTGTGCATTGTTGGTTCACTTACCTTTTCCTTCGATTTCCCTTTTAAATGTTTTTTTTCTTTGTCTGAATTTCTCACTTCCTGTTCCTCCAGTAAGCTTGCCCCCATCAATCGAGCCGTTCTGGCTGAGGGTTAGTCAGCGTGCTCGCCCCCTCCCTTGGGACTACATCCCTGCGGGGAGACGGTTGGTCAGCATGCTCGCCCCCTCTCTTGGGACTACATCCCTGCGGGGAGACGGTTGGTCAGCATGCTCGCCCCCTCTCTTGGGACAACATCCCTGCGGGGTAGACAGTTGGTCAGCGTGCTCGCCCCTTTCTTGGGACTACATCCCTGTGGGGAGACGGTTGGTCAGCGTGCTCGCCCCCTCCCTTGGGACAACATCCCTGTGGGGAGACAGTTGGTCAGCGTGCTCGCCCCTTTCTTGGGACTACATCCCTGCGGGGAGACAGTTGGTCAGCGTGCTCGCCCCCTCCCTTGGGACTACATCCCTGTGGGGAGATGGTAAGTCAGCGTGCTCGCCCCTTTCTTGGGACTACATCCCTGTGGGGAGACGCCACAGCGTCTCCCCGCAGGGATGTAGTCCCAAGGGAGGCGGCGAGCATGCTGACTAACCTCCAGCCTTTTTTTTTGTAAATTATGTTTTTATTGCGTTTTATACATTACATAGAATAACAAGCCACACATCGTGGAAACAGCCGGCCACAAAATTCACCGGTGTGCATTACATAGAACAGAACACAAAAATTATCACACTAAACTTGTGATATTCCCACCCCCCCTTGCCTAGCTAGGTACACAGACGTCATGGACCTCCAGCCGGAGGGGACAAGCTTACTGAGGAGAAACAGGAAGTGAGAAATTCAGACAAAGAAAAAAAACATTTATAAGGGAAATCGAAGGAAAAGGTACGTGAACCAACAATGCACTAGCTTAAAGGAACCTTAAGAAAATAAAAAATGAACCTTTACAACCCTTTTAATCTATCACTTTGCTCTCTTCTCCTATCCGCATGCCCATTATTAGCACATAAGCAGATTGGCTCCTTGCGCTGCTTCTTCCTCTCACACTCCAGCCTTGCTGTATAGGGACTGCAAAAGCCAGATACATCCAGGTACTCGCCCAGCTTGCATTTAAAAATGCATTGAATGATGTATTCATAATTACAGAGCTGTAATGATAACTGTTTACTATTCCTGCCCAGAGTATAGCTTTAAAGTGTACCTGTTCTTTGGTTATGCGGGGCAAAGCAACATTTTTTTTCGAATACTGGCCCCAAGCCACGTTTATACCCACCTTACCTTCGCTCCACACGGATTCTTCCAGCAGCTGAACAGAGCGGTGAGAGAGTGAATGGAAAGGAAGTATAAGCCGCAGCAGAGGGCAGCTTTAAAATGGGTCTAGTATCAGATATATTGATCACTTGGGGAGGGGAGACTAAGTAAATGCCTCCTCCTGTCTGCAGCAGACTGATGACATCATCTCAGCCAAAGTCACAGACTGGAGCTCAAGAACAGTTTTCTACTGATAAAAGGAGGAGCTTTTCTGAAAACTGATCCTTTTGGGAGGTATAAGTGTGACATGTCAGGAATTTTTATTGTGAAGCCTCGTACACACGGGCGGCAATCCTGTCGAAAAAAAAACGTCGGTTTTCTCGACGAGATTCCTGGCAAGCTTGTCTTGCCAAGCCCTGTGTACACACGCGCCATTCAAAAGAACCGCCGTGCTTTTGAATGGCAAGAACGCGGTGACATCATCGACTACGACGAGCCGGCGCTCGTCACATTCGATACCGTCGCCGCCATCTTGCTACACCCCACACTAACCTTGTAAGCTACCGCACATGCGTCAAAGTCTTATCAAACATGCGCGGGTTTCCCTGGACAGGTAAGCATACAGACGACCGGGTTTCTCGGCAGGAAACACTCTGCCGAGAATCCCGACGAGAAAAAGAAGAGCAGGTTCTCTATTTTTCTCGTCAAGATTCCCGGCAGTTTTCCCGACGAGAAACCATACACAGGAGCGGTTTTCTCGGCAAAAAGCTCTCCCAGCAGTTTTCTTGTCGAGAAAACCGGTCGTGTGTACGAGGCTTAAATGTAATTAACTACTTCCCACCCGGCCACTGTACATATACGGCCGGATGGGTGCTCTCTCCTGAGTGGACGTTCCTGAACGTCCTTCAGAAGGAGGGGGATTGCGCGCGCGCCGCCGGCGCCGCGTGCGCGCGCCCGCCGCGTTACCAAGGACCCGGTGCGCGTGCCCGGCGATCGCGATTGCCGCCGGGCACCCGCGATTGCCCGGGAAACGAGCAGGAAAGTGGATCTCTGTGTGTAAACACAGAGATCCACGTCCTGTGAGGGAGAGGGGACCGATGGTGTGTCCCTTGTACATAGGGACAACCATCGGTCACCTCCCCCAGTCAGTCCCCTCCCCCCACAGTAAGAACACATTGAGGGAACATATTTAACCCCTTCCCGCCCCCTAGTGGTTAACCCCTTCCCTGCCAGTCACATTTATACAGTAATCAATGCATTTTTATAGCAGGGATCGCTGTATAAATGTAAATGGTACCAAAAATGTGTCAAAAGTATCCGATGTGTCCGCCACAATATCGCAGTCACAATAAAAATCGCAGATCGCCGCCATTACTAATAAAAAAAAATTAAAAATGCTATAAAACTATCCCCTATTTTGTAGATGCTATAACTTTTGCGCAAACCAATCAATACGCGCTTATTGCGATTTTTTTTATACCAAAAATATGTAGAAGAATACGTATCGGCCTAAACTGAGGAAAATTTGAATTGAAAAAAAAAATGGGTATTTATTATAGCAAAAAGTAAAAAATATTGTGTTTTTTTCCAAACTGGACGCTCTTCTTTTGTTTATAGCGCAAAAAATAAAAACCGCAGAGGTGATCAAATACCACCAAAAGAAAGCTCTATTTGTGGGAAAAAAAGGACGCAAATTTTGTTTGGGAGCCACGTCGCACGACCGCGCAATTGTCATTCAAAGTGTGACTGCGCTGAAGGCTGAAAAATGGCTTGGGCAGGAAGGGGGTTTTAGTGCCCAGTAGGGAGGTGGTTAAAGGTTTATAGCACAGTCAGTATTTAATCTCACAACTGTAGATGTGACAATATCAGCTATTTCCCAATAGCACCCCCTCCCCCACCCTCCAATGCTCCATATACCCCCCTCTGGCACCGGGTGCTCTGCTCAGGTTAGACTGATCTGTATGTACAAACATACCTACTTGGCCAGTTGCCACAATGTTGGTGAACTTTGGGTGTTGGTTCACGGTGAGGCACAAGATGTCATCTGTGTGTTCTTGGTAAAAACTCTGAGATCCTGCAAAGAGAAAGACCCGATTTGTAAAGGTTCCCCCCATCTAAAGCGAACATTACAGGCTCAGCTAAGCACAGGAAAATCCTTATGTCTTGTTAGAACTCTCAGATGCAGGGGAGGGCTGGGCCAGGGGGCAGGGTGGCAATAGCCTCCCAGGCCGCCCTAACTTATGTTCAAAATGGCCGGCAGCCGCTGCCCGCTACCATTTTCTTTTTTATTCTGGTCTAGGAAGACGGGCCGGGGGCATGGCCATGGCGGTTGACCACTAGCTGTTGCATTCCGGGAGTTGTAGTCCGCACTCAAGCTTCTGGTGGGTGGAAAACACAGCAGCGCAGAGAAAACTACAACTCCCTGGGACCGGATTCTTGGAAGCAGGCAGAGGCAGGGCGTGCCAGGGAGTCGGGACGCAGGGCTGGGTGCTGGCTGCAACTTGACCCCAGGATCAGGAGCGTTACCCCCTCCCCAGGAAACCGTGGCGTGCAAGGACCTGCTGAGCTGAGATCGCTGAGGTGAGAGACCCTGACACCCCTAGCTGACCCCCCCATCCCCCCCCCATACACCCCATGTAACCTGCCCCAGTGATCAGGCTGCATTGATGGGCACTGGAGTTGGCTGCACTGATGGGCACTGGTGAGGCTGCATTGAAAAAACAGGTGGGCCATGGATGGTGAGCTGATTCGGCGGTTCAATGGGCCACTTGACTGGACTTGCCCCCTAGGCCTAAGGCCGCCAGCCCTCCCCTGCTCAGATGGATCAGACTAATCAGCAACATTCTAAAGCCCTGGGGAGAACGTCCTGGTCTGCTGAATCAATCAATTCACCCCATCCCTTTCTAGTGAAGTGGTTCTTTGAAACCAGAACCCCAGTGCTGACCACTGAGCCACTGTACTGATTTGTAGCCCCAGACCTGTGTTGCCCAACCCTTGTATTATGAACATGTCAGGGGTCTGCTGAGGTCATTGCAAAACATAGATAGCTGCTCCATGTAGTCTTCTGTCTCAACTTTTCCCCAACTGCGGGTGCTGACCCAACAGTGAAACTAGGAGCTTTCACTTCGGAAACACATAAAATTACATGCCGAGTCCATCAAGGATTACCCCTGTCGCCCGTGCTCTTCAACATCTACCTCCGCCCATTCCTCAAAATCATCAGCAAACAGGACCTGCTCTATTACTCCTACGCTGATGACACTCAACTTTACCTTCCCATCACCAACAAAAAAGGCCAATACCACGCACTAGAAAATTGCCTCTCATTGATCGATGATTGGATGACGGAGAGCTCCCTCAAACTTAATGGATCCAAAACAGAACTTCTCTTTCTTCACGCAAACCGAAAGAAAAACTCTAGGACAACATGCACAACACCCACTATCCTTGGACAAACCATCACCCCAAGCACCAAAGTCAAAAGTCTCGGAGTCGTCTTTGACTCAGACATGACAATGGACGCACAAATAGGATCAGTAGTCAGCGGATCTCACCATCTTCTCCGCCTGCTACGTAGACGCATCCCCTTCATCCCGGAAGAGGACACAGCAGTAGTAGTTGGAACCATCATCAATTCCCGACTCGACTATGCAAACTCCCTCTACCTCGGACTTCCCAAATACCAAATTTCGCATCTACAAGTCGTCCAGAACACAGCAGCCAGACTGGTAACGGGAAAAAAACCCTGGGAATCAATCACCCTGTCCCTGAAGACCCTCCATTGGCTAGCCGTGAAGAATCGGGTTACATTCAAAACCCTCTGCCTCACTCACAAATGCACACAAGCAAACACTCATCAATACCTATGCTAGAAAATAAAACACTACACCCCTAGTCGCACCCTCCGGTCAACTAACCAAAACCTCCTCCACATCCCCAAGACCCGCTACAAATCTAAAGGAGAACGAAGATTCACAGTCCAAGGACCACGGCTATGGAACGCTCTACCCACGGACATTCGCATGGAAGAAAACCATCGGGCCTTCAGGAAAAAACTTAAGACCCACCGCTTCTGAAGACACAGGACGACACTGAATGCAAAAAGCGCCTTGAGGCGATTTAGTTCGCATTTGTAGCGCTATACAAGTTACTCACTCACTTACTCACACTCATAGTTCTGTTCTGCCCACTGAATGCCCATAACTGAATTCAAAAGAAAAAAAAATAGGATTTTTATAACAGCTTACCTGTAAAATCCTTTTCTTGGAGTACATCACGGGACACAGAGCGGCATAGTCATTACTATGTGGGTTATATAGTTTACCTTCAGGTGCTGGCACTGGCAACTTCCAAACCGGAAGTACCCTCCCCTATATAAGCCCCTCCCATCCGGGAGCACCTCAGTTTTGTAGCAAAGCAATAAGTGTCCCCAAAAGAGGGGTGGGAGCTCTGTGTCCCGTGATGTACTCCAAGAAAAGGATTTTACAGGTAAGCTGTTATAAAAATCCTATTTTCTTTCTCGTACATCACGGGACACAGAGCGGCATAGTCATTACTATGTGGGATGTCCTAAAGCAATGCCCAATGAGGGGGGGGATACACCATACATAAGCTGAGCGCTATCAGACATGAGGATCTTTTGCGGCCTGCAACACACTGCGCCCAAAGGCGACATCCTCCTGACTTCTAACGTCCACCTGGTAGAACCTAGCAAACGTGTGTACTGAAGACCATGTTGCGGCCTTACAGATTTGAGCCAGGGAGGCCTGGTGATGCACTGCCCATGAAGTTCCAACTGCTCTCGTGGAGTGCGCCCTAACTTTGAACGGAGGCGGTCTCCTTCTCAAGCCATAGGCTTGCATAATGACCTGTCGAATCCACTTGGCTAAAGTAGATTTTGACGCAGCCTGACCCTTTCTGGGGCCTTCCGGCAGAATAAACAAAGTATCCGTTCTGCGAATCTGAGCAGTGGCTTTTAGATAAGCTTTAACTGCTCTTACTACATCCAAAGAATGTAATAATTTTTCCTCTACTGAACTAGGTTTGGGGAAAAAAGAAGGAAGAACCACATCTTGGTTCAAATGAAACCTCAATACCACCTTAGGAAGAAAGGCTGGATGAGGACGTAACACTACTCTGTCCTTATGGATAACCAGATATGGCTCCCTACAGGACATAGCGGCTAATTCCGACACTCTTTTAGCCGAACAAATGGCTACTAGAAAAATCAATTTCCTGGTGAGAAGAACCAGGGAAATATGCTGTAATGGTTCAAATGGTTGTTTCTGTAGAACCAACAGAACCAGGTTTAAGTCCCATGGACATATGGGAATATTAACCGGAGGGCTAATACGCATCACTCCTTGTATAAAGGCTTTGACTAGTGAATGCGAAGCCAAGGGCCTCTGAAAAAATACTGACAAGGCCGAAATCTGACCCTCGATAGTACTCAAGGCAAGCTTCCTATCTACAGCCCACTGTAGGAAGTCCAGAATCCTACCTATTACATACTTACGTGGATGCCATTTCTTGGCCTCACACCAGGCGATGTACGCCTTCCAGATTCTATAGTAGATCTGCCTGGATACCAGCTTCCTGGCATTGATCATGGTAGATACCACAGGATTAGAGAGACCTCTCTTTTTTAGAATGTGGGCTTCAATAGCCAGGCCGTCAAACCTAGGGCTGGTAAGGAAGGGTGGTATATCGGTCCTTGCGAAAGCAGGTCCGGACGATGTGGGAGGGTCCAAGGACTCCCCACAGACATTTTTACAATCTCCGCGTACCATGCTCTTCGGGGCCACGCTGGAGCCACCAGAATCACTGGTTTCTTTTCTACCCTGATTCTGCGGAGTAATCGAGGTAACAATTGTGGCGGTGGGAATGCATATATCAGCTTGAACTGATCCCAAGGGAACACTAGGGCATCCGAGCCGCAAGCTAGGGGATCCCTTGTCGAAGAGACAAACCTGTCCACCTTTGCGTTGAATCTGGATGCTAGCAGATCTACATCCGGTGTTCCCCACCGTTGACATATTGTCCGGAAAACCTTGGGGTGAAGGGACCATTCCCCTGGGCATAGTTGCTGGCGACTTAGAAAGTCCGCCTTCCAATTCTCCACTCCTGGAATGAATACCGCGGATATGGCTGGGACATATCTTTCTGCCCATTTCAGGATGCAATTTACTTCCCTCTGGGCTGCCCGACTCCTGGTGCCACCCCGATGATTGATATATGCCACTGCCGTGGCATTGTCTGATTGAATTCTGACAGGGGACCCTTGGAGTTTGGATGTCCATGCTACTAGGGCATACCGGGCTGCTCGTATCTCTAAGAGATTGATGGGCAGGGCCTTTTCTGCATCCGACCATCTGCCCTGGAGAGACCATTGCTCCAGTACTGCTCCCCAGCCTATAAGGCTGGCATCTGTAGTGACCACCTTCCAAGAAATCGGACTGAAGGATTTCCCTTTTTCCAGATTCTGGGGAACCAACCACCAACGGAGGCTCTTGCGAACGGAAGGGGACAAGGACATTGGTAAGTCTAGGGCCTGAACTTTTTTGTTCCAGGCTGACAGTATGGCCCTTTGCAAATTCCTTGAATGGAATTGACCGTAGGGTACTGCTTCGAATGATGCCACCATTTTTCCCAGCAGCCTCATGCACAGGCGTATGGATGGCTGTCTTTTTGTACCCACTAGGTGGATCAAATCTCTCAAAGACGACACCTTTTCTTGAGGCAAGAAAATTTTTCTCTGGTCTGAATCCAGCCTTAGCCCCAAGTATTCCAGACTTTTGACTGGTTTTAGGGCTGACTTGTCTCGGTTGATAATCCAACCGTGAGATTCCAGATACTCGATTGTCTCGTGAACAACCACTTCTAGTTTTTCCACTGAGTGGTCTATCAGCAACAAGTTGTCTAGATATGCCATTATCGTTACACCTCGTGTTCTTAGATTGGCCAATAATGGGGCCAGAATTTTTGTGAACACTCGTGGTGCTGTGGCCAGACCGAAGGGTAAGGCTCTGAACTGAAAATGGCGCCCTTCTACTGCAAAGCGTAGAAATTTTTGGTGGACTGGAAAGATGGGAATGTGCAAATAAGCATCTTTGATGTCGATCGAGGCTAACCATTCCTCCCCTTGTAGGGCAGTGGCCACCGATCGGATCGACTCCATCCGGAAAGTCCTGATATGTAGGAATTTGTTTAGCCCTTTTAGATTTAATATGGGCCTCACGTCCCCGTTTGGCTTCGGGACTGTAAAGAGGTTTGAGTAAAACCCGAACCCCCATTCTTCCAGGGGAACCTCTATAATTACTGCTTGGAGCAATAATTGTTCTAGTGCCAACAGGAGGGATCCTCTCTTCTGGGGATCCCTTGGCACGTTTGACCTTATAAAATGGGAAGGAGGGGAGTCTTTTAACTCCAATTTGTATCCCAGACTTACTGCGGAGAGCACCCATCTGTCTCTGATCGTGTCCCGCCAGGTCTCTGCGAACAACTGAAGTCTTCCCCCCACCCGATTGAGTGGGGGCAACCCTTCATGCATTTGACTTTGGGGGAGGTTTTGTACCTCTCCTGACCCAGGGTTTCTTGTTACCCTGCGATTGTCCCTGATTTTTACCCCCGGGATTTGACCGAGGAGGCTGTCGGAACTGTTTCACAGCCGATGTCCTAGGGACTGGAGAAGCAGGCCTCTTAAAAGAGGGACCTCTAACTCTGTTTTTAACCGGCAAGAGTGTACTTTTACCGCTGGAAATTTTCTGGTTATATTTGTCCAGGTCTTCCCCGAATAAGCGCTCACCATGAAATGGGAAGCTGACCAGCAATTTTTTACAGGGAGCTTCAGCAGACCAGTTTTTGAGCCACAGAAGCCTGCGCATATGTACTACAGACAGCGTAAGGCGGGAGGCCTGATGGATTGAATCCTTTATAGCGTCAACCGCAAAGCATAAGGCTCTAGGTAGATCAGCTAGGGCAAGAGCCTGCTGATCTGGCAAGTCCCTTAAGACCTGTTTCAACTGATCCTTCACTGCTTGGCAGACCCCAATAGCTGCCACTGCTGGTTGTGTCACCAAGCCTGCTGTAGCAAAAGCAGATTTTAATAAGGACTCCAATTTTTTATCTATTGGGTCCTTGAACATTTGGACATTATCTACTGGACATGTCAGAGATTTATTCACACAAGAGATGGCTGCGTCCACTGTAGGGACCTTCCATTTTTTGATGAACTTATCCTCCATGGGATAGACCACCTGAAATCTCTTGGGAGGAGTAAATATTTTATCAGGATGTTCCCAATCCTGGTAAATGAGCCCTTCCAGTAAAGGATGGATTGGAAAGGAACAAACAGTCTGGGGGGCTTTTAGCGACCCCAACGAGGAGACAGAAGTGGATGATGGCTCCGCAAGGGGCATTTTAAATGCTGATCGGACCATGTTAGTCAGGGACTGAACCCATAATCTTTCAGCATGTGATGCTGAGAATGGTTCTTCCACCGTTGATTCCTCTACAACAGAATCAACCTCATCCTGATCCCCTTCAGGTAGGTCAATCCCTGTATGGGACTGTTGCTCTGCTAACAGGTACTCTGAGGGAGGAGACGGAGATCGGGCGCGCTTTCCCTCTGACAGGGAAGCAGCGATCAATGTTGACAATCTCTCTTCCAACCCTCCCAGAGCTGAGGAAAAAACCTCCTCTGTTACATACACAGGAGCAGGTGAACTGAGGACAGCCACAGTACCAGGTACTCCTGAGGGTGCTCTACGGTCACTAACCTCTGATTTTTCAGGGGAGATTGGTGCAGCCGAAGCATGCCCAAGATCCTCAGAGCCCGATGGAGACCCCCTATGCTTCCTGGGATTCTTAATCCCGGAGTTTTTAGACGGCATATTCCTAAGCCCAAAGCTGAGGTATTCCAGCCGAAATACACCACTTACTGACAATAGTTTAGCACAAATGCTGCTATATAAACAGTTGGTGTCTACTAATGTGCCTTTCTATGGGGATGCCTGCATCAACCGCTTGCTGTATGCCTTTCTTTAAATGTTGCCAGCTCTGTTTCTGCACCATAGCCAGCTCACAACAAATAATTATGCCTTTTAACATGCTGGGACGCCCGCACATGCGCAGAAGCGCTGCGGCGCGCACAGAGCGTCATCCACCAAGCTCCGCCCCCTTTTCCCCTCACCTCTATATAGAGAGGCGCGTGCACGCGCACGCGCGCGGGCACGTGCGCCTTCGGCGCTCTTTTTTGAAAAGGGAAACTAGGGACAGGAGACAGGGCCATGTTTGCCGCAGGCCGGGGGATGGATGAACATTGCAACATGGCAGAGGAAGCAGTTTCCCACAGGAGAACTCACCATCTGCCTGGACTTGCTCTGATGAAAAGAAAAAAGTCCACATGACAAGAAACGTTCCACAGCGGCCTCTAGTGGATTAACACAGGTACCGCAGTCTATATATTTTTTTTTTTTCTTGACCACTATTAAAATTATTAAATTTTTTAGTAGTTACAGGCATGCACAGATATTTAGCGGGAATACCGTTAGGTAACAGGCAGAAAGACATATTAGGCTTGGGGGTCCCCTCAATAGAACCAAGTTCCTGAGGGGCCCCCACTTACCTTTTCCCCGCCGCAGGACTCTGTTTGGTCCACAGAAGCCCAAACTTCACCTATCGCGGCAGGCATTGTAATTAAACCTTCAGGGACCGGGTTCCCAAGGATTCCACTCCCCTGGACCTGTATAGCACCCTGCACAGAAAACATCTTGGTCGTGGGTATGACCAGAGCTCTGGATCCCAGGGTCCAGCTCTCCTAAGAGAGGCATTACAGGCAAAACCTTGCTCTTCTCTGCAAGGCCCGGGTACCGACCGTTTAGCTATGAAGCTTTTTTGGTCGGATCCGGAATAGCTTACTGAGGCCCAAAAGAACCTGTACGCAAGCTCAGTGAAAAACACATGTTACTTCTTGGCCAACACCTTAGACACTGGCAAAAAACGGAGGTGCTCCCGGATGGGAGGGGCTTATATAGGGGAGGGTACTTCCGGTTTGGAAGTTGCCAGTGCCAGCACCTGAAGGTAAACTATATAACCCACATAGTAATGACTATGCCGCTCTGTGTCCCGTGATGTACGAGAAAGAAATACTACACATCTGCCATATCCCACACATATCCCCCCAAACAGGAGTTTAGACAAAAAAACTCTTTGCCTAAGGCACTATTGGGCAATGTGTGGGAGTAGAAGGTGCACAAGCATTTGCTCTCCACCAGACATTTCTCCATCCCCCCCCCAACACATTTTTCCCCAACAGGGGCTTAGCTAAACACTCTTTGACTAAGTCCCTTTTGGATAACAACGTGTCAGAGAAGGAGCACAAGCATATAGCCCTCAACCAGACCCTGCTCCTTCTCCTCCAATGCACTTACCATCAACAGGGGCTTAATGAAAAACTCTTCGACTAAGCTCCTAATTGGTAACAATTTGTCAGAGAAGAAGGAGCACAAGCACATGGCTCTCCACCAGACCTTGCTACTGACACTCCAAAGCTTTTCTCCCCAAAAGGGACTTAGTCAAAGATTCTTTGACTAAGCCCCTAATGGGTAACAACTTGTCAGAAGAAGGAGCATAAGCACCTTATCTCTCCACCCAACTTTTCTCCTTCTCCCTCACAATTTACCCCAACAGGGGCTTAGCCAAACACTCTCTGACTAAGCCCCTATTGGATAACAATGTATGAGAGAAGGAGCGCAAGAATATAGCTCCCAACCACACCCTGCTCCTTCTACTCTAATGCACTTCTCACCAACAGGGGCTTAATAAAAGACTCTTCGACTAAGCTCCTAATGGGTAACAACTTGTCAGAGAAGAAGGAGCACAAGCACATGGCTCTCCACCAGACCTTGCTCCTGCCACTCCTATGCATTTCTCCTCAAAAGGGACTTAGTCAAAGATTCTTTGACTAAGCCCCCAATGGGTAACAACGTGTCAGAGTAGAAGGAGCACAAACACATAGCTATCCACCAGACTTTTCTCCTTCTCCCTCACATTTTACCCCAACAGGAGCTTAGCCAAACACTCTCTGACTAAGCCCCTATTGGGTTACAATGCATCAGAGAAGGAGCGCAAGAATATAGCTCCAAACCACACCCTGCTCCTTCTACTCTAATGCACTTCTCACCAACAGGGGCTTAATCAAAGACTTAGAGTAAGCTCCTAATGGGTAACATCTTGTTGGAGAAGGAGCAAAAGCATGTGGCTCTCCACCAGACCTTGCTCCTGCCACTCCTATGCATTTCTCCACAAAAGGGACTTAGTCAAAAATTATTTGACTAAGCCCCTAATGGGTAACAACGTGTCAGAAGAAAGAGCATAAGCACCTTATCTCTCCACCCGACTTTTCTCCTTCTCCCTCATAATTTACCCCAACAGGGGCTTAGCCAAACACTTTTCAATTAAGCCCCTAATGGATAAAAATGTGTCGGAGTAGAAGGAGCTTGTGGCTCTTCACCAAACATTTCTACACCTCCCCGGACACATTTTTCCCCAACAGGGGATTAGCCAAACACCCTCTGACTAAGCCCCTATTGGATAACAATGTATCAGAAGGAGCGCAAGAATATAGCTCCCAACCAGACCCTGCTCCTTCTACTCTAATGCACTTCTCACCAACAGGGGCTTAATCAAAGACTTAGAATAAGCTCCTAATGGGTAACAACTTGTTGGAGAAGGAGCAAAAGCACGTGGCTCTCCACCAGACCTTGCTCCTGCCACTCCTATGCATTTGTCCACAAAAGAGGCTTAGTCAAATACTCTTTGACTAAGCCCCCATTGGGTAACAATATATCAGAGTAGAAGGAGCACAAGCATATAGCTCTCCACCAGACATTGCTCCTGACACTCCTATGCATTTGTCGCCAGAAGGGGCTCAGTTAAAGACTCTTTGACTAAGCCCCTATTGAGTAACAATGTGTTTGGGTAGAAGAAGCACAAATACATAGCTCTTCACCAGCCCCTGCTACTTCTCCTCCGGCGCATTTCTCGACAGGGGCCAAGTAAAAAAATCTTTGACTAAGCCCCTAATGGGTTACAAAGTGTTTGGGTAGAAGGAGCACAAACGCATCTCCACCAGACCCTGCTCCTTCTCCTCTGACACATTTCTCCCCAACATGGGCTTAGTCAAATACTCCTTGACTAAGTCCCTATTGGGAAACAATGAGTAGAAGAAGCATAAGCACCTAGCTCTCCACAAGACTTTTCTACTTCTATCTCAAATTGTCCCCCAACATGGGAGTCAAGGACTCTTTGACTATACCCCTGCTAGGTAAATATGTATAGTAGTAGGAGTAGAAGGAGCATGGTACATTGGATAGCTATGTACATGGTCTTGGCTTTGTGAAGGTATCCATGCTGCATTAAAGCTTTTGAAAAATTTCGAGAAAAGGACATGGCGGACGTTTGGCTTCTTTTGATTTGTTTCCTGAAGTCATTTTTCTGACCCCTCCCCAAAACACACAGTGCACAGGTTGCTTACCTGTAGCGACATTATACAGGATCCCAATGGAGGCAGCGTGGTACAGGATATCAGCACCATCATTTAAATAGTGAACGTTGTTTCTGCAGTCTTTACCCCGATAACCGAACACCAGTTCCAGCACCAGATCCTGGAGGGACAAATGGCCAGGAACAATCAGTGACAGAGCAAAGCTTCACCATTACAATGTGTTGTGTTTAAAGGTGCAGCGTCAAAATAATCCTGACTAAAAGGCTCGGGGGCCCATTTATATTTTTGTAGTGTGTTAGCATGCATTCAGTTAATGAAGCCCATTGAAATTAATAGGCTGCCAATGTACCCCAATGTATTGCAAATTGGACATGCATCATTTTTGGCAATGCACCAAAATGCAGATGTGTTGCCTTAGTGTAGGGGTCTCCAGACTATGGCCTGCTGGCCATGCCCAGCCTGCTACAAGATTTCATATGACCCGCAGCTGGGGTCAGTGTAGTATCCTCAATGTACACAGCCTGAGAATTAGGTCAGTAGAAGCTGCCTAAGGTTTCTGCTTCTACCCCTCAACCTTGTAGTCTTCAGTGTAGCCCCTCCCTCCCCTGTTGTCATCATCCCTGTTATTGGTTGCTATGACCGCCAGCACCCTAGCAACAAATAACGGGTTTGTTCCAGCATTTGGGGAGGCTCTGATGATGACCTTGATGTAAGGGGTGACTCAGATGGGGACCCTGATGTAAGCAGGGATTCTGTTGGGGACCCTGATGTACGGGGGGGGGGTCTCTGATAGGAACTCAAATGTAAGGGGGGGCTGTGATGGGGACCCTGATGCAAAGGGGGGGACTCTGATGTAATGGGGGTCCTGATGGGGACTTTGATGTAAGGGGGACTCTGATAGGGACTCTGATGTAATGGGGGCTCTGATGGGGACCCTAATATAAGGGTGACTCTGATGGTGACCTTGATGTAAGTGAGGTCTTCGATAGGGATTCAAATGCAAGGGGGGGAGTGTGATGGGTGTTCTGATGGGGACCCTGATGTAAGGGGGGCTCTGATGTTGGGGAAAGACTCTGATGATGACCCTGATGTAAGGGTTGACTCTGATGGGGACTCTGATGTAAAGGGCGACTCCTATGTAAGCGGCAGCTCTGATGGGGACACTGATGTAAGGAGGGGCTATAATGAGGACCCTGATGTAAGGAGGAACTCTGATGTAGGGGGAGGCTTTGATGATGACCTTGATGTAAGGGATGACTCTGATTGGGACCCTGATGTACGGGGGATTCTGATGTAATGGGGGCTCTGATAGGGGCCCTGATGTACGGGTGGGGGGCTCTCTGATAGGGACTTAAATGTATGAAGGGGGGTTGTGATGGGGACCCTGATGCAAGGGGGGGGGGACTCTGATATAATGGGGGTTCTGATGAGGATTTTGATGTAAGGGGGGCTCTGATGGGGACCCAGATGTAAGGGGTGGGGCTCTGATGTAATGGGGGTTCTGATAGGGACTTTGATGTAAGGGGGGCTCTGATGGGGACCCTGATGGAATGATTATAAAACACTTTATTTCAGCCCACAAATATTTATACAATTTATAAAGTGGTTATCAAACTAAGGAGTTTGGAGCCCCCTGCCTTAGTGCATTGGGGTGCCAATCAAATTGAATCTGTCACCCAGTCTGGTAGACAGCAAAAGTTCCCCCTACAGGGTTTCCCAATTCTGGAGCATTTTTTGTCAGTCTGTAGACAACCATGAACGGTAAATTATTCAAGCCTCCAGATTTCTTACCTCGATGGGTCTCTTCTTTTTCCCCACATTGTTGGTCTGAAGTTTTTCTGGCTGCGGTAAAGCCCTACTAACAGGCGGTCTGAAACAAAGAACTGTGAATAAGAAAACGCCAGTCTGTCACCCATCCCACATGAGAGTAAGAGATCTGCAGAGGTGGACACGGTCACCGAGAGGTAGGACTGTGCTCTATCACAGACTGACACCTCCTGCAGATTCCCACACTGCCCACTAGGAGGCAGGCTATGAACGGTCATTATGGCTACAATGTAATGATTTGTAAGGTCTGCAAAGCTGTGATGGGTGAGGTACATTGACGACATTCAGATGTGAGAGCAGTCAGCGGGCGGATCGAGATGGAGGAAAACTGAAAGAAAGAGGAATTACCTTGAACCTCTAGCCAGCAGCAGGCAAGAGAAAGATAAGGATTACACACAGCAGGACAGCTAGAGGGGAAGACTCAGATCTGCACAATTTACCAAAGCTGAATAGAGATAAGGGCTGGTGAACTAACCGATCGCCAAAATCTGTAACCCACGGCAACCGGGTTAATCTTTCATCAACTTAAAATGGTTGCAAACCTCAGACATGAAATATGAACAAAGCATATCCCTCTACAGTGTGTGCTGGTCTTAATCCAGAGCACTAAGTGCCATTCATGTCTGCTGCTTCCTTCCTCTGCTATCTGTATAAATCGCTTCTGACAGGTTTTCATGACACCAAGAGAAAAAAAGGTGACGGGGAGGGAGCTCCAGCACACAGCCTGTGCTTAACAGCCTCAGCTCTTTTCCAGCGTGTGAAAGGGGGGGGGTCCCTGCCCTCCAATCAGCTCTCACGAGTTCTGCAGAGTGTAACTTCAGCTGTTTTCTGAAAGCTCAGACAAGCTGTATAAATTCTGGACTTTGGACGGATGTAGAGTGAAGAAGCCGACAGATAAACAGGTACAACTTATGTAGGAGGATTTGTTTAATTTCTGAAGCCTGTAGCCAGTCACTTCACTGGGTATATAGAAGGGTTTAAAAACCACTTTAAAGATTTTAGATAAATAAGGGTGCATTTATAAAAAAATGCATAGCTAGTTGTCCAGTGACATTGCATGTACATTCGTTCTGTGTGAACCAACCAGCTGTTATGCGAATGGAGGAAGATCGAATGTTCTTCAGCCCTTTTCTCTTCCGGTTAAACGTTCCTAAAATATTATGGGCAGTAGTAAAGATAGGTTTATTCATAAGGAACATTGGGAAAATTCTGCTTTAGGGCTGCTAGATGGAGCCGAGGACCATAGGTATTAACAGTAGGTACACATCTAGGCGGCCATGTGGGCCACGGTTTGGGTGGGCAGGACAGACCATTAATTTGAATGGGCTGCCGTGCCCTGTGAAATGCAGGAAAGAAGTCCCTGCACTACTTGGGTGAGTACAGCGCAGTTCCCAGTACATGTGCGAATTCCAGTGCGGATGGCTTGCCATTAGGATTAAAAGGCACCTGCCCACAGATCCCATGTTTTGCTATGCGAGTGATTGCAGCTGGGGGAATTTGTGCAGGTCCCCCAGCGGTGTGAACCTAGCCTAAATACATCTTAGTAAGGCTCCTTTCACACTGGGGCGGGGTGTGCACTGGCGGTATAGCACCGCTATTTTTAGCCGCGCTATACCGTCGGAATTGCAGCGGTTTTCGACCGCTAGCGGTGCGGTTTTAACCCCGGCTAGCGGCCGAAAAAGGGTTAATACCACCGGCAATGCGCTTCTGCAGAGGCGCATTGCCGGCGGTATAGCCGCGCTTGTCCCATTGATTTCAATGGGCAGGAGCGGTAAACACACCGCTCCTTCACCGCTTCAAAGATGCGGCTAGCAGGACTTTTGGAGCGGTCCTGCTAGCGCACCGCCTCACTGAGACTACAGGGCCAGAGTTTTTCAGGCGGTATTTAGTCCCCAATTTTAGCGCTAAAACGCCTGAAAAACTCCTCAGTGTGAAAGGGGCCTTAGGCTTGCACTGACTTTGGAGTGCAACTTGGATAAGACTTTGGCTTTAACCAGTGATAATGGACAACTGCTGCATTGTATAACATTCAGGTACAACTTTCATGCAACTTTTGAGGGTTGATATTGAAAGTCTATGGCCCTCAAGTTGAATAAAGGTCAGACCAAAGTAGTGCATGAAGTACTATGAAGTCGCTGAAACTTCAAGTCACATATACACTATATTACCAAAAGTATTGGAACGCCTGCCTTTCCACGCACATGAACTTTAAAACTTTAATGGCATCCCCCTCTTAGTCTGTAGGGTTCAATATTGAGTTGGCCCACCCTTTGCAGCTATAACAGCTTCAACTCTTCTGGGAAGGCCGTCCACAAGGTTTAGGAGGGTGTCTATGGGAATGTTTGACTATTCTTTCAGAAGCGCATTTGTGAGGTCAGGCACTGATGTTTAATGAGAAGGCCTGGCTCGCAGTCTCCGCTCTAATTCATCCTAAAGGTGTTCTATCGGGTTGAGGTTAGGACTCTGTGCAGGCCAGTCAAGTTTTCCTCTACTCCAAACTCACTCATCCATGTCTTTATGTACCTTGCTTTGTGCATGGGTCCAAATCATTTGGTGGAGGGGGGATTATGATGTGGGGGTTGTTTTTCAGGAGTTGGACTTGACCCCTTAGTTCCAGTGAAGGGAACTCTTAAGACGTCACCAAGACATTTTGGACAATTTCTTGCTCCCAACATTGTGGAAATAGTTTGGGGACGGCCCCTTCCTGTTCCAACATGACTGCGCACCAGTGCACAAAGCAAGGTCCATAAAGACATGGATGAGTGAGTTTGGGGTGGAGGGACTTGACTGGCCTGCATAGAGTCCTGACCTCAACCCGATAGAAGACCTTTGGGATGAATTGGGGCGGAGACTGCGAGCCAGGCCTTCTCATCCAACATCAGTGCCTGACCTCACAAATGCGCTTCTGGAAGAATGGTCAAACATTCCCATAGACACACTCCTAAACCTTGTGGACGGCCTTCCCAGAAGATGTGAAGCTGTTGTAGCTGCAAAGGGTGGGCCAACTCAATACTGAACCCTACGGACTAAGACTGGGATGCCATTAAAATTTATGTGCGTGTAAAGGCAGGTGTCCCAATACTTTTAGTAATATAGTGTATACAAATGGTTACCATTGGAAAACATGGGGAGAGACTTTTCATGTGATTTTGATGTCCAAAGTGAATGGAGCCCAAGGGGAAATACAATGTAACAATTTTAGCAAACTCTGGAGGGAATTGGAAAATAATTGTAACCATTGCTACTACAGGATCTCCTTTTCATGGCTAGACCTCTCCAGAGTTCTCTAGAATTGTTGTATCTTATCTCTTCCCACTAAGTCGTCTTTATTTTCTGTGATCCTTAGCTCCATCTGGTGGCCATAAGGCAGTATTTTCCTGTTCCCTTTACGTTGGTCATGAATGAGCCTCTCTTTATTACTGCCCAGAATATTCAAAGAACATTCGCCCAGTGGTTAGTTTGCACTGGACGGGTGTAACCAGTAGCCATATCACAAGCAAAAGTTATGCCTTTTATTGTTAACTAAAATATTTTAGTCTTTATAGTCCCCCCCTTATTTCCAGGATTGTGATTTCATATCGAGATTTGTAAATCTGTAAATACTCCCTCCTCATTGGTCATCATCCCATCCCTGGTTATCTTTTTGCTCACCTCCTTGCAGAATGTCTGCTGAGATAAAATCAGTTTCAGGATATGCCATATACAGCCAATGAGTTGGGCCGACCCTCAGACTTATGGAGTAGTAAGGGCTGAGCTACACAAGTGAGCTTTCTTACAGAAATGTATTGATGACATAGAACAAGTCCAGAGAGAAGTAATATAAACTGTAAAATTTCTGAGAGATCAAAGATATCAGGAGAGACTGCAGGAACTTAGTATGTACAGACTGGAGGAAAGAAGGGAAAGGATGGACATGTCTGAAACCTTTAAATACATGAAGGTTCAGGAGGGCAGGATTTTCAATAATGTGCTAAGATCAACAACGCGGGGCCATGACCTCAGTGTAGAGGAGGAAAGTTCAAAAAGTAATCTTAGAAAATATTATGTTACCCAAAAAAGTATCTGATGCTTGGAACAGACTAGACCAGCAGTGGTAGGGGAGTCAGTCAACAGTAAGTTGATTTAACCAGTCATAGACACTGGGAGTGCTACACATGCCCAAAAACTCCATTGAGGTACACAGGATGTGAGTAGTACATCCTGCTGCTGCTGCTTACCTCTAGCAATTGCCGGCAATTTCCAACAGTCAAAATAACAGTCAGGAGTTAGGGCATGTTCACACCGGGTGCTGTGTGGGGAATTATGGAAACATTTCCCACACCACACAAAAACACCATAAAGCCCTGTAACACACGATCGGATTTCCGATGGAATTAAAATCCGATGGAATTTTCCGTCGGAATTCCGATAAAGCTGACTTTCATCAGTCTTGTCTACACACCATCAGACAAAATTCCGACCGTCCCAAACGCCGTGACGTACAACACGTACGACGGCACTATAAATGGAAAGTTCAAATCCAATGGCGCCACCCTTTGGGCTGCTTTTGCTGATTTTGTGTTACCGCGTGTTAGTAAAAGTTTGGTGAGAGCCGATTCGCGCTTTTCAGTCTTTGTGCTTTTCAGTCCGTTACAGCCTGACGAATGTGCTATCTCCATTACGAACGCTAGTTTTACCAGAACGAGCGCTCCCGTCTTGTAATTTAGTCTGAGCATGTGTGGATTTTTCTCCGATGGAGTTCCACAAAGACGATCGGAATTTCCTACCATGTTTTATTTTTTGACACCGATTGAAAAAAAGTCCGATGGGGCCCACACACGATCGTTTTTTCCGATGAAAAAAAGTCCATCGGACTTTTTTCATCGGAAAAAACAATCGTGTGTACAGGGCATTAGAGATGGGTTGATTAACCTAAATTGGCTCTCACATTGATCACATGATCAGGAGTCATCCCACTGGCCCACAGTTATCACTCTGTGACTGGGATCTGTCGGTGACCGTATGGTCACAGGGCTGGGGGCGTGCAACTGAGCGCGCTCCCAATAGCAAACAGTAATGCATAAATATTTCATTATTTATTATAAATAATTTATTTATTCTATAGGCTTCACTAGATGGACTTGTGTATTTATTTATTTTTATATTGGCTTCACTAGATGGACTTGTGTCTTTTTTTTTTTTTTTTTTTTTTATTGGCTGCACTAGATGGACTTACATAATTTAAATTTTTTCTATTGGCTGAACTAGATGGACTTGGTCTATCACTTACCACCTACAATTAGAGCCGGTTCACACTGGGGCAACACGACTTCCAGCGCGACTTTACAAGGCAACTTCGAGGCAACTTCAAGTTTCCTCCAGGACAGGCGACTTTGCCAGTGGCCAATCAAACAATAATCAGCTCTGTGGGAGGGAGGGAGGGGTTTGCCTGAGAAAACTATTTTCTCTTCCTGTATTGTTGCTTCAGTTAAGACACTGATCCGACTTTGGAGGCGACTTCCATTGAAATCAATGGGTACGAGTCGCCTTGAAGTAGTACAGGAACCTTTTCTGAAGTCGGAGCGACTTCAGTAGTGTACATTAAGACGGCTCTCATTCACTTCAATGGAATTTCTCATGTCGCGCGACTTGGGGCGACACAAGTCGGATATCAAGTCGCGGTAGTGTGAACCGGCTCTTAGGATACAACCCATTGGAAGAAATTCCCTCTACACCTGCCACATAGTAACTTGTCGTTGGGCAGCCTCGAGCGGGACAAGTCCAGCGCTGTCATCCACTCAAAGTAGATGGACCTGTCTTTTTTTTTTTTTTATTGCTGAACTAGAGGGGCTTGCATCTTCATTTATTTCGTTTTATTTTTTATTGGCTGAAATAGATGGATTTGTATCTCTTATTTTTTTTTTTTAAACTGGCTGAATTAGGTAATCTTTTGTCTTTTATTTTTCTATTGGCTGAAATGGATGGACTTGTGTCTTTTAATTTATATATATATATATATATATATATATATATATATATGCACACACACACAGTATCTCACAAAAGTGAGTACACCCTTCACATTTATTTGGCAAATATTCTTATATGTTTTCATGTGACAACACTGAAGAAATGACACTTTGCTACAATGTAAAGTAGTGAGTGTACAGCTTGTATAACAGTGTAAATTTGCTGTCCCCTCAAAATAACTCAACACACAGCCATTAATGTCTAAACCACTGGCAACAAAAGTGAGTACACCCCTAAGTGAAAATTTTAAAATTGGGCCCAAAGTGTCAATATTTTGTGTGGCCGCCATTATTTTCCAGCACTGCCTTAACCCTCTTGGGCATGGAGGTCACCAGAGCTTCACAGGTTGCCACTGGAGTCCTCTTCCCCTCCTCCATGACGACATCACGGAGCTGGTGGATGTTGGAGACCTGGAGCTCCTCCACCTTCCGTTTGAGGATCCCCCACAGATGCTCAATAGGGTTTAGGTCTGGAGACATGCTTGGCCAATCCATCATCTTTACCCTCAGCTTCTTTAGCAAGGCAGTGGTAGTCTTGGAGGTGTGTTTGGGGTCGTTATGTTGGAATACTGCCCTGCGGTCCAGTCTCCGAAGGGAGGGGATCATGCGCTGTTTCAGTAGGTCACAGCCCTTTCTTCAGAGCCTACCACAAGCTGTGTAGGCTCTGAAGAAAGGGGTGCGCCCCGGAAACGCGTCAGCCGTCCAGCACATTTGAGGTACCATCTATCTCCCTGGTCATCGAGTTTTAACTTCAGTCGTCCTATGATTCAGGCTGGTCACTAGAAAATGCTCATTTTAACGCTCTGCTTGTGAGTAGGACCATTGCTGTTTTTATACATTTTAATAAAGATTTTATCTGGTAATACACTAGGTCGGTGCGCCCTCCTGTTTTTTGTTTTTTTACAGTTGTATGAACACCCATAGTTCTGAGGAGGGCTGCAAGATTCCTAAAGTGTTGCCTGTTTACTGAGGAATGATCGACACGCCCCGCACAAACAACCAGCGCTACGAGCGGCGCTGTACTGCGCACGCTCGAGATGGAGAGGTGCATGCTGGTTACCCAGCATGCACCTCTCCACGAAAACAGAAA
This sequence comes from Rana muscosa, assembly GCA_029206835.1. Lineage (NCBI taxonomy): Eukaryota > Metazoa > Chordata > Amphibia > Anura > Ranidae > Rana > Rana muscosa. Next base: position 229,039,418 of record CM055126.1, read on the forward strand.
AAAAAAATGTACTGGGCTTCAGATGCCCACACATAGGATGGCAACGGCCACAGAATTAGCTCCAGCAAAGAAGGCAAGTGTTCGATTGCTTTAGCGATCATTTGGGGATCTATAACTATATTTAATGTCATGTGTAGTGTAATTCAATTGAACTGGCCAAAAAAATAAATACAAATTTTATGACCGGAGCTCCGCTTTAATGATTTTGTAGTCCTGCTCAGAACATCACCTTTGCCCAGGTGGGCGGAGCCAGGTGTAAACTGGCGCTGGTTACGAAGGTGATGTACGGGGATTATCTATCTGGCAGTGTAATGATGACAAGGTCTTTATCACCATTTAGCAACCATCACAATTATCACACAAAGGGGGATACAAGCAAAACTATAATTGTTATATTTCATGGAGCGTGCCGCCATGACGGCGATCTCTAGTCCCTTCACCCAGTCGCATGCTGCTTCTCCCGCACAATCGTCTCTCTTTACACTTCCCTACGGGGTTTTTCCTAATTATAAAATGCTAATTAGCCTCGTGATGCGCCCTGTAAGCAAACCCCATTAACTGAACATCTGCTCATAAATTGTCAGAAGGAAATGAGCGTTCAGGACAGGCTCCTCCGTCATTTTGGTATTGTGGAAAATTTTCACGATCCTGTTCTGGCATTTTTTGAACCACCGGTTTATGACTTACAATGTAACGTCTCCATCTCAGAAACGCACTTCGATCTGGTCTGAAGACAATGAGCGTTTCAGCATGGAGGAACGTCCACACAAACACCAATGCTTTGTGATTTTAGAGTAGTGGTTCTCAACCTCGGGGGGTCGAATTACGATTTGCCAGGGGTCACTGAATCCCGGGGCTGTTCCTGGAGCGCGCGCCGCTCTCCCAGCCTTTTCACGGCCGCCCAGCTGGGGTGTTCCTGGAGCCCGCGGCCGCCCACTCAGCCAATTCGCAGCTGCCCAGTTCACGGTGTCTCGTCACATTCGGCTCCCCATCACAGATTGCTCCGGAAGAGACGTTCTGTCGCCGCCATCTTGCTACACCCCACACTCCTGCACAGTAATGATAGAAGTGAGAAGGGGGCAAGCGGACATCTTGTTACACCCACCGGAGTTTTAGATTTCACAGTTATTTTCAACACAAAACGGAGCTTATATGCTTAAATACAGTATTTGTAAATCTGACGGACTGTTTACATGTTAAATGTGAAAATCAGAGGTGTTCTGTCACATTAGCAAACATGTAAGGTCAGCAGGTTTGCTACTGCTTTTAAAATGTATATTTAACATCTAAACAGTCCGTCGGATTTCCAAATACTGTATTTAAGCTTATAAGCTCCGTTTTGTGTTGAAAATAACTGTGAAATCTAAAACTCCGGTGGGTGTAACAAGATGTCCGCTTGCCCCCTTCTCACTCTATCATTACTGTGCAGGAGTGTGGGGTGTAGCAAGATGGCGGCGACGGAACGTCACTTCCGGAGCAATCTGTGATGGGGAGCCGAATAATGTGACGAGACAACGGCATGGATAGGGGGCGGAGTCTAGAGGTCAGCTGACTGGTGAGGAATGTGAAGTGGGAGGGGCTGGAGGAGACCCTATCTCCTGATTTCAGCATCAGGGTCACTGCTGTGAGACACCACAAAGCCACTGACACAGTGAGTAACACTGCCTGTGATTATATTTGCCATTAAAGTCTTCACTACAGTTCTCAGATCAACAGATGACCTTGATCAAGAGCACCTAAGTTGGCTGATCAGAACTCCCCCCAGCACTGCCACTCATCCCATTTCCCCCCCACCAAGGAGTAAGAGAAGGAATAAAAATAGAGAATACATGGAAGGGAGAGGAAAAGAGGGGGAGGAAGAAAGAAAAAGGGAGAGAACAAATAACAGAAAGAACAAGAAAGACGGCTAGAGAAAGGGATGGGGAGACAAGAAATGAGGATAGAGAGAGATAAAAGGGAAAGAAAGGAGAACAAAGAGAAAGAGTGGTACATCCTAAAATGTTGAGTGGAAGGGACTCGGGGAGCGCTAAATGTCCGTAGGATAGGGACGCAAATTACTTGCCTTGGGTGCAGACAACCCACGCTACGAAAATAATTTTACTGTTAGGGGGTCCCCACCACAACTTGGGAACTTTTATCAAGGGGTCACGGCACTAGGAAGGTTGAGAACCACTGGTTTAGAGGGACTTGGTACCAGGACACCGGCGCCACAAGGCCAGAATGTTACGGATCGAAGTATCATTCAAAGTCAGCCTTCTTGTACAAATACAACAATTACACAATACCAGTCTACGCAAACCTCTTGTTGGGTTCCGTAGTCTGCATGCATGCTCATTGTCTCATTTTTAATTATTAAAATTAAAAATATGTCCAAAAGTAAAAAATATATTTATTATTTTTGAAAACATTACAGAAGGTTTTTTTTGTTTTTGTTTTTGTTTTTTTGCCCATTTGTGCCCATTTGGACTATTTTTTAATTGGCTGAACTAGATGATCTTGTGTTTTTAGTTTATTTTTATTTTTTTCTATTGGCTGAACTAGATGGACTTGTGTTTTTAGTTTATTTTTTATTTATTTTTTATTGGCTGAACTAGATGGACTTGTCTTTTTTAAGTTTATTTTTTATTTTTTCTGCTGAATTACATTTTCCTTCACTTTCGGTCTCAAGACACTACAGGAGGTGAGAGGAAATCATCAAAATGGGGGGGGAAACACACACTATATATAATTTTTTTAATATATTATAAGCCCTCAAATAGACATATCTGAGGGGCCCTGGGACTATAGTCTATAGATTTATTCATTTAATTAAAAAAGTCATTATGCAGTGAGCTCACAAGCTCTGGCTTTTATAAAATAAAGGCTTAAAATTAAAAAAGGAAAAAAGAAACAAAAAAAATAGGAGCGCCAGACCAAGTGCTTAAAGAGTCCAAGATGATTTAATTTTCTATATGGACTTGTATCTTTATTTATGTATTTATTATTTTAATTTTATTGGATGATTTTGTGTCTTTTTTTTATTTTTCTATTGGCTGAACTAGATGGATTTGTGTCTTTTTTATGTTTAATGTTTTTCTGTTGGAGGACATTTTCCTTCACTTTTTGTCTCAAAGACACTACAGGAGGTGAGAGGAAATCTCATCAAAATGGGGGGAAACGCATTTAAAAAAAAAAAAAATGCCCTCAAAAAGACATACAGGGGTCGATTTACTAAAGGCAAAGGGACTGTGCAGTTTGCAAAGTGCAGTTGCTCCAGAGCTTAGTAAATGAGCAGAAGCTCTGCTGACTTCCATCATCCAATCATGTGCAATGAAAAATGCTGTTTTTTTAATTTTCCTTGCATGTGATTGGGTACTCTTTGCAAAGAGAACTTTTCCCTCATTTACTAAGCTCTGGAGCAGCTGCACTTTGCAAAGCGCACGGTCTCTTTGCCTTTAGTAAATTAACTCCCCAGTGTCTTAAAAAAGTATTCATACCCCTTGAAATTTTCCACATTCTGTCATGTTACAACTAAAAACATAAATGTATTTTATTGGGATTTTATGTGATAGACCAACACAAAGTGGCACATAATTGTGAAGTGGAAGGAAAATGATAAATGGTTTTCAACATTTTTTTTACAAATAAATATCCGAAAAGTGTGGCGTACATTTGTATTCAGCCCCCTTTACTCTGATACCCCTAACTAAAATCTAGTGAAACCAATTGCCTTCAGAAGTCACCTAATGAGTAAATAGAGCCCACCTGTGTGTAAGTTAATCTCAGTATAAATACAGCTGTTCTGTGAAGCCCTCAGAGGTTTGTTAGAGAACCTTAGTGAACAAACCGCATCATGAAGGCCAAGGAACACACCAGAGAGGGCAGGGATAAAGCTGTAGAGAGGTTTAAAGCAGGGTTAAGGTATGGATTTGGAGGCGACACCCCCCACGACAAAAAATAAATAAAAAAATGGGGTGGGGTCCCTCCAAAATCCATACCGGACCCTTATCCGAGCATGCAGCCTGGCAGGTCAGTTAAGGGAGGGGATGAGCGAGCACACAGCCAGCCTGGCTGGCTCCATTGTGTCGGCTCCCGCTGTCTGACATTTCTTATATAGCCATGGGGCGTGGCCATCCGGTGATGTCACCCAGAGACCCCACCCTTTGTGATGTCATGTGAAGAGTTGAAGCTTTTATAGCTGCAAAGGGTGGGCCAACTCACTGACTAAGATTGGGATGCCATTAACGTTCATGTAAAGGCAGGAGTCTCAATACTTTTGACAATATCATTTTATATATATATATATATATATACACACACACACACACACACACACACAAATTTCTTTTTTATTGTTTTCATTTATTTTGTAGCCTTGATGAAGGGGACACGTGTTGGCCCAGAAACGCGTTGGTTGTTTTATATGATCAGATGATGAATCATTAAAGAGACTTGAACTCTTATCTCTTGGTCTGGTGATCCTGTTGTGTTTTTACTCTTTGAGAAATAAAAACCTGGCAGAGGTTCTATCCCTTCACCACCCTGTCCAATGAAAGCTCTGTCAGGAGCCAGGCTTTACCATAACTTAGAGAGGGGAATTTGGCAAAAAAAAAGCTTTGTGTAGATCCATCATTAATGTGACAAACATGAGAGAAGTGAAGTCAAAGAGTGAAATCCTTACCTGACTACGCCCTGCCTTCATGGAAGCGAGGAGAGAAGACAAGGAGGAAGGCTTTTAACATTATATATTAAAACACAAATTACAAAATGAACACAAATGATGAGTTTAAAGCTGAGCTCCAGGCAAACAGTTACATACACGGGTGAAATACATGTAGTATATAACTCCTGGCAAAGGATTTGTATTTCTATCTATCCAGTCCTGAGATTTACCCAGCTCTGCCACACGGCACAGTCCTGTCTGGCAAGGGAGGAGACATGCTACAGCTGAGTAACATTTACTGTACAGGTCTTGTCCCTCCCCCAGCCTGTGAATGGTCAGTGAAAGGAGAAGCAGCAGACTGATGGGGTCATCTCTGTCTCTGTCACTCTGCTCTCTCCAGCTATCAGCTTGTCAGTGCATGAGTCTTGCAGCACTTCTAACTGGATCATTGTGCTGTTTACCCTCTCTCAGTGGGAGCTCTGCTATATAGGGACTGCAACAGATTGACGCCAGGTCATATACAAAGGAGAAGCACACCAACAAGCTCATCCCTCTTTCACTCTGCTCTCCAAACAGCATTGCCTTTATTAGCACATGATCAGCACAGTAAATCTGAATGGCTCCTTGTGCTGCTTCTGCATCTTTCAGTTTGAGTTCTGCTGTACAGGGACTGATACCCGGTCAGATTCATAATTATGAATAGCAATCTGCATTAACTTATGTCTGCAGTCCACCCAGTTTTTAATGGAGACTAGAGAGTTAAAAACCCAACCCCCACCCCCAATATCCTTTTTAATATCTCTGTGGGAAGAGAAGAACATACCCTTAGAATATTTGATAAGAGGAGAACTTGGCCTAAGAACATTCGATCAGAGGAGAATATACCCCAAGAAAATTTGATCAGAGGAGAACATATCCAAAGAACATTTGATCAGAGGAGAACATACCCCAAGAACATTCGATCAGAGGAGAACATACCCCAAGAACATTTGATCAGAGGAGAACATACCCCAAGAACATTTGATCAGAGGAAATACCCTAAGAACATTTGATCAGAGGAGAACATACCCCAAGAACATTTGATCAGAGGAGAACATACCCCAAGAACATTTGATCAGAGGAAATACCCTAAGAACATTTGATCAGAGGAGAACATACCCCAAGAACATTTGATCAGAGGGAATACCCCAAGAACATTTGATCAGAGGAGGAGATACCCTAAGAACATTTGATCAGAGGAGATACCCTAAGAACATTTGATCAGAGGAGATACCCTAAGAACATTTGATCAGAGGAGATACCCTAAGATAGGTGAAACATCAGGGGGTCACTTTTGAGACAGAGAAAGGGACTGAGGACATAGATTCCTCTATCCCTTTCTCTGCAACCTCAGCTGCACTGCACAGTGAATAAACAGAAAGCACTCTGTACTGAGGCTTCCTGATCATTCAGAAACTGAAGCATAGTAAACATAATATCGTAAGGAGTGGAGTGAAGAGAAGCCCGCAGTGCTGAAGGGGGTGGGTGGCTTGGGCAGCAGGGGGAATCAAATCATGGACAGAGAGAGTAATCAGTGAGGCGGAGGAGGGGGGACAATTACAGGAACCGATCCCCTATGTATCTCTCCCTGCAGCAGCTGAAAGCCAGTGGGAAGGAGAGGAGGAGACGCCAGATTTTAGCTGTTGCAGAGAGAGGCACAGGGGATCGATTCCTGTAACATCCCCCCCCCCCGCCTGCTGCACCGATCACCCCCTATCCTGCCAACATCCAATTACCCTGCTGCCCAGGCCCCTCTTTTGACCTGGGCCTGGTACAGGAGGACCAGTGCTAACCCCTTATCGGCGGCCCAGCCCTAAGAACATTTGATTTTGCTCCATAATAATCACAGCTTTTTACAAAAAAAACCCCTGAAACTAATGGAGCGTATGCTGGTTACTCTTCACACAAAATGAACGTAAGCGCAGTTTGGCTGGATCATTACCTACGCCAATTTTTCACACACAGACCCCTTTTGTCTTTGGTGAACGTATTATGAAAGCTTCAATCACTTCAGAATACACATTGAGTTTAATTTGGAATCGTCCTTGGGAAAATAATGAAATAACTGCGATTTGCAGAGAGAAAGATCAGTAGATGGAACTTTGTTATAAAATGTTTCATCTTCGAGGTGACATCTCCCTTTATGACTCGCCGTCCTTGCTACGTCTAACGAATTAATTAGGACTCTCTGACTTTCCAGTCATCTCTTTCAAAGTTTGGAAAGTTTGCCATGGCGTGTAGACTGCAAGTCTAAAAATAGACTGACGGGACCAACAAAAGGTAGACTTGGAAGCTGCGTGACCCTTCCTTGGTCCTTCGGGAAGCACAAAAATGAAATCAGTCGCCTTTGGGTAACAGCTGATAGCACAAACCACATGCAATGTGGGAAGATCCTTGTGCTCCAGTGTCTGTGGCTTAGGACCAAAAGATGGCCTTGGTTGAGGTGGAACGAAGAAATCACCTTACATAATGACGATGATTGCGGGGGGGAAAAAAAACACCTTGTCACAGTGGAATACCAGGAACATTTCCTAAATGAAATGAGGAGCCAATTCTGGACCTCTGTGAGCCGAAGTAACAGCAACCAGAAATATAGCTTTCCGAGTCAGAAGGACCAAGGGGATTTGCCGGATGTTCTCAACAACAGAAAGTTGGGGTTCTACAGAGTAAACAAAGTCCTGACTGGTCGAACAATACGGGTGATTACCCTGCGCAAAGGCATGCACCAAGGAATGAGAAACAATTGGGGTCTGGATAAAGGACTGCCAGAGTCCGAAATCTGGATCTTGATCATACTCAAGGCCAGTTTCAGATAAACTCCAGACTGGAGAAAAGCTAGGGCAAGCTTGCAAGGTGAAAACCTCTAGCATCACACCAGATAAAACAAGATTTTCAAGATCTATGGTAAATCTTCCTTGAGGTCACCTTCCTAGTCTTCAGTAGGGTAGGAATAACCAAACGAAAAACTCCCCTGCCTCTCAAGGCACTGGCTGTGCTTTTTGTCAGTGTCCAATTACCTGAAGGTGAAAGCAGTGCCAGGAGGAGGTCACCTAGAGCCCAGGTCGAACATGTGCCAAACTGCCCCCCCCCCCCAAAGATGTATGATCATTGTGTATCAGCAAAAATCCCCCACCCCCCCTCGAAAAAAATTGGGCACTAATCTGCACGATTACTCCCTAAGCATAAATTCTCCCTCCTCCCAGTACAAATATACCCCCCTGCTGAATTCCCCCCTCCCAGTACAAATCTCGACCCCTCCATCCACAAAATCCCCCCCCCAAAAAAAAAAAAAAAAACACCCCTTCTAGCACAAAACCTTCACCCCTCAAATTTCCCCTCCGAGTATATATCCCCCCCTCTAAATGCCCCACCTAGCACAAATACCCCCCCCTCTTAGCATAAACACCTCCAAATCATTTCTTCTAGCACAAATCCCCTCCCCCCCTATACCATGTCACATCTTCTAACACAAACTCTCCAAAATCGACCCTTCTAGTACAAATCCTCTTCTCCCATCCCCTTCTGACACACCCCTAGCACTAGGGCTGCAACTAACGATTATTTTCATAATCGATTAGTTGGCTGATTATTGTTTTGATTAATCGATTAATAACTGTAAAAAAAAAAAAAAGGTAATTTAGCTGCAATTTGCATTTTTACATTTTTTTTTTGGCCAATTTGTTGTTGGGCAGACTAAAAAACACAAATTGCTGCAAAAACACATCATTACATGCTTTTCTGCAGCTTCTCTATTGAAGTATATTGAACCAAAAAAACAAAATAGCACCGTTTTGCATTAAAAAAATACTTGCCCTTTCCAAATACGCAGCAGCTGAAAAAATCATGGATGTGAACGTGTCCCATAGGAAACCATGTAAATGACCTGTAGTGTGTTTCTGCAAAAAGCACCAAAAAAACACAGAGGTGTGACCCCGGCCTGAGATGTTTAGTAACATAATGGTGTTAAAAAATAAAAAATTATTACAAAAAGAGCAAATAATCGATGTAAGGGGTTCATTTTTTATTGTGGGACAGTAAAAGTAATATTTACAGTAGCGATTTGCTCTAGTTTTTTTTAACCCCATCATGTTACTGGCCGATTAATCGATTATGAAATTAATTGATTACTATTTTCATAATCAATTAGTTGTCGATTAATCGATTAGTTGTTTCAGCCCTACCTAGCACACACCCTTTTCCCCTCCTAGAACAATTCTTACCCTCTGCTGCCCCCAAAATTCCTTCTCCCAACACAAATCCCCTCACCCCATAATCTCCTTGTGGTGCCCTCCTCCACCTCACATGGTATCACAGTGCCAGGGGCAGCCTCCCCTCATGCCCACCATTTGTCTGGGTGACAGCATAACACTATTGTAATGGATTTGAAGATGCTCTGTGTCCCATAATGTGTGATAAAGAAATTAGTATTTTAGGGCATCTACAGGTCCTGGAAACCCAAGGTAATTTGAGGATTAAGTTGGGGAGTTAAGCGGAGGATTAGTAGAAGTTTGTAGAACATAGTTGGAAAATGCTGTAAAAGTCAGTTTAAGCCCAGGTTCACACTGGGCTGCGGGAATGAAGCCGTGCGAGGTCAGCTGAACTCGCACAATTTCACTACCGCTGGCAGTCCCGATTTCGGCTGCGATTACAGAGACATCTGTGCAGGTTTCTGCACAGATGTCAATGTAAATCGCGGCCCGAAATCGCAAAAAGTAGTACAGAAACGACTTTTTTTAAATCGGGGCAGAGCCGCAGATGCAGTGTCGCACCGATTGGGACGGTGTCACTGCCGGCAATTGCCGCCGATTTGACATGCGATTTGACATGTCAAATCGCATGTCAAAACGCAGCAGTGTGAACCAGGGCTAAATTTGAACTGTGAACAGGTGACTTTTCAGCACCGAGGAGCTCGAATATCATTTTTGAGATAAAAGCTGGGGTACCCTACCACATCCTGTATAATGCAAAAAATGGTTCACCTCATATAACTGTTAGCAAAAATATAAATGACAATAGAAACCCTCAGCCGTACGAATCGGCAGGTCACTTATAAAGAAAATATATCTACACCGATAAAGAGCCCAGCTAAAATCTGAACACAGTAGTGCCTACCCCTGCTTTTGTTGTCCATGCATACAGTATATATTGTGAATCCTTCCCAAATTATTAGTAGTAGTCCGATATATTGTTTTCTGACATATCTGCCGTGCACACCTGAATGCATACCTCACTGATACACGGTTCTGTTTGTTATTATTTTTTCCCCATGTATTTTACATAGTTTATCCTCTGTTTTCTTTAAAAGAAAATAACCCCCACTAGGGAAGCCCTTATTGGGTGAAACGCATTGAGTCAGTCTGTAAAATATTCATCGGTCTATCAACACTATATAGACCAAGTTGAGACAATTGTGGTTATGGTGCCATAAGTGTTGTTATTGGACATGTTGGATTTAGTACATTGCTATTCTTTAAGGGGTATATTCTGTATTGTTCTTTAAACGAACATACTTTTTAATGATTAATCAGGGGTAAATATATCCCCTTTGGTGTCTTTTAATGTAACATTCATGGAATAAAATTGACTTATTTTATGTGAGTTGTAGTGTCTATATGTGAGACCACTAGGGTTGCCACCTGTCCAGGATTCAGCCGGACAGTTCAGGTTTGGAATCATGCGTCTGGGTTTCAGACTGCCTGAAACCCGGACACATTTAAACTGGACCATGGCTTCCAAGCTCCACTTGCACAATCTCCTTGATTACTAATCCTGAGACCCTACCGTCTTCTACCTGGCTTTGTTGTGCCCCCTGTAGGACCAGCAACTTGCCTAATCATGTCCCCACCAAAAGAAAAAGCCATGGAAACCAGCTCCAAATTAGATCAATTCAGGTGGCAGGACAAGGAGTCTTCTGGGGAAGATGGCAGTGCCTCGGCTGGGGAGTTGGATTCAGTGGGAAATTACACTGGCAGGAGGATATGGCTTCCAGCACCTTTGCAGACTACGTTAACCACGAAAGTCGAGGAGGTGAAGGTGGACATTTCCCTTATCCGCCATGACTTACAAAAGCTTAGGAAATGGGTCAAAAAAACTCTGAAACTAGGCTGAACAGTGTGGAAGACTCGCTCCCACCTCTGCAAGATGTCTCTGGCCACTTTCAGCCACTTTCAGTTACAAGTAATTAAACTCCTGCAGAAACAAGACGACACAGAGAATAGACTTCACCGTAGTAATCTGCGCTTAATTGGCCTGCCTTATCACCACCTATGTGTCTACCTTTTGTGGTAGAGGGCGCACCGCATGACCGCGAGACCACTACCTCATGGGGACCCTCCTCGCACTTTTATTGAAAATCTCCTGAATTAAAGACCTAGATGCTGTGCTTCACCTTGCATGGGAAAAGGGTAATATTCCTTTCGGGAATGTTAAAATTGCATTTTTCCCCGATTTCTCAGCGTAAGTGCAGCGCCACCGCAATAATTACCGAAGGCAAAAGGCGCCTCAGACTACAACATCTTAAATTTTCTATGCTGTTCCCAGCTTATCTTGGAAGATAAGATGACCAAGAACACTTCTTTGAAGACCCCAAGGTGGTCCTAACCTGGCTGGAACATTGAGTGACAAATAGAGAAGTGGCTGCCTGATTTCTTTGGTCTTTACTTGTATACCTGGGAGCTTTTTCCAGAGCATTACATTATCTGCACCCCTGTACAGTTTGGGCAAAATGGCTTCAAGTACCTGGCTTAACCACCTATTTTTTTGCCACCAACCCCACCTTCCTCCAGCTGCCTGTGTAAACGAGCCCTGAGAAAGTCAAGATAGCACAGTTTGCTCCTTATAGTAAATAATTGCACCAAAAATATAAACAGTAAAAATATTAAATATATAAAACAGCCATCAGAAAAGTACAAAACAAAATAAAATTGCCCACGAAAGCATAAATGGGAACCTCCCAGTGATGGTTACCTCTCATCCAAGGACAGCTCCTTCTGCTGCAGGTGAGGTTTGATCCCAGCCGTATGACGGATGTTGGTGGATAAGGCTTTGATGGTGTAGGTCATTTCATTCTCTCTCGTCACATCACTGTCATAACCTGAGATTGGAGACCCTGTATTGTCACATCTGTTATCCAAACATCCCCCCAACCTTTAGAGGGGGTTCACAAGTTCACAAACCTGAATTTCCTCAAGTGCCTAAAAGTATTTGGTAAACCCAAACCTGACCAACTTTTCCAAGTCATCATTGTTACCGTTTACCAGTGTCACTCACATCTGCTCTGAGCTTCGGACGGAGGCGTGTAGAGGGGTGCAGCCCTATTTGAAAGAGAATGACAGGACAGGGGGCACCACCATCTAAGTGTAGTTTTTTATTAAAACAAGTCCATAAAAAAATAAAAATGCACCCACTTGATTAAAAAGCTTATTTGGACACATCAACTGTCCTGCGGGTATCTACATAGTTCGTCAGGACCCGCAGGACCGTTGATGTGCCCAAATGAGCTTTTTAATCAAGTGATTGCATATTATTTTTACAGATTTGTTTTAATAAAAGACTACAATTAGATGGTGGCGCCCCTTGTCCTGTCATTGTCTTTCATTTTTTTCACACAGAAAAATGTCCAATACTCTGAATCAGAGGAGCAGCAACCATCCATAGAAGTGACTCTTTATTGGACAAATACATAGTGAATTTCTATCTGACCCTAAAGGATTTTTTGGTACTCACCGTAAAATCCTTTTCTCTGACGTCCATGGACTGACACAGCATCTTCAATCTTGACAAAGTGGGCTATGTTCCTTCTCCTATGAGCAGGAACATAACCCACTTTGTCAAGATTGAAGATGCTGTGTCAGTCCATGGACGGTAAGAGAAAATACTTTTTTTTCCTGTCCACTCAGTCTTGCATTCAGGGCCGGGACAGGGGGTAGGCAGGAGGGATGGCTGCCCTGGGCACTGTGGTGTCATGTGAGGTGGGGCACGTGACACATGGAGATTGGGGGGAGGCAATTTGTGTTAGGAGGAGGAAAATGGGGGGCGGCAGAGGGTAAGAATGGTTCTAGGAGGGGAAATTTGGAGAGGTTTGCTAGGAGTGGTGATTTGGGGGTATTTGTCTTAGTGGGGGGGGGGCAGGATTTGTGCTAGGAGGAGGAATTTGGAGGTTTTGTGCTAGAAAAGGTCATATGGTAGAGGGGGGAAGGGGTTTGTGCTAGGAGGGGAATTTGTGCTATTATGGATGATTGGGGGGGGGGGGGGGTATTTGTGCTATGAGGGGAACTTTGCGGGATGAGATTTGTGCTAGCATGGGGAATTGTGCTCAGATGGGACATTTGAGGGATTTGTGCTAGGAGGGGGAGATTTTTTTGGGGGTGAGATTTGTGCTGGGGATTGAGGATTTTAGTTGTGTGCTGGGAAGGAGGGGATGCCAGTAGGGGAGCATATCTGTACTGGGAGGAAGGTGAATTTATGCTTAGGGGGTAAGCATGCAGATAAGTGCTCTATTTTTGTGGGGTGGGGGTATTTTTGCTGACACATAATGCTCATACATCTTGGGGGGGGACAATTCGGCATGTTTTGTGAGGTAGTGTTTCGCGCTACTCAAGAGTAATAAATAGTGACTGGAGTACCTATCAATGGCTGCAAAATAAATCTGTGTTCACTTAACACATAAACAGTAATATAAAGAAAAAAGGGGGGATTTTGCGCTGAAGAAAAACAATATTACACACAAATCACGCTTCTGTGTCACATAAATCTAATGGTAAATAAGTACTCAGTGATATAATGTGCATATATAATAAATACTATAGTGCAATCACCAAATATATTTATATTTGTATAATATAATTAGTTGCCCTGCTGAACTGGATCAGAAGTATGATGCCATCCAGTCAGCAATGAGTGCTTATGAATAAGAGGCCTTATTATATATATATATATATATATATATATATATATATATATATACACACATCACCATAGGTATGAATTATAGATTTATATATATTCATTTTAATTTAATATTAATCTAAAGATCATTTATTGACGGAATTAGTGGTTCATGTCATTGTAGTATTTATACTGTTTCCCAGGATGGATATTAGCCCAGTCAGCCCGCTGTGGCTGCTATGATCTGAGGTAGTAGTGTGGAATTTACATGTCAGTTACTATCTAGATGAGTAGAATATTACTCTATTCACAGTACCATCCCACAATAGAAGATGAGGGAAATAATATTTTCGCTCAAACATTTTTGTTTTGCTATGTTTTCATTTGATATGGACATTTACCGCTAGCCAGACACAGGGAAAATGGCGGCGCCCATATAGTTTATTGTGGTATACAAGAAAATGGCGACCGCAAGACTTCCGGTCCAATACACTATTTGAGTGCTGCCCTAACAACCAATCAGGCTCCCCTGAAGAAGTCACGAGGTGCGTGACGTAACGCCGTAGGGAGGATAGCGGCATCATACGGACGGATCGTAAGACAGCAGGATAACAGTAAGATAGCGGTACACGCTGATTATCTCCTACATGCTGATTATTTTTTAAATTGATGTAAGAGTCCATTTTTTTAAGTTAATAAAGCCTATTTTGTTATTGAAATACTACACTATTGGAGGCTTCATTTCCTGTCCCTCTCCCGGCTGCATCGATTGGAGCTTGGTCTCCCCCTCTCTCTCTCCCCCTCCCTTTCCCTCCCACCCGCTTGTCTCTTTCATAGAGAGCGAGATTGGTAGAGGATACAATCCAAACATTATTTAAGAGTGGAGAAGAAATAAGAGGAATAGAGGAGATATAAGATCATAGTCCATGCCAGTGAAACTATATGCCAGTGATCCATGTTGTTGAGGTGAGAACATTGGGAGACAGGTGTAGGATTCACCGCAGGTTCAATACTTCAATTTGTTTATCATTTGAACCATTTGATGACATCTACAATTTTGGAACATCTAGAATCTTGGAATTGACCATTGATTAAATACCCATTTAAACTTTCATGAACAGCAACCATTGCAATATTGAACTTTCTGCAATATTGTGTTTATATATGCACTTGCACTGATTGCACTATAGTATTTATTATATATGCACATTATATCACTGAGTACTTATTTACCATTAGATTTATGTGACACAGAGGCGTGATTTGTGTGTAATACTGTTTTTCTTTAGCGCAAAATCCCCCCTTTTTTCTTTATAATTTGGCATGTTTGCCCTGAGCTTTAGAAGACCTTATCACGACACTGCTTGCGCCATACTATATTTTTTATAAATTTCTATAGTTAGGATTTCTCTTTTAGGTGATGGACCCTTGGCATCATCAAGTGGGAAGTGCCCAGGATTATAAGGGTAGGTGGTGTCCGGAGAGGAGAGTGGTGTTGGAGAGGAGGTGGTGTGACGTGTAGCGGTCATGTGGTGTGACGTGGACTTTTCCCCTTCAGGGGAGTATAAGTGGGATTTAGTGGACTCCTAGTGGAAGGGTGAATCTGGAATAACGACAGAAGGGTTTCCCACAGTTAAAATACCACTCCACAGCACCTGGCAATGAAACTAACTTTATGTAACTAAATAAGCCTCGCAGAGTTTTACCACCTTTATGCAAATTCAATATACACTTTATTGTCAAAAGTATTGGGACGCCTGCCTTAACACGCACATGAACTCTAATGGCATCCCAGTCTTAGTCCGTAGGGTTCAATATTGCATTGACTCCCCCCCCCCCCTTTGCAGCTATAACAGCTTCAACTTTTCTGGGAAGGCTGTCCACAAGGTTTAGGAGTGTGTCTATGGGAATGTTTGACCATTCTTCCAAAATGCATTTGTGAGGTCAGGCATTGATGTTGGACGAGAAGGCCTGGCTCGCAGTCTCCGCTCTAATTTATCCCAAAGGTGTTCTATCGGGTTGAGGTCAGGGCTCTGTGCAGTCCAGTCAAGTTCCTCCAACCCGAAACTCGCTCATCCATGTCTTTATGGACTTTGTTTTGTGGACTGGTGCTCAGTCATTTTGGAACAGGAAGGGGCCATCCCCAAACTGTTCCCACAAAGTTGGGAGCATGAAATTGTTCAACATGTCTTGGTATGCTGAAGCCTTAGGAGTTCCCTTTACTGAAACTAAGGGACCAAACTCAACCCCTGAAAAACAACCCCATACCATAATCCCCCTTCCACCAAATGATTTGGACCAGTGCACAAAGTAAGCTCCATAAAGACATGGAGGAGCGAGTTTGGGGTGGAGGAACTCGACTGGCCTACACAGAGTCCTGACCTGACCGATAGAACACCTTTGGGATGAATTAGAGGGGAGACTGCGAGCTAGACCTTCTCGTCAAGCATCAGTGCCTGACCTCACAAATGCGCTTCTGGAAGAATGGTCAAACATTCCCATAGACACACCACTAAACCTTGTGGTTTGAAGCTGAAGAGTTGAAGCTGGGCCAACTCCATATTGAACCCTACGGACTAAGACTGGGATGCCGTTAAAGTGCATGTGCGTGTAAAGGCAGGTGTCCCAATACTTTTGACAATACAGTGTATCCTTGGAACAATCGACTCTTATTGATGGATACACTATGCAGTTAAAGACTAGAGTAACATTTTTAAACCAAACATGCCTCTTTGGTAGGTGTAGCGAGGAATTTCAGCACAAACAGCAGAGAGTGCAGCATTTGTAGTGCTGGGTCAGTCTACTAATCTCTCTAAGATGACATGGAACTGCCAACACATGGGTAGTGTGGTAGACACAGGCATGCTTAACCTGTGGCCCGCCAACTGCTTCGGGAACTACAAGTCCCATGAGGCATAGCAAGGCTGACCGTTACAAGCATGACTCCCAAAGGCAGAGGCATGATGGGACTTGTAGTTCTGCAACAGCTGGAGGGCCGCAGGTTGAGCACCCATGTAGGTAGAGGAACCCGTTCCGGGTCAGGAGTGAGTAGGTTGGCTTGATGGGGAAAGGTCCGTCTGCCTGGTGGTAAAGTAAACGGTTCCCTTTGGCGTCACACACCTGGTGACCTGGGCCCCCATGTTTCACGGGACTCAAGAGTTCGGCGGGACCCCCTCGCATCTAGCCATTGAAATCACTACTAATATGTGGAGTATCAAACCCGCGCAACCAGTGTATTGTGACCAAATATAAATTAATAAAAATAAAATGGCAATTGAATATCTTTATCTCTGTTAGCGAAACAACGTATATAATAAGTGGCTGCAAACTGTGTTCCCACAACCTGCATATAAAATGTATGCAATATAATACTGCTGTGCCTACTTCAAGTATCATCATCAACTATTAAAGCTTACCATCAATAATTGCACTTATACTATGATAAATACAAAAAATACTTGAACAATAAATCCCAACGAAACAACCGTGTGGTATTAGTATGCAGAATACAATACTAAATAAATAAATATATATATATATATATATATATATATATATATATATATATATGTATGGCTTTTTTTCAGCGGGAACGCAGTTCCAGCACCTCCTGGACTGACTGTATGTAATGACAAGGGGTGCTCGGGTGTGCTGCAGGGTATTTATGCTCACTGCTGGGATCTATTTTTGCAGGGGGGGGGTCTATTGTTTGCTGGGGAGGGTTTTATGTTGCTGGGGGGGTCAGTTGTTGCTGAAAGACATCTACTGTTGGAAGGGGTCTATTGTTGATGGCAACCAGAGAGTCTATCAATGCTGGCTGTGCGACGAAGATCTGTTGATGCTGCTGGGAGTCTATTGTTGCTGGGGGGGGGGAATTTTGTTAGGGGGATCTATTGTTGCTGGCCGCAGGGGATCTATTTTAGTGTTTTTCTTGATATCATTACCAAATTTCATACAAATTACTTAGCACCACAAAATGATACTTGGTTCTATATTGTCTAAAAGGGGCGGTACTGGGAGGTGGGTAGGGGCGGAGAAAATGGGTGACTTGGAAAGGGGGAGTTCCTGCACCTATTGTCTGAGGAAAAAAAGCCATATCCATATATATATATATATATATATATATATAATGTGTGTGTGTGTGTGTATGTATGTGTGTGTGTGTGTATAATATATATATATATATATATATATATATAAATAAATAAATAAAAAAAGGATTAAAATGTCATCCAAATCCAATTCGTCTTATTTTCCACCTTGTGTTTTATTGATTCCTTATGCAATGATTTCCACCACCATTCACCATATGCACTCACCTCCAATGGTGGACCTGCCAGACACCTTCCCCTGTTCCCATTTTGGAGATTGTGTGGTACTTCACATAAATGGGTGTCTGGCCCTTTAAAAGATTGCAGTTTCTTCCTGCAATGCACTCATACAACAAAGGGGTTACTCATGGTGTAGTAGTCATAGGTGTGCACAGCCTATTGCATTAGGGTGTGCACCTCATAGCTCATACACATGCACGTGTATATATACTGACGGTGTCAGTAGAGAAGAGATTGGTGTCAGTAGTTTTTACTTTTTTTTTTTTTTTACAATTTTATTTTATTTATTATGTTTTTTACACATTTTTTAGGAGCCCTGTTAGGGGGCTTTGCTGAAATATCAGGAATTTACCGGGGGGGGGGGAATCTGCACCACACAAGGTGATTAGGGTGTGCCCAAGCGCACCTGGCACACCCTGTGCGCACGCCTATGGTTGTAGTATATCTCCTAAAACCCTTTATTAATTAAAATCGCACTTACATCGAATATAAACGTAATGGCATGTATTACAAACAGCAGGGCCGCAGTTCCCGCGCAACTTCCGGCTACAGCTGTCAAAAACCCGGCTCCGCCCAACGCGTGTTTTTAAAGGGCCCGACACTCATTTGTGTGAAGTATCACACTACCTTCAAAAGTGGGAACAGGGGAAGGTGCCTGGCAGGTTCACCTGACATCTGGCAGGTCCACCATTGCAGGTGAGTGCATATGGTGAATGGTGGTGGGAATCGCTGCACAAAGAATCAAAAGAACACAAGAGGTGGAAAATAAAAAGAACTGGATTTAGATGAGCTTTAAATTCCTTTTTATTTTTACAATTGACAACAAAGAGGACATTTATTATTATATTCTTTTTAAAGATTTAGTATTATATTTTGTATATTAATGCCAAACGGTTGTTTCTTTAGGATTTGTTGTCCAAGTATTTTTTTTATCCACCACAGTATAAGTGAACTTATTGATGGAATGCTTTAATAGTGGATGACGATACTTGTTAATCGCCAGTGTTAATTTTGGCAGAAAATTTTGATTTAGTCTTAGTCTAATGCCGCGTACACACGGCCGGTTTTAATGTCATTGAAAAAAACAAAGTTTTTCTCGACGTGATTCTTCTCAAGCCTGCCTTGCCTACACACTATCGTGAAAAAAAATGCTTGAGCAAAGCGCAGTGACAGACAACACGTACGACGGCACTATAAAGGGGAAGTTCCATTCGGATGGCGCCACCCTTTGGCTTGCATTTGCCGATCCTCGTGCTAGTAAAGTTTGGTGAGAGACGATTCGCGCTTTTCAGCCTCGTGCTCTTCAGTCCGTTACAGCGTGACGAATGTGCTATCTCCATTATGAACGCTAGTTTTACCAGAACCAGCGCTCCCGTCTCATAACTTGCTTCTGAACATGCCCGTTTTTTTTCCCGTCGTTAAAGCCTACACACGGCCATTTTTCACAACGAGAAAAACGACGACGTGAAAAACGACGAGAAAAAATAGAGCATGTTCTAAATTTTTAATGGCCATTTTTCTCATCGAGGAAAATGCTCTGGAGCCCACACACCATCGTTTTTAATGACCAATTTAAAACATGGCATTCCTCGTCATGAAAAACGGTTGTGTGTACGCGGCATTAGTCTTAGTCCCATTTTAGTCTTCTGCAATTGTTTTAGTTTTAGTCGACTAAATCTCCAGTACATTTTAGTTGACTAAAACTCATTTTAGTCGTCTAAAATCTAATGGGTGGAATTAAATTGTAATGCATTAGTTAACATTTCTCTACAATTTCCAAACTCATTATATACTGCTGGATTGAAAAATCCTATTATGTTATTATTTATGGTATTGAGGTATGAACATGCACTACAGACCAGTGTTCATTTTTGAAGTCAAATTTCAATTTAGTTTTAGACCCCTTTCACACTGAAGCGCTTTGCAGGCGCCATTGCGCTAAAAATAGCGCCTGCAAAAGCGCCCTGAAAAAGCCGCTACTTTGTATCCAATGTGAAAACCCCAGGGCTTTCACACTGGAGCGGTGCACTGGCAGGAGGGTAAAAAAACTCCTGAAAGCCGCATCTTTGAGGTGCGATAGGAGCAGTAAAAATACCGCTCCTATAGCGCCCCTGCCCATAGAAATCAATGTGGTAGCGCCTCCAAAACGCCGCAAAGAGGCGTAATTGTGGGAGTTTTTAACCATTTTTCGCCCGCTAGCGGGGGTTAAAATCACCCCGCTAGCGCTTGCAAATCGCGGCAAAAACGACGGTATAGCGGCGCTAAAAATAGCGCCGCTATACCGCCAGCGCATTTAGCGCTTCAGTGTGAAAGTAGCCTTAAGCCCTGTACATACGATCGGATTTCCGATGGAATAAAATCCGATGGATTTTTCCATCGGATTTCCGATGAAGCTGACTTCCATCAGTCTTGCCTACACACCATCAGTCAAAAATCTGACCGTCCCAAACGCCGTGACGTAAAACACTCAGACGAGCCGAGAAAAATTAAGTTCAATGCTTCTGAGCATGCGTCGACTTGATTCTGAGCATGCGTGGGTTTTTTCTCTGATGGAGTTCCACACAGACGATCGGAAATTGCTATAGTTTTTTTTTTCCCATTGGATAAATTTAAAACATGTTCTATTTTTATTCACCGATGGAAAAAAGACCGATGGGGCCCATCGGGGTTGTCCGATGAAAAAAGTCCATCGGACTGTTTTCATCAGTAAAACCGATCGTGTGTACAGGGCTTTAGTCTTGACTTTTTAGTTTTAGTCCCATTTTAGTCTTTTGACAAAAATGGCATTTTAGTTTTAGTCGTATTTTAGTCATCTCAATTGTTTTAGTTTTAATTGTATTTTAGTCGACTAAAATAGTATTCATTTAGTCGACTACAATTTTTTTAGTCAACAAAATTAACACTGGTAGGCGCAGAAGTATTATTATTGAATACAATCACTGAAATCAGAATGAGGCTTCTTGAGCGTATATTTTCACACATCTCCCAGCATGGCCCTGGGCCAGAGAGAACAGGAACCTAAGCCCGGTGGAGAACCAGTAGATGGCTTCTTGGGTCACTGACCCACCATCTTGAAAAATACAGGTACCGTATATACTCGAGTATAAGCCGAGGCACCTAATTTTACCACAAAAAATTGGAAAACGTATTGACTCGAGTATAAGCCTAGGGTGTCCATCTGCATGCCTCACTGTGCCCATGCCTCACTGTGTCCATGCCTCACTGTTTCCATGACTAGACTGACGGTTAACATGGGAGTCTATGGAAGGGGTGCCCGGCTTTGAAAAATTGGTGCTCCCCGGCCCTAGGTCCCCCAGACAACAAACTTTGCACACTTGTAGAGAAAAAATGGGGCTACATGTGTGCCAAGATTCGGGTCCAGGAAACCTATGACCGGCCGGTACCGGGTCCCCAAAGTCACCATAGAAATGACCGTTTAACATGGGAGTCTATGGAAGGGGTGCCCGGGTTTGAGAAATCGGTACTCCTTGGCCGTAGGTCCCCCAGACAAAAAACTTTGCACACTTGTAGAGGAAAAGTGGGGCTGCACGTGTGCCAAGGTCCCCAAAGTCCGAGAGATCAGGCGCAAAAAGATTTTTCCTGTGGGCCATAGCACAGCAAATGGCTCAATAACCCACAACTATGGGGTGCCACATGCATGTCAACCCAATTGCTGTAACGTTGGTGCTAATCGTTCTTATAGGGTAAGGAATGAGGAGCCATGTTGCCCAAAGACAAAGGATAACAATCCAACAACCAAAAGACATCGGTGTCGGCAACTCATCCAGGCCAGGGACAGATTTCTAATTAGGCTAGATAATATATAGCTAAGGTTCCTAATGGCTCAGCCCATTTCATATCTCACTTTCCTCATTTTCTAGACTGTCAGCTCTTGTGGTCAGGGTACTTCTCATTTCTTAAAAAGTTTGTGTTGCCAAGTACTTTATTACCAGAATAGGCCTGTCTATATTGCAAAGTGCTGCAGAATATATTTGAATAGAAACAAAAATGTAACACACAATAAACAATAACAGCCAATCGAGCGTATCTCTTCTAAAGTTCTAAATTGGCTGATCCGCTGACCCCCCATCCAGCCATCATTTACCTCCGTCCTCCTCGGAATCCAGGTCTGACTCTTCACTGTCGCACTGCCGCGTCTCTCGGTGCCCCTCCACTTCGTGTGTCCAGAGCATGAGTGAGGTGTCCGAACCGCCAACGCTGACCAATAAGCTGTCATCGTAAATCCAGCGTAGATTGGTGACGTGGGCGCTGTGGGCTACATACCTCTTAAATTTCCCATATTTTCCCTGTGTACAAGAGGTAAATTATTTAAGATCCTGCTACATGCAGGCACCCTTCCCCCAAACGTTTCACATTGCCTGTCATTTTAGATTCCACCAGGGACCCACATCTGCATGGAGTTTGTACTCTCCCCACGCATTTGAATGCGTTTCCCCCTAGGTGACCTGGTGTCCTTCCATATTCCAAAAACATCGTGGAAGGTCAAATTGTCCCCCCACCAAACCAGCTTGGAGTGTGTGCACCTGGATGAGTACAAAGGTGAATTAAGAACTCAAAATGGGAGTTCTTCCACGGCCATCCAACAACATAGTTAGCAAGGAGATGGCTGCTTGATAACTGGCCCTGATCTTTGGTTCCAAGCACTTGTCCAGACAAGTGGCGGCAAGCGGAATGCAGAGAGGTGGGAGGCTGACATGCCCCCTCTTCTGCATTCCTCTTTCTGGCATTCTCTTCAGGCAAGTGCCTGGAGCAGGAGAGAAGGGCCAGCAATGAATGCAGCCGTCTCCTTGCTAACAGCGTTGTCAGAAGGCCATGGGAAGAGGAGGGGGGTGCTCTGTCTGACCTTGTAGCTAGGCTTACAAGTAAGATAGAACAAGGAACTACTTGTACTTTGTCCTCTAAATTCAATTGAAGTCAGGGTTCTTCTTTAAATCTTGCATCAAAATACAAGGCCAAATTGTTCTTTAGACCCTTGGACCTTATGAAAAAATGCAGCATTAAGCATTCAAATATGAATATATTAGAAGAAAAATGAACAATGTACCTAATTTACACCTTAGATTCCACCTACAGCACCTAGGCAAGGGAGAAGTCCCAGACCATCCAGCGAGATCCTGGGAAAGTTGAGGATGCCAAATCTCAGAAGAAGGTGTGTTTTCTCATTAGATTTGGGATCCTAGGTTCCTTTATGGAGCCCCTTCCCACAGTATATGAGATCCTAGGATCCTTTTGGAACCCCTTTCCATGAGATCTGAGATCCTAGGATCCTTATGGAGCCCCTTCCCATGGGATTTGGGATCCCATGTTTCTTATAGAGTCCCTTGTCATGCGATTTTGGATCCTAGGTTCCTTTCGGAGCCACTTCCCATGGGATTTGGGATCCTTATATCCTTCTGGAGCCCCTTTCTATGAGATTTGAGTTTCTTAGGATCCTTATTGAGCCCCTTCCCATGGGATTTGGATCCTTGGATCCTTCTGGAGCCCCTACCCATTAGATTTGGGATCATAGGTTCCTTCTGGAGCCCCTTCCCATTAGATTTGGGATCATAGGTTCCTTCTGGAGCCCCTTTCCATGAGATTTGGGATCATAGGTTTCTTCTGGAGCCCCTTTCCATTAGATTTGGGATCATAGGTTCCTTCTGGAGCCCCTTCCCATTAGATTTGGGATCATAGGTTCCTTCTGGAGCCCCTTTCCATGAGATTTAAGACCCTAGGATCCTTATGGAGCCCCTTTCCCATGAGATTTGGGATCATTTGATGCTTCTGGAGCCCCTTTCCATGAGATTTGGGATCATAGGTTCCTTCTGGAGCCCCTTTCCATGAGATTTAAGACCCTAGGATCCTTATGGAGCCCCTTCTCATGAGATTTGGGATCATTGGATCCTTCTGAAGCCCTTCTCCATGAGATCTAGGATTCTAGGTTCCTTCTGGAGCCCCTTCCCAAGGGATTCCCAAGGGATTTGAGATTCTAGGATCCTTTTGGAGCCTCTTCCCATGAGAATTGAGATCCTAGGATCCTTCTGGACCCCTCCACATGATATTTGAGATCCTAGGATCCTTATGAAGCCCATTTCCCATGGGATTAAGGATCCTTAGATCCTTCTGGAGCCACTTCCCATGAGATTTTGAATTTTACTGGAGCCCTTTCCCATGAGATTTGGTTTGTCCATGAGCTTTCTCAGGATCTAACTGAAATGCCTGTGACATCACCCTCTCCTAGGTGCCACAAGGCAAAATCTATTCTAATATATCACCTTTTAGAATGATTAATAAGGTGTGTGTGTGTGTGTGATAGTTGTTTTGTTAATAACATGTTTCCAGGTTATCAGTAGTTCAGTCATGTTGTAAATTCTATGAACTCTTAGATTTTCCTTCTTACTTTTACGGGGTATCGAAATAGCTTCACATATCCAAAATCGTCACCAGTTGCCAAGACTTTGCCATCATTGGTAAGTGAGGCAGCCGTTACGTCGCTGACCTCTCCAATCACTGGCCAGATTCCCTCACAGCTTGCACCCAGGACACTTGTCCACGAGCACCAGGAGATCTTCTCTGCCTGAGGAATAGTAAAATTAGTATACACAGGGGTGTGGAGTGCTCCAAATAGGCTTAAAGGAAATCTATAATTAGATAACCCCCCCCCCCCCTTTCCACCGCCCATCCTAGTCTCTTACAGAAATGACTCCATGTTCCAGGATCTCATGACATTTGGTAAACTGACCTCTCACTTCTCTTTGTAGACTACAAAACACTCTCCCCACCACATATTATGGTGATGAGAGGGAGAGGTGTACTATGGTCCGAAAACATTTTTTTTTGTCCTAGTGTAACACCTCTACTTCTCCATAGATACAGTGAATGAGCAATGCCACCATAGGACAGGAACTATATTACCGGAAGGATCGCCAGGTGAAAATAAAGGGGAAAAAAAAGCCTGACAAAATGGGAATGCATTCAATTTTAAATACTTAAATAAGGGCTGCAAAGAAGAAGAAAGAGGAACACAAGTGGTCCAAAAATGCCAGTTTTATATGCCAGTCCTAAAGCAGCAATGTACAGTACTTTGCCCCATCAGGCTGCAGTAATAGGTTTGCTTTAGACCCCTTTCACACTGGGGCGGTTTGCAGGCGCTATTGCGCTAAAAATAGCGCCTGCAAACCGACCCTAAACAGCGGCTGCTGTTTCTCCAGTGTGAAAGCCAGAGGGCTTTCACACTGGAGCGGTGCGCTAGCAGGACTGCTCCAAAAGTCCTGCTAGCCGCATCTTTGGAGCGGTGAAGGAGCGGTGTGTTTACCGCTCCTCCACCGGGATTCCGGGATTATCTTCAAAAAGCGTTCCTATATGGGTCAGCAGGAGCCTCAGTAGATGGAATGACAAGTATGGTGGTACCGGGAATGAAAAAGGCTCACCATAGTGCAATTCAGCATTACATGGATTTATTGAATATAAAAGTTACACTTACACGTATGTAGATGAAAACAGCATAAAAAGTAAGAAAAGTCGGCCAGCATGTGCGAACGCCCGTTCGCCCAGGGTCGCGATGACGTCAGCACGTCCACTCCACCCGACGTATGTTTCGTCACAAAAATTACGTTGTCTGGGGTACGGGCGACGCGCTGACGCATCGCGTATAGAGCACAATTGCAACCAAGCCTTGATCTGAATCTAACTGGAAGCCTGATTGCAGGCGTTCCGAAAGCTTGATAGGCTCTAAAGGGCAGAACTAGCCCAACTAAAACATATTAAAAGGTGGACAAAAGACATTGTCCACCAATATGAGGCTAAAATATGATAAAATAATAGAGGAAGAGAACATATTGTATCGGCAATTAATTAATTGACGTCATCGCGACCCAGGGCGAACGGGCGTTCGCACATGCCGGCCGGCTTTCTTACTTTTTATGCTGTTTTTATCTACATACGTGTAAGTGTAACTTTTATATTCAATAAATCCATGTAATGCTGAATTACACTATGGTGAGCCTTTTTCATTCCCAGTACCACCATACTTGTCATTCCATCTACTGAGGCTCCTGCTGACCCATATAGGAACGTTTTTGAAGATAATCCCGGAAAAAGGCCTTGACTGAGGTTTACAGTCGCAAGCTATTACATGCTTGCTATCTGGTAAGCGTACATCCCTTATGGTGATCTTTTTGGTGGTGGAGCAAAATAGGAGCACTTTATATGAACAACTTGATTCACATTTTTTTGTTTGTTTGAACAATAACATTGTGGAAACCATTGCTGACACGATTGTTAGCCTTCACCGGAGATTGGACATTATATATACACCTATTCATTTATTTATTTTGGTGACTTGATTAATTTTATTTATTTTTGTTCATATATATATATATATATATATATATATATATATATATATATATATATATATAAATGTATGCATATTCAACTCTCGATTAGTTGTTGTGGCTCATTGATCCCCCCAGTGGATCAGCGGGGCTACATCTTATTCTACTTATTATTTTGGTGTGTATTTCACTTCTCAGCTGCTGCTTTTTGATCCTATTATTTTTTATATTGTTTTTGGGTATTCACTAATATCCATTTCTAGTGTGAAACGCGTCAGCTGTCCTGGTTGCTGTGGCTTATAGTGCTTTTTCCTGATTTTACCAATAAAGGCTACGTTTGTTTGGAGTGCGGCTGTCCAGAAAATTATTTTCCAGTCCAGACTTCTGAACAATTGTAGTGTCAGAGCAGAAAAAACTCACATTCTGATAATCAAATAATTACCCGGTATACTATGAAAACATGGTCACATGACACCTCTATATACCACTATTTATTGGATTAATTTATACGTGTCTTCTTAAAGATGTTTTTCTTTCCTCACAACCAATAAAACCATTCATAAATAGAGAAAACATTTGTTTTAAAAACTTTCCACAAACATAGAAACTTTTTTTCCTACCTCGTGGGCTGGAATCATTTGTCTTTTTCCTCGAGGGGCTTCAAAAAATAGCTGTTCCTTGGCCCCGGTGTTCACCTGTATCAGCTTCCCTGAGGACAGAGCAGAAAGCACACTGAATGCCAGTTGTAACAAGCTGTGGTGACCACCAGGGGGCATTACAGCTGGTTGTTGGGTATGTGTGTTACCTTTTGATTTGACTGTCAAGATTGGGGCCAGAGGAGATGAATGAATACATTTAATGCAATGTTTTGATGGAGCAAGTGCACCTCCTGCATCCTGTGTGTGGCCAGAACATTAGACCTTTCCTAATTAAAATACCAGCAAATGTCTGCAACACTCTAAATAAAAGACCCAACTTGATCATGTGTATAATCTAAGAGTTTCACCTGTGACCCAGCTTTATTATCCATATAATCCAACTGTATCATCTACATAATCCAATTGTGCAATCTGTTACCCTACCCTATCATGTATATATAGCCCAACTGCACCATCTGTGACCCAACTCTATCATCCATATAATCCAACTCTATCATTTATAAAACCCAACTGCATCATCTATACCAGGGGTCTCCAAACTTTCTAATCAAAGGGCCAGATTACTGTCTTTTGGGCTTTAGGGGGGGACAAAGTGAGGCCAGTGGGTATAGAAATTGCCCCGGCATCAATGCCCCCATCATTTGTTTTAATTGGAGGAATAGTGCCCCATTGTTGATATCAATGAGAAGAATAGTGCCCCAATTATAGTGTCAGTAGGGGGAATGGTGCTTCGTTATTGGTGTCAATTGGTAAAAAAAAATCCCCAAGGGCCATATAAAAAGGCAAGCAAAGGACCATATCCTGCCCCCGGGCCACAGTTTGGAAACCACTGATCTATACAACCCAACTATATCATCGATGACTCCATTCTATAATTTTAAACCAACTCTATCATCTATATAACCCAACTATATCATCTAGATAACTCGATAGTATCATATGTGACCAGCAC
Organism: Rana muscosa; assembly: GCA_029206835.1. Lineage (NCBI taxonomy): Eukaryota > Metazoa > Chordata > Amphibia > Anura > Ranidae > Rana > Rana muscosa. The sequence continues at coordinate 229,067,263 of CM055126.1, forward strand.
TATCATTCATATAATCAACCTGTATCATCAACAGCGGCGGGTCGTCCATTAGGGGATCACTGCTGCCGCCCCCCCCCCCCATTCATGTGTCCGGCCCCCTGATCTGCATGCAGGGCGCCAGACCAAGGATTCCAAAAATAAAGAATAAAACTGCGTGGAGTCTCTCCCAGTCCCATTGGGTCTGGTATGGATCCAATTTTTTATTTTTTTGTAAATGGCGTGGTAATCCACAGCAGACCCTTATCCGAGCATGCAGGAAAGGGGGGGGGGTATGAGCGAGCGCATCCCCCCCACGCCTAAACCATACCAGGCCACATGCCCTCAGCATGGGGGGAGCTCTGCCCTGCCTCCCCAAAGCACCCTGTCCCCATGTTGATGGGGACAAGGGCCTCTTCCCGACAATCCTGGGCAGTGGTTGTGGGGGTCTGCAGGCAGGGGGCTTATCAGAATCTGGGGGCCATCTGGTTTTTTTTTTGTATTGCAGCCAGTTAATGACTAATTCGCTGTTAAGGACACAGCGGCCGGCTTCCCGGCTCCGCTCCTTAACAACGTACAGTAATGTCTGTGCGCTCAGCGGGTGAACATCCCCCCAGACGCACAGGCGATGTATCATCTACAGTATATAACCCAATTGTACCATCTGTGACCCAACATTAGTCTTCATACTGTAAAGTCAACCTGTATCATCAATATAACCCAACTGTATCACCTACATAATCCAACTGTATCATCTAATTACCTCAACTGTATCATCTGTGACCTTACTCTATCATTTATATAGACCATCTGTATTATCCATGACCCAGCTCTATCATCCATATAATCCAAATCCATCACTTAAAGAGGAAGTAAACCCAGTTAAAAAAAACAAAAAAAAAAAACAACATCTGCAAGACAAAGGCATAATGAGCTAGTATGCATAGCATACTAGCTCATTATGTAACACTCACCTCCGATCAAAGCCTCCGCAGCCGTCCTCGTCCAATGCTCGGGCAGCCGACCTCTTCCAATGCTCGGGCAGCCGACATCTTGCCCGGGGGTTACTTCCAGGTTTCGCGGCTCCGGCGCTGTGATTGGCTGGAGCCAGTGACAGCATGGCCTCAATCAGGAACGGCACGCTACAGTGCGCCTGCGCCGCTGTCTACGGCGCATGCGTTGTAGACAGCGGCGCCTGTGATTTTAGTAAAGATCTCCTAAACCGTAGAGGTTTAGGAGATATTTCGAGCACCTACAGGTAAGCCTTAATCTAGGCTTACCTGTAGGTTAAAGTGGTTGTAAAGGGTTTACAACCACTTTAAATATTCTGTATATTTTATATAACCCAATTCTAAATCTAATCCCATCAAATATACAATCAAATTATATCTTCTATGTAACCCAAATATGGGCCACAGTTTGAAGACCACCGATCTATAACATCCAACTATATTATCGAATAACCCAACTACCGTATATCACCTATATCATTTCACCATATAATCTATAGCCAAACTATATCATCTACATATCAAAACTATATCAAATATACTGTAAAATTCAACAATATAAACTATATAACAAATATATCACCTATGACCCAACTATACATCGAGTAACATCTAATTATCGCTTTCAGAGCCATCACTGACCTCGGGTGTCCCAGTCCAGGTGGGTGATGTAGCTTGTGGACCCCTTACACACTCCAATTCGTTTACTGCTCATCACATTGTAAATATCCACAAAGTTGTCATAGGAAGCCACAGCCACGTATTTACCAGAACCTGAATCAAAATCAAAAATATATTTCCAGCAGGTTCAGATCCAAGATACACCCTGGAAATACCCCAATCTGTGCCAGCCCAACTATTTTCTCACCAGGGGAGAAGCGAATGTCAGAAATCACATCTTTCCTGTGGTGAAAAGACACCAAGTCCTCCAGTGTGTCTGCGTTGACGATTAAAAAACTTCCGTCATTTAGACCGACAGCAAGAGCTTTTCCATCTGGAGAGAAAGAACAGCACCGACCACCTGGGGGCAGTAGAGAGACAGAGACAAGTGACAACACTCGGGCACAGATGCAATTCGTTGTGCAATTAGTGGCTTGAAAGTGCTCATTCTACATATCAATTAAAAGCTGCAACCTGTAACAATATCATGGTTACCTTTGTTTAGACCAGGCGTCTTCAAACTATGGCCCTCCAGTTGTTCAGGAACTACAATTCCCATCATGCCGAGTTACGTCTGTGAATGTCAGAGTTTTACAATGCCTCATGGGACGTGTAGTCCTGCAACAGCTGGAGGGCCGTAGTTTGAAGATCCCTGGTTTAGACGATACAAATAGACCACACTACCGAAGAATCCTTTATTCCTGGTGCCAACCAGTGTTAATTTTGTTTCGACTAAAACGACTTAAAACATTTTAGTCAACTAAATGAATACTATTTTAGCCGACTAAAATACGACTAAAACTAAAACAATTGAGATGACTAAAATACGATGAAAACTAAAATGGCATTTTAGTCAAAAGACTAAAATGGGACTAAAACTAAAATGGCATTTTAGTCAAAAAACTAATGCCGCGTACACACGACCGTTTTTCATGACGAGAAACATGCCATTTTTTAAATTGGTCGTGAAAAACGGTTGTGTGTAGGCTCCAGAGCATTTTTCTCGACGAGAAAAATGGCCATTAAAAATTTAGAACCTGCTCTATTTTTTCTCGTTGTTTTTCACGTCGTCGTTTTTCTCGTCAGGAAAAACGGTCGTGTGTAGGCTTTAATGATGGGAAAAAAAACGTGCATGCTCAGAAGCAAGTTATGAGACGGGAGCGCTCGTTCTGGTAAAACTAGCGTTCTGAATGGAGATAGCACATTCGTCACGCTGTAACGGACTGAAAAGCACAGAGACTGAAAAGCGCAAATCGGCTAACACCAAACTTTTACTAACACGCGGTAACACAAAATCAGCAAAAGCAGTACGAAGGGTGGCGCCATTCGAATGGAACTTCCCCTTTATTGTGCCGTCGTACGTGTTGTCTGTCACCGCGCTTTGCTCAAGAGTTTTTTTTCACGATAGTGTGTAGGCCTTGTGTGTAGGCAAGGCAGGCTTGAGAAGAATCACGTCGAGAAAAACGCATAAGACTAAAACTAAATTGAAATTTGACTTCAAAATTAACACTGGTCTGTAGTGCATGTTCATAACTCAATACCATAAATAATAACATATTAGATTTTTCACTCCAGTAGCATATAATGAATTTTGAAAATTGTAGAAAAATGTTAAATAATGCATTACAATTTAATTACACCCATTAGATTTTAGACGACTAAAATTAGTTTTAGTCGACTAAAATGTACTGGAGACTTTAGTCGACTGAAATGTAGGAAATTTTAGTCGCCTTAAATCTACTGGAGATTTAGTCGACTAAATATGACTAAAACAATTGCAGAAGACTAAAATGGGACTAAAACTAAAATGCCATTTTAGTCCTAAGACTAAATCGAAATTTGCTGCCAAAATTAACACTGGTGCCAACTTGGCAACATACATATGGTAGTTTGCTGCCATGGATTGGCACCAGGAAAGGAAAATTTAAGTATTTGATATCATTTTCAGTTTTCCTGCCACGAACATGGCAACATACTACCACATGTATGCTGCCATGGATTGGCACCAGAAAAATAAAATTTTGGTAAGTATTTGATACAATTTTTCTTCTTTCAACTCAACAAGCTTTATTATTCATAGAACAAATGGAGTCTCATCAGACTGTACTCCCCTATGCCTGCTTCTCCCCATCTGGGGCTTTGACATAGAGCTAGAGGAGCCAGTATGGGTGCATTTGTATTAGTGGATGGTTATGGGAAACAAAAGAACTCCGGTGTGACCATGCCCTACCCCAGGAACATAACCAGTCCACCTTGAGTGATACAATTTTTGGAACTTGCCTTTCTTCAGTTTGCGCACAGCGAGCATGCAATGGCTGGGGGAGAGGTCCCAGATGCGGAGGGTCTTGTCATCGCTCACAGTGGCACAGATGGGTAAATGCGGGTGGGTGGCCAAACCCCAAACTTCTCCCTCCATATGTCCCTGGGGGGGAACAAGTTGGCATTAGCTGAGATTCTATAGACTGGAGCATGCCAAGGCCAGGCTGCATCAGATTGAGCTACACTCACCTGGACCAGGAGGGTGACTGGTCCACTCTTATCCACCTCCAGGATCTCTCCATTTTTTGTCCCCACCAGGATATGGCCGTGTCCCAGAGATATGGCACGGATAGAAGGGTTATCTTCTAATAGGAGCCCTGAAATGGAAGTGGATATACAGTATACTGGAAGTTAGAGGACAGAATTTCTCTAATAGAAATATATAAAGCCATGAACACCATTCTTTAAACAAGTCCGTAACTCTTTTCTTTATCTTTGTGAACCCTTAAAGCGGAAGTAAACCCATCGATTTAACAGTTTAAAAAAACAGTTACATTCCCGGCATGCCGGGAATGCCATTTGTCCCATTGGTTGTGCTCTCAACCAAACTGCCAAACCATCCAATGGCCGGTGTCATAACTGATCACATGTGCAGCACAATGGCAGTTGAAGATTAAACAGAGGCTAAGATGGCAGCTTCCTTGGCTGAAAAAAATAGGAGGGTTTACTTCCACTTTAAGCTTAAAGAGTAACTCCACTTTTCTTGAGAAAAAACCCCTCCCCTCTGGGTGATCTCTGTACATTGCAGGGATTTTAACAAACTTTGTTGCAGATTCCTACCTTTCGTTATTCCCAAAAAATTGCTGTTTGTTTCTCTGTGTCCATGTGAATCTGTATGGGAGTGACTTCATAATTATCAATCAGCTGCTGCACTTGCATGGCACCAATGAGAATAGTGGCAGGGTCTGCCTCCCTTTAGACATGAATTCCATTTTTGTTGCAGGGGATGCCCAAAATCGAACTTGTATCTTAGTGCAGACTTCTTGGAAAATCAGCACCTGCACCCACCCCCCCTGCAGTTGGTCGGTCACCAGGCCCATCTAGGTCACAGGTAGCAACTTCCCCTACGTCCCCTCCTCCTCAGCATCACGGCGGCTTCCGCTGTGCGTCTCCTCCCTCCTCCTCCTAGGAGGCCAATAGAATCGCTTCTCCTTTCGGCCAATCGATTGGCCGGGAGGAGAATCAAGAAGACAATAGTGAATATTAACTCGCTATTTTCACACAACTGGGTGGGCTCGGGGCGCAGTGCTCTGCCCCCCAAGCCCACTCTTTTTTTTAAGCCAATTAGAGCCTCAGGCTTCTTTAAAAAAAAAAAAAACCCTATTGAAATCATGCGTCTGGCGCCCTGCATGTAGATTTGGGGGTCGGGCGCATGGATTAGGAGGGCCATGAATTAAGAAATAACTTCAAGTATTATCTAGCAGACCTATAGGCCCCTTTCCCACTGGGGCGGGAGGTGCGGTGGCGGTATAGCGCCGCTATTTTTAGCGGCGCTATACCGTCGGAATTGCCGCGGACTTACTTCAGTGTTCGGCTGCTAGCGGTGCGGTTTTAACTCCCGCTAGGGGCCGAAAAAGAGTTAATACCGCCGGCAATGCGCCTCTGCAGAGGCGCATTGCCGGCGGTATTACCGCAGTTTTCCATTCATTGCTTTCAATGGGAAGGAGCGGTGTAGGAGCGGTAAACACACCGCTCCAAAGATGCTGCTTGCAGGACTTTTGGAGCGGTCCCGGCAGCGCATCGCCTCAGTGTGAAAGCCCTCTGGCTTTCATATTGAGATTGCAGGGCAGGAGTTTTTCAGGCGGTATTTAGGCGCTATTTTTAGCGCTAAAACGCCTGAAAAACTCCTCAGTGTGAAAGGGGTCTAAGGGCTATTGCAGCTTGATGAATCAGGACCATTGATGGTTATTGGGAATCTGGAACATAACATGGACAGGTGCGACTTGCCTCGCCACCAGGTCTCATGGTTTAGTCAACTTGCCTAATTTCTTATTCGTATGTAAAGCCAATGGCAGACCAGTGCGGCTAAGTTAACATAGAGCACCAGGCAGCAGCTCACCTTTAGAACCGGGAGCCAACGCGGCTCTCTTGATTGCGTAGGTTTTGAGGCATCGCTCAAAGGAGTCATCCCACAAGGCGACCACGCCATCCTTCCCTCCGGTCACAAAACCCTGACAGAGGAAACATAAGATGTCCTTGTGATCACCTTCCTTATAGAACACAAAGATGCAAAACCGTTTCCAGAAAATTCTCCTTTAATATCGGGGCAAATATTGGTACCTCCCTACTGAATATGTCAGAGGTTTATAAATGAATAATAATAATAATAATAATAATAATAATAATAATAATACTGTGTTTCCCCAAAAATAAGACCTACCCCGAAAATAAGACCTAGCGTTATTTTCCAGGAGAGCTGCCCCTACCCCGAAAATAAGCCCTAGTTTAAAATGTTTGTAACATCCTATAATCCACTCTATTACAGTAGTATATAATGTACAATGTGTGTGTTTCTGTAATATAAATGCGGGGAAGAGAGCTCTGGCGGGTCACAGAAGCGCAGAGCGGCGCTATAACGAAGGTATTTGGCACAATTATATTACAGAAACACACACATTATACATTATATAATACTGTAATAGAGTGGATTCTAGGATTTTACAAGCATTTTAACTCCGTTCACACTGGGGATTCCTGTCAGGCAGAGGGACGGTTAACAGCACATTACATGGTAAGACCTACCCCAAAAATAAGCCCTACTGTGTCTTTTGTTGCCAAAATAAATATAAGACCCGGGCTTATTTTCGGGGAAACACGGTAGTGTGTGACTGTGGCGGGACATTGGAGTGTAAGCTCTTCTGGTGCAGAGACGGATGTGAATGGCTCAGTGTTCTCTGTACAGCACTGTGGTATGTGTCAGAGCTATATAAATGTATAATACTAATAGTGTGCGACTGTGGAGTAGACATGTGCACTGCCGAAAAAAATCGTTCATTTTCGTTTTATTCTTCTTTTTTTTTTTGGGTCATTCGTTATGATCACAATTCGTAAATTCGAAAATCCGAAAAAAAAGAAAGAAAATCCGAAAATTCGAAAGAACGAAAATCCGAAAATTCTAAATAATAACCAACTAACTAAAGCCTCATACACACGATCGGACTTCAAACAAACTTTTCCTCTGACTTTTGTCCGAAGGGAGTAGGCCGGGAAGACCCATAGTAGCATACACGGCAGGACTTTTCTGCAAACTTTCCCAAAACTTTCCCAACATCACGTGGTTTTTCTGCTCTTTACCGCCACCCTTTGGTCAACTTCTGCTATTGTTGGTTGATTTTAACATTGGTTCTGGGCATGCGTGTTTGTACTTTGGACAAAAGTCCGATGGATTTCTGTATACACGATAGAACTTTGCACCATCGGACTTTTGTTGCCGAAAAGTTTATCCGTTTGCAGAGCGAACTTTGGTCCGATGAAAACCGAAAAAGTTCGTCCGATGGAGCGTACACACGGTCGGATTTTTTTGAAAACGTGCTCATTTTGAAGTTTGTTGTCAAAAAGTCAGACCGTGTGTACGGGGCTTAATAAAAACTATTAAATTATAGGTATTGGAATTTCCTTTCAAATTTGTTAGTGAATGTAACGAATACAAATTTATCAGAGGTTACGAATTCTCCGAAATAACGAATTGCTGCATCTAAACAAATAGAACGGAACAAATTAATAATAATAAAACGTTTTTATTACAGTGGAACCTCGGATTGCGAGTAACGCGTTTTTTTTTTTTCATAATCCAAATTTTTTATTTTATTATAGGCTTCAACATTTCCATTCAACATTGTACGTTTACATAAGAACAAATGAGCATTGCGAGAAAGAACTAGGTACAAAATTATCTTATCAAAATAATATCCCCCCCCCCCCAAAAAAATAAAATATATATAATTCTCTCTCCCCCCCCTCCCTCAACGCCATCCCTGGCTGCGGTGGAGTAAGTCTGCTCCGTCCCCACTCACTCCTTTCCTTCTACTTATGTCATGTGTTATCCTACTGTGTCCTTATTTGTCCCGTGAACAGTGCCCCCTCCTACTTCCAAAGAGGCCACTAATGACCATGGTGACTATGAGTAACGCGGTTAACGAGCGTTTCGCAATACGAGCACTGTATTTTAAAAAATCCTAACTCGGTTTGCGAGTGTTGTCTCGCAAAACAAGCAGGATTAAAGCCAAAGCGGTGTGCAGTACCGCGTTTGGCCTGAGGTGGGGGGGCGCCGGAACCGAACGGCGCCGTTCGGAAATGCTCAGAAAGATTTGGAAATACTCCGTTCCCGAGACTTTCCGAGGTCAGCCGAGCTGTCCTCTGGCCTTTCCGTGTGTTTCCGAGGCTCTCCGGCACCCCCCCATCTCTGGCAACATGCGGTATTACATGCCATTGAAGTCAATGCGGAACAAATTATTTTCCTTTCCATTGACTTCAATGGGGAAACTCGCTTTGATATGCGAGTACTTTGGATTACGAGCATTCTCCTGGAACGGATTATGCTCGTAATCCGAGGTTCCACTGTATTATTAATTATCATTATTAATTCATTACATTCCATTCGTTTAGATGCGGCATTCGTTATTTTGGATAATTCGTAACTTCGGATAAATTCGGATTCGTTACGTTCTCCAACAGCCAAATTTGAAAGGAAATTCCAATACCTATAATTTAACGGTATGTTATTATTTCAGATTTTCGAATTTACGAATTTTGTCAAAAGTCGTTAAATAGGTTTTCGTTAATTCGGTTGTTTCCGAATTAACGCATTTGTTGAAATTCATTAAAGAACCAATTTGGAACGATACTAATTGCACATGTCTACTATGGACGGACAATAGAGTGTAAGCTCTTCTTTAAGAATTCGTTAAACAGGTTTTCGTTAATTCTGAGGTTTCCAAATTAATGAATTTGTTGAAATTCGTTAAAAAACTAATTCGAAACGAAACGAATTGCACATGTCTACTGTGGAGGGACAATAGAGTGTAAGCTCCCAGAGGTGCAGAGACTGATATAAACGGCTCAGTGTTCTCTGTACAGCACTGCGGTATATGTCAGAGCTATATAAATGTATAATAATAGTAGCCTGTGACTGTGGTGTGACAGAGTGTAAGCTCCACAGGTGTAGAAACCGGTGTGACCGGCTCGGTGTTCTCTGTACAGCGTGATGGAATATGTCAGAGCTATATACCGTATATACTCGAGTATAAGCCGAGTTTTTCAGCCCTTTTTTTAGGGCTGAAAATAGCCCCCTCGGCTAAAGCCTCGTACACACGGCCGGTTTTCTCGCCAAGAACCAGCAAGAAAATTGCTGGCAGAGCTTTCTTGCCGAGAAAACCGGTCGTGTGTACGCGGCTTTCAGGTTTCTCGTCAAGAAAACTGCCCAGAATCTCGACGAGAAAAATAGAGAACCTGCTCCCTATTTTCTCGTCGGGATTCTCGTCGGCCTGTTTCTCGACGAGAAACCCGAGAGTGTGTACGCTTACCTGTCGCCGTGGAAACCCGCGCATGCTCGAAATGACTTTGACGCATGCGCGGTAGCTTCTTAGGCATAGGTAGGGTGTAGCAAGATGGCGGCGACGGCATCGAAGGTGACGAGCGCACGCTCGTCGTAGTCGATGACGTCACTGCGTTCGTTCCATTCAAAAGAACGGCGGTTCTTTTGAATCGAGCGTGTGTACACTCGGCCGGGACAAGATTCTTGTCAAGAATCTCGTCAGGGAAAAACGACGGGTTTTTTCCTGACGAGATTCTCGGTCGTGTGTACGAGGCTTTATACTCGAGTCAGTGTATCTGAAGGACTCCGGGCGTCCATTTTTCAAAAGTCGCGGCTTCCTCCTGGTCCCGTCCCGTTCTGTGATAGGCGTTTGACACTGTGTTCCGCTACCGCCTATCACAGAGGTCCTCTCATCCTCGGACTTTCCCAGCAGACACTGTGTTCAGTGTTCTGCCCATCATGGACATCCTGTTGTCCGAGGATGAAAGAAGGTCCGTGATTGGCGGAACACTGAACACAGTGTCTTCTGGGATAGTCCAAGGATGAGAGGACCTCCGTAATAGGCGGTAGCGGAACAGAGTGTCAAACGCCTACCACGGAACGGAACAGGACCAGGAGGAAGTCGCGACTTTTGAAAAATGGACACCCGCAGCCTGTCAAGAATACAGGTACACTGACTCGGGCACAGTGAGGCTGCAATGGGCACAGTGAGGTTGGGCACAGTGAGGTTGCAAATGGGCACAGTGAGTGTAGTGGTGTAGTGGGTAGCACTTTCACCTAGCAGCAAAAGGGTCGCTGGTTCGAATCCCGACCACGACACCATCTGCCTGGAGTTTGCATGTTCTCCCTGTGTCTGCGTGGGTTTCCTCCGGGTACTCCGGTTTCCTCCCACACTCCAAAGACATGCTGGTAGGTTAATTGGATCTTGTCCAAATTGGCCCAGTATATATATGTATATATGTGTGTACGACTGTGTCCCAAGCGTGTCGAGATCCTACAGGGTAAAATGACCGCACCAGCCAAGCAGACACTGGCTGCAAAAAGCGCCTAGAGGCGATTCAGTTTGCATGTGTAGCGCTATACAAGTCATTCATTCATTCAATGGGCACAGTGAGGTTGCAAATGGGCACAGTGAGGTTGCAAATGAGCACAGTGAGGTTGCAATGGACAAAGTGAGGTTGCAATGGGCACAGTGAGGTTGCAAATGGGCACAGTGAGGTAGCAAATGGGCACAGTGAGGTTGCAATGGACACAGTGAGGTTGCAATGGGCACAGTGAGGTTGCAATGGGCACAGTGAGGTAGCAAATGGGCACAGTGAGGTTGCAAATGGGCACAGTGAGGTTGCAAATGGGCACAGTGAGGTTGCAATGGGCACAGTGAGGTTGCAATGGACACAGTGAGGTTGCAATGGGCACAGTGAGGTTGCAAATGGGCACAGTGAGGTTGCAAATGGGCACAGTGAGGTTGCAATGGACACAGTGAGGTTGCAATGGACACAGTGAGGTTGCAATGGGCACAGTGAGGTTGCAATGGGCACAGTGAGGTTGCAATGGGCACAGTGAGGTTGCAATGGGCACAGTGAGGTTGCAATGGGCACATTGAGGTAGCAAATGGGCACAGTGAGGTTGCAAATGGGCACAGTGAGGTTGCAATGGGCACAGTGAGGTTGCAAATGGGCACAGTGAGGCGTGCAAATGGGCACAGTGAGGTTGCAATGGACACAGTGAGGTTGCAAATGGGCACAGTGAGGTTGCAAATGGGCACAGTGAGGCGTGCAAATGGGCACAGTGAAGCTGCAAATGGGCATTGTTGACCCTCCTTTTCCGCTTATAGTAGATGCTGCATTCTCACCCTGGGCTTATACTCGAGTCAATACGTTTTCCCATTTTTTTTGTGGTAAAATTAGGGCCTCGGCTTATATTCGGGTCGGCTTATACTCGAGTATATACGGTAATATGTATAATAATAGTAGCCTATGACTGTGGTGGAACATTAGAGTGTAAGCTCTGGAGCAGACGAATGTGATTGGCTCAATGTTCTCTGTACAGCACTGTGGAATATGTCAGAGCTACTGTATATAAATGTATAATAATTATGTGCGACTGTGGGGGGGGGGGTCATTAGAGTGTAAGCTCCTCTGGTGAAGAGACGGAGGACACTGGCTAAGTGTTCTCTGTACAACACTTTGATATATGCAAGAGCTATATAAATGTATAATAATGTGTGACTGTGATGGTACATTAGAGTGTAAATTTCTCTGGTACAGAGACTGATGTGACCGACTTAATGTTGTACAGCGCTATGGTATATGTCACAGCTAGATAAATGTATGATAATAATGGTGTGTGACTGTGGTGGGACTATAGAGCGTAAGCTCCTATAGGGCAGGAAATTTACATTTCGGAATTCTCTTGCTCAACTGAATATACAGCGGACATCCAAACATCCACTTTCATATAAAACATAGAAGTGTGAGAAGGAATAAAAGCTCGGACGTGTCCTCTCACCTTATCCAGGGCGTGCATGCTGAATACGGGACCATCGTGAGCCTTTATCGTCTTCATGAGGAACAGATCCCTCCATATACACACGTCTCCTGTGCACGTCCCCGAAAAGGACATCTCTTCCGTCCAGCCGTACACTGCGCACATCATGGTGTCAATCTTTGTGCCGCTTCCGATACAAGCTTTGCGTCCTATCAGCCCCCCGCCTGCAATATTAAAAGATCTTTTCTTCTTATAGACAATCTCACAGCAACATCATTTTTTTATTTGACCAAAAAAAAAAAAAAACTCATACAATACAGTCACCCATTAAAATAAAATAAAAAAGAGAAGAAAAAAGAAAGGAAAAAATAAAAAGGTTGCGTTTTTTTTAGTACTGCATCATAATAATATTCCTGAATTCCCAATAGGAAGAGTTCCCCCTCTGTGATTAAAAAAAAAAAAGGGAGTGTCACAGCAACATCATTTTAATCACCCCTTTCCGCCAGTGTTCCTTCCTCTGACACATTTTAGAGCAGATCTCCAGGTTCAAATTTTTTATTTTTATTTTTTCTTGCCCCGGCCACTTCAAAGATAAAAATAGCAAAATGTAAATTATCTTTGGCGCAGTCCTTCCACTCTGCAGGCAGCCACAGATCCTCTTGCAGGTTAAAAGAACAGACGGTGGCATTCAAACCCACTTCCTGTGAGCCCAGGTCGTCATGGACCCACCCCCATGGGAGTTGCATGATCATCTCAGACAGGGCTCACAATACAGAGAGCCGTGCTGATGTCATAACATCTACTGTATGTAGTATTGAAGACCAATAAGGTAGAAGAAGATGATCTGAAGACCACAGCAAAAAAATGTAGCCATGAGATCATAAAAAATAAATAAAAAAATACTGTAGGAATGAGTTGCGGATAGGGTTGCACCGATACCACTTTTGTAAGACCGAGTACAAGTACCGATACCGATTACCGATACTTTTTTGAATGTTTTGAATGTCACGTGACAGTGGCACTATAATGCAGCACTGATGGGCACTGATGAGCACTGATGAGGCATGGACTGTGTCATTAGTTTTTAATTTTACTTTTTTTTAAATTATTTTTTACTATATACATATATATATATATATATATATAAAATTGTAATAAATATAAATAATAAAATATATATATACCGTATATATAAATTGTAAAAAAATAATAAAATATATATATATATATATATATATATATATATATATATATATATATATTGTGACAGCAGGAAGGTAAAGTCACCTGGTTGCATCCAGGGGGGTAGATATATTTCGCCCAGATTCAGGCTTTACGCCGACTTATACAACTAGGTGGAGAGTTGTATAAGCCCAGCTAAGGCTAGTGGGCTCATGGATGACTCATACCTCTAGGGAGAGTGCTGGGCGTCGTGCAGACAGGGAGTTGATGAGACCAGCTGAAGCTTGTCAGCTCATTTAGGCCTCTATAAGAACTCCCAGCTTCATTAGATGTTAGCTCATGCCTGGAACCAGACCTGTGTGGACTGTCTAGGGAGAGTGAACCCCTGTGCGGTGAGACAAAGCCTGTGTGGCTATTTGCTTGGACATTTAAAACCAGGGACTTAGGGACTAGGACAGCACTAGGCTGATCCCAGTTGTTAGTTAGGAAACCTGTATGTTTAGTCAGAGGTCAACTTGACCAGGATTTATTTTGTTTATGTTTCTTTTGCTTTGCTGTGTTTTGTCACTGTAAATAGAAAATAAACCGCACCTTTTTGATTTTGAAAACCACAACCTCCGTTTGCTGGGCCTGTTTTGTGTGGGGAGCCCATCCCGGGGGTCACACACACCCGCTGCCGAGCTAACCCCCTCACAGTTGGTGGAGAATGCGGGCAGTTTTTTTTAAGCCAGCATGGAGGAGATACTGAAGCAGCTGGCTCTAGCAAATGCCAATCAACAGCAGACAAATGCAGGTTTGCAAAAGAGCCTTGCAGCTCATCAACAGAGCCTTGCAGCTCAACAACAGAACTTCGCAGCCCAGCAGCAAGCTCATCAACAGAGCCTTGCAGCCCAGCAGCAGACAAACGCAACTTTGCAACAGAGTCTGGAGGCTCAGCAACAAGCCCAGCAGCAATCTGAGGCCCGCTTCATAGACCTGTTGCAGAAGCAAGAGCAGAGACTACAACAACAGATGGAAGCAGTAATGCAGCAACGTCCGCAGACCAGTGAGGAAAGCCGTCCCACTAATACCGCGTCCTTTGGGGTGAGTCGTTTATTGACAAAAATGACTGGAGAGGATGATCCAGAGGTATTTTTGACCACATTTGAAAGGACCGCTGAAAGAGAAAAGTGGCCTGAGGAGCAGTGGGCTGGACTGGTGGCTCCTCTGTTAAATGGTGAATCGCAGAAAGCTTACTATGACCTAGAGCCTAACCAAGCAAAAGACTATGTGATGCTAAAAGCTGAAATATTGGCAAGGCTGGGTGTCACCCAGGCTGTCCGGGCTCAGCGTGTGCATAACTGGACTTTCCAGCTTGGAAAACCCCCCAGGTCTCAAATGTATGATCTCATTCACCTGAGCAGAAAGTGGCTACAGCCAGAGACTTTGTCCGCACCAAAGATTGTGGAACGTGTTGTAATGGATCGGTTTTTGAGAGCTCTTCCTACTGCCATCCAAAAGTGGGTAAGCCATGGAGACCCAGAGACGGCCGATGGTCTTGTGGATCGTGTGGAGAAATACTTGGCTACAGAGAACCTGACGGCCTCTTCCAGAGACACTCGGACTTTCCACCCTAAGACCAGACCATCCCCAGGGGCGGATAAGAGGATTCCAAGGGGTAAGGGTGGAGAGAGTGAGAGGGTGGGAGCTCTACCCCAAGTTTGGCGAGAACAGCCTGGGAAATCAGCGGCTCAAGAGGCGGCAAGAAGGATCGTTTGCTACCGCTGCCGGCAAGCGGGACATATTGCAGCCAATTGCCCGGTTGTGGAGGAACCCATGCAGTGTGACTTTCTGACGGGCAGACGTCAGTCGCTGTGTGCGACAGTCGCATGCACTGCCATTCGAGGAACTGAGAAACATTTATGCAAAATGTGTGTTAATGGTAGAAATGTTGTGGTATTGCTGGATTCAGGTAGCCTTGTGACCCTGATAAAGGCTGAGTTAGTTAAAACAGAGGTCTCTGGGAATAGCAAGGTAGCTGTTATTTGTGTGCATGGGGACACCCGAGAGTATCCAGTGACTACAGTGTGTTTCGAGACCCCCAAAGGTACCCTCTCTCATCCAGTGGGCTTAGTATCTCAGTTACCGCATGACGCCATTGTGGGAAGGGATTTTCCGAAGTTCTGGGAACTGTGGGATGATCCTGAGCCCCTCACTGGTGCCCCTATGTACCAGGAATGTGATAGCCAAAACTCCCCTGAGAGTGGTGAGGACTCTCCGGAATTTCCCTTATCAGTATTGGCAGGGGAGACTCAAGAAACTGGAGAGGAGCCCACCTCCTCAGACGAAAACCTACCGTCTGTGGAGTTTTCTGATCTTGAGGTTCACAGGGAAAACTTTGCCACAGAACAGTTGAAAGACCCCACCCTAATAAAGGCACGGGAAAACGTAGTGAAAATAGATGGCGAGTTAGTGAACCCAGATAATACCTGCACTTACCCATACTTCAGCGTAGAGAAGGACCTACTGTATCGGGTGGCAAAAAGGGCAGAAGAAACCGTTGAGCAGCTTGTGGTGCCCAAACCTTACAGGAAGTTGGTGTTGGAGTTGGCCCATGGGCACATTCTTGGAGGTCATCTGGGGACAGAGAAAACCCGAGAGAGGGTATTACAGAGATTCTATTGGCCGGGGGTGATGAAGGACGTAGAAAATTATTGTTCCTCCTGCCCTGTGTGTCAGAGGTCGGCCCCGATGCCACATTTCCGTAGCCCGCTGGTCCCTCTACCCATCATTGAGGTCCCGTTTGAGAGGATCGCCATGGATTTGGTAGGTCCTATAATCAAGTCCGCTAGGGGGCACCAGTACATATTAGTTATAATGGACTATGCCACCCGTTATCCAGAAGCGATCCCTCTCCGAAATACCTCGGCCAAAACCATAGCCAAAGAGCTATCTCTTGTGTTTAGCCGGGTGGGTATTTGTAAAGAACTGCTTACGGACCAAGGTACACCCTTTATGTCCCGGGTTATGAAGGAGCTGTGTAAATTATTCAAAGTGACGCAATTACGTACATCTGTGTATCACCCCCAAACCGATGGGCTGGTTGAAAGATTCAACAAAACCCTAAAACAAATGTTGAAGAAAGTGGTGGATAGAGATGAAAAGGATTGGGACTGTCTACTTCCTTATCTGATGTTTGCTATTAGGGAGGTGCCCCAATCCTCTACGGGATTCTCCCCCTTTGAGTTACTGTATGGGAGACACCCAAGAGGGCTGTTGGATATTGCCAAGGAAACTTGGGAAAGTGAGAGTTCTCCCCACAGGAGTGTGATTGAGCATGTCGCCCTGATGCAAGACCGAATTGCACAGGTAATGCCCATCGTGAAGGAACATTTGGCCCAAGCGCAGTTAGCACAGCAGAGAGTGTACAACCGTGGAGCCAAGACCCGTACCTTTTCCCCGGGGGATAGGATACTGGTACTTGTCCCTACGGTTGAAAGTAAATTCCTTGCCAAATGGCAAGGCCCCTACGAGATAATGGAAAAAGTGAGCGAAGTGAATTACAAGGTCAGACAACCAGGAAGGCGAAAGCCCGAACAGATCTATCACGTTAATCTGTTGAAAGCCTGGAGGGATAGAGAGTCCCTAGTCGCAGACACTTGGTCACCAGCTCAAACTGGTTGCGTGATTCCTGAGGTTGGAATAGCAGCCACCTTGTCACAACCCCAACAACAGGAGGTTAAGGAGTTTGTGCTTCGCAACAAGGAGGTATTCTCTGAGCTGCCGGGACAAACATCTGGGGTAGAGCATGACATCATTACCCCGCCCGGTGAAAGGGTGAAGTTAAAACCCTATCGGATCCCAGAGGCCAGACGGGAGGCAATACGGGAGGAAGTACAGAAAATGCTGAACTTAGGGGTGATAGAGGAGTCCCAAAGTGATTGGTCTAGTCCCATCGTGTTGGTGCCTAAACCGGATGGGAGCTGGCGATTTTGTAACGATTTTCGTCAGTTGAACAAAGTTACAAAATTTGACACCTACCCCATGCCACGTATAGATGAGTTGATCGACCGGCTGGGAACAGCCCGATACATGACGACTCTTGACCTCACAAAAGGGTATTGGCAAATCCCCCTGGCCAAGTCGGCCAAAGAGAAAACCGCATTTGTAACCCCAGACGGGGCGTTCCAATATAAGAGAATGCCGTTCGGGTTACAGAATGCGCCGGCCACATTCCAGCGGAAAATGGACCAGATGCTGAGGCCCCATCGGAAGTATGCTGCGGCTTACCTGGATGACGTAATTGTCCATAGCACAGATTGGGCCTCACATCTGCCAAAAGTGCAAGCAGTCCTGGACTCTGTTCGGGAAGCGGGGTTTACGGCTAACCCCAAGAAGTGTACCATTGGGCAGGAGGAGGCCAAATATCTTGGGTACACCATTGGGAGGGGAGTAATAAAACCCCAACTCAACAAAGTCGAGGCCATCCAGAGTTGGCCACGTCCCAACAGCAAGAAGCAGGTACGAGCCTTTCTGGGAATCGCTGGGTATTATCGGCGATTCATTCCCCACTTTGCTTCTAAGGCTGTGCCCCTAACCAACCTGACGAAGGGGAAAGGGTCGGTCATGATTAAATGGACCCCCGAGGCTGAGGCAGCATTCCAATTCTTGAAACAAGCCTTATGTAGCCAGCCAGTGTTGTACTCACCCGACTTCTCTAAAGACTTTGTCGTACAAAGTGATGCGTCAGATGTGGGGTTAGGAGCAGTATTGTCCCAGGTCTGGAACGGGGAAGAGCACCCAGTCATTTACCTCAGCAGGAAGTTGAAGTCCCATGAGGTAAATTACGCCACCGTTGAAAAGGAGTGTTTAGCGGTGAAGTGGGCTCTAGATTCCCTTCGGTACTACCTGCTAGGTAGGCACTTTGACATGGTTACGGATCACGCTCCGTTAAAGTGGATGGCTCAAAACAAGGAAACAAATAGAAGAGTGAATAGGTGGTTCCTGGCCCTCCAGGAATTCAACTTCACAGTAAAGCATCGCCCTGGCGTTCAAATGGGGAATGTGGATGCTTTGTCTCGAGTACATGAATGCCTGATTGCTGGTGTTCCAACCCCGAGGTTAAAACAAGAGGGGGGGGGGTATGTGACAGCAGGAAGGTAAAGTCACCTGGTTGCATCCAGGGGGGTAGATATATTTCGCCCAGATTCAGGCTTTACGCCGACTTATACAACTAGGTGGAGAGTTGTATAAGCCCAGCTAAGGCTAGTGGGCTCATGGATGACTCATACCTCTAGGGAGAGTGCTGGGCGTCGTGCAGACAGGGAGTTGATGAGACCAGCTGAAGCTTGTCAGCTCATTTAGGCCTCTATAAGAACTCCCAGCTTCATTAGATGTTAGCTCATGCCTGGAACCAGACCTGTGTGGACTGTCTAGGGAGAGTGAACCCCTGTGCGGTGAGACAAAGCCTGTGTGGCTATTTGCTTGGACATTTAAAACCAGGGACTTAGGGACTAGGACAGCACTAGGCTGATCCCAGTTGTTAGTTAGGAAACCTGTATGTTTAGTCAGAGGTCAACTTGACCAGGATTTATTTTGTTTATGTTTCTTTTGCTTTGCTGTGTTTTGTCACTGTAAATAGAAAATAAACCGCACCTTTTTGATTTTGAAAACCACAACCTCCGTTTGCTGGGCCTGTTTTGTGTGGGGAGCCCATCCCGGGGGTCACACACACCCGCTGCCGAGCTAACCCCCTCACAATATATATATATATATATATATATATATATATATATAAATAAATTGTAAAAAAATATATTATATATATTGTGAGGGGGTTAGCTCGGCAGCGGGTGTGTGTGACCCCCGGGATGGGCTCCCCACACAAAACAGGCCCAGCAAACGGAGGTTGTGGTTTTCAAAATCAAAAAGGTGCGGTTTATTTTCTATTTACAGTGACAAAACACAGCAAAGCAAAAGAAACATAACCAAAATAAATCCTGGTCAAGTTGACCTCTGACTAAACATACAGGTTTCCTAACTAACAACTGGGATCAGCCTAGTGCTGTCCTAGTCCCTAAGTCCCTGGTTTTAAATGTCCAAGCAAATAGCCACACAGGCTTTTTCTCACCGCACAGGGGTTCACTCTCCCTAGACAGTCCACACAGGTCTGGTTCCAGGCATGAGCTAACATCTAATGAAGCTGGGAGTTCTTATAGAGGCCTAAATGAGCTGACAAGGTTCAGCTGGTCTCCTCATCTCTGTCTGCACGACGCCCCACACTCTCCCTAGAGGTATGAGTCATCCATGAGCCCACTAGCCTTATACAACTCTCCACCTAGTTGTATAAGTCGGCGTAAAGCCTGAATCTGGGCGAAATATATCTACCCCCCTGGATGCAACCAGGTGACTTTACCTTCCTGCTGTCACATACCCCCCCCTCTTGTTTTAACCTCGGGGTTGGAACACCAGCAATCAGGCATTCATGTACTCGAGACAAAGCATCCACATTCCCCATTTGAACGCCAGGGCGATGCTTTACTGTGAAGTTGAATTCCTGTAGGGCCAGGAACCACCTATTCACTCTTCTATTTGTTTCCTTGTTTTGAGCCATCCACTTTAACGGAGCGTGATCCGTAACCATGTCAAAGTGCCTACCTAGCAGATAGTACCGAAGGGAATCTAGAGCCCACTTCACCGCTAAACACTCCTTTTCAACCGTGGCGTAATTTACCTCATGGGACTTCAACTTCCTGCTGAGGTAAATGACTGGATGCTCTTCCCCGTTCCAGACCTGGGACAATACTGCTCCTAACCCCACATCTGACGCATCACTTTGTACGACAAAGTCTTTAGAGAAGTCGGGTGAGTACAACACTGGCTGGCTACATAAGGCTTGTTTCAAGAATTGGAATGCTGCCTCAGCCTCGGGGGTCCATTTAATCATGACCGACCCTTTCCCTTTCGTCAGGTTGGTTAGGGGCACAGCCTTAGAAGCAAAGTGGGGAATGAAGCGCCGATAATAACCCGCGATTCCCAGAAAGGCTCGTACCTGCTTCTTGCTGTTGGGACGTGGCCAACTCTGGATGGCCTCGACTTTGTTGAGTTGGGGTTTTATTACTCCCCTGCCAATGGTGTACCCAAGATATTTGGCCTCCTCCTGCCCAATGGTACACTTCTTGGGGTTAGCCGTAAACCCCGCTTCCCGGATAGAGTCTAGGACTGCTTGCACTTTTGGCAGATGTGAGGCCCAATCTGTGCTATGGACAATTACGTCATCCAGGTAAGCCGCAGCATACTTCCGATGGGGCCTCAGTATCTGGTCCATTTTCCGCTGGAATGTGGCCGGCGCATTCTGTAACCCGAACGGCATTCTCTTATATTGGAACGCCCCGTCTGGGGTTACAAATGCGGTTTTCTCTTTGGCCGACTTGGCCAGGGGAATTTGCCAATACCCTTTTCTGAGGTCAAGAGTCGTCATGTATCGGGCTGTTCCCAGCCGGTCGATCAACTCATCTATACGTGGCATGGGGTAGGTGTCAAATTTTGTAACTTTGTTCAACTGACGAAAATCGTTACAAAATCGCCAGCTCCCATCCGGTTTAGGCACCAACACAATGGGACTAGACCAATCACTTTGGGACTCCTCTATCACCCCTAAGTTCAGCATTTTCTGTACTTCCTCCCGTATTGCCTCCCGTCGGGCCTCTGGGATCCGATAGGGTTTTAACTTCACCCTTTCACCGGGCGGGGTAATAATATCATGCTCTACCCCAGATGTTTGTCCCGGCAGCTCAGAGAACACCTCCTTGTTGCGAAGCACAAACTCCTTAACCTCCTGTTGTTGGGGTTGTGACAAGGTGGCTGCTATTCCAACCTCCGGAATCACGCAACCAGTTTGAGCTGGTGACCAAGTTTCTGCGACTAGGGACTCTCTATCCCTCCAGGCTTTCAACAGATTAACGTGATATATCTGTTCGGGCTTTCGCCTTCCTGGTTGTCTGACCTTGTAATTCACTTCGCTCACTTTTTCCATTATCTCGTAGGGGCCTTGCCATTTGGCAAGGAATTTACTTTCAACCGTAGGGACAAGTACCAATATCCTATCCCCCGGGGAAAAGGTACGGGTCTTTGCTCCACGGTTGTACACTCTCTGCTGTGCCAACTGCGCTTGGGCCAAATGTTCCTTCACGATGGGCATTACCTGTGCAATTCGATCTTGCATCAGGGCGACATGCTCAATCACACTCCTGTGGGGAGAACTCTCACTTTCCCAAGTTTCCTTGGCAATATCCAACAGCCCTCTTGGGTGTCTCCCATACAGTAACTCAAAGGGGGAGAATCCCGTAGAGGATTGGGGCACCTCCCTAATAGCAAACATCAAATAAGGAAGTAGACAGTCCCAATCCTTTCCATCTCTATCCACCACTTTCTTCAACATTTGTTTTAGGGTTTTGTTGAATCTTTCAACCAGCCCATCGGTTTGGGGGTGATACACAGATGTACGCAATTGCGTCACTTTGAGCAATTTACACAGCTCTTTCATAACCCGGGACATAAAGGGTGTACCTTGGTCCGTAAGCAGTTCTTTACAAATACCCACCCGGCTAAAAACAAGAGATAGCTCTTTGGCTATGGTTTTGGCCGAGGTATTTCTGAGAGGGATCGCTTCTGGATAACGGGTGGCATAGTCCATTATAACCAATATGTACTGGTGCCCCCTAGCGGACTTGATTATAGGACCTACCAAATCCATTGCGATTCTCTCAAACGGGACCTCAATGATGGGTAGAGGGACCAGCGGGCTACGGAAATGTGGCATCGGGGCCGACCTCTGACACACAGGGCAGGAGGAACAATAATTTTCTATGTCCTTCATCACCCCAGGCCAATAGAATCTCTGTAATACCCTCTCTCGGGTTTTCTCTGTCCCCAGATGACCTCCAAGAATGTGCCCATGGGCCAACTCCAACACCAACTTCCTGTAAGGTTTGGGCACCACCAGCTGCTCAACGGTTTCTTCTGCCCTTTTTGCCACCCGATACAGTAGGTCCTTCTCTACGCTGAAGTATGGGTAAGTGCAGGTATTATCTGGGTTCACTAACTCGCCATCTATTTCCACTACGTTTTCCCGTGCCTTTATTAGGGCGGGGTCTTTTAACTGTTCTGTGGCAAAATTTTCCCTGTGAACCTCCAGATCAGAAAACTCCACAGACGGTAGGTTTTCGTCTGAGGAGGTGGGCTCCTCTCCAGTTTCTTGAGTCTCCCCTGCAAATACTGACAAGGGAAATTCTGGAGAGTCCTCACCACTCTCAGAGGAGTTCTGGCTATCACATTCCTGGTACATAGGGGCACCAGTGGGGGGCTCAGGATCATCCCACAGTTCCCAGAACTTCGGAAAATCCCTTCCCACAATGGCGTCATGCGGTAACTGAGATACTAAGCCCACTGGATGAGAGAGGGTACCTTTGGGGGTCTCGAAACACACTGTAGTCACTGGATACTCTCGGGTGTCCCCATGCACACAAATAACAGCTACCTTGCTATTCCCAGAGACCTCTGTTTTAACTAATTCAGCCTTTATCAGGGTCACAAGGCTACCTGAATCCAGTAATACCACAACATTTCTACCATTAATACACATTTTGCATAAATGTTTCTCAGTTCCTCGAATGGCAGTGCATGCGACTGTCGCACACAGCGACTGACGTCTGCCCGTCAGAAAGTCACACTGCATGGGTTCCTCCACAACCGGGCAATTGGCTGCAATATGTCCCGCTTGCCGGCAGCGGTAGCAAACGATCCTTCTTGCGGCCTCTTGAGCCGCTGATTTCCCAGGCTGTTCTCGCCAAACTTGGGGTAGAGCTCCCACCCTCTCACTCTCTCCACCCTCACCCCTTGGAATCCTCTTATCCGCCCCTGGGGATGGTCTGGTCTTAGGGTGGAAAGTCCGAGTGTCTCTGGAAGAGGCCGTCAGGTTCTCTGTAGCCAAGTATTTCTCTACACGATCCACAAGACCACCGGCCGTCTCTGGGTCTCCATGGCTTACCCACTTTTGGATGGCAGTAGGAAGAGCTCTCAAAAACCGATCCATTACAACACGTTCCACAATCTCTGGTGCGGACAAAGTCTCTGGCTGTAGCCACTTCCTGCTCAGGTGAATGAGATCATACATTTGAGACCTGGGGGGTTTTCCAAGCTGGAAAGTCCAGTTATGCACACGCTGAGCCCGGACAGCCAGGGTGACACCCAGCCTTGCCAATATTTCAGCTTTTAGCATCACATAGTCTTTTGCTTGGTCAGGCTCTAGGTCATAGTAAGCCTTCTGCGATTCACCAGTTAACAGAGGAGCCACCAGTCCAGCCCACTGCTCCTCAGGCCACTTTTCTCTTTCAGCAGTCCTTTCAAATGTGGTCAAAAATACCTCTGGATCATCCTCTCCAGTCATTTTTGTCAATAAACGACTCACCCCAAAGGACGCGGTATTAGTGGGACGGCTTTCCTCACTGGTCTGCGGACGTTGCTGCATTACTGCTTCCATTTGTTGTAGTCTCTGCTCTTGCTTCTGTAACAGGTCTATGAAGCGGGCCTCAGATTGCTGCTGGGCTTGTTGATGAGCTTGCTGCTGGGCTGCAAGGCTCCTTTGCAAACCTGCATTTGTCTGCTGTTGATTGGCATTTGCTAGAGCCAGCTGTTTCAGTATCTCCTCCATGCTGGCTTAAAAAAAACTGCCACTGGTTCTCCACCAACTGTGAGGGGGTTAGCTCGGCAGCGGGTGTGTGTGACCCCCGGGATGGGCTCCCCACACAAAACAGGCCCAGCAAACGGAGGTTGTGGTTTTCAAAATCAAAAAGGTGCGGTTTATTTTCTATTTACAGTGACAAAACACAGCAAAGCAAAAGAAACATAAACAAAATAAATCCTGGTCAAGTTGACCTCTGACTAAACATACAGGTTTCCTAACTAACAACTGGGATCAGCCTAGTGCTGTCCTAGTCCCTAAGTCCCTGGTTTTAAATGTCCAAGCAAATAGCCACACAGGCTTTTTCTCACCGCACAGGGGTTCACTCTCCCTAGACAGTCCACACAGGTCTGGTTCCAGGCATGAGCTAACATCTAATGAAGCTGGGAGTTCTTATAGAGGCCTAAATGAGCTGACAAGGTTCAGCTGGTCTCCTCATCTCTGTCTGCACGACGCCCCACACTCTCCCTAGAGGTATGAGTCATCCATGAGCCCACTAGCCTTATACAACTCTCCACCTAGTTGTATAAGTCGGCGTAAAGCCTGAATCTGGGCGAAATATATCTACCCCCCTGGATGCAACCAGGTGACTTTACCTTCCTGCTGTCACAATATATATATATATATATATATATATATATAAAAATTGTAAAAAATAATAATAATATATATATATATTTTGTAAAAAATAATAATATTAAAAAAAATTATATTTTACAATGCTTTCTTTTTTTGGGGGGGTGGGGGGTATCAGTGTTTTCTTATTTTAGCAATTTTACTTTTACATTTTTATTTATTACAATTTTCCCTTTTTTTTAATCAACCCTGTTGGGGGCTTTGGTGAGATATCATGGGTCTAAACAGACCCCTGACATCTCCCCTTTGAGACAGGGAAAGGGACTGAAGACACAGATTCCCCAGTCCCTTTCTCTGCAGCCTCAGCTGCACTAAAGATGAATGAACAGAGACAGAGGCTCCTCTCTATTCATAAACTGAAGCATTGAAAACACAGTTTGCTCTGCTCAGTTATTAATGGACAGAGACAGTAATCACTGACTCTGTGCATTTGGAAAAGGAAGGAGTCGGTAAATTACAATTTTCGGCTCCTTCCTCCTCTCTCTATCCTGACAGATCCAGGACAAGGGGGGACCAGAGGAGGACGAGGGGAGGATACAGGGGACACTCAGGGATGATCAGTGCGGCGGGTTGGGGCAGTTACAAGCATCGATCTTCCTGACAGCCGCGGGAGGGAGAGGAGGAGAGGCAGCTGTCAGAAAAGCTACACAGAGATCGGTGCTTGTAACTGTCCCCACCAGCTTCACCAATCATCTGTAAAGCTGCCCGGCCCCCCTGCTATGCTGAGGAGGCCAGGTGTACTGGCTTCCTGCCAGGAATAGGGTCAAGCGTCGGAGAATTTGCACGAGTACAAGTACCCATGCAAATGTTCGGTATCGGCACCAATACCGATACTAGTATCGGTATCGGTGCAACCCTAGTTGCGGAGATCTGCTTTAAATTTGCCCCCCCCACCAGTTTACCTTACCTGATGGAGAAAGCAGACAGCCAAACCATTCTGCATACTGGCAGGAACACTCTGCCTGTGCTGCAGACCAATGATCTGGAGTGGCAGCCATCTGTTAGGTTGCAGCCCCCTGATTGGCTCTGATTGGAGTTGTATACCTGACACTCCACATGGTCACGCTATGTAGTAACCTCTGAAATGCAATTCTGCTTTATCTCAGCTGCTCACCTGCACGCCGCCAGAACTTCATGTGCTTCACGCCAGCGGTGATAAGCTTGTCAGGCATATAGGGGTTAATCTTCACCACGAAGATCTTGTCTTTACTTCCTCTGAAAGTATAGAAAAAGTGAATGATGTTGCTCGAGAGTCACATGAATGGCCGTCTACAAACCGGTATGTAATTTCAGGTCAATAAATATGAATTTCATTTCCAGGTGTTCTCCTCTGCATCAGTCCAGGTAAATCTTCCTTCTCTTTTCTGAATTCTTTATTGGCTAACTTAAGTTATTAATGATGCAAGCTTAGATCCCCTATATCACTGTCTACAAGGAGAAAGCCTCAGAAATGAAAGTAGCTAATTTGTACCAGAATTGGGTCACTAATAAAGAAAAATTAAGTCCTGAGTATTAATTGGCTCCAGTTTCCAAGATAAAGCTTCAGGTTAAAATTGCATTAAATTACAGTGCCTTGAAAATCTATTCATACCTCTTGAACTTTTCCACATTTTGTCATGTCACAACCAAAAACCTAAAATGTATTTTTTGGGGATTTTATGTGATAGACCAACACAAAGTGGCACAAAATTGTGAAGTGAAAGGAGAATGATAAATGGTTTCTCAATTTTTTTTTACAAATAAATATGTGAAAAGTGTGTGTGTGTGTGGGGGGGGGGGGGTTATTTGTATTCAACCCCCTTTACTCTGATACCCCAAACTAAAATCTAGTGGAACCAATTGCCATCTGTGTTCCGCTTCGAGATAATCAGTAAGTATTAAACGATTCTAATAAACGAGAGTTTAAATGAGACATTTTTCCAGATTAAAGTACCTAACGGATGATAACTTCTCTCCTTTTTTCCAGTCCCACAAGACAACGGTGTGATTGTCATCGATGCCGGCTGAGGCCAGGCGCTTCCCATCCGCTGCATGAGGAAGATAAAAAAAAATTAATGAGATGATATCACTATTCTCTTATACTATGCAGGGGGTTAAAAGTACACCAATCAGCAGTCAAGAAAAAAGAAATTAATTTCTGGCCACCTGCCAAGAAATAGATTTTTAATAACGCATCCATGCATCCATACGTTTCCATGTATTATTGATAATAAAAATAATAACAATAGTAATGTTTATTATTAATAATAAAAACCATAATAAAGAATAAATAATTAAGTAATTTAAAAAAAACGTAATAATAAAGAATAATTAAAAAAAACATAATAATAAAGAACACATAAAAAAACAAAACATAATATTTGTGACAGGAGTGACTTTGGGTCGGGGGTTTGGGGAACTCAGCTTGCCCTGGTATTAATAATAAAAATAATAATAGAAGTATTATTATATATTTTTGTTCTTTATTAATATGGGTATTATTATCAAGAATAACAATATTAATAAAGAATATAATATAATTATTAATAGATCATTATATATATAAAAAAATTAGATTTTTTACTTACCGTAAAATCTATTTCTCGGAGTTCATTGACAGACACAGCCTTCTGAATTCAGAACCATTGGGTTATATCGCCTCCAATTAGGAGTAGGACTAAGCAGAACAAAAAGAAAAAAAAACACCTGGCTACGCCCATGGGCCGTCCTAAGCCAGTATATAAGCCAGTATATAACCCCCTCCCTGCTCTAGGTATTCAGTTTAGTAGCAAGCAGTAATAGAAGTATCAAAAAAAAAACTCCATAGAGGGGTGGGTGCTGTGTCTGTCAATGAACTCACCGTAAAATCCATTTCTCGAAGTAAAAAATCCTATTTTCTCATTCGTTCATTGGCCCGATCGTGAGTACAGTGAACCTGCCCTTCAGACAGACTCAGTGGCTGGCAAATACACCCGAATCCCCCCAAAACACATTCAGGGCAGATAAGGCAAATTCCTTGGGATAAGCTGACAAGGGACACAAGAAAGGTAACACAATGTCCTTATTCAAATGGAAATCCAAGGACGGAACTATGGGAAAAAAGGGCGAAGCACCCCCTTAACCTGGGGAAGGTGAACGACAAGAGAACGCCCCCATTTTTGACACCCTGTGAGCAGAGGTGATAGTCACCAAGAGGCCACCTTCTGGAGGCACCGACCGGGACCCCTCACAGGAGTCACGGACCACCACCAAGCCACCCCTCTGGTAAGAGGCAGCCACGAGGCCTAGCAGGCCTCCACAAAAAATGGGGACTAAATTTCTGGCCGAGCCCTGAACAGGCACCTGGTCAGTAGGCCGCAAAGCCGCGGCCTAAATTGAAGAACTCGAGGACCGGCCCGATCCACCGATAGGCCGCAAAGCCTGTAGGCAGCAAAGCCACGGCCTAAATTTTAAGACGTCCACCGCGAGTGCGCGGCCCGCGGCGAGACCGGACCGCTCCCAGCCGAAATTTTCAGCCGCTGCCCGCGAGGCCCGCAGGAGGACGGACCGCCTCGAGCCTGTAGGCCGCAAGGACCGCGGCCTCAATTTCCCGCTTCCGGCCACGAGAACGCAGGCTGGGTGGGGGCCAGCCCAATCCGCCGGTAGGTAACAAAGCCGCGGCCTAAATTTCTGGCCGCGAGTACGCGGAGGACCCGGACCGTCCAAGCTGGTAGGCCGCAAAGCCTGAATTGCGAGACCTCCTATCACCCGTCTCCCAAGCCCTTCAGATACCCC
Organism: Rana muscosa; assembly: GCA_029206835.1. NCBI lineage: Eukaryota > Metazoa > Chordata > Amphibia > Anura > Ranidae > Rana > Rana muscosa. The sequence continues at coordinate 229,095,539 of CM055126.1, forward strand.
CCAGTAACAACCCTGAGGGTGAAAAAGGACCGTGTGTCTAACAAGCCCCCAGGCCAGAAGCCTGGGCCTCACCCGGGAAGGAGGAGGAGAGAGGGGAAGAGGAGAACCCCGGAAGGCCCGACTACCCCAGGGAGTACCCGCGCCCCCCACTCCTCCAGGAAAGGAGGCAGGGGGCCCCCTACTTACCGCTCCAGCGAAGTGCGCGGGTAACGCTCCCAGACAGATCCTCCTCGCCACCGAAGTGGGGGGCTGTCAGTCATGGTGACACTGTGACTCAGACGGCAGTAGCCTGGTCATATGTGCCCCTTCAAGGCGGCTAGCCTGCCGGCCGCCCCGGTCCAGGATGGGGCTTGTCGCGGCCGACCTAGCGCGTAGCTGAGGTCTGCACGCGCTCGCTGGCCAGACCAGGGGGACCCTCTGGATCTAAAGTATCCAGCCCGGCAGTTGATTGTAGATCTCTCCGGAAAAAATCCAGGAAAAAAGAAAATAAAACAAAAATTTCCAGGACTAGAGATCCCAGCAGGGAATTAGGTCCTTACTCCTGACTAGGTAGAAAAAAAATGAATACCTAGAGCAGGGAGGGGGTTATATACTGGCTGAGAATGGCCCATGGGCGTAGCCAGGTGTTGTTTTTTCTTTTTGTTCTGCCTAGTCCTACTCCTAATTGGAGGCGATATAACCCAATGGTTCTGAATTAAGAAGGCTGTGTCTGTCAATGAACGAATGAGAAATATATAAAAATATATACGAAATATATGTATATTAAATATATTGTAGATTTTTTTTTAATCTGCATCTTTATTCTGCCATAAAGATTCTTGTTCAGGCACTTCCTGTTATGGAGTGACAACGCCTTGTCCTCCAATTGTTTACCTTGTCACACGTGCTTCCCATGGAGACAACTGTGCCCGTTCTAACACACATTACCCAGGCATGGTCCAGTCTACATGTGGGATGCTGGGGTAAAACTTCAGATCTGGGGGTCTGGTGTGACAGATTTCCTGCCATGTAAATCTCTGGATCTGGAATCCAACCTGACAATGAGCTACACAGCGGCTGCTTGAGCTAATCTCTGGGTTTAGGAGAAAGTAGGTTTTGACTTTTTGTCATACATACTCTCTAATTCAATATTTCTGCTATTGTATTAAATAGAGAGAGGTGTAGATTAGCCACTAGAGGGAGCTCTCACTGCTTCTGTGCTACAACTCAGCTTCCTGCTTGGCCACTAGAGGGAGTTCTTGGTTCAGAGGCATTACTGTGCTTCCTGTTCAACAACTTTTGAGCTATAGGCTGCACAGGGAGTGCATTGTTTTAGAGGGTGGGCCATTACATAGACTTGTATTGTAAGAAGGAGCAGTAAAGAAGAACTTGTGAGGAAAGCTGCAAAGCTGGAGAATGTAATGACCCCATGTGCAGATATAATTACAAATTATCAATGTGTGTTAATGCTAATGAGCCTTGTTTCTATAAATGCACCTCAAGCTCATCTCTGTTGTGTTTACCTAAAAAGAAACATAAAATAATCCACATTTCCTTTTAGATGTACAACATCAACGGTGTACAGATGTCAGCAGTGCCTCCGGAACAAAATATTCCCAGTAAAGGGAGCATTTTCACTTATAATAAAACCAACAAAAGATTAAGTGGAATGGATGCAAATTGCAGCTCAGCCTAATGTGGTTCAGCGGAGTGAGACGCACAGCGCGACGTCCCTGGCATGGTAAGGAGGTCATGTTCTACGGAGGGCAGCACCGCCTGCCCCAGCTCTGCATGTTACATCCATCAAGAGCCAATCTCCAGAATATTACCGCCAGCCGAGCGATTGATGGATCATTAGATGTAATGAGAGGAATGAAATGGATCCGAGCCAAAGATGAATCCATTCTCTGGGATTGAAATTATATGAATTGATTGTAGCTGCAAAATGACCTATTTAGATGTTTCTATAGTTCACTATTTAGATCTGATATTTACAAAGTGCCTGCCAAGATCTCCATGCACAGAGCCACCCTCTTCTCATTTACAGGAGCCCTGGGCAGGTAAAGAGTTTGGACCCCCCATGACATGGTCTGTTTGGACCCCTCCATGACATTTGGACCCCATTACATTGTTTGTTTAGACCACCCCCATGATATTGTCCATTTGGACCCCCCTCCCGATGATTGGTGTCTGTTTAGATCCCCACCCCCACTTGTTGCATGAGACAATGTTTCAATGTTTGTTTGGCTGTTTGGACTCCCCCTGAAATTGTCTGTATGGACCCCTCATGACATTATCTGTTTGTCTGCTTGGACCATCCATAACAATGTCTGTTTGGACCCCCCCCCCCATGACATTGTCCGATTGTCTGTTTGGAGCCTCCATAATATAGTCTGTTTGAACCCCCCCCATGATATAATCAGTTTGGACCCCCCCCCCCCCCCGATGACATTGTCTGTTTGGATCCACTATGACACAGTCTGTTTGGACCCTCCCCATGATATAGTCTAGGTAGACCCCCCCTCAATGACTGTGGACCCCCCACGACATTGTCCAAGTAGGTCCCATGCACAGCTTCCTGGCTGATGAATACAAATATTCCTCCAGTATTTTTTGGTAACATACTGCATTCATCTTGCCATCAATTTTGACCAAATTTCCTGGGCCTTTGTAGCTCCCACATCCCCAAAACATCAGCGATCCACCTCCGTGTTTCACAGTAGGAATGGTGTACCTTTCATCTTAGGCCTTGTTGACTCCTCTCCAAATGTAAAGTTTATGGTTGTGGCCAAAAAGCCCAATTTTGGTCTTATCACTCCAAATGACTTTGCTCCAGAAGGTTTGAGGCTTGTCTCTGTGCTGTTTGGCGTATTGTAAGCGGATACTTTGTGGCATTTGCGTAGTAATGTCTTTCTTCTGGCGACTCGACCATGCAGCCCATCTTTCTTCAAGTGCCTCCTTATTGTGCATCTTGAAACAGCCACACCACATGTTTTCAGAGAGTCCTGTATTTCACCTGAAGTTATTTGTGGGTTTTTCTTTGCATCCCGAACACTTTTCCTGGCAGTTGTGGCTGAAATTTTAGTTGGTCTACCTGACCGTGGTTTGGTTTCAACAGAACCCCTCATTGTAGTGAATGCAGGGTCCTGGGTTTAGTATCACTTTAAGCATTCTTCCCATTCACACTGCTTTTTTCCACTATATAACACCTGATCTGAGGAGGTTATAGCCTGAAAACATAAAAAAAATTCCCATTCGCTCAGAACGAATTGACATGCAATTTCTACGGATGAACAACTATGCTAGTGTAGCGCCCATCCCAAAATGGTTGGGGCGCTATTTAAATTTAAAGGGATGTCTGAGCCAGTAGTTGGGCTCAGATGTTTAAATTACAACTTGTTTTGCCTCTGTTTTAGCTTTGGCTTGCCCGATAGTAGTTTTCCCTTATTGCCTGTAGGTGGCGTTACCACCTCAGGCACCTGTTGGAACACGGGCAAGCCATGGTGCATTGAGTGGCCCTTCTCGGCAACGGTACAGGGGGAGTGGTGAAGCCACTGTGCGTGCTGGGAAGGGACACTTAAGGGGCAGACACCATTGATTGGGGGCCTTCTTCGCCTCGTGGCCCTCAGGGTTTGAGATATGTGTGTGTGGTTTTGGTCTCGGGGCCACTCTAGCCCGAGGCTGCATCGCTGCCTAGTAGGCCCAGCTAACTTGGCTGGGGCCTACATCCAGAAAAAGGAATCCCAAGCTGTCCATCCAAATGGGGAGGAAGCATCTTAGTGAAGGAGACCAGGGGGGATCTACCCGGAGGAGACCGGCAACTTACCGTGGTCTCGGGAGAGGCCTGGAAACTTCATTAAGGACGGATTCACTATATTACAAGCCCTACAGTTCGCCGATAAGGCTTAAAGGCTCATTGACTGTACGGCTGGAAGTCTGGGGCAGGGAAATCCTGTGGCAGAGGGTTCCTGGACTATCCTTTTATTTAATTCTTCATCTAATTCTAAAGGTCTGAGGCGGAGGTTGTCCCGCCGTTGATTTGGGTGTCATCCTGGCTGCTAGGCCCTGTGAGAGAGGACTATCCGGGTGACCAATACCCGCTCTAGCATTGAGAGTGGTGAGTGACTTTTGTACTGACACTGGCATTTCGTGGCAAATGCCTGAACCTTCCCCTGCTCTTCTATACCTTCTGCTTTCTCAACGTTAATTGCAAAATAAAATAAAGCCTAACTGTTTGAGGTTTTACATCTGTGTGGACATTGCCATTACTACAGACTTTCCTACCCGGACAACGCAGCTGAAAGAGGTAACGTGCAAAACCCAAAACTAACCAGCGGCCCTGAAGAGCGTATTGCTACACTAACATTTTGTAAATACTACCTATAAAATTTGCCTGATGTAGAGAGATGCTGCAAAAGAGAATTCAGAGAAGGATCGAAGGTTGGGAATGGCGAGTTACGGCAAGCTCTAGGTGTTTAAACAAATGTACATAAATCTGCTTTTAGTTTCTTGTTGCACATTTATGAATCAAGAATGAGAAGCAAGGAGGAGGTGGAGGGGCTGCAGCTTAATCACATAAATGGATATTTCATTCCGGGGAAAGGGGTGTTAGAAATAATGGATGTGACGAGCTGGAATCTCTGAATCATACAAAGGATGATGGGTTAATTGTGGATTTCCAAGATAATTTCACATTTCCAGTGAACACAAATGCATTTTGCCAAAATTGCAATATTTTGAGAAGTTTGCTGAAATTCTGGGCACGAGGCATAGGAAATGCACAATGGACTCCAGCAGGGTCGTGGGCAGGTCTATAAAAAAGGACCAGAACCACAGAGGTCCCCGTGCACCAGAAAGAAGTCTACAATGTTCTTCCATGAAGGGGATGAGCGTCCGCCCACATAGATGCCCAGGGCCGAAGTAGGTTACTTTAATTAGAAAATAGCTGCAAATCAAAATGCTCTTTATTTTTGTCTGAACAAATGTTGCATCAATAAAAATCGTATTTTCATTTGTTTCACCCTCTTCATATATCAGTCTGCAACTCTGATTCTCCCATTCTGCTCTGTCCTCAGAAGTGGCCAGGGCTTCTATACTGTACACCCCAGGGGAGAAGTTATTGGCCATCTTGGATTATAATTTAATAGCGTGGCTTGTAAACGTTCAGTTAGATTTGTGGGCAGTGAAGCCTGAGGAACTAATAAAAAAAAAAATCAATACTCCTTAATAAAGTAAACCCAGAGACCACAGGAAATGTGCACCACTAAGACCAAACCAAGGAAATGTTCCTACTGTGGTTTGTAATGCAAGAGCTGCATTTAAAGGGCCAATCCACCCAAAAGTGATATTTTAGTTAAAGATGGAGTCCAGTGAGCAGAGTCAGCTCCTGCTTTCTTAGATGCTTGGGATGCTCCAGTAGTAAGATCCCCAGCCATAAGTTGTGGCTTTGTTGTTGTCCATCTGGGAGTAATGGACATTCCTGTCCACCTTTTTGTATGTTCCAAATCCTCCTGTTGTGTTCCCCATTATATAAAATAAAAAAAAAATTCAGCAGGGCTCCTGACTACAAGAATCTATCTTTTTAGCCCCCGCTGCTAGTAGAGGTGCATAAAGTCACACAGGAATGTCCCTCAGCCCCTTATCACCCCATGACAGCTAGTTTATACAGATACATCGATGACACTCATGTTATGATATATTAGATTTCAAGCCCTGAGGTCACATACAGAGCTGTCAATGATTACCCATAATACTTCAGTCATGTCTGTTTCTCTGTACAACTCCTCCACCCTTTGTCCAGGGCTGTGGTCTCCAAACTGCGGTCCAGGGGCCAGATGTGGCTCTTTTCCCACCTCTCTCTTGCCTTTGGGGCACTATTCCACCAACTGACACCAATGATAGAGCACTCTTTCAACTACTGACCCCATCAATGAGGCACTATGAGGTCACATACAGAGCTGTCAATGATTACCCATAATACTTCAGTCATGTCTGTTCCTCTGTACAACTCCTCCACCCTTTGTCCAGGGCTGTCGTCTCCAAACTGCGGTCCAGGGGTCAGATGTGGCCCTTTGCTAACCTCTCTCTTGCCTTTGGGGCACTATTCCACCAACTGACACCAATGATAGAGCACCCTTTCAACTACTGACACCATCAATGAGGCACTATGGCCTCACATTAAAACCAATGATGCACTGATGCCGGGGCATATTCTACTCCCACTGGCCACAGCCCAGCCCCCCTGAGGCCTGAAAGACAGTAAACTGGCCCCTTGCTTGAAAGGTTTGGAGACCCATGGTCCATAGTAACAAAGTTACACTGCTAAGCACTCATTCAATGTTCAGCACATAATGGTGCCACAAACCCCACTGACAGCATCCAATCACAACAAATCAAATTTCAGCAGCTCAGTGTAGTCAGACCAATCCAAATTGGATTTGGTAAGATGGCTTACAGCACTAATAAAGTCATGTTTTGGATCTCAACAGTTATTTGTAGCAGGAGCACCATTCAATGAGGACTCTCATCAGAATTCCCCAATACATCAGACTCCCTATTGGAGTCCCCTCATACATCAGACTCCCTCCCTTACATCAGGGTCCCCACCAGAATCCCGCCTTGTATTAGAGTCCCCATTAGAGTCCCCCTTTACATCATGGTCCCCATCAGAGCCCCACCTTACGTTAGGGTCCCCATTAGAGTCCCACCTTATATCACAGTCATTATCAGAGTGCCCCATTACATCAGGGTAAGGAGGATACATCAGAGCCCCCAAAAGAATCCCCCTTTACTTTGGAGTCCCCATCAGAGTCCCTCCTTACATCATAAACGGAAACCATAGGCAGACCCTGCTGACCCCAATCCTAAATCAGTGCACATTGAGTATATGCCACCGACCCTAGCTGTGGGCTAAATGAAATGTTGTATTGAGCCAAATGCGGACCACAGACTGTAGTTTGGAGACTTCTAATGTAGAGGGTTAAATTAGGAAGTTTGTCAAGGTAGATTGATCAAAATCAGGCTGCCTCTTTACTGACCTTCTAACCTGCAACTGAAGAAAATCAAGATTTAGGTGCCACACCAAAACATTGCATGTCTAATACAGCTTTATTGCCAAATCAAAAAATAGAAAATAAATGGTCACCAAACCAACGCATTTTGAGGGCCAAAACATCACAACCTTCATCAGGGCCATCCTGGCAGAGGGGTGAGCCTGCTCCGGTCCAGAGAGAAAAATGCATCCAAGACATCCCAAAAAGCTAGAAGCCACAGTGTTGTTTCCTGAGCCTCTCAGTTGGCATCCCCTCTAGCTACCCCCAGGCCAGTGCTTGGCATCTTCCAGGCTTGCTATATTCGTCTGGCTGATCATTCTCCAGCACATGCTGCTTGTCCTTTTGTGGCGTGGCTGGTATACCCAGTGCTTTGAAATGCCTCCCCAACCTTCAGCTCTTCAAAAGCCACAGCTGTGCAGACTCACCCCTGCCATGATGACCCTAATGAAGGGGGCAATTTTTCCCCCCCGCCCCAAAATGTATTGGCTTGGTGACCATTACTTCGATTTTGTAATAGAGCTGTATTTGGACATGCCAACTTTTGGTGCGGCCCCGCAATCTTGATTTCCTTCACACCTAAAACAAAACAATTGCCGCCTTTCTGCGTCCCGTAAGTCTGTTCTATTAATAAATCAGGTGTACCCGTCCTCATTGCGAGAAGACCTCGCTCTTACCTCATTAATGTTGTACAGCACGTCGTTACCTTATTTGCACCATTTCATTAAGTCATGCCAGCAATGAATAATTATTCCAAGTCCTTGGAAAGGATTCAGTACTTAGAGAAGACCAAATCCCATCATTAAGATCCATTGTGATGATTACTATTGCAGGATCATACAATGTATAATAAAAGATATACATATAGAAATAGTGGATACCATGTATACCATTATAGATAATCCTAAGATTAGTCAGAAAAGGGTCATGACTTACTTGTGTCCCTTGTGTTGTTGGCTCCTGCTTTAGATGAAATCTTCCTCCTCCGTTCTCCCCCCTACACCTGCCATCAGAATTTTCCAGTGAATAGAGCTGAGGGACCTCTCATACGCACTCATCAAGAGAGAAGACTATGCCCTCCCTTTCCACCCCCCCCCCATCTCTATTCATAGAAGGTGTACTATAGCTTCTATGAATGAAATGCAATCTATGAATGGTGGGAGAATGAAAAGTCTGCCTCCTCCATTCATAAAGCTCCTTTCATTCATGGAAGCTATAGAACGGCTTCTATGAATAGAGAATGGGGGCAGAAAAGGTGGGCAAAGTCGCTACATATGAGACGTCCCTCCGCTCTATAAACCCTTGGTGTGCTGTAAGGTTACAATGGTGGGGGTAAGGGGGGATTGGAGGAGGAAGATTTTAACTAAATCAGGAGCCAGCAGCACAAGGGATACACTGCATTAATAGTAAGGTCCCATTTACACTTGTGAATGAAGCCATTTGCAATTAGCTACGGGAGACAAAGTGATAAGCTACGGGCAGGATGCCCCATCGAATGCAACAAGAGGCTGACAGCTCCATGGCTTGATTATCTGAGAATGTTCAGCCATTAACACAGACCAGGGCTGCATCCCGGGCCCATCATCCGCAGGTAAATCGCTGCATGAGCGATTAAATGCGATCGGCTGCAAATAGCTGCGAGCAGTGCAGGGACAAGATCATCCAGTACCCAGGGCAAAGATGGCAAATTGCCCCCCTTCCCCGTCATTATGTGCGAGCTTATAAGGAGGAGGGGGAAGAGAGAGCACAGCCTGCACCTCCTCCCTGGCTCTCTCCTCCTCTCCTTGCTGAACCAGCACTGAGATGACAGAAGTAGTGATGCCGCTGTCACTACTTCTGACAGCCTTATAGTAGAAGGAGCTTGCGGCACCCCCCATCCCAACAAGACATGCTGCGCACAGGGCAGCTCCCCCTTCTGCCCACCCCTTGTCCTGGCCCTGGCTACAAGAGCGGTCATCCTCTGCTTTCAACGGGGCTTACCGCCCACAACTAACAGTCCCATTTGCAAGTGTAAATGGGGCCTTCGTCATGTCCCATTAGTGCCGAGACAAGGTCATCTAGAGACCAGGGCGAACAAGCCAAACTGCGCCCCCCAAGATGCATAAGGACTATGTGTCAGCAAACCCCCCCCCCCCCCCAAAAAAAATTCATCCCTCCCAAATCACCTACTACTAAAATTTTCCCTCCAAGTACACATTCTCTCTCCCCACTCCAAATTCCGCCCCCCATCCCCAAATTTCCCCTTAGCACAAATCCCCCACAATCATCCCTATTAGCACAAATCCCCCCCCAAACAAAATTTCCCCTTTTAGCACAACCCCCCCCCCCACCATATCACCTCTTCAAGCACAAAACCCCCCAATCCCCCCCCCCTCCTAGCACAAATCTGCTTCCCCCTCCCAACACAGATCCCCCTAAATCCCACTCCTAGCACCCCCCCTCCAATTTTCCCCTTCTAGAGCAATTCTTACCACCTGCCGCCCCCCAATTTCCCCTTCCAACACAAATCCCCTCCAATCTCCTCACGGTGCACTCCCACCTCACATGATACCACAGTGCCCAGGGCAACCGCCCCTATTGCCCACCGCCTTCTCCCCGCCCTGTGTCCCATGTGCTCATATATATATATATATATATACACACATATATATATATATATATATATATATATATAATTTTTTTTTTTTTTTTTTTTTTTTTACTAAATGTAGGCTATAATTATTTCAGGTGCTGACATTGCTATATAAAGATTTATTTTGTATGAAAAATAGAATTTTCTTTTCAATGCTCAAAATACTGCCAAACATTATATTTAAAAACACATACAAATGTATTGATAACAATTCATCTGTGCAAATCTCAATACTAAAATTAAAAAAATGTTTTGGATATAGTCAGTGACAACTTGAACATGCAAAAAACAGCTGCTTTTCAACATATAACAACATACCGTATACAAAAAACAAGTGAGCCATTTTTTTTTAAATCCCTTCACACTACAATGCATTGCAATAAGTTACCACCTGCTGTGGTGCAATCTAGTGCACATGCGTTGGCTGGTGCGTATGGGGTGCTATTAAGAGTAAATGGCACCACAGCGCATCTACCAGAACGTTTTCACATGTTGCAGGAACGCGTGCGATATTCCCACTTCACATAAATGTGAACGGGCCCTACAATGGAGAACAGTGATCATAAAAAACAACAAAGGCACAGTGCAAGGAAGGCAAATCACTTCTACAATGGCTTAAAAGGTATGATATTAAAAATTCCTTTTCAATCTGCAGCTCTGTAATTTTTAGTAAAATGCAATATGGCCACCTGGAGGCGCTCTCTACACAGATGGTATACAGAGCGCCCCCTAGAAATGTCATTTTCTGCTTGTGGGATTGGCTCACTGATTTTCCCAGAGGTCTGCACTAAGATACAAGTCCGATTTTGGGCTTCCCCTGCAGCAAAAATGTAATTACAGGTACTCCCAAAGGAAAATCATGTCTAAAGCGATCATAGGCGTGCGCACAGGGTGTGCCAGGTGTGCCCAGGCACACCCTAATCATCCTGTGCAGCACAGATTCTCCCTACTGCCCTGGCTCCCCCAGACCCTTCCTCTGCTGCGGGCACACACAAGGGGATGTTTTACAATATGTGGGAGAAGGGGACGGTAAATACAGGTATGTCATTTAACAGCCCCTTCCCTTTCTGAATGAACACAGTGAGTGATCAGTAGCATGTGTTTGAGCTTTGTGGTGCACACCCTAATGCAATAGGCTGCGCACACCTATGAAAGCAAATCTAACCCTGCCACTTTCCTGTAGAATGCAATATGACCACTTGGAGGTGCTCTGTACACAGATGGTATACAGAGCCCCCACCCCCAGAAAATAGGATTTTTATAACAGCTTACCTGTAAAATCCTTTTCTTGGAGTACATCACGGGACACAGAGCGACATAGTCATTACTAATGGGTTATATAGATACCGTCAGGTGCTGGCACTGGCAACTTCCAAAACCGGAAGTACCCTCCCCTATATAAGCCCCTCCCATCCGGGAGCACCTCAGTTTTGTAGCAAAGCAATAAGTGTCCCCAAAGAGGGGTGGGAGCTCTGTGTCCCGTGATGTACTCCAAGAAAAGGATTTTACAGGTAAGCTGTTATAAAAATCCTATTTTCTTTTTCGTACATCACGGGACACAGAGCGACATAGTCATTACTAATGGGATGTCCTAAAGCAATGCCAAATGAGGGGGGGGGATACACCATATATAAGCTGAGCGCTATCAGACATGAGGATCTTTTGCGGCCTGCAACACACTGCGCCCAAAGGCGACATCCTCCTGACTTCCAACGTCCACCTGGTAGAACCTAGTAAACGTGTGTACTGAAGACCATGTTGCGGCCTTACAGATTTGAGCCAGGGAGGCCTGGTGATGCACTGCCTATGAAGTTCCAACTGCTCTCGTGGAGTGCGCCCTAACTTTGAACGGAGGCGGTCTATTTCTCAAGCCATAGGCTTGTATTATGACCTGTCGAATCCACTTGGCTAAAGTAGATTTTGACGCTGCCTGACCCCTTCTGGGGCCTTCCGGCAGAATAAACAAAGTATCCGTTCTGCGAATCTGAGCAGTGGCTTTTAGATAAGCTTTAACTGCTCTTACTACATCCAAAGAATGCAATAACTTTTCCTCTACCGAAGTAGGTTTGGGGAAAAAAAAAGGAAGAACCACATCCTGGTTCAAATGAAACCTCGATACCACCTTAGGAAGAAAGGCTGGATGAGAACGTAACACTACTCCTGTCCTTATGGATAACCAGATATGGCTCCCTACAGGACATAGCTGCTAATTCCGACACTCTTTTAGCCGAACAAATGGCTACTAGAAAAATCAATTTCCTGGTGAGAAGAACCAAAGAAATATGCTGTAATGGTTCAAATGGTTGTTTCTGTAGAACCGACAGAACCAAGTTTAGATCCCATGGACATATGGGAATATTAACCGGAGGACTAATACGCATCACTCCTTGTATAAAGGCTTTGACTAGTGAATGCGAAGCCAAGGGCCTTTGAAAAAATATTGACAAGGCCGAAATCTGACCCTTGATAGTACTCAAGGCAAGCTTCCTATCTACAGCCCATTGTAGGGAGTCCAGACTCCTACCTATTACGTACTTACGTGGATGCCATTTCTTGGCTTCACACCAGGCGATGTACGCCTTCCAGATTCTATAGTAGATCTGCCTGGATACCGGCTTCCTGGCATTGATCATGGTAGATACCACAGAATTAGAGAGCCCTCTCTTTTTTAGAATGTGGGCTTCAATAGCCAGGCCGTCAAACCTAGGGCTGGTAAGGAAGGGTGGTATATCGGTCCTTGCGAAAGCAGGTCCGGACGATGTGGGAGAGTCCAAGGACTCCCCACTGACATTTTACAATCTCCACGTACCACGCTCTTCGGGGCCACGCTGGAGCCACCAGAATCACTGGTTTCTTTTCTACCCTGATTCTGCGGAGTAATCGAGGTAACCATTGTGGCGGTGTGAATGCATATATCAGCTTGAACTGATCCCAAGGGAACACTAGGGCATCCGAGCCGCAAACTAGGGGATCCCTTGTCCGAGAGACAAACCTGTCCCCCTTTGCGTTGAATCTGGATGCTAGAAGATCTACATCCGATGTTCCCCACCGCTGACATATTGTCCAGAAAACCTCGGGGTGAAGGGACCCTTCCTCTGGGCCTAATTTCTGGCGACTTAGAAAGTCCGCCTTCCAATTCTCCACTCCTGGAATGAATACCGCAGATATGGCTGGGACATATTTTTTCTGCCCATTTCAGGATGTAATTTACTTCCCTCTGGGCTGCACGACTCCTGGTGCCCCCCTGATGATTGATATATGCCACTGCTGTGGCATTGTCTGATTGAATTCTGACAGGGGACCCTTGGAGTTTGGATGTCCATGCTACTAGGGCATACCGGGCTGCTTGTATCTCTAAGAGATTGATGGGCAGGGCCTTTTCTGCATCCGACCATCTGCCCTGGAGAGACTATTGCTCCAGTACTGCTCCCCAGCCTATAAGGCTGGCATCTGTAGTGACCACCTTCCAAGAAATCGGACTGAAGGATTTCCTTTTTTCCAGATTCTGGGAAACCAACCACCAACGGAGGCTCTTGCGAACGGAAGGGGACAAGGACATTGTAAGTCTAGGCCTGAATTTTTTTGTTCCAGGCTGACAGTATGGCCCCTTGCAAATTCCTTGAATGGAATTGACCGTAGGGTACTGCTTCGAATGATGCCACCATTTTTCCCAGCAGCCTCATATACAGGCGTATGGACGGCTGTCTTTTTTGTACCCACTAAGTGGATCAAATCTTTCAAAGACAACACCTTTCCTCGAGGCAAGAATATTTTTCTCTGGCCTGAATCCAACCTTAGCCCCAAGTATTCCAGACTTTTGACTGGTTTTTAGGGCTGACTTGTCTCGGTTGATAATCCAACCGTGAGATTCCAGATACTTGATCGTCTTGTGAACGACCACGTCTAGTTTTTTCACTGAGTGGTCTATCAGCAACAAGTCATCCAGATATGCCATTATCATTACACCTTGTGTTCTTAGATTGGCCAATAAAGGGCCAGAATTTTTGTAAACACTCGTGGTGCTGTGGCCAAACCGAAGGGTAAGGCTCTGAACTGAAAATGGCGCCCTTCTACTGCAAAGCGTAGAAATTTTTGGTGGACTGGAAAGATGGGAATGTGCAAATAAGCATCTTTGATGTCGATCGTGGCTAACCAATCCTCCCCTTGTAGGGCAGTGGCCACCGATCGGATCGACTCCATCGGAAAGACCTGATATACAGGAATTTGTATAGCCCTTTTAGAATTAATATGGGCCTCCCGTCCGCGTTTGCTTCGGGACTGTAAAGAGGTTTGAGTAAAACCCGAACCCTCATTCTTCCAGGGGAACCTCCATAATTACTCCTTGGAGCAATAGTTGTTCTAGTGCCAACAGGAGGGACTCTCTCTTCCGGGGATCCCTTGGCACGTTTGACCTCAAAAATGGGAAGGAGGAGAGTCTTTTAACTCCAAACTGTATCCCAAACCTACTGCGGAGAGCACCTATCTGTCTTGATCGTGTCCCGCCAGGTCTCTTGCGAACAACTGGAGTCCTCCCCCCACCCGACTGAGTGGGGGCTTCAATGAATTTAACTTTGGGGGAGGTTTTGTACCTCCCCTGACCCAGGGTTTCTCATTACCCTGCTACTGTCCCTGTTTTTTACCCCCGGGATTTGACCGAGGAGTAGGGATGAGCTTCGTGTTCGAGTCGAACATACGTTCGACTCGAACATTGGCTGTTCGATCGTTCGACGAAGATCGAACGATTTGGGCCGTTCGCGCCAAATTCGAGTGACGCGAACGGCCCACAATGCACTACGCCATCGCAGTGTCATCCAGGCGCTGTGATTGGCCAAGCATGCACTGTGACCCCGCATGCTTGGCCAATCACAGCGCCGGCAGCGAGGAGAGCAATGATTGGCCACAGGCAGGATGCCTGTGGCCAATTATTGCTGAGGGTGTTTAGTACACGCCCCACACTATAAAAGGCCGCCAGCACGGCGGCCTAGTGTAGTGTGTTCCGGAGCAGGGATAGAGTAGCATAGGCAGGGACAGTGACTGTTATTTCTTTCTTGCTTAACCTGGATTCCTTTAGTTTAGGGAAAGAGAAGGATAGGTAGGGAGAGTGTCAGTGTGTTTTGTGCTTCTGCTATAGTGTGCTTAAAAAAAACATTTATTCTAGGGACAGAAAACTCTAGGTAGGGACAGTGTCAGTTTCTTTCACTCTGCAAGTCCTTGTTTCCAGGGACCTGTAAGGACAGTGAGTTAATTGTCCTTGTGCTATATTGTGCTTAAAAAAAACATTTATTCTAGGGACAGAAAACTCTAGGTAGGGACAGTGTCAGTTTCTTTCACTCTGCAAGTCCTTGTTTCCAGGGACCTGTAAGGACAGTGAGTTAATTGTCCTTGTGCTATATTGTGATTAAAAAAAACATTTATTCTAGGGACAGAAAACTCTAGGTAGGGACAGTGTCAGTTTCTTTCACTCTGCAAGTCCTTGTTTCCAGGGACCTGTAAGGACAGTGAGTTAATTTTCCTTGTGCTATATTGTGATTAAAAAAAACATTTATTCTAGGGACAGAAAACTCTAGGTAGGGACAGTGTCAGTTTCTTTCACTCTGCAAGTCCTTGTTTCCAGGGACCTGTAAGGACAGTGAGTTAATTGTCCTTGTGCTATATTGTGCTTAAAAAAAACATTTATTCTAGGGACAGAAAACTCTAGGTAGGGACAGTGTCAGTTTCTTTCACTCTGCAAGTCCTTGTTTCCAGGGACCTGTAAGGACAGTGAGTTAATTGTCCTTGTGCTATATTGTGATTAAAAAAAACATTTATTCTAGGGACAGAAAACTCTAGGTAGGGACAGTGTCAGTTTCTTTCACTCTGCAAGTCCTTGTTTCCAGGGACCTGTAAGGACAGTGAGTTAATTTTCCTTGTGCTATATTGTGATTAAAAAAAACATTTATTCTAGGGACAGAAAACTCTAGGTAGGGACAGTGTCAGTTTCTTTCACTCTGCAAGTCCTTGTTTCCAGGGACCTGTAAGGACAGTGAGTTAATTGTCCTTGTGCTATATTGTGCTTAAAAAAAACATTTATTCTAGGGACAGAAAACTCTAGGTAGGGACAGTGTCAGTTTCTTTCACTCTGCAAGTCCTTGTTTCCAGGGACCTGTAAGGACAGTGAGTTAATTTTCCTTGTGCTATATTGTGATTAAAAAAAACATTTATTCTAGGGACAGAAAACTCTAGGTAGGGACAGTGTCAGTTTCTTTCACTCTGCAAGTCCTTGTTTCCAGGGACCTGTAAGGACAGTGAGTTAATTGTCCTTGTGCTATATTGTGCTTAAAAAAAACATTTATTCTAGGGACAGAAAACTCTAGGTAGGGACAGTGTCAGTTTCTTTCACTCTGCAAGTCCTTGTTTCCAGGGACCTGTAAGGACAGTGAGTTAATTTTCCTTGTGCTATATTGTGATTAAAAAAAACATTTATTCTAGGGACAGAAAACTCTAGGTAGGGACAGTGTCAGTTTCTTTCACTCTGCAAGTCCTTGTTTCCAGGGACCTGTAAGGACAGTGAGTTAATTTTCCTTGTGCTATATTGTGATTAAAAAAAACATTTATTCTAGGGACAGAAAACTCTAGGTAGGGACAGTGTCAGTTTCTTTCACTCTGCAAGTCCTTGTTTCCAGGGACCTGTAAGGACAGTGAGTTAATTGTCCTTGTGCTATATTGTGCTTAAAAAAAACATTTATTCTAGGGACAGAAAACTCTAGGTAGGGACAGTGTCAGTTTCTTTCACTCTGCAAGTCCTTGTTTCCAGGGACCTGTAAGGACAGTGAGTTAATTTTCCTTGTGCTATATTGTGATTAAAAAAAACATTTATTCTAGGGACAGAAAACTCTAGGTAGGGACAGTGTCAGTTTCTTTCACTCTGCAAGTCCTTGTTTCCAGGGACCTGTAAGGACAGTGAGTTAATTTTCCTTGTGCTATATTGTGATTAAAAAAAACATTTTTTCTAGGGACAGAAAACTGTAGGTAGGGAGAGTGTTTTTTTTCTTTCACTCTGCAAGTCCTTGTTTCCAGGGACCTGTAAGGACAGTGAGTTAATTGTCCTTGTGCTATATTGTGCTTAAAAAAAACATTTATTCTAGGGACAGAAAACTCTAGGTAGGGACAGTGTCAGTTTCTTTCACTCTGCAAGTCCTTGTTTCCAGGGACCTGTAAGGACAGTGAGTTAATTTTCCTTGTGCTATATTGTGATTAAAAAAAACCTTTATTCTAGGGACAGAAAACTCTAGGTAGGGACAGTGTCAGTTTCTTTCACTCTGCAAGTCCTTGTTTCCAGGGACCTGTAAGGACAGTGAGTTAATTTTCCTTGTGCTATATTGTGATTAAAAAAAACATTTTTTCTAGGGACAGAAAACTGTAGGTAGGGAGAGTGTTTTTTTTCTTTCACTCTGCAAGTCCTTGTTTCCAGGGACCTGTAAGGACAGTGAGTTAATTGTCCTTGTGCTATATTGTGCTTAAAAAAAACATTTATTCTAGGGACAGAAAACTCTAGGTAGGGACAGTGTCAGTTTCTTTCACTCTGCAAGTCCTTGTTTCCAGGGACCTGGAGAGACATTGAGTGAATTGTCCTTGTGCTATATTGTGATTAAAAAAAACATTTATTCTAGGGACAGAAAACTCTAGGTAGGGACAGTGTCAGTTTCTTTCACTCTGCAAGTCCTTGTTTCCAGGGACCTGTAAGGACAGTGAGTTAATTTTCCTTGTGCTATATTGTGATTAAAAAAAACATTTTTTCTAGGGACAGAAAACTGTAGGTAGGGAGAGTGTTTTTTTTCTTTCACTCTGCAAGTCCTTGTTTCCAGGGACCTGTAAGGACAGTGAGTTAATTGTCCTTGTGCTCTATTGTGATTAAAAAAAACATTTATTCTAGGGACAGAAAACTCTAGGTAGGGACAGTGTCAGTTTCTTTCACTCTGCAAGTCCTTGTTTCCAGGGACCTGTAAGGACAGTGAGTTAATTTTCCTTGTGCTATATTGTGATTAAAAAAAACATTTATTCTAGGGACAGAAAACTCTAGGTAGGGACAGTGTCAGTTTCTTTCACTCTGCAAGTCCTTGTTTCCAGGGACCTGTAAGGACAGTGAGTTAATTGTCCTTGTGCTATATTGTGCTTAAAAAAAACATTTATTCTAGGGACAGAAAACTCTAGGTAGGGACAGTGTCAGTTTCTTTCACTCTGCAAGTCCTTGTTTCCAGGGACCTGTAAGGACAGTGAGTTAATTTTCCTTGTGCTATATTGTGATTAAAAAAAACATTTATTCTAGGGACAGAAAACTCTAGGTAGGGACAGTGTCAGTTTCTTTCACTCTGCAAGTCCTTGTTTCCAGGGACCTGTAAGGACAGTGAGTTAATTTTCCTTGTGCTATATTGTGATTAAAAAAAACATTTTTTCTAGGGACAGAAAACTGTAGGTAGGGAGAGTGTTTTTTTTCTTTCACTCTGCAAGTCCTTGTTTCCAGGGACCTGTAAGGACAGTGAGTTAATTGTCCTTGTGCTATATTGTGCTTAAAAAAAACATTTATTCTAGGGACAGAAAACTCTAGGTAGGGACAGTGTCAGTTTCTTTCACTCTGCAAGTCCTTGTTTCCAGGGACCTGTAAGGACAGTGAGTTAATTTTCCTTGTGCTATATTGTGATTAAAAAAAACATTTATTCTAGGGACAGAAAACTCTAGGTAGGGACAGTGTCAGTTTCTTTCACTCTGCAAGTCCTTGTTTCCAGGGACCTGTAAGGACAGTGAGTTAATTTTCCTTGTGCTATATTGTGATTAAAAAAAACATTTTTTCTAGGGACAGAAAACTGTAGGTAGGGAGAGTGTTTTTTTTCTTTCACTCTGCAAGTCCTTGTTTCCAGGGACCTGTAAGGACAGTGAGTTAATTTTCCTTGTGCTATATTGTGATTAAAAAAAACATTTTTTCTAGGGACAGAAAACTGTAGGTAGGGAGAGTGTTTTTTTTCTTTCACTCTGCAAGTCCTTGTTTCCAGGGACCTGTAAGGACAGTGAGTTAATTGTCCTTGTGCTATATTGTGCTTAAAAAAAACATTTATTCTAGGGACAGAAAACTCTAGGTAGGGACAGTGTCAGTTTCTTTCACTCTGCAAGTCCTTGTTTCCAGGGACCTGGAGAGACATTGAGTGAATTGTCCTTGTGCTATATTGTGATTAAAAAAAACATTTATTCTAGGGACAGAAAACTCTAGGTAGGGACAGTGTCAGTTTCTTTCACTCTGCAAGTCCTTGTTTCCAGGGACCTGTAAGGACAGTGAGTTAATTTTCCTTGTGCTATATTGTGATTAAAAAAAACATTTTTTCTAGGGACAGAAAACTGTAGGTAGGGAGAGTGTTTTTTTTCTTTCACTCTGCAAGTCCTTGTTTCCAGGGACCTGTAAGGACAGTGAGTTAATTTTCCTTGTGCTATATTGTGATTAAAAAAAACATTTATTCTAGGGACAGAAAACTCTAGGTAGGGACAGTGTCAGTTTCTTTCACTCTGCAAGTCCTTGTTTCCAGGGACCTGTAAGGACAGTGAGTTAATTTTCCTTGTGCTATATTGTGATTAAAAAAAACATTTTTTCTAGGGACAGAAAACTGTAGGTAGGGAGAGTGTTTTTTTTCTTTCACTCTGCAAGTCCTTGTTTCCAGGGACCTGTAAGGACAGTGAGTTAATTGTCCTTGTGCTATATTGTGATTAAAAAAAAACATTTTTTCTAGGGACAGAAAACTCTAGGTAGGGAGAGTTTTTTTTTTTTTTCACTCTGCAAGTCCTTGTTTCCAGGGACCTGTAAGGACAGTGAGTTAATTGTCCTTGTGCTATATTGTGCTTAAAAAAAACATTTATTCTAGGGACAGAAAACTCTAGGTAGGGACAGTGTCAGTTTCTTTCACTCTGCAAGTCCTTGTTTCCAGGGACCTGTAAGGACAGTGAGTTAATTTTCCTTGTGCTATATTGTGATTAAAAAAAACATTTTTTCTAGGGACAGAAAACTGTAGGTAGGGAGAGTGTTTTTTTTCTTTCACTCTGCAAGTCCTTGTTTCCAGGGACCTGTAAGGACAGTGAGTTAATTTTCCTTGTGCTATATTGTGATTAAAAAAAACATTTTTTCTAGGGACAGAAAACTGTAGGTAGGGAGAGTGTTTTTTTTCTTTCACTCTGCAAGTCCTTGTTTCCAGGGACCTGTAAGGACAGTGAGTTAATTGTCCTTGTGCTATATTGTGCTTAAAAAAAACATTTTTTCTAGGGACAGAAAACTCTAGGTAGGGAGAGTGTTTTTTTTTTTTCACTCTGCAAGTCCTTGTTTCCAGGGACCTGTAAGGACAGTGAGTTAATTGTCCTTGTGCTATATTGTGCTTAAAAAAAACATTTATTCTAGGGACAGAAAACTCTAGGTAGGGACAGTGTCAGTTTCTTTCACTCTGCAAGTCCTTGTTTCCAGGGACCTGTAAGGACAGTGAGTTAATTTTCCTTGTGCTATATTGTGCTTAAAAAAAACATTTATTCTAGGGACAGAAAACTCTAGGTAGGGACAGTGTCAGTTTCTTTCACTCTGCAAGTCCTTGTTTCCAGGGACCTGGAGAGACATTGAGTGAATTGTCCTTGTGCTATATTGTGATTAAAAAAAACATTTATTCTAGGGATAGAAAACTCTAGGTAGGGACAGTGTCAGTTTCTTTCACTGTGAAAGTCCTTGTTTCAAGGGACAGAGAAGGACACCTGAAGGTAGCCCTTATTGCTTTTTTCCCATCTCCCTGCAGGCCATCTATTAGAATGTCTGGAAGGCAAACAAGGAGAGGCAGACAGTCAGGAGGCAATAAAAGAGGGCAAGCAGGCTCTGTGTCTGGGGGCAACAGTGCTGGTCGTGGACGCGGTGCATTGTCATCAGCACATGGCCATGGGACACGCTTGTCCTTCTTTTCGGCAGCTGGACATGTTGAGCCACATCATGCCGAAGACTTGGTAGAGTGGATGACCAAGCCCTCCTCCTCCTCCTCATCCTCTCTCACCCAGGCTCAGGGTACTGGAAAAGCAGCTGCCAAAGCGTCGTCTTCCCTGGTATCAATGTCAGACAAATCATCAGTCACTCCTTCCCTAGACCCACCATGTCCTCCTCCTGAGGAGTCCCCCGAACTGTTTCAGCACAGTGTTGGGTACATGCTCCAGGAGGATGCCCAGCGTTTCGAAGGGTCTGATGATGAAACCCAGCTAGAGGAAGGCAGTAGCGTGAGAGCAGACAGAGGGGATGCTCAAGAAGGACACCAATCTGGCAGTCATGTTCCAGCAGCTGCAGCATACTGCCAGATTGGCTCCAGTGATGAGGAGGGAGGGGATGATGAGGTCAATGACTCCACGTGGGTGCCTAATAGGAGAGAGGAGGAGGAGGAGGATGAGGAGGAGGCACATCTCCAACGAGGCAGGATGCCCTTTGGTGGCCAGCGTAAGGGCAGTACACCGACGGAATCACACCGCAGAGCTCCGCCTGTGCAGGGCGCTGCCTCTGCCCGTCATTCAAAAAGTTCTTTGGTGTGGGCCTTTTTTGAGGCTAGTGCATCAGATCGCACAGCTGCTGTTTGCAACATATGTCTCAAGCGTATATCGCGTGGCCAAAACATCAGCCGCTTGGGTACCACATGCCTGACCAGACATATGTTGACCTGCCATGCAGCTCGTTGGCAAGCCTACCTCAAAGACCCACACCAAAGAACAAAGCGGACCTCTCCTTGCACCGCATCAGCTGGGATCTCCAACCCCACTATAACTTCAGTCCTCTCTGAAACATGCACTGAGAGGAATGAAGGTGTAGAATTAGGTGTGTCACAGCCAAGTACTTGCGCCCACTCTGCTAGCAGTACACCGACGTCCGATTCTAGCAGGCAAATTTCCCTGCCCCAGCTGCTGGACCGTCGAAAGAAGTTCACTCCCAGCCATCCACATGCCCAGCGGTTGAATGCTAGCTTGGCTAAATTGCTAGCGCTTCAACTGCTGCCTTTTCAGTTGGTAGACTCGGCCCCCTTCCGTGAGTTTGTGCAATGTGCGGTTCCTCAGTGGCAGGTTCCCAAACGCCACTTTTTCTCACGGAAGGCTATTCCGGCTCTCTACCGGCATGTGGAAGGCAATGTCTTGGCCTCGCTGGACAGGGCGGTCAGCGGTAAGGTGCATATTACCGCTGACTCATGGTCCAGCAGGCATGGACAGGGACGTTACCTTTCTTTCACGGCCCATTGGGTCACTCTTTTGGCAGCTGGGAAGGATTCAGGACAAGGTGCAGTAGTGTTGGAGGTTGTCCCACCGCCACGCCTCCAAAATGCTACTACTGGTTGTGACACACCTCTCTCCTCCACCCCCTCCTCTTCTTCTTCCTCCATGGCCTCTTCCTGTGGTTTGTCCTATGAACCAGCGGTGCTCCGTAGCCGTTCACGGGGCTACGCAAGTACGCAGGCAAAAAGATGCCATGCCGTGCTTGCGCTGGTGTGTTTGGGGGACAGAAGCCACACTGGGGCAGAGGTCCTGTCTGCTCTGCAGGGCCAGGCCGAGAGGTGGTTGACGCCACGCCAGCTTAAGCCAGGAATGGTGGTTTGCGACAATGGCACCAACCTCCTCTCCGCCCTCCGACAGGGACAACTGACCCATGTGCCCTGTGTGGCTCACGTCCTTAACCTGGTGGTGCAGCGGTTCTTGGGCAGGTACCCGGGCTTACAGGATGTCCTGAGGCAGGCCAGGAAAGTCTGTGTGCATTTCCGCAGATCTTATAATGCCAGTGCTCGCCTGGCTGAGCTGCAAAAGGAGTTGAACCTGCCCAAGAACCGCCTTATATGTGACATGCCCACCAGGTGGAACTCAACGTTGGCCATGCTGCAGCGGCTGCACACGCAGCAGAGGGCCATCAATGAGTACCTGTGCGACTACGGCACCAGGACAGGGTCAGGGGAGCTTGGTTTTTTTTCTCCACGCCAGTGGGGCATGATCAGGGATGCATGCACTGTCCTGGCACCATTTGAGGAGGCCACGAGGATGGTGAGCAGTGACAGTGCATGCATCAGTGACACTGTACCTCTTGTCCACCTGTTGGAGCACACGCTGCGTGGAATAATGGACAGGGCACTTGAGGCAGAACAGAGGCAGGAAGAGGAGGACTTCCTTGCCTCTCAAGGCCCCCTTTACCCAGACAGTGTTCCTTCTGTCCCACCCATCGCACAGGAAGAGGAGGAGGAGGAGGAGGAGGAGGAGGAGGAGGATTGTGTCAGCATGGAGGTGGAGGCTGGCACTCAGCATCATCAGCAGCAGTCTTTTAGGGATGATTTACAGTCCCAAGAAACCAGTGGACTTGTACGTGGCTGGGAGGAGGTGGCTGCGGATCATGTCGTCCTTAGTGACCCAGAGGACTCCGGAGCGAATGCCTCAGCAAACCTACGCTGCATGGCCTCCCTGATCCTGCAAAGTCTGCGGAAGGATCCTCGTATTCTTCGGATCAAGGAGAGGGACCATTACTGGCTGGCCACTCTCCTTGATCCACGGTACAAGGGTAAGGTTGCGGACCTTATGTTACCGTCGCAGAGGGAGCAGAGGATGAGACAACTCCGGGAGGCCTTGCAGAAAGGTCTGTGCAACGCGTTCCCAGAGACTGGGAGGTTGCAAACTCCTGGTCCTGGACAACGAGTTGCTGAGGCTTCGGCCAGTCAAAGAAGGAGCGGTGGGGAAGGTGGCCGTCTGACCGATGCGTTCAGACAATTCTTTAGTCCGCAGCCCCAAAGTATGATCGGTTCCAGCAACCATCGCCAGCGTCTGATAAACATGGTGCAGGAATATCTAGGGGCAAGGTCAGACTTGGACACCTTCCCCACCGAAAATCCTCTGGCTTACTGGGTCTTGAGGATGGATCACTGGCCAGAGCTTGCACAGTATGCAATTGAGCTACTGGCCTGTCCTGCATCCAGCGTTCTTTCGGAACGCACATTCAGTGCTGCTGGAGGATTTGTCACGGATCACAGGGTGCGCCTGTCCACCGACTCGGTTGATCGACTGACTTTCATCAAGATGAACCAGTCTTGGATCACCACCAGCTACCACACACCTGATGCTGATATAACAGACTAATTGATTTTAAAATGTCACATCCCTTCAAGACTGATGCTGATGCTGAGTGCCTGTGCTGTTATGTTGACTGCCTATCCTCCTCCTCCGAGTCCTCAATGATACGATTGATGATGATAGCTTGGAAGATCATTTTTGTTTATGGGTGCCGCCACCAGTGCCTAACGCCCAATTTTTCAGCCCCTGTTTAACAGTGGCGTGTAATTACAATTTTTGAAGCAATACTTTGCAACAGGGCTCATTGCTGTGCTCCAAGTACAGTATCTGTGAGGAGTTGCAGTGTTGTGCCACCAGTGCCTAAGGCCCAATTTTTCAGCCCCTGTTTAACAGGGGCGTGTCATTACAATTTTTGAAGCAATACTTTGCAACAGGGCTCATTGCTGTGCTCCAAGTACAGTATCTGTGAAGGGTTGCAGTGTTGTGCCACCAGTGCCTAAGGCCCAATTTTTCAGCCCCTGTTCAACAGGGGCATGTAATTACAATTCTTGATCTAATAATTCACAGCAGGGCCCATTGCTGCACCCACCAAGAGTAACTGTCAGGGCTTACAGTGTTGTGGCACCAGCACCACCATCAAAGGCCCAATTTTTACTACCACTGTTCAACAATTATATGTAATTAAAATTCCTGATATAATAGTTGACAGCAGGGCGTTCCAGCACCAACCAAGAGTAACTGTGAGTGCTTACAGTGTTGTGCCAACACCAACAACTAAGGGGCCTATTTCTGCAGAGTATATACGGCAGGTCCCTACTTTCAAACATCCAACTTACAAACGACTCCTACTTGCAAACGCAAGAAGACAACAGGAAGTGAGAGGAAATCTACCACTAGGAAGGAAAATTCTCTCCTGTAAGAATAAATATGGGAGAAAGGTGTCTCCTCTGTACTGATGCTTTATCAGCAATCCTTGTTTCAAGAAAAACACCACATTTCAAAAACAGTTGTCATTAGGACGGAAAGTGAGGTGAAATGTTCTGAACAGGGGCACAGACAGCAAAACAAATGTTACAGGGGTGATAACCCTTACCTATGTTTTCCAAAAAGTTTAAAAATAGATTTTTGGTCTGGAGCTACACTTCAACAATGTACCTGTTCAAAATTACAAACAGATTCTACATAAGAACAAACCTACAGTCCCTGTCTTGTATGCACCGCCTGTATACGGCTGTTCAGAGTATATAGGGCCTTTTTTATTTTATGTGCGGGGTTCCCCTTAATATCCATACAAGACCCAAAGGGGCTGGTAATGGGCTGGGGTAGGGGGGGGGGGTCATGGGGTAGCTATGCCATTTTTCTTAAAGATTTTCATCCATATTACCGGGACCAGACATTACATTAAAGCCGCAAGCAGTTTTAAATGGCTTTTTTTTCCTTTAGAAGTGTCATTTTGTGCAGGGACAGTTCTAAACACGGGAAACACGTGGCACTTCACAGGCATACTTTAGACACCCCCCAGGTACGATATTTAAAGGAATATTTGACTTTTTTTTTTTCACTTTATGCATCATTAAAATGACTGCTCCCGGAAAACGACCGTTTTTAAAACTTATTTTTGCATTGATACATGTCCCCTGGTGCAGAACCCGGGTTCCCAAACCCTTTTTAGGACAATAACATGCATAATAGTTGTTATAATTAGCACTTTAGAATTCGAACGTTCGCATCCATTGTATTTAATAGGGTTCTAATGTTCGTTCGAACTTTCGGTCCGTTCGCGGGTTCTGGTGCGAACCGAACCCGGGGGTGTTCGGCTCATCACTACCGAGGAGGCCGTCGGAACTGTTACACAGCCGATGCCCCAGGGACTGGAGAAGCAGGCCTCTTAAAGAGGGACCTCTAATTCTGCTTTTAACCGGCAAGAGCGTATTTTTACCGCTGGAAATTTTCTGGATATATTTGTCCAGGTTTTCCCTGAATAAGCGTTCACCATGAAATGGGACGCTAACCAGCCATTCTTTACAGGGAGCTTCAGCAGACCAGTTTTTGAGCCATAGGAGCCTACGCGTATGTCTATAGACAGCGTAAGGCGGGAGGCCTGATGGACTGAATCCTCTATGGCGTCAACCGCAAAGCTTAAGGCTCTAGGTAGATCAGCTAGGGCAAAGCCTGCTGATCTGTCAAGTCCCTCAAGACCTGTTTCAACTGATCCTTCACTGCTTAGCAGACCCCAATAGCTGCTACTGCTGGTTGTATCACCAAGCAGATTTTCATAAGGACTCCAATCTTTTATTTATTGGGTTCTTGAACATTTGGACATTATCCACTGGACATGTCAGTGATTTATACATACAAGAGATGGCTGCGTCCACTGTAGGGACCTTCCATTTTTTTTTTTTTTTTGATGAACTTATCCTCCATGGGATAGACCACCGGAAATCTCTTGGGGGAATAAATATTTTCTCAGGACGTTCCCAATCCTGGTAAATGAGCCCTTTCAGTAAAGGGTGAAGTGGAAAAGAACAAACAGTCTGGGGGCTTCTAGCGACCCCAACGAGGATACAGTAGTGGTTGATGGTTCCGCAAGGTGCATTTTTAAATGCTGATCGGACCATGTTAGTCAGAGACTGAACCCATAATCTTTCAGCTTGAGATGCTGAGAAAAGGTTCCCCCACTGTTGATTCCTCTATAACAGAATCAACCTCATCCTGATCCCCTTCAGGCAGGTCGATCCCTGTATGGGACTGTTGCTCTGCTAACAGGCACTCTGAAGGAGGAGACGGAGATCGGGCGTGCTTTCCCTGACAGGGAGGCAGCGATCAATGTTGACAATCTCTCTCTAATCCTCCCAGAGCTGAGGAAAAAACCTCCTCTGTTACATACACAGGAGCAGGTGACTGAGGACAGCCACAGTACCAAGTACCCCTGCGGGGTCTCTACGGTCACTTACCTCTGAACTTCAGGGGAGACTGGTGCAGCAGAAGTATGCCCAAGATCCTCAGAGCCCGATGAGACCCCCTTCGCTTCCTGGAAGATTCAGTTCCGGAGCTTCTGGACGGCATATTCCTAAGCCTAAAGCTGAGGTATTCCAGCCGTAATACACCACTTTTACTGAGAATAGTCTAGCACAATTGCTGCTATATCACAGTTGGTGTCTACTAATGTGCCTTTCTAGGGGATGCCTGTATCAACCGCTTGCTGTATGCCTTTAAATGTTGCCAGCTCTGTCTCTGTACTTCATAGCCAGCTCACTACAATATTGTGGTTTTTTTAAAACTGCTGGGACGCCCGCACATGCGCAGAAGCGCTGCGGCGCGCACAGAGCGTCATCCCCCAGGCTCCGCCCCCTTTCCCGGCTCACCTCTATATATAGAGGCGCGTGCACGCGCACGCGCGCGGGCACGTGCGCCTTCGGCGCTAATTTCAAATATGGTAACAAGGGACAGGAGCCAGGGCCCCTCTTTGCCGCAGGCCGGGGGATGGACAAACACTGCAACATGGCAGAGGAAGCAGTTTCCTATAAGAGAACTCACCATCTGCCTGGACTTTGCTCTGCTGAGAAGAAGCTAGTCCACATGACAAGAAAACATTCCACAGCGGCCTCTAGTGGACAAACACAGGTACCGCAGTCTAATATATTAAATATATATATAAAAAAAAAATAAAAAAAAAACATTTTTTTTTTTTTTTTTTTTTTTCTTGACCACCATTAAAAATTATTACATTTTTTTAGTAGTTACAGGCATGCACAGAATTTTGCGGGAATACCATTAGGTAACAGACAGAAAGACAAATTAGGCTTGGGGGTCCCCCAATAGAACCAAGTTCCTGGGGGCCCCCACTTACCTGTTCCCCGCCGCAGGACTTTGTTTGGTCCACAAAAGCCCAAACTTCACCTATCACGGCAGGCATTGTAATCAAACCTTCAGGGACCGGGTTCCCAAGGATTCCACTCCCCTGGACCTGTATAGCACCCTGCACAGAAAACATCTTGGTCGTGGGTATGACCAGAGCTCTGGATCCCAGGGTCCAGCTCTCCTAAGAGAGGCATTACAGGCAAAACCTTGCTCTTCTCTGCAAGGCCCGGGTACCGACCGTTTAGCTATGAAGCTTTTTTGGTCGGATCCGGAATAGCTTACTGAGGCCCAAAAGAACCTGTACGCAAGCTCAGTGAAAAACACATGTTTCTTCTTGGCCAACACCTTAGACACTGGCAAAAAACTGAGGTGCTCCCGGATGGGAGGGGCTTATATAGGGGAGGGTACTTCCGGTTTTGGAAGTTGCCAGTGCCAGCACCTGACGGTATCTATATAACCCATTAGTAATGACTATGTCGCTCTGTGTCCCGTGATGTACGAAAAAGAAATGTCTTTTTCTACTTTTGTGACTGGCTCACTGATTTTCCCAGAAGTCTGTCACTGAGATAAAAGTCCGATTTTGGGCATCCCTTGCAACACAAATGTTATAACTCCCAAAGGAAAAATTATGTCTAAAGCGATACTAACCCTGCCACTTTCCTCAGAGCCCTGTAAGTGCAGCAGCTGATTGATAATTATAAAGTCACTCCCATTAGATTCACTTTGCACATGGACATATGGAGAAAAAAAACAGGTATATCTTTATAATAACATAAGGTAGGAATCTGCAACAAAGTTTCTTAAAATGCCTGCAATGTACAGAGATCACCCAGAGGGGACTTTTTTTTTTCTCAACAAAAGTTACTCTTTAAAAAAAACAGTAATAAATCGCTACATTGAATTGAGACTGTATGTTAGGCCTGACTCTACGGTTATATATGCATTCTGATTACTACAATAAGGCCATTGAACATTTCAGAGGGTGCATCCTCTTGTTGATATTTCTGTCAATAATGTTTTAATTGTTTTATACATGATGTTTAAAAACTCTACAATAAAAATGAAAGAGAAAAAAACAGTAATAAAAAACAATACACACCAATTGCTACAATTGTTACGTGTTGGTAGTTCTAGCAGGAGCAGACATACAATGGAAGAAGCAGAGAGAGAACCAACCTGAGAAATCCACAGCGCACACCCCATACTGGTGGTGGCCCTTCAGCACCGAGAGCGGTCGGATGGTCTCACAGTCCCAAATGTGCACCGTGCTGTCCCTGCCCACCTAGAGGACCACGGAGATCAATGACAATATATAAAAAAGGGAGATAATAAAAATACATATGCAGGTCGTATCTGCAATGCACGCGTGTTTCACTGCGTCTTGTCTTTGAAGGGTAAGTTCACCTTTGTACACTTTTTTTTTCCCCCCCTAAAGTGGAACTTCTGCTCATCGGAACCCTCCCCCCCTCCGGTGTCATATTTGGCACCTTTCAGGGGGAGGGGGTGCAGATACCTGTCTAAGACAGGTATTTGCACCCACTTCCGGGTGTCCTCTCTGCGGGTATTCTGCGGGTAGTACGTCACTTCCCGCAGACTTCCCGTTGTGTTCTGGGAGACACTCGGCTCCCAGAACACAACGGGGACCAGTGAGAACAGCGCAGCGCGACTCGCGCATGCGCCGTAGGGAATCGGGCAGTGAAGCCGCAAGGCTTCACTTCCTGGTTTCCTCACCGCGGATGGCGATGGGGGCAGCAGAGTGACGAGCGATTGCTTGTCTTCTGCTGCCGACATTGCTGGACTCCAGGACAGGTAAGTGTCCTAATATTAAAAGTCAGCAGTTGCAGTATTTGTAGCTGCTGGCTTTTAATCTTTTTTTTTTCAGGGGAGCTCCGCTTTAATTCCAGCTCCCCTACGCACGAATATTTATTTATTTTTATTTATTTTAGGTACTTTTATAGCGCCGTCAATTTACGCAGCGCTTTACATATACAGATTGTACATTCACATCAGTCCCTGCCCTCAAGGAGCTTACAACCTGAGGTCCCTCACTCACATTCATACATATACTAGGGCCAATTTAGAAAGGATCTAATTAACCTACCAGCATGTCTTTAGAGTGTGGGAGGAAACCGGAGTACCCGGAGGAAACCCACGCAGGCACAGGGAGAAC
Source organism: Rana muscosa (assembly GCA_029206835.1). Taxonomy (NCBI): domain Eukaryota; kingdom Metazoa; phylum Chordata; class Amphibia; order Anura; family Ranidae; genus Rana; species Rana muscosa. Next base: position 229,125,294 of record CM055126.1, read on the forward strand.
ATTCAAACTCCAGGCAGATGGTGTCGTGGTCGGGATTCGAGCCAGTGACCCTTTTTGCTGCTAGGTGAAAGTGCTAACCACTACACCACTGCGCTGCCCAATATAGCATTCATGTACTTTTTTTTGCAAAAATATCAAAGCTTTCCATTAAATCTACAGTCACTTACTTTTGGTGTCCTAACCCATGTTTCCAGACGTTTCCATTAGTAATGTCTTTCTTCCTGATCAGATTTTAGGTCATGACACAGGAAGGAGTTAACCAGCTGACCTCATTAGCACACACCCTGCATCATCCACCCACCCATTCCCAGGTGCATGTTTTTTTTTAAATGAAATGCAATCAATCAGTGATCACCCTTCTCACTAAATACACAATCATATTGCATAGTGTATGGCCATCTTTATACAAGTACATAGAAGGGAGTTGACAGAAACACTCAGCTGTCAAGCCCAGTTCACGAATCTGCATAGCATGAAGCCGCATTCCCACATGCCTTTTTTTATTTTTTTTGCAAGGGGGTAGGCGTTTTGGTCCATTTTCCCTCACCACCCACCTGAATGGGCTGCCCTACACACAGCAATTGCCCCAAAGAAGCTTCAGAACTTTTTTTTTTTTTTTAGAGTGGAGCTTGGTGCGGTTTTTGGTGCAGCGCATTTCTGAAATGCAAGGAAACGCACAGATGTAAATGGAGCCTCATTGTTCTTGTGTTACCGCACCAATTTCGCTTTCGGGCCCCATTCACATCTAGTATTTTGTGTCTTGTTTTTCCTGTGACACGTATTGGGCAGCCTGTTGATTTCAATGGGCTGCACTACATGTGACTAAATGGGACATTTTGGCGTTTTACGGGTTGTGTGTTTTTTTACTGTGCGTTTTGCAGCATTTGCTCCCTCATTTTTTCACATGGCAAAATGTGTGTTTGCTTTTGTGTTTCGTGTGCCGTTAACAATCAATGGCACTGAAAGTGCAACCAGTAATAATAGGTGTATAAACATGGCCATACACTATGCAATCTGATTGTATATATTGTGTATTTAGTGAGAAGAGTGATCACTGATTGATTGCATTTCATTTGAAAAATGTGCACCTGGGAATGGGTGGGTGGATGGTGCAGGGTATGTGCTAATGATGTCAGCTGGTCAACTACTTCCTGTGTCATGACCTAAAGTCTGATCAGGAAGAAGACATTACTAATGGAAACATCTGGAAACATGGATTAGGACAAAAAAATTTAAGTGACTGTAGATTTAGCCCCTTTCACACTGAGCCGCCCATGGCGTCGGCGGTAAAACCCTGCTATTTTTACCGCCGACGCTATGGGCGGATTTGCGCCGCATTTTGGCCGCTAGCGGGGCGATTTAAACCCACGCTAGCGGCCGAGAAAGAGTTAAAACCGCCCTCCATGCGCTGCTGAAGCAGCGCATGGCGGGCGGTATAGCCGCGCTGTCCACTTGATTTCAATGGACAGGAGCGGTAAACACACCGCTCCTTCACCGCTTCAAAGATGCAACTAGCAGGAATTTTTTACCGTCCTGCTAGCGCAACGCTCCAGTGTGAAAGCCCTCTGGCTTTCACACTGGAGACAATGGAGCAGCTGTTTGAGGGCTGATTGCAGGCGCTATGTTTAACGCTATAGCGCCTGCAATACGCCCTCAGTGTGAAAGGGGTCTTAATGGAAAGCTTTGATATTTTTGCAAAAAAAGTACATGATTGCTATATTGATACATAGGGGAGCTGAAATTTAGAGAAGTGTACAAAGGTGAACTTACCCTTTAAAGCGAAGTAATCCCATCAATTTAACAGTTTAAAAAAACTGTTGCATTCCCGGCACGTAACAGGAATGTAACTGTGCTCTCAACCAAACTGTCAAACCATCCAATGGCTGGTGTTATAACTGATCACATGTGCAGCACCATGGCAGTTGAAGATTAAACAGAGGCCAAGATGGCAGCTTCCTTGGCTGAAAACGATAGGAGGGTTTACTTACACTTTAAAACTCTGCAAGTACAGAAAAAAAGCCTGTTTAAAAAGCCTAGAAATCCAGTGAGCTCCTAATTTCCTGTAGCGAGCGCACAACGCTGCCTCTGCTGCACCGAAACCCCATGCAGTGTTGTCAGGCCTGTCCTATTCTCCCCCTGCTGGACTACAGAACTATATTTCCCCCAATGTTATGGGCAAAGAAGGGGTGTTCTGTAGTCCAGCAGGGGAGAGCTCAGGCAGGGCTGACAACACTGTTTGGGATTTCAGTTCAGCAGAGGCAGAGTTGTCAGCTGAAGAGCCACAGGTGGCTCTCAGGTAAATGTGTGGTTTCTTGTGACACCAATCAGCTGCAGTTTAGCCTTGGTCTAAATGGTGTGGGAAAGTGCAGCCCTAATAAATGACCAATGAGTACGTGACTTTAAATTGATAAAAGTGACCCAATGTTCATACCCAACAGGCAATATTAATCAAGAATTTTAACAATAAAAATTAAAATGCAGAAATGTCCAAAGAAAAACATCAAAAGGAAAAAGTTCCAAAAGTGCAGTGTCCAAAACTGATCTGTGACAATCAATAACTTCATATGTGGTTAAGGTGACATTTTGATAGAAGGTCCACCACCAGAGATACAAATGTGCTTACCGGAACGATTGAACTCCAGTAGGTGTATACCTAGTGAGTCAATCAGGCTTGTTGGTATGATATACCCCAGCAATACCAGGTTCACGGTCCGGATAAGACCTCAAATAGATGTTGCAAAAGGATGCAGTGGAATCGGGCATTCAGCCCCACCATTAAAAAAGAAGGAGAAGGTATATAGTGTGATACCGTAAAAAAACATTTATTTTTAAAACAGAGGAATTACACTCACGTTTTGACAGTGAATAAAAGCTCTTATCTAGACAATAGTGGTCTCAGCATGACTTTCCGACACGCGTTTCAACTAATCAGTCATCATCACCCTAGATGATGACTGATTAGTCGAAACGTGTCGGGTAGGCCATGCTGAGACCACTATTGTCTAGATAAGAGCTTTTATTCACTGCCAAAACGTGAGTGTAATTCCTCCGTTTTAAAAATAATTTTTTTTTTTTACGGTATCACACTATATACTGTATTTATCTGCGTATAACACGCACTTTTTTCCCCTTAAAATCAGGGGAAAATCACGGGTGCGTGTTACACGCCGATCCCAGCCGATCCCCCGCTGATTGTGAGCGCCGCTGACATACAGAAAGCCGAGTGTACTTTGGCTAGTCTCGGCTCCTCTCGCAGTCCCACCCCTGACTGTGAGCAGAGCCGAGTCTAGCCGAAGTACACTCGGCTTTCTGTATGTCAGCGGCGCTCGCAATCAGTGGAGGTGGGCGTGACTACGAGAGGAGCCAAGTAAAGCCGAGTGTTCTTCGGCTTTGTGTATCTTGGCTCCTCTCGCAATCAGTGGAGATGGGCGGGACTGTGAGCAGAGCCGAGTCTAGCCGAAGTACACTCGGCTTTCTGTATCTCGGCTCCGCTCACAGTAGGTGGAAATCGGCGCCAAATATAAATCAGGCCAGGGCAAGGCTGCAACTGCAAAGGCACTGGGCAAGGCTGCAGATGGACACTGGGCAAGGCTGCAGATGGACACTGGGCAAGGCTGCAGATGGACACTGGGCAAGCCTGCAGATGGACACTGGGCAAGGCTGCAATGATGGACAAGGCTGCAGATGGACACTGATAAGGCTGCATTGATGGGCATTTGAATGCAAGTTTTTTTCCTTACACTTCCCTTACACTTCCCTCCTAAAAGTTTTTTTCCTTAAAATTCCCTCCTAAACTTGGGGTGCGTGTTATACGCCGGCGCGTGTTATACGGCGATAAATACGGTACCTCCTTCTTCTTTTTTAATGGTGGGGCTGAATGCCCGATTCCACTGCATCCTTTTGCAACATCTATTTAAGGTCTTATCTGGACCGTGAACCTGGTATTGCTGGGGTATATCATACCAACAAGCCTGATTGACTCACTAGGTATACACCTACTTTAATTCAATCGTTCCGGTAAGCACATTTGTATCTCTGGTGGTGGACCTTCTATCAAAATGTCACCTTAACCACATATGAAGTTATTGATTGTCACAGGTCAATTTTGGACACTGCACTTTTGGAGCTTTTTCCTTTTGATGTTTTTCTTTTGGACATTTCTACATTTAAATTTTTAATGTTAAATTTTTTGATTATTATTGCACATTGGGTCACTTTTATCAATTTAAAGTCACGTACTCATTGGTCATTTATTAGCGCTGCACTTTCCCACACCATTTTCACTTGTTTTGCAATTTAATCTACTGCTATGCTGGCTGCTTTCCTTTTTTGTTTTTCTGACAGCGCGTTACATGTGCATTTATAGTTCACAGTATTGTAGCCTTGGTCTAAAGAATTCCTGTACAGTCCATGCACACTGAGCTGCACAATGAAAACGTATCATTTCTTATTACTCAAATGAATGGGTTCATGTTTTTGGGGATTACATCATAGGGGGCTACGTAAAAAAAAAAAAAAAAGTCCAATGTGCGAATATGAGCAACATTCACACAATCAGAGTGAAAAATACTGTACTTTCTCTATGATGTATGATTTCAATATCGTCATCGCCACCTAGAGGCCATAATGTGTTTTTTTTTCAGGAATACCTCAATCAGGAAAAAAATATATTGTGCCCACTAGGTGGCACTGACTATATAAAATCACACAGAATAGAGTAGGATCAGGGAGCAGTTTTAGGTCTGTAGGCCCTCCATGATATCTCACAGCCATGGCTGACCAAAGACAATGTACTCCACTCCACAGAGGGCAGCACTGAGCCCCTCTAATGTCAGATTTCATACATCCTGTTCATTCTGTGTGAAGCTCCATAAAAAAACACTTCATTATATATCAAGTGTAATTGACAGAAAAAAAAAAAATTAATCCATACACTCCCTATAATATCCCCTTCCTGGAAATATAGTAACACTCATCGTGTATTCACCCTCTCACAAGGCCCGCTCATTAGTAGTTCCTGTGTGGACAAGATCCCTGGACTAACCTGGCCAGTGGCTACATAATCCTTCAGCGGGTGGATGGCGAGGCACAGGATGTCATCAGTGTGCCCAAGATAGAACCTCTGTGTGTTCTGCTGGCGGTTATAGATCACACCCACTGCCGCCACGTGGTAAACAATTTCACCCGTCTGAGTGTAAAAGAGGTTACTGCGGCAGTCATAGCCCCGGTACCTGCAGGGACCCAGAGGACATGAGAGAGACACAGGGGGCCATAGGGAAAGAGAGAGAGGGTGAGAGATAAAAAGAGAAATAAAGAGGGGGTGATAGATATAAAGAGACGGAGAGAAAAATAAAGAAGAGGGGAAGGAGAAGAGAGGGAGAATGAAAGAGGACATGGACAGAGGTGTTGCGGGGGGGGGGGGGGGAGTGATAGCGAGGAAGACAGAAAGAGGAAAAGGGGAAGAGAAAGAGCGAAAAAGTGGAGGGAGAGAGAGAGTTAAAAATCCCCCTTTAATTACTTGAAAATCCTTTACACAGACTTATGCGCATTCCCCTTTATATTACCCATTACCCCCCCCCCCCCTCTTCTTATACAAACTCAACTGCTTTGGCAATGCTAACATGTATTTGGTCCTGCCAATAAAACTTATTTGAATTGAATTGAGATAGAGATAGAGATAGAGTTAGAGGGGGGTGGGAGAGGGCGGAGGTGGAAAGATAGAGAGGTGGAAAAAAGAGAGAGAGAGAGGGGGGAGAGGGGGGAGGTTGAAAGATAGAGAGATGAAAATAAAAAGAGAGAGAGAGAGAGGGGGGGAGAGAGATTGGGGGAGGGGGAGAGAGAGATAGGGGGGAGAGAAAAAGAGACGGAAAAAGAGAAGAGAGACTGAAAGAGAGGCGAGATGGAAAGAGAGAGAGGGAGAGAGAGGGAGAGAGAGGGGGAGAGAAAGAGGGAGAGGGGGAGAGAGAGATTGAGAGAAGGCAAAATGGAGAGAGAGAGAGAGATGGGGGAGAGAGATTGGGGGAGGGGGAGAGAGAGATAGGGGGGAGAGAAAAAGAGACGGAAAGAGAGAAGAGAGACTGAAAGAGAGGAGAGATGGAAAGAGAGAGAGGGAGAGAGAGAGGGAGAGAGGGAGAGAGAGGGGGAGAGAAAGAGAGGGAGAGGGGGGAGAGAGAGGGGGAGAGAGGGGGGAAGAAGGCAAAATGGAGGGAGCGTGGGAGAGAGAGAAAGAGAAAGAGAGAGAGAGGGGGGGCAAAATGGAGAGAGAGGGAGAGAGAGGGGGGAGGGTGAGACAGAGAAAGGGGGGAAGAGAGAAAAAGACGGAAAGAGAGAAGAGAGACTGAAAGAGAGGAGAGATGGAAAAAGAGAGAGGGGGAGAGAGGGGGGAGAGAGAGGGGGGGGGGAGAAGGCAAAATGGAGGGAGAGAGAGAGAGAGAAAAAAAGAGAGAGGGAGAGGGGAGAGAGGGAGAGAGAGAGGGGGAAAGAAGGCGAAATGGAGAGAGAGAGGGAGAGAGAGAAATGGAGAGCGGGAGAAATGGAGAGAGAGAGAGAGAGAGAGGGGGGGGAGGTGGAAAGATAGAGAGATGGAAAAGAGAGAGAGGGAGAGAGAGACAGAGAAATGGAGAGGAGAAATAGAAAAGTGAGAGGGGGAGACAAAGAGAGCGAGAGAAAGAAAAGTACAGAGAGAGCAATACGGGGAAGGGGGTGAGGGAGGGGGTGAGGAAAAAAAGAAAAAGAAAAGTAATGGGGGTCAGGCAGGTCTATTCCTCACCCGTGCACAAAGTGGAGACGGATGCTGTTGAGGGGCGCTCTCTCCCGCCTCTTGGAAGAAGCACTTTTGTGTTTTTCTTTGCATTGCTCTTTAAGCTGAGGTAGATCTTCTTTATACACCTGGAGCATGGAAAGAACAACGTTGAACATAACAGGGAAAAAATAAATCATACTAGTACAAACAGAGAAAAAAAGGACAGAATCTAGCCATAGAGACAACCTACAAATTCAGTAGTATAAAAAGAAGAAAATCAAATTTTTAAACCTATCTGGTGGAGTCTGTGTAATGTACCTGGCAGAGAACTTCCCATATAAACCTTGTATCTGATTTTACCCTTAAAGGGGAACTGCTCCAAAATCCGAGTTCTCATTGTGGCCGCCTGGCCGGGTTCTATCCCTCCATGAACTATCATCACCACCATCCATTGGGTTCATCTTCTGAGAACTTTTTCATTCAAGTATAAAAGAGACATTGACACTGATCTATGTAGAATGGGGAGCACTGATACTGATAGTAAAACTGAAAAGCCAGGACACCCCCCCCCCCCCTACACAGACAGGAAAGGGGCACAACGCACCCAGCGGGGGCTCACCTGGCGGCGGTACGTGACCTGCGTCTCCTGCTCAATCTCAGAGTCCAGCTCTGGGACATCCGACTGTTCTGAATCAGATTCATCGCTATTGGAATCCATCAAACTCTCTGACAAGAAAAAGAAATAAGAATAAAAAAACGGTACTGAGGATCAGTTGTATTCCTTTAAGAGTATTTAAAACTTAGAGTTACAACCCATGTCAGCTTTTTTTTTTCTTGACATCCACTTTCTATCTATAGACACAACTGGAAGTAAACATGTGCAGAAAAAATGTGTTTCATTTCGGTATTTAAAAAATTTATTTCGTTTAATTTGTTAAATTTGGTTTCAGAATTCATTTTGTTTATTCATTTTCAAATTCGGATCAAATTTATTCTTTTCAAAATTAGAATTTCGGAAGACTGTTATATTCTATTTTTATCTATTGTTTTTTTCTATTCTACTCTTTTCTATTCTAATCTATTTCGTTTTGTTAATTCATTTTCAAATTCGATTTGAATTAGATTCAAATTCAGCATTCGAATTCGAAATTATTCTATTAAAAATTCGAAAGACGGTTATATTCTATTTTATTCTATTCTATTGTTTTTTTCTATTCAATTATGTCTATTCTTTTATTTTCTATTTTATTCAAATGTATTCTATTTTAAACTCCAAATTCAGAAGACACTTACATTCTCTCCATTTTTTATATGCTATTGCTTTCTATTCTATTCCTTTCTATTCTATTCAATTATTTTATTTTCTATTCTATTCCGTTTTGCTATATTCTATTCTTTTCTATTTTATTCATTTATTTTCGATTCTATTTTATTTTATTCTTGTTTTCAAATTTGATTTCAAATTACAACCAAATTTAATTTCGTTATTTCGGATTTGTTTAAATTTGTTAGTATTGCAATTCGGAAATTCGGATACATCCTGTCTATAGCTCAGGGCTCCTAGTTTGGAAACATCTCCCATACTGAAGACAGGAGACCTCGCCCAGGGGTCAGAGGTGCCCCAGCTAGTAGTCGAGAGGCAGAAGGTCTTGTTCTAAGAGTCAGGTGGGCTCTTATCGGGGGGCCAGGAGAACCCCCATCCAGAGGCCAGGAGTGGGCTGTGCATTAGGGTGCTGCGACTAAAGGCTGAGCGAGCCAAGAGAACCAGGAGAGCTGGACAGTACATTTGGAGGCACTGGGAAGAAGAGCAGTGGTGCTGCTGACAAGGGAACCTGGTGACTGCCAGTTGACTGTTGATGTGAATGGTGGAATCTCCCGCAAGGGCAACTGATTTCTATGATAACCGTATCATCCTGTTCAATAAAGGTGGGCTGCCACACCCTAAAATGCAGCTTGGGCTGTTATAACCCTACATTACAATAATAAATCTTTAACAAATATATAAATCAATTAATAAAATTAAAAATACAGTATCTCACAAAAGTAAGTACACCCCCCACATGTTTGTAAATATTTTCTTCTATCTTTTCATGTGACAACACTGAATAAATGACACTTTGCTACAATGTAAAGTAGTGAGTGTACAGCTTGTATAACAGTGTAAATTTGCTGTCCCCTCAAAATAACTCAACACACAGCCATTCATGTCTAAACCGCTGGCAACAAAAGTGAGTACACCCCTAAGTGAAAATGTCCAAATTGGGCCCAAAGTGTCAATATTTTGTGTGGCCACCATTATTTTCCAGCACTGCCTTAACCCCCCTTGGGCATGGAGTTCACCAGAGCTTCACAGGTTGTCACTGGAGTCCTCTTCCTCTCCTCCATGACGACATCACAGAGCTGGTGGATGTTGGAGACCTTGCGCTCCTCCACCTTCCGTTTGAGGATCCCCCACAGATGATCAATAGGGTTTAGGTCTGGAGACATGCTTGGCCAGTCCATCACCTTTACCCTCGTCTTCTTTAGCAAGGCAGTGGTCGTCTTGGAGGTGTGTTTGGGGTCATTATCATGTTGGAATACTGCCCTGCGGTCCAGTCTCTGAAGGGAGGGGATCATGCTCTGCTTCAGTATGTCACAGTACATGTTGGCATTCATGGTTCCCTCAATGATCTGTAGCTCCCCAGTGCCGGCAGCACTTATGCAGCCCCAGACCATGACACTCCCACCACCATGCTTGACTGTAGGGAAGACAAACTTGTCTTTGTACTTCTCATCTGGTTGCCGCCACACACGCTAGTCACCAAGTTTATCTTGGACTCATCGGACCACAGGACATGGTTCCAGTAATCCATGTCCTTAGTCTGCTTGTCTTCAGCAAACTGTTTGCAGGCTTTCTTGTGCATCATCTTTGGAAGAGGCTTCCTTCTGGGATGACAGCCATGCAGACCAATTTGATGCAGTGTGCGGCGTATGGTCTGAGCACCGACAGGCTGACCCCCTCACCCCTTCAACCTCTGCAGCAATGCTGGCAGCACTCATACATCTATTTCCCAAAGACAACCTCTGGATATGACGCTGAGCACGTGACCTTAACTTCTTTGGTCGACTATGGCGAGGCCTGTTCTGAGTGGAACCTGTCCTGTTATACAGCTGTATGGTCTTGGCCACCGTGCTGCAGCTCAGTTTCAGGGTCTTGGCAATCTTCTTATAGCCTAGACCATCTTTATGTAGAGCAATAATTCTTGTTTTCAGATCCTCAGAGAGTTCTTTGCTATGAGGTGCCATGTTGAACCTCCAGTGACCAGTATGAGAGAGTGAGAGTGATAACACCAAATTTAACACACCTGCTTCACATTCACACCTGAGACCTTGTAATACTAACGAGTCACATGACATTGGGGAGGGAAAATGTCTAATTGGGCCCAATTTGGACATTTTCACTTATTTTGCCAGCGGTTTAGACATTAATGGCTGTGCGTTGAGTTATTTTGAGTGGACAGCAAATATACACTGTAAGAGCCCATTCACACAGGGGCAACACGACTTCCAGCGCGACTTTGGGAGGCAACTTGGACACGACTTGAGCATGAATCACAGCGTGACTCCAGGCAATTTACAAGGCAACTTCAAGTTGCCTCCAGGACAGGCTACTTTCCAGTGGCCAATCAAACAATAATCAGCTCTGTGGGAGGGAGGGGGGAGGGAGGGGTTTGCCTGGAAAACGATTTTTACTTCCTAGAAAGTTGCTTCAGTTAAAGCGGAGGTTCACCCACATTTTCAACATTACTTTATCTACATACTATTAACATGCACATACACATATGCCTAACCTTTTTTTTTTCTGCCGCTGTAATTCGCGTGAATCAGCTGTCTTTAATCCTACTTCCTGGGTTTTCCTCCCGCGGGAGTAGGCGTGTCCATTGCTTTCCCCGGCGGCGCTATGTTTGCCGGGATGTCTCCTGGGAGCAAAGTGTCATGCTTCCCAGGAGACAAAGAGTAATGCCTTCCATTGAAATGTCTCGAGATTTAGATCTGCCCTCGTCACGTGACTGGTTAGATGAGTCACGTGACGAGGGCGGATCTAATTCCGCCATTTTAAATAAGGGCATTGCAGCTCTATCCCTTACTGAGCCATGTTAGGTTTTTTTTTTTTTGCATACCATCACAACAGGGCGTGAACTATCATTGACGCCGCCCATTGTGATGGCAACCAGTTTGTTTACGGCGCTAGTCGCCAGTAAACAATGCCCAGGCGCGAGAATGAGCGGTGAATGCTGGGGTGGCATTCACCGCTTCCAGGAAATGCTTGCTTGTGGGCTTCACAATGCCCACAAGCAAAATGGCAAATCGCAGGAAAGGATTTTATAACTCCGTTTTTCGAACGAAAACGGACAGCGGATACTTGAAGAGACCAAAGAAGTGAGTGTATCTTTTATATGTTAATCCCCATAGAATGCTCAAAAAAAAAAAAAAACATCTGCCACGGAACCTCCGCTTTAAGACAGGGGATCCGACTTGGAGGCAACTTTCATTGAAATCTATGGGTACAAGTTGCCTACAAGTCGGATTGAAGTCGTACAGGAACCTTTTTTTGAAGTCGGAGCGACTTCAGTAGTGTGCATTAAGACGAATCTCATTCACTTACATTGATTTTCTCATGCCGCGCGACTTGGGGCGACTTCAAGTCGGATCCAAAGTCGCCCCTGTGTGAATGGGCTCTTATACAAGCTGTAAACTCACTACTTTACATTGTAGCAAAGTGTCATTTCTTCAGTGTTGTCACAAGAAAAAAATTGAATAAAATATTTGCAAAAATGTAAGGGGTGTACTCACTTTTGTGAGATACTGTATGTATATAACATATATTAACACATCATTTAAGACCGATTTGTGTGTTACTATACAGTATTTTATATGTGTTGCCTGTTATATATTGAAGTGGCAGATTTGATATCTAGGAAACCTGTTGAGAAGTGGTTTCCTCCCTCCACAACCATCAGCTGTAAAATTTAGGGATAATTGATTTCTTGATGCTAAGAAGTGGATATATGAGCCTTATGGGAGATTTTGAGATTGTAGTGTAGAAGGTTAATGTTCCAGAAGAGATAATTGTACATTACGTATTAGGATATTGATCAATGGCACACACAATGAAATGCGGCTTTAGTCATATTTAGCATAAATGGCAATATAAAATTGTACTTTACAGGGTAAGAGCGGTTTCTTGCATTGCTTTACATCACTGCAACCCTCCTTCGCAGATGCCTCACCTTGTGGAGCAATATGGAGGACGTCTTTCAGCTTCCGGTCTGGTATAAACTTCCACTGGAATACCGAGTGGTCGGCGCCACCAACCGAGATAATCCACTGATAGTCATGTGACCAACGCACACTGGTGACGTGAGCCGAGTGGCCCAAGTACTTCCGAAATTTGGCTCCTGAACAACGAGATAAAAAAAAATGTTTTTGAATTTTTTTGAATCTTGACCTGCTCTCTCTTCCTCGGCTTACTACATTTCCAGCTGCTACAAAGTGACAATTAAAGGGGTGCACTAAGGCCCCTTTCACACTGGGGCGGGCAGGTGCAGTGGCGGTATAGCGGCGCGATTTTCAGCGCTGCTATACCGTCGTTCTTACCGCGGTATGCTGCCGCTAGGGGGGTGAATTTAACCCCCGCTAGTGGCCGAAAAAGGGTTAATACCGCGGTGTCCCATTGATTTCAATAGGCAGCCACGGTAAAGGAGCGGTGAACATACCGCTCCTTCACCGCTGTAAAGAAGTGGTGAACACACCGCTCCTTCACCGCTGTAAAGAAGCGGCTAGCAGGACTTTTGGAGCGGTCCTGCTAGCGCACCGCTTCAGTGTGAAAGCCTTCGGGCTTTCACATTGAAGGCTACAGGCACGAATTTTTCATGCGGTATAATAGCGCTAATATTAGCGCTAAACCGCATGAAAAACGCCCCAGTGTGAAAGGGGCCTAATACGAAAATTCAAAGATCCAAAGCTGTTTCCAAGAACATCTCGTTCACTATGTCTCTGTAACATAAAGGGATAAAGCCCATCCTGTGTTGTCTCTCCTCTATGAAAAGAAAGGCATTCATACATTGGGGTTGATTTACTGAAGGCAAATAATCTGTGCACTCTGCAAGTGCAGTAGCTCCAGAGCTTAGTTAGGTTTCAATGCACACTGCAGCTCAAAAACAAAAGATGCTTTTACAGGCATTTGAGCTTTTATTTCAGCTTGAAGAAGCTTGTGCTTTTTTGTGCTCTCGTGAACATTTTTATTGAGCTTCTTTATGTTTCTCCAAGCTCCTTTGAGCTTTTGTGAGCATAAGTGTTTTTTTGTTTTTCACAAACTCTCCTAGATAGTATTTTCTTAAGCACTGTATAAACAAAACAAAAGGCTGGCACAAACGTTTTCGAGCTTCTTTGAGCTCTTTTGGGCACTAGCTCCTCTCCAAAACGCGAGTTTGGTCTGTTTTTTTTTCTGCCTGTAGGAGCCTGAAAATGCCATAGGTGTCGATTTACTAAAGGCAAATAGACTGTGCACTTTGCAGTTGCCCTCTGCAAGTGCAGTTGCTCCGGAGCTTAGTAAATTAAGTAAAGCTTCACTTTAGAATACCCAATAACCTGCAAGGCAAAAAAATAGCAAAAACATTTTTGCTTGCACATGATTGGATGATGTCAGCAGAGGTTCTGCTCATTTACTAAGCTCTGGAGCAACTGCACTTGCACTTTGAAAAGTGCACAGTCTACATGCCTTTAGTAAATCAACCCCATAGCGTGCATGGACACATTGGGGTTGATTTACTAAAGGCAAAAAGACTGTGCACTTTGCAATGTGCAGTTGCTCAAAAGCCTGTAGGAGCTTCTTTGAGCTCCTTTGAGCTGCAGTGTGCATGAGCCCTAAATGAGGTGAAGCTTCACTTTGCAAAGAATAACCAATCATGTGCAAGGAAAATAAAAAAACATTTTTTTTTTGCTTGCACGTGATTTGATGATAGACGTCAGCAGAGGCTTCTGCTCATTTACTAAGCTCTGGAGCAACTGCCCCTGCAGAGTCTATTTGCCTTTAGTACATCAACCTCATTGCATAATTTCCTCCTCGCTAGAGAAGAATTCTGTACAAAAAAGGGGTTTGTTAGAAAAAAAAACATTTTTAAACTAGATCAGGGCTTGATCTAGTTTAATGAGTGTAAGGCCCCTTTTACACTGCCGCGATCTGAAAGTCGCGCGATTTTGCCGCAATTTCGTGCCCGCGATTTTAGGAAGTGCCTTTGTAAACTTGAGGTCTATGGACCTCAACTCGCATTAAAGTCAGACCAGTAGTGCAGGGACTATTTTGAAGTCGGTGGGACTTGAAGCACAGATATGAATGGTATTCATTGGAAATCATGGGGTACGCCTTGTCATGTGACTTTGCAGTCCCAAATCAGAGGACAAGTCGCACGAGTGTGAAAGGGGCCTTAGTGGCACTGTAAGTGACAGTTAGTGGCAGTGTGTCTGTTAGTGTTAGCATCAGCGGCAGTTAGTGGAAGTTCCAGCTAGTGTCAGCCTAGGTTCACATATGTGCGATCTCAGACATCGCATGTGATTCGTACCCGTACAGTTGTATGGCTGAACTCACATTGCATTCGCACGAAAAATAGGATTTTTATAACAGTTTACCTGTAAAATCCCTTTCTTGGAGTACATCATGTGACACAGAGCACCATAGTAATTACTATGTGGGTTATAGGCCACCTTCAGGTGATGGACACTGGCACACCCAAGACAGGAAGTCCCCACCCCTATATAACCCCTCCAATACAGGGAGTACCTCAGTTTTTGTATCAAAGCAATAACTATCCCAACAAGAGGGGTGGCAGCTCTGTGTCCTGTGATGTACTGTTATAAAAATCCTATTTTCTTTACCGTACATCATGGGACACAGAGCACCATAGTAATTACTATGTGGGATGTCCGAAAGCAATGCCTTCTAAAGGGAGGGAGACACAAATAAAAGCAGGCCACCATCAGACGTGAGGACCTATACTGCTGCTTACAGCACACTGCGCCCAATAGCGGCATCCTCATGCCCTCTCACATCCACCTGATAGAATCTAGTGAATAAATGGACCGAAGACCAAGTTGCAGCCTTGCAAATCTGAGTCATGGAGGCTTGGTGATGCACCACCCATGAAGCACTTACTGCTCTGGTAGAGTGCGCTCTAACTTGAAAAGCTGGAACCCTCTTTTTCAAACCATAAGCCTGAATAATAACCTGCCAAATCCACTTAGAATTAGTAGACTTTGACGCTGCCTGCCCTTTCCCGGGGCCTTCTGACAGTACAAACAAATCATCAGTTTTCCATATCTGAGCTGTCGCTTTCAGATAGACCTTGACTGCTCTCACTACATCAAGAGAGTGAAATTACTTTTCTTCCGCAGAACAAGGTTCCGAAAAAAAGGAAGGCAGGGCAACATCCTGGTTCAGATGAAAACCTGACACTACCTTAGGCAGAAAGGTTGGGTGAGGACGCAACACCACCTTGTCCTTGTGAATAATTAAATATGGCTCTTTACAAGAAAAAGCAGCCAACTCTGATACTCTTCTTGAAGAGGATTTAGCAACCAGAAAAAACAATTTCCCTGTCAACAGGACCAAGGGAATATGGCGTATCTGCTCAAAGGGCTGTTTTTGTAACACTGAAAAAACGAAATTCAAGTCCCATGGGCACAAGGGCGACCTAACTGGCGGATTTATACGCGTTACCCCTTGTATAAAGGCCCGGTTTAAGGAATGCGAAACAAGCGGTCTTTGAAACAATACCGATAAGGCAGAGATTTGACCCTTGATAGTACTCAAGGCCAGAAAGGCAAGAATTCTACTTAGGACATACTTCCGAGGATGCCAACCCTTGGATTCACACAAACATATGCCCTCCAGATCCTATAATAAATGACTCTGGAGGCCGGCTTCCTAGCATTAATCAGGGTAGTCACCACTGAACCTGAATAATATATACATATGCTAGCATACAAAGAAAAAGAGGCGCTGCACCAGGTGTATGATGATAACCTGAGTCGGGATGTCTCGTAGATTGCCAGCCCCGGCCCGCCTCCATGGGAAACTTGTAAGAAAATAAATGGCTGCACATCCAGGAATTCCGATGGCCTTTTATTGTTTTCGAAGTGATAACACCAAAGACACCAACACAAGGTCACGTAGACGCGTTTCACACAAACATGTTGTGCTTAATCAGTATTAGTTTTAACTAAACTTTAATTATTATTTTTTATTTATTAAAACATTTCTTAATAATTCTATTAATTTTTATTAATCTAGTGCCCTCCAAATCAATTTTTACATATATACGGTATATAATTTTTTGTATGTATCCCTACACTTTTAAAAGTTTATATATACACGTATTACAAATTCTTTTAATTAATGATACCAATTCCATATATCTTATTTGTAGAGTGGCAAGCTATTGTGATAATTACCGTATTTATAGGCGTATAACGTGCACAGGCGTATACCACGCACCCCAAGTTTAGGAGGGAAGTTTAAGGAAATCACATTTTAGGAGGGAAGTTTAAGGAAAACAAACTTTAAATGCCCATCAATGCAGCCTTATCAGTGTCCATCTGCAGCCTTGTCCATCAGTGCAGCATGATCAGTGTCCATCTGCAGCCTTGCCCATCATTGCAGAATGATTAGTGTCATCTGCAGCCTTGCCCAAAATTGCAGCATGATCAGTGCCCATCTATCTGCCGAGGAGGGAACGAGCGTCGTAGAGATAGACAGAGCCGGATGATCTGTGTACTCGGCTCGTCTCGCAGTCCCGCCCCTTAGTCCGGCTCCTATGATGGACATAACACCGGTCCAATGGCGGGACGTAAATGCTATGGGGTGTGACTGCGAGCGGAGCCGAGTACACAAGAGATTTGGCTCTGTCTATTTCGGCAGCGCTCGTTCCCTCCTTCCCCTCCGAGGCAGCCGTTCGGCATATAACACGCACCCACGATTTTCTCCTGATTTTAAGGGGAAAAAAGTGCGTGTTATACGCAAATAAATACGGTACTTCAATTGGTCAGTTGTTGTTTTTTCTAAACGCAGAGCATTTAAATTTTGTTCCTTCCCTTTCACTATACACTTGACAAAGGAGCGCGCATGCTCACTGTGAGTCTCGCGCATGCTCTGAAACGTGTTGTGTTTCTCCTACACTCCGGTGATGTCACACGCTCGCGGGCGTCCTCACAGAGCGGAACATCTCCATCCACTCCAGTCACTGAGACGACCAGTCGGCTTCCTCTTAGGATATCACGGTAGCCCCAGCTGGATATTCCGACCACACAGAACACTCAGATGCTGTGGACTGACCCAGGAGCTTTTCATCTCCCCAGAGCCTGTTATCCCTTACTTCCATGTAAGTGTCGGATTACATGTTTTTGTACTCATTAAAACTTGCACTCAGAGGCGCTTTTCTCATGTTTTTCTCGTTTTTTTTTTTCACCACTGAACATGAAAGCCCCCGATTATTTAAAACGTGGGTTTTAATAGCCAAACCGTTAAATTTAGAGTTTGTAAGGTAGGATGGAACACTGGTCCCTGCGAGAGCAGGTCTGAACATGGTGGAAAGGTCCACGGGTCCCCTACTGCCATCTTTATGATCTCTGCATACCACGATCTTCTGTGCCATGCCTGGGCTACAAGAACTGCCGGCTTCCCTTCCTTCTTGATCCTGCGAAGAAGCCGTGGTAGCAGCTGAACTGGGGGAACGCATAAATCAGTGAAAACTGATCCCACGGGGTCACCAACGCATCCGTCCCGTATGCGAGTGGATGCCTTGTTCTTGACACAAAGTTGTCCAACTTCTTGTTGAACCTGGACGCCAATAGGTCTACGTCGGGGGTACCCCACTTTTGGCATATGGCCAGAAAGATGTCGGGGTGTACAGACCATACCCCCGGGAACAACTGCTGGCGACTTAAGAAATCCGCCTGCCAATTCTCTACTCCCTGAAAGAAGACTGCAGATAGGCAAGGTACATGCCTCTCTGCCCAAGCCAGAATATGGTTCACCTCCCTCTGGGCTGCGTGACTTTTGGTGCCCCCTTGGTGATGGATGTAGGCCACTGCTGTGGCATTTTCGGATTGAATCCTGACGGGACAATCCTGTAACCTGAACGTCCAGGCCCTCAGAGCCAGACGTGCTGCCCAAATTTCTAGGATGTTGATGGGCAAGGTCTTCTCGGCTTCGGACCACTTTCCTTGGACAGTAGCCTGTTCCAGGACTGCTCCCCAGCCCGAAAGGCTGGCATCCATTGTTACAACCTTCCAGGTAACCGGTATTAAGGATTTCCCCTTCTGCAAATTTTTAGTTATCAACCACCAACTGAGGGCTCTGGCCTACCCCTGGGGCCAGATGCAGTGGAAAGTCCAAGGCTTGGATCCTCTTGTTACAAGCAGACAGGATACTGTTTTGCAATAGTTTTGAATGAAATTGGACATAGGGAACTGCTTCAAATGAAGCCACCATCTTCCCTAACAACCTCATGCAAAGGCGAATAGAAGGATTCTTCCTTGCCTTGACCACCTGGACCAGCTCCCTTATAGCGCTGACCTTTGTCTGGGGGAAAAACACTCTTCTTTGGGCTGTGTCTATGACCAGACCCAAGTACTCCAGCCTTTCGCAAGAATGATTTCTCTAGGTTGAGAATCCAACCCAGGTGTTCCAGATACTTGACCGTGCTGAACACACTCCAAGCGAGCTACCGACTGATCTACCAGCAGCAGGTCGTCCAGATATGCCATTACTGCTATACCCTGGGCCCTTAGTCTTGCCAGAAGTGGGGCCAGAAGCTTTGTGAACACTCGGGTGCAGTAGCCAAACCGATGGGCAGGGCCACAAACTGAAAGTGGTGCCGCTGTACTGAGAATCGCAGGAACTTCTGGTGAGCGGGGAAAATAGGCACATGCAGATATGGATCCTTGATGTCGATTGACGCTAGAAGTTCTCCTCCGCGTAGGGTGGAAACTACTGACTGGATTGACCGATTTAGATCTTTGAGATCTAGAATGGGTCTGACATCTCCATTCGGTTTTGATACCGTGAAGAGATTTGAATAAAACCCCAAGTCCTGCTCTTCTGTGGGGATCTCTATGATTACCCCTTGAGACATCAATCGTTTAGATCACTGGATCTTTGGGAACGTTTGATCTCAGAAAACGAGACGGTGGAAACTCTCAAAACTCTAGTTTGTAGTCTAGAGATACTGAGGAGATGACCAATCTGTCCTGGATCTCTTCCTGCCAAGTCCCTGAAAACTGCAGAAGCCTTCCCCCCACTCGAGCGGGGGCGCCCCTTCATAAGGAGGCCTTGGGACTCTGCTTTGTAGGCTTTTACCCCCAGGGCTTCTTTTGCCCCTGGGCTTGACCTTAAGGTTTACCTCTTGAACCTGATGGCGGAGGCTGTCGCGACTGCCTGAAGGCTGTCACCCCTGGTCCTGGAGAGGAAGCACGTTTAAATGAAGGACGTCTACTCCTTCTTTTAACTGGTAAAAGGGTACTTTTACTACTTGAAATTTTTTGGATGTATTTGTCCAAATCATCCCTGAGCCGTTCCCCACGAAAGGGAAACCAAAAGCTTTTTGCATGGCGCCTCGGCTGACCAGTGCTTTAACCACATAATTCTGCGCATATGCACTAGTAGGAGAGCAAGGCGTGACACCTGATGAATAGAATCTTTAATAGCGTCAACCGCAAAACATAAGGCCCTTGGTAGCTCGGCTAAGTTCTGGGCCTGTTGAGCAGGAACAACTTTGAGAACCTGCCTTATCTGGTCTTTTAGGGATTGACAAATGCCTATTGCTGCTACTGCAGGTTGAGACACTGCCCCAGCTACACCAAAAGAGGTCTTAAGCAAAGATTCCAGTCTTTTATTTGCTGGATCCCTTAACACCTGAACATTGTCTACTGGACAAGTTAGACTTTTATTCACGCAAGAGATAGCAGCGTCAACTGTTGGCACACTCCACTTCTTGGTGAATTTTTCCTCCATGCGATAAAAGAAAACTTTTTAGGAGGAAGAAAATGCTTATCTGGGTGATCCCAATCAGCATATATAAGCCGCTCCAGCAATGGGTGGACAGGAAAGGCATGTAGAGCCTGAGGGGGCCTTAGAAAACCCAAAGAGGAAACGGGGGTTTTGGCCGTCTCAGCTGAGGGCAACTTATACACAGAACGGACCAACCCTGTAAGGGATTGCACTAGCAATCTTTGAGATTGCGAGGCTGAGAAGGGTTCTTCTGAAGCTGACTCCTCAGAAGAGGAATCATCAGTCTGTCCCTCTTCCCGGTCCCCCGATGGTGACTCATCTTCATCTGCCCACTGCTGTTCCCTTGCTTGAGGGTCCGGTGCGGGGGAAGGGGACCTACCACACTTTCTCCCACTCTGGGAAGAAGATGCGATTAAAGCAGCTAACCTCTCTTCTAAACCAACCAAAGCCGAAGAAAAAAACGTCCTCAGTGACGTATACAGGGGCTGAGACGTTGGGAGTAACTGCAATGCCTGATAGTCCCAATGGCTCATCCTGGCCAGCCGCTTCAGGACTTTCAGGGGAGGATGGTACCGTGGAAGCGTGACTAGGATCCTCAGATCCCGATGGCGACGCCCTTGCGCCCCTCCTTACTGTACTGGCACCCCCTCTTTGGAAAGGCATAGTCCCAAGTACAAAAGCAGAGGTACTAATACAAATGCATCCACTGCTGAGCTTTAGTCCAGCAATTCAATTTATATGCTGCAATCACTGCTCAGCTTGATGTTGAGTAGACGTGTCTTAGGAATGCCTGCAGCCACCCACAAAGCTTACATGCCCCGATATGCTCCTGTGTCCCGTCAGCCCAGATGCTCTCAGAGTAAAGGCTTTTTAAAACAACCAGCCCTGCGCCGTGTGAAAAAACGTGCACGCCGGAATCTACATACACCGCCTGCGCTTCCACCCTGCCCAGGAACACCTCCTTAGGGGGGAGATAAGGAAGCATGGTACATTAAACACCAGGTATGTTGCACTTTCACACCCTCTAGTGGCGAAAGACAGGCAAGACAACATCTACTCAAAAGGAAGAAATCCATGAGCGAACATATGTGTTCCTTAGGATTATCTTCACTTACCTTTCCCTGGGGATACTGCTGGAAACCAGACAGACCAATCTTCACCCATCACGGTGGGCCGTGTCATCAAAAACCTTCAAGGACCAGGTCCCCTTTATATGGGGTCCACTCCCTTGGACCTGTACAGCACCCTGCCAGATAATCTTTGGTATTAGTTGTATGACCAAAGTGCTGGATCCCAGGGTCCAGCCCTCCAAGAGAAGCATTGCAGGTAAAACCTCGTTCTTCTTCCTCGAGGCCCGGGTACCATCCACTTTGGCCTTTTTTGGCACTTTGAATGGATCCAGTTGCATAGCCCCTTGATCCTGTAAGGATCCTTCCAGCGGAGCTCTTCTTAGCACTTCTTTAACTGTGACCAACACCTTAGACACTGGCGAAAAAACTGAGGTACTCCCTGTATGGGAGGGGTTATATAGAGGGGGACTTCCTGTCTTGGCTGTGCCAGTGTCCATCACCTGAAGGTGGCCTATAACCCACATAGTAATTACTATGGTGCTCTGTGTCCCGTGATGTCTCTACAAGACCCCACATCTCTCCTCCAAGCTGGAAAGCCTGAGATAAAAAAAAAAAAAAAAAAAAATGAATGATTTCAGACTTTCTAGCCGAGTCCCGGGCATGGTTTACTTCCGCCGGCCCGGACGTGACATCATAACGTCACGCCCCGGCCTCCGAGTGTCATAGAGACTACCATCTGGCCCTCGGTTTTCTCTATGACTAACTTCCTGTCGATTCCTTTTCCGGATGGTCGATTGCACGGGTGAGTGGGTAGAAGCACCTGAAGGTGGCGGGAGGGGGGTGAGGTCTCCTCCCGCCTCCTGTAAGAATGATCAAGCGGCTGGACAGCCACTATGATTGTACTTACGTTGAAGGGAATGACCAGCTGAAAAAAATTATATCTGGATGATGCCTCCAGCTGCACCCATCATTCAGATATCACCACTGAAAGCCCAGGACATCATATGACGTACTTCAGTATGGAAGTGGTTAAACCTTGACAACAGTTTTCTTTCATTTCTGTGTACTGAAATAGAGATTTCATCTTTTTTTTTTAAACAAGCTTGATCTGTTCGGGATGGGATAATCAGCCAATTTTCTTTCCAGGAGGTTGAGGTCATTACGATTGGTCTCGCTGTACGCCGGTCAATGAATTTACCCCCATGGTGAGCTCATTGCTGCTGTCCTTCGTCAGGGCAGGAGATGCCCAGTTTGAGGTCGGACTGATGGAATAATATCAGTCTTCATGCTACGAGTCTAAGGACTACGGAGCATCATTTAAAAGGATAAATCATTATTTTCGAGCCTTCTCAGGCTAATGACTCAATCAAGATGAGAAGAACTCCCTGCGTGAATCTTACCCTGTGTCACTTTGTAATTAACTCGTTCAAAAATTTATGGGGCGCCATTATTAATGGAGGGCAACTGGGCTATGGAGAGATCGCCAGCTCCATCCATTGTGCAGGCCAGATAGGAATAAAAACCGGCACCTATAAAAATCCACTAGAAAAAAATAAAAATAAAAGAAAAAAATACTTTGCCCGCTCAATGGCATCTTGTAAGTTCTCTGATGATCTCCATACAGAGCTTTAGTAAACAAAATGGTCAACTGATCTTCTAGAATTCTCCATAAATATGTGTGATTTAACAATACGTGTACAGCAACAGTATAGCTTTTCAAAAAATCACCAGCTTTTATCACTAAAAAGCCATTCTTGGGGGCGTGGCTTGATGGTGGAGCGAGCGGCCGCATAGAAACACCGCTCCGGCTCTCAACATCCATCCTACCTGTATCCTGTGTCCTATTTCCTCGCCAAAGGTGCCAAATCCTTTCCCACAGCTGTGGTAACTCATCAGGCTGGCTGACATGGTGAAATACGGGCCGCCCTGGCCCCCATCCGCGACGGAACAACTCGCTCGGTTCCAGAGGCAAGATGGTGCGCAGGCATCTTCCTCTGCTGATAGGAGCACTGCTAAAGGGGTGAGTGTTTCAACTCCAGCTATCTTTCACTCCCCAGTGGATCCCCTATTGTCCCAGGACTCCCAGCACCATGATGAGAGCAGCCAGGACATAGATTCTCCCCCTCTTGAGCCCACGCTATCTACCATAATGCTGGCTATACAGGACTGCAAGGCCTCACTTTCCACACAGATTGCTTCTATCCGTATGGACTTCTCTCTCCTAAAGCAAGATGTCCAGAACCTACGTGATAGAACCGGGACGTAGAGGAACATATCAGCTTCCTGGAAGATACTGTGCACCCCTTGTCAGTTAATGTGAGTGACACTACAAGTGAAATGGCGGCCCTTCACGCCAAAATCGATGATTTGGAAAATCGTTCGCGCAGGAACAATCTCCGCTTTGTCAGATTTCCTGATCGAGCTAAAGGTTCGCACCCTGAAAAGTTTCTGTACTCCTGGTTGCGGGACATCTTTGGCACTGATGCACCATCATTCTCCTATGTCATTGAATGTGCACACCACATCCCCCCTCGTCTTCCCCCCGGTGGGAGCTCCCCCACGCTCCCTCATCGCACGGATCCTTAATTTCCAGGACAAAGTGGCAATCCTATGCCTGGCAAGAGAAAAAGGACCACTTAAGTTTAATGGCAATACCATTTCGGTCTATCCTGATTTCTCAACCGAAGTCAGGCGCCAATGTATCTCATTTGCAGCAGTGAAATCCCGCTTGCGTACTGAAGGCTTATCACATGCTATGCTTTTCCCTGCCAAGCTGCGTGTCATTCCATGATGGTATGGTCCACTTCTACACCAGCCCCAAGGAAGCCATGGCGTGGCTAAATGACCGGTATGGAAATCAGCCCAGACACAGGGGTGACTGACAGCAGCATTAGCCCCTTGGAATTGCCTTCTGCTCCATCACTACTACTCCAGGGATTTCTTCTCCTTTGTGCCTAACATACAACACTTGTATCTGCCTCATTCGCTATGTTGCCTTTTTTTCCGTGACAATCCTGACTCCCTCCCCCTGCACGTTGGCAGGGAACATTTTACAATTCCACCTGGGCCTGTCTCTCAAGAATGGTTCTATACCTGATCTGACTACCGTACCTCCTGATCTACAGAGGAGCCAGGTGGCACTTGCTTTCCCCTACATCAATGGTGGTTTTGTATCCTGGAACAGGAATCTTTGCATCTTTCCTGCTTTTTGTTGAGAGCTCCACTGGGTTCCACCATACCCCCTCTCCGGTTAGTGGCGAGGTCTAGGAACAGTTTCGACCCCCCACTGACAATTTTTTTTGACGGGGCCTTTCACAGTTCAGGGATCCAAGGCTCGCTGTATTTGGGATGGCCGAGCAGGGTGGGTGGCATGGGTTTTTTGTTGGACTTTTTTTGTTCTTTTTCCTCTACATTTTGTTTTTCTTCCTTTTTTGCCTTTTGTACGTTTTTCTGGGTGCTGCCCGTGGCAGTATATTGGTTTTCTATGTTTATTACCTTCATGGCTCTTACTACCCTAGCGGTGGATATACACATTGTACTGTATGCATGTTTGAATATGTTTTCTTTCTCGTACATCACGGGACACAGAGCGACATAGTCATTACTAATGGGTTATATAGTTACCGTCAGGTGCTGGCACTGGCAACTTCCAAAACCGGAAGTACCCTCCCCTATATAAGCCCCTCCCATCCGGGAGCACCTCAGTTTTTTGCCAGTGTCTAAGGTGTTGGCCAAGAAGAAACATGTGTTTTTCACTGAGCTTGCGTACAGGTTCTTTTGGGCCTCAGTAAGCTATTCCGGATCCGACCAAAAAAGCTTCATAGCTAAACGGTCGGTACCCGGGCCTTGCAGAGAAGAGCAAGGTTCTGCCTGTAATGCTTCTCTTAGGAGAGCTGGACCCTGGGATCCAGAGCTCTGGTCATACCCACGACCAAGATGTTTTCTGTGCAGGGTGCTATACAGGTCCAGGGGAGTGGAATCCTTGGGAACCCGGTCCCTGAAGGTTTGATTACAATGCCTGCCGTGATAGGTGAAGTTTGGGCTTTTGTGGACCAAACAAAGTCCTGCGGCGGGGAACAGGTAAGTGGGGGCCCCCAGGAACTTGGTTCTATTGGGGGACCCCCAAGCCTAATTTGTCTTTCTGTCTGTTACCTAACGGTATTCCCGCTAATATCTGTGCATGCCTGTAACTACTAAAAAAAATGTAATAATTTTTAATGGTGGTCAAGAAAAAAAAAAAAAAAAAAAGAATGTTTTTTTATATATGTTTAGTATATTAAACTGCGGTACCTGTGTTTGTCCACTAGAGGCCGCTGTGGAATGTTTTTCTTGTCATATGGACTAGTTTCTTCTCAGAGAGCAAAGTCCAGGCAGCTGGTGAGTTCTCCTACAGGAAACTGTTTCCTCTGCCATGTTGCAGTGTTCGTCTATCCCCCGGCCTGCGGCAAAGGGGGCCCTGGCTCCTGTCCCTGGTTTCCATGTTTGAAAATTATCGCCGAGGCGCACGTGGCCGCGCGCGTGCGCGTGCACGCGCCTCTATATATAGAGGTGGCCGGAAAAAGGGGCGGGGCCTGGGGGATGACGCTCTGTGCGCGCCGCAGCGCTTCTGCGCATGTGCGGGCGTCCCAGCAGGTTTTTAAAAAAGCCACATTATTGCAGTAAGCTGGCTATGAAGTACAGAGACAGAGCTGGCAACATTTAAAGGCATACAGCAAGCGGTTGATACAGGCATCCCCTAGAAAGGCACATTAGTAGACACCAACTGTTTATTATAGCAGCATTTATGCTAGACTATTATCAGTAACTGGTGTATTTTCGGCTGGAATACCTCAGCTTTGTGGCTTAGGAATATGCCGTCTAAAAACTCCGGGACTAGAAATTCCAGGAGGAATAGGGGGTCTCCATCGGGCTCTGAGGATCTTGGGCATGCTTTGGCTGCACCAGTCTCCCCTGAAGAATCAGAGGTTAGTGACCGTAGGGCACCCCCAGGAGTACCTGGTACTGTGGCTGTCCCCAGTTCACCTGCTCCTGTGTATGTAACAGAGGAGGTTTTTTCCTCAGCTCTGGGAGGGCTGGAAGAGAGATTGTCAGCACTAATTGCTGCTTCCCTGTCACAGGAGAAAAGCGCTCGATCTCCGTCTCCTCCCTCAGAGTGCCTGTTAACAGAGCAACAGTCCCATACAGAGAACGACCTACCTGAGGGGGATCAGGATGAGGTTGATTCAGTTGTAGAGGAATCAACAGTGGAGGAGCCGTTCTCAGCATCACATGCTGAGAGGTTATGGGTGCAGTTCCTGACTAATATGGTCCGATCAGCATTTAAAATGCCACTTGCGGAGCCATCCTCCTCTTCTGTCTCCTCGTTGGGGTCACTAAAAGCTCCCCAGACTGTTTGTTCTTTTCCGATCCATCCTTTACTGGAGGGGCTCATTTACCAGGATTGGGAGCATCCTGACAAAATATTTACTCCCCCCAAGAGATTTCCGGTGGTCTATCCTATGGAGGATAAGTTCGTCAGAAAATGGAAGGTCCCTACAGTGGACGCAGCCATCTCTTGTGTGAATAAATCACTGACATGTCCGGTGGAAAATGTCCAAATGTTCAAGGACCCAATAGATAAAAAATTGGAGTCCTTATTGAAATCTGCTTTTTCTACAGCAGGATTGGTGACACAACCAGCAGTGGCAGCTATAGGGGTCTGCCAAGCAGTGAAGGATCAGTTGAAACAGGTCTTAAGGGACGTGCCAGATCAGCAGGCTCTTGCTCTAGCTGATCTACCTAGAGCCTTATGCTTTGCGGTGGACGCTATAAAGGATTCAATCCATCAGGCCTCCCGCCTTACGCTGTCTGTAGTACATATGCGCAGGCTTCTATGGCTCAAAAACTGGTCTGCTGAAGCTCCCTGTAAAAAATTGCTGGTCAGCTTCCCATTTCATGGGGAGCGCTTATTCGGGGAAGACCTGGACAAGTATATCCAGAGAATTTCCAGCGGTAAAAGTACACTCTTGCCGGTCAAAAATAGAGTTAGAGGTCCCTCTTTTAAGAGGCCGGCTTCTCCAGTCCCTAGGACATCGGCTGTGAAACAGTTCCGACGGCCTCCCCGGTCAAATCCCGGAGGTAAAAATCAGGGACAGTTGCAGGGTAACAAGAAGCCCTGGAGCAGGAGAGGTACAAAACCTCCCCCAAAGTCAAATGCATGAAGGGTTGCCCCCACCCAATCGGGTGGGGGGAAGACTTCAGTTGTTCACAGAAACCTGGCGGGACACGATCCGAGACAGATGGGTGCTCTCCGCAGTAAATCTGGGATACAAATTGGAGTTAAAAAACTCCCCTCCTTCCCGCTTTATAAGGTCGAACGTGCCAAGGGATCCCCAGAAGAGAGGATCCCTCCTGTTGGCACTGGAACAATTATTGCTTCAAGCAGTAATTATAGAGGTCCCCCTGGAAGAATGGGGGTTCGGGTTTTACTCAAACCTCTTTACAGTTCCGAAGCCAAACGGGGACGTGAGGCCCATATTAAATCTAAAAGGGCTAAACAAATTCCTACATATCAGGACTTTCCGGATGGAGTCGATCCGATCGGTAGCCACTGCCCTACAAGGGGAGGAATGGTTAGCCTCGATCGACATCAAAGATGCGTATTTGCACATCCCCATCTTTCCAGCCCACCAAAAATTTCTACGCTTTGCGATAGAAGGGCGCCATTTTCAGTTCAGAGCCTTACCCTTCGGTCTGGCCACAGCACCAAGAGTGTTCACAAAAATTCTGGCCCCATTATTGGCCAATCTAAGAACACGAGGTGTAACGATAATGGCATATCTAGACGACTTGTTGCTGATAGACCACTCAGTGGAAAAACTAGAAGTGGTTGTTCACGAGACAATCAAGTACCTGGAATATCACGGTTGGATTGTCAACCGAGACAAGTCAGCCCTAAAACCAGTCAAAAGTCTGGAATACTTGGGGCTAAGGCTGGATTCAGACCAGAGAAAAATTTTCTTGCCTCGAGAAAAGGGGTCGTCTTTGAGAGATTTGATCCACTTAGTGGGTTCAAAAAGACAGCCATCCATACGCCTGTGCATGAGGCTGCTGGGAAAAATGGTGGCATCATTCGAAGCAGTACCCTACGGTCAATTCCATTCAAGGAAGTTGCAAAGGGCCATACTGTCAGCCTGGAACAAAAAAGTTCAGGCTCTGGACGTACCAATGTCCTTGTCCCCTTCCGTTCGCAGAAGCCTCCGTTGGTGGTTGGTTCCCCGGAATCTGGAAAAAGGGAAATCCTTCAGTCCGATTTCTTGGAAGGTGGTCACTACAGATGCCAGCCTTTTAGGCTGGGGAGCAGTACTGGAGCAATGGTCTCTCCAGGGCAGATGGTCGGATGTAGAAAAGGCCCTGCCCATCAATCTCTTAGAGATACGAGCAGCCCGGTATGCCCTAGTAGCATGGACATCCAAACTCCAAGGGTCCCCTGTCAGAGTTCAGTCAGACAATGCCACAGCAGTGGCATATATCAATCGTCAGGGGGGCACCAGGAGTCGTGCAGCCCAAAGGGAAGTAAATTACATCCTGAGATGGGCAGAAAGATATGTCCCAGCCATATCTGCGGTATTCATTCCAGGGGTGGAGAATTGGAAGGCGGACTTTCTAAGTCGCCAACAATTATGCCCAGGGGAATGGTCCCTTCATCCCGAGGTTTTCCGGACAATATGTCAGCGGTGGGGAACACCGGATGTAGATCTGCTAGCATCCAGGTTCAACACGAAAGTGGACAGGTTTGTCTCTTGGACAAGGGATCCCCTAGCGTGCGGCTCGGATGCCCTAGTGTTCCCTTGGGATCAGTTCAAGCTGATATATGCATTCCCACCGCCACAATTGTTACCTCGATTACTCCGCAGAATCAGGGTAGAAAAGAAACAAGTGATTCTGGTGGCTCCAGCGTGGCCCCGAAGAGCATGGTACGCGGAGATTGTAAAAATGTCTGTGGGGAGTCCTTGGACCCTCCCACATCGTCCGGACCTGCTTTCGCAGGGACCGATATACCACCCTTCCTTACCAGCCCTAGGTTTGACGGCCTGGCTATTGAAGCCCACATTCTAAAAAGGAGAGGGCTCTCTAATGCTGTGGTGTCTACCATGATCAATGCCAGGAAACCGGTATCCAGGCAGATCTACTATAGAATCTGGAAGGCGTACATCGCCTGGTGTGAGGCCAGGAAATGGCATCCACGTAAATACGTAATAGGTAGAATTCTGGACTTCCTACAATGGGCTGTAGATAGGAAGCTTGCCTTGAGTACTATCAAAGGTCAGATTTCGGCCTTGTCAATATTTTTTCAAAGGCCCTTGGCTTCGCATTCACTAGTCAAAGCCTTTATACAAGGAGTGATGCGTATTAGTCCTCCGGTTAATATTCCCATATGTCCATGGGATCTAAACTTGGTTCTGTCGGTTCTACAGAAACAACCATTTGAACCATTACAGCATATTTCCTTAGTGCTTCTCACCAGGAAATTGATTTTTCTAGTAGCCATTTGTTCGGCTAAAAGAGTATCGGAATTAGCAGCTATGTCCTGTAAGGAGCCATATCTGGTTATCCATAAGGACAGAGTAGTGTTACGTCCTCATCCAGCCTTTCTTCCTAAGGTGGTATCGAGTTTTCATTTGAACCAAGATGTGGTTCTTCCTTCTTTTTTCCCCAAGCCTACTTCGGTAGAGGAAAAGTTATTGCATTCTTTGGATGTAGTAAGAGCAGTTAAAGCTTATCTAAAAGCCACTGCTCAGATTCGCAGAACGGATACTTTGTTTATTCTGCCGGAAGGCCCCAGAAAGGGTCAGGCAGCGTCAAAATCTACTTTAGCCAAGTGGATTCGACAGGTCATAATACAAGCCTATAGCTTGAGAAGTAGACCGCCTCCGTTCAAAGTTAGGGCGCACTCCACGAGAGCAGTTGGAACTTCATGGGCAGTGCATCACCAGGCCTCCCTGGCTCAAGTCTGTAAGGCCGCAACATGGTCTTCCGTACACACGTTTACTAGGTTCTACCAGGTGGACGTTAGAAGTCAGGAGGATGTCGCCTTTGGGCGCAGTGTGTTGCAGGCCGCAAAAGATCCTCATGTCTGATAGCGCTCAGCTTATATATGGTGTATCCCCCCCCTCATTTGGCATTGCTTTAGGACATCCCATTAGTAATGACTATGTCGCTCTGTGTCCCGTGATGTACGAGAAAGAAAATAGGATTTTTATAACAGCTTACCTGTAAAATCCTTTTCTTGGAGTACATCACGGGACACAGAGCTCCCGCCCCTCTTTGGGGACACTTATTGCTTTGCTACAAAACTGAGGTGCTCCCGGATGGGAGGGGCTTATATAGGGGAGGGTACTTCCGGTTTTGGAAGTTGCCAGTGCCAGCACCTGACGGTAACTATATAACCCATTAGTAATGACTATGTCGCTCTGTGTCCCGTGATGTACTCCAAGAAAAGGATTTTACAGGTAAGCTGTTATAAAAATCCTATTATAGGTGGCACGACCTCTCAGGTTATACATGTGATCATTTTGTACTGTCTAATTTACTATGGCAAAGCCCTTAAGGATAATCTCATGTAACACTAGAGGCTTAAATGCACCCCAAAAAGGGTCTCTGGTCTTTTCAGTTTTTAAAAAAAGTCGCCCCCATATCATCTGCCTCCAAGAAACCCACCTTACTGGCACTAAGGTGAGAGCCCTCAAACGCCCATGGATGGCCCAATATTACCATGCTACCCACACTAATTATTCTAGGGGGGTTTCTATTCTACTGGCTAAATCTCTCCCCGCTGAAGTACTACAGGTTAAAACAGACCCCGATGGGAGATTTATAGTACTCACCATACAAATTGCCTCTGACGTTTACTCTTGTTAATATTTATATTCCTCCCCCATTTTCAGTGGAGGTCCTATCTAAATTGTCACTCCAGCTGTTGTCTAGACCCCCAGGCCCCTTACTTTATGTGGGTGACTTTAATGCCCTTTTAGATCCTGCTATGGAATGCTTGGGGGATGGTGGTAGGCCCTTCCCCTCCTTTGTCGACTGTACACAGGTCCATGGTGTCACGGAGGTATGGCGCTGGAAACATCCGGATGTGTGCCAGTATTCTTGCCACTCGGATTCTTTCCACACCATGTCCAGAATTGACCTAGCATTTGCCACGACTCTTCCCATTGTCTCCTATTTGCCCAGGGGGGTTTTGGATCATGCTCCCCTCTCTGTGTACCTACTCCTCCTTCCTGGTTTGGGCCCTACTGTCTGGCGCCTGAACTCTTACTGGCTGGAGGACGAGGTGGTACAGGGGGAATGTAGAACAGGCATATCGGGATATTGAAGAGACAATCTGGGCACGGTGGATCCTTCCACAGAATGGGAGGCCTTTAAAACTACACTACGGGGTACCTTTATGTCCATCACTGGGGTTCTGCGCAAAAATAACCGAGAACTCACTGATGAATTGGAATCAACCATGGTACAAGCGGAGTCTGCCTATGCCTCTAATCCTGTCCCTGACATGAGAGATGCATGGCTGCAGAGTCGCAGAGACTACGAACTCCGTTTGCTTGACCTTACCCAAAAACGCATGTTACTCAGAAATCATTTGAGCATGGTAACAAAGCCGGACGTCTCTTGGCCTACTTAACTAGACCTGACCGCTCCCCCATTTCCATCCCACGCATCCTTACTACTCAGGGCCACATCAGTGATACCCCCCGGGTCGTTATGAAACTTTTTTAAGCTTCTACAAGGACTTATATACATCCAGAGCTGACTACACAGAGCCCCAGCTGAATGACTACCGAGCTGACATATCTCTCCCCTCCCTGTCGCTTGAGAGGAGAGATGAGTTGGAGGCACCTATTTCGGTTGAAGCGATTGCAGCTGCCATCTCACAACTACCTAAGCATAAGACCCCGGGCCTGGATGGCTTTCCAGCAGAATGGTATGCCCAATTTAAAGATCTGTTATGCCCATTTCTCTTGCATACTTATAATAAGGCCCTGGACGGTGGAACCCTTCCCCCCACTATGCAAGAGGCTTTGATTATACTTCTATTGAAACCCCGTAAGGACCCACTCAAATGTGATTCGTACCGCCCAATATCTCTCATAAATGTGGATGTTAAAATCCTGGCCAAAGTGTTTGCAAATCGTTTGAATACTGTGGTTGCGACCTTGGTCAACAGTGACCAGGGAGGCTTTATACCTGGCAGGTCTACCAGAATGAATATCCGCAGACAGTGTTCCACAATATTCAGTACCCTCACGACTGCCCCTCCACTCATGCCATCGTATCCCTGGATACCTGTAAAGCCTTTGACAGTGTAGAATGGCCATATCTCTTTCGGGTGTTACAGCTATATGGCTTTGGCACCCGCGTTATAGCATGGATATGACTCCTTTTATACTTCCCCAGCGGCCCGCATTCGGGTTAATTCAAATGTTATTGACTCTTTCCTGATCACTAGGGGCACCAGGCAGGGGTGCCCACTGTCACCCCACCTGTTTGCCCTGGCTATGGAGCCGCTCGCCCCCTCAATTAAAGGTCTCCCCATTGCCACCATAGAAGAGAGGGTCTCGCTGTATGCGGACGACACCCTAGTTGGGATGAGCTCCGGCGTGTTCGCATTGAACATATGCAGAGCCCACCAGGAAGTCGGCACCGCGCTGCGCTAATGACAGGCAGGGAGACATTTCCCGGTGCTCGGCTGCAGAGATCGGGAAATGTCTCCCTGGCTGTGATTAGCGCAGCGCGGTGCCAACTTCCTGGCGGGCTCTGCACGTGTTCAATGCAAACACGCCGGAGCTCATCCCTACACCCTAGTATATCTGGCCGACACGAATGAGTCACTCCACACTTTATTATCTGAAATTAATACATTTGGCGATTACTCTGGCTTCCGGGTGAACTGGGATAAATCTACTCTTTTTCCTTTGGATCCCGCTGTGATTCCCCTGATTCACCCGGAATCCAGACTACAGGTGGTGTCCTCTTTTAGGTATTTCGGGGTCCTGGTGCAGATGCCTCTATCTGCCTACATTACTAATAATTTAGACCCCTTAATAGTTAAACTGCAGGAGCAAACCAAACAATGGATGGACTTGCCTTTGGATCTTATGGGCAGGGCCAACACCCTAAAGATGATTTATCTACCTAAATTGCTGTATATTCTGGCTAACTCCCCGTGAAAAATCCCTAAGTCTATTTTCAAACGTATAGATGCGATATGTGCAGCGTTTCTGTGGAATGGTAAACCCCCGAAAGTGGCTCTTGAGACGCTAAGATCGCTAAGATTGCTAACACATTTGGCGGGCTTGGTGTTTCCTAACTTTTATTTATATTATTTGGCATCTTAACTGGTGCATACCCATGACTGGCTGCACCCAGCTGCAGCAAATGCTTGTACTACCACAGAAGGGGCTATTGCATCTTCCCTAGAGATGCGGCACAACGTTATCTACAGAGGCCGAGTTCCATCCCGCCCTGGCACCTTTTTGTTGGCCACTTCCCTCTCATTATTTCAATGCATTGTTACAAAAATTTCTACGCATACATGGTCGACTTCTCCCAAAAAACCCCTGTGGTTCAATCCCAATTTACAGGAACTGTCTTCTATACCTGACCCTAACCGCTGGTACTCCAAAGGGGTTAAATATCTATGTCACTTATACAATGCACAGGGCTTTAAATCTTTCTATCAACTACGCCTTGACTTGGACTTACCCCGCTCCTACCTGTTCTATTACTATCAACTTTGACATGCTGTACGTGCCCAATTTGGGTCCCTAGATGACCCCACTACCCTATCCCCATTGGGGAAATTACTGAGACACCCTGATCCCACTAAACTTGTGTCCACCTACTATGCTGCCCTAACGACTGACTCTAATCCCAGATTTCGTACAGCTCAGGCGAAGTGAACCTCTATGGACATTTCCCTTTCAGATTGGACCGAGTTTAGTCATACTTACAAAACCTCAGTGATCTCATCAAGAGACCGCATCATACATGTTAAAATTTTCCATCACTCCCACCTTACCCCGGGGCTAGGTTACATAAAATGCGGCTGTCAACCTCGGCTGACTGTTTCCGAGGTTTTGGCCAAACGGCTAACTTCTTGCACTGTTTCTGGTCTTGTCCACTGGTCCAGGCCTTGTGGGTGGAGGTAGGCTCCTTCATATCCTCCGCGTTGGGCCTCCCTAATATTATCCACCCCAAGGACTGCCTTCTGGGCATTTTTGGTGACTTGCATGTATCGTCCCATGCTAAGAGACTGCTCCGCATTCTTTATTTTTATGTTAAAAAAACTATCCTGTTGTCCTGGAAGGGAGCACACACTTCTCTGAAGTCCCTCTGGTTAAAATTGGTTAATGATTCTATACCTCTATACAAACTCACCTTTGAACTCCGGAAACGGAACAAAACATTTCACAAAATCTGGGGTAAATGGATAGCTAGTGCTCTGACCCTGCCCCCAAAGTGAACATATCCTAAAATTATTCTCAGGTCGTGCCACGTCCTTCCTTTAATGGTGTGTACTGTTAATACACTAGCACTAATAACTCTGTTTGACTTACTTAGCTATGTATTTACTACAATATGCACTTTACGTTTCAATGTATGTTTATTGCCTGTAAGAGCGCAATACCCGTTGCTGCAAGCTAATGACCAACCCAGTTTGTTATGCTGTTTTTTTGTTTTTTTTTCTGTGTATGCTGGTTTGTCTTTAAACTTAATAAAAATATCTTTAAAAAAAAGAAAAGCCATTATTGAACTCCAGTCAGTGACTCTGTCTAGGCTGAGATGATGTCATTAGTCTGTTGCAGGCAGAAGGAGGCATTTCCTCAGTCTCTTCTTCTCCAGTGATCAGAAAGCAACATTGTAAATCCATTGAATTTCTTCACAGGTCCCTTATCCCCCATTTGTTAAGTCTTCTGGGTTGTGTGGCTAGACCAAGATATTTTCTCCCTATGGTCACGTTTACTCCTTGTTGTAGTTTACTGAAAGAGATGTGTGACGTGTTTATGTCACGCTTGCCTCTGTGGGTGGCTATGGTCTATACAGCCAGGGCCGCTAATAAGGTAGTACAGCCAGCCCCCCTGTACTGGGCCCTGTCCCCATCAGTTCAAAAGGGGGGCCCGGCACCTGCTGAGCAGGAGGGCCGGCTGTACTGCCTTATTACAGACACCAATCCTCTTCTGCCTCCCCCTGCAGTGCTGCCAGCTTCTCCTCCTCTTTCTCCCTCTGGCTGCACTGCAGGGGGATTGGTCCTGGCAAATGCACCCCTTCTATTTTCTGCCCAGACCCCAGTGTGCCCCTTTCCCCCACAGCGCTGCCGCCTTCCCTCCTCTCACGCCAGAAGCTGCTACGGGAACACAGGGGAGTTGTTTCAGGATGGAGAGCAGGGGAAGGGGCTGGTAAATATGTTCTTTCTTTCTCGTACATCACGGGACACAGAGCGACATAGTCATTACTAATGGGTTATATAGATACCGTCAGGTGCTGGCACTGGCAACTTCCAAAACCGGAAGTACCCTCCCCTATATAAGCCCCTCCCATCCGGGAGCACCTCAGTTTTTTGCTAGTGTCTAAGGTGTTGGCCAAGAAGAAACATGTGTTTTCACTGAGCTTGCGTACAGGTTCTTTTGGGCCTCAGTAAGCTGTTCCGGATCCGACCAAAAAAGCTTCATAGCTAAACGGTCGGTACCCGGGCCTTGCAGAGAAGAGCAAGGTTTTGCCTGTAATGCTTCTCTTAGGAGAGCTGGACCCTGGGATCCAGAGCTCTGGTCATACCCACGACCAAGATGTTTTCTGTGCAGGGTGCTATACAGGTCCAGGGGAGTGGAATCCTTGGGAACCCGGTCCCTGAAGGTTTGATTACAATGCCTGCCGTGATAGGTGAAGTTTGGGCTTTTGTGGACCAAACAAAGTCCTGCGGCGGGGAACAGGTAAGTGGGGGCCCCCAGGAACTTGGTTCTATTGGGGGACCCCCAAGCCTAATTTGTCTTTCTGTCTGTTACCTAATGGTATTCCCGCAAAATTCTGTGCATGCCTGTAACTACTAAAAAAATGTAATAATTTTTAATGGTGGTCAAGAAAAAAAAAAAATATATATTTTTTTATATATATTTAAGATATTAGACTGCGGTACCTGTGTTTGTCCACTAGAGGCCGCTGTGGAATGTTTTCTTGTCATGTGGACTAGTTTCTTCTCAGCAGAGCAAGTCCAGGCAGATGGTGAGTTCTCTTATGGGAAACTGCTTCCTCTGCCATGTTGCAATGCTCGTCCATCCCCCGGCCTGCGGCAAAGAGGGGCCCTGGCTCTTGTCCCTAGTCTCCATTTTTCAAAATTAGCGCCGAAGGCGCACGTGGCCGCGCGCGTGCGCGTGCACGCGCCTCTATATATAGAGGTGAGCCAGGAAAGGGGGCGGAGCCTGGGGGATGACGCTCTGTGTGCGCCGCAGCGCTTCTGCGCATGTGCGGGCGTCCCAGCATGTAAAAACCACAGTTTTGTGTGGTGAGCTGGCTATGAAGTACAGAGACAGAGCTGGCAACATTTAAAAAAAGGGCATACAGCAAGCGGTTGATACAGGCATCCCCTAGAAAGGCACATTAGTAGACACCAACTGTGATATAGCAGCAATTGTGCTAGACTATTCTCAGTAAAAGTGGTGTATTACGGCTGGAATACCTCAGCTTTAGGCTTAGGAATATGCCGTCCAGAAGCTCCGGAACTGAATCTTCCAGGAAGCGAAGGGGGTCTCATCGGGCTCGGAGGATCTTGGGCATACTTCTGCTGCACCAGTCTCCCCTGAAGTTCAGAGGTAAGTGACCGTAGAGACCCCGCAGGGGTACTTGGTACTGTGGCTGTCCTCAGTTCACCTGCTCCTGTGTATGTAACAGAGGAGGGTTTTTTCCTCAGCTCTGGGAGGATTAGAGAGAGATTGTCAACATTTATCGCTGCCTCCCTGTCAGGGAAAGCACGCCCGATCTCCGTCTCCTCCTTCAGAGTGCCTGTTAGCAGAGCAACAGTCCCATACAGGGATCGACCTGCCTGAAGGGGATCAGGATGAGGTTGATTCTGTTATAGAGGAATCAACAGTGGGGGAACCTTTTCTCAGCATCTCAAGCTGAAAGATTATGGGTTCAGTCTCTGACTAACATGGTCCGATCAGCATTTAAAAATGCACCTTGCGGAACCATCAACCACTACTGTATCCTCGTTGGGGTCGCTAGAAGCCCCCAGACTGTTTGTTCTTTTCCACTTCACCCTTTACTGAAAGGGCTCATTTACCAGGATTGGGAACGTCCTGAGAAAATATTTATTCCCCCAAGAGATTTCCGGTGGTCTATCCCATGGAGGATAAGTTCATCAAAAAAAAAAAAAATGGAAGGTCCCTACAGTGGACGCAGCCATCTCTTGTATGTATAAATCACTGACATGTCCAGTGGATAATGTCCAAATGTTCAAGAACCCAATAGATAAAAGATTGGAGTCCTTATGAAAATCTGCTTGGTGATACAACCAGCAGTAGCAGCTATTGGGGTCTGCTAAGCAGTGAAGGATCAGTTGAAACAGGTCCTGAGGGACTTGACAGATCAGCAGGCCTTGCCCTAGCTGATCTACTTAGAGCCTTAGGCTTTGCGGTTGACGCCATAGAGGATTCAGTCCATCAGGCCTCCCGCCTTACGCTGTCTATAGTACATATGCGTAGGCTCCTATGGCTCAAAAACTGGTCTGCTGAAGCTCCCTGTAAAAAATGGCTGGTTAGTGTCCCATTTCATGGTGAACGCTTATTCAGGGAAAACCTGGACAAATATATCCAGAAAATTTCCAGCGGTAAAAATACGCTCTTGCCGGTTAAAAACAGAGTTAGAGGTCCCTCTTTAAGAGGCCTGCTTCTCCAGTCCCTGGGGCATCGGCTGTGTAACAGTTCCGACGGCCTCCTCGGTCAATTCCCGGGGGTAAAAAACAGGGACAGTAGCAGGGTAATGAGAAACCCTGGGTCAGGGGAGGTACAAAACCTCCCCCAAAGTTAAATTCATTGAAGCCCCCACTCAGTCGGGTGGGGGGAGGACTCCAGTTGTTCACAAGAGACCTGGCGGGACACGATCAAGACAGATAGGTGCTCTCCGCAGTAGGTTTGGGATACAGTTTGGAGTTAAAAGACTCTCCTCCTTCCCATTTTTGAGGTCAAACGTGCCAAGGGATCCCCGGAAGAGAGAGTCCCTCCTGTTGGCACTAGAACAACTATTGCTCCAAGGAGTAATTATGGAGGTTCCCCTGGAATGAGGGTTCGGGTTTTACTCAAACCTCTTTACAGTCCCGAAGCAAACGCGGACGGGAGGCCCATATTAATTCTAAAAGGGCTATACAAATTCCTGTATATCAGGACTTTCCGATGGAGTCGATCCGATCGGTGGCCACTGCCCTACAAGGGGAGGATTGGTTAGCCGCGATCGACATCAAAGATGCTTATTTGCACATTCCCATCTTTCCAGTCCACCAAAAATTTCTACGCTTTGCAGTAGAAGGGCGCCATTTTCAGTTCAGAGCCTTACCCTTCGGTTTGGCCACAGCACCACGAGTGTTTACAAAAATTCTGGCCCTTTATTGGCCAATCTAAGAACACAAGGTGTAATGATAATGGCATATCTGGATGACTTGTTGCTGATAGACCACTCAGTGAAAAAAATAGACGTGGTCGTTCACAAGACAATCAAGTATCTGGAATCTCACGGTTGGATTATCAACCGAGACAAGTAAGCCCTAAAAACCAGTCAAAAGTCTGGAATACTTGGGGCTAAGGTTGGATTCAGGCCAGAGAAAAATATTCTTGCCTCGAGGAAAGGTGTTGTCTTTGAAAGATTTGATCCACTTAGTGGGTACAAAAAAGACGGCCGTCCATACGCCTGTATATGAGGCTGCTGGGAAAAATGGTGGCATCATTCGAAGCAGTACCCTACGGTCAATTCCATTCAAGGAATTTGCAAGGGGCCATACTGTCAGCCTGGAACAAAAAAGTTCAGGCCCTAGACTTACAATGTCCTTGTCCCCTTCCGTTCGCAAGAGCCTCCGTTGGTGGTTGGTTCCCCAGAATCTGGAAAAAAGGAAATCCTTCAGTCCGATTTCTTGGAAGGTGGTCACTACAGATGCCAGCCTTATAGGCTGGGGAGCAGTACTGGAGCAATAGTCTCTCCAGGGCAGATGGTCGGATGCAGAAAAGGCCCTGCCCATCAATCTCTTAGAGATACGAGCAGCCCGGTATGCCCTAGTAGCATGGACATCCAAACTCCAAGGGTCCCCTGTCAGAATTCAATCAGACAATGCCACAGCAGTGGCATATATCAATCATCAGGGGGGCACCAGGAGTCGTGCAGCCCAGAGGGAAGTAAATTACATCCTGAAATGGGCAGAAAAATATGTCCCAGCCATATCTGCGGTATTCATTCCAGGAGTGGAGAATTGGAAGGCGGACTTTCTAAGTCGCCAGCAATTAGGCCCAGAGGAAGGGTACCTTCACCCCGAGGTTTTCTGGACAATATGTCAGCGATGGGGAACATCGGATGTAGATCTTCTAGCATCCAGATTCAACGCAAAGGGGGACAGGTTTGTCTCTCGGACAAGGGATCCCCTAGCTTGCGGCTCGGATGCCCTAGTGTTCCCTTGGGATCAGTTCAAGCTGATATATGCACAGTGATTCCGGTGGCTCCAGCGTGGCCCCGAAGAGCGTGGTACGCGGAGATTGTAAAATTTCAGTGGGGAGTCCTTGGACTCTCCCACGTCGTCCGGACCTGCTTTCGCAAGGACCGATATACCACCCTTCCTTACCAGCCCTAGGTTTGACGGCCTGGCTATTGAAGCCCACATTCTAAAAAAGAGAGGGCTCTCTAATGCTGTGGTATCTACCATGATCAATGCCAGGAAGCCGGTATCCAGGCAGATCTACTATAGAATCTGGAAGGCGTACATCGCGTGGTGTGAGGCCAAGAAATGGCATCCACATAAGTACGTAATAGGTAGGATTCTGGACTTCCTACAGTGGGCTGTAGATAGGAAGCTTGCCTTGAGTACTATCAAGGGTCAGATTTCGGCCTTGTCAATATTTTTTCAAAGGCCCTTGGCTTCGCATTCACTAGTCAAAGCCTTTATACAAGGAGTGATGCGTATTAGTCCTCCGGTTAATATTCCCATATGACCATGGGATCTAAACTTGGTTCTGTCGGTTCTACAGAAACAACCATTTGAACCATTACAGCATATTTCCTTGGTGCTTCTCACCAGGAAATTGATTTTTCTAGTAGCCATTTGTTCGGCTAAAAGAGTGTCGGAATTAGCAGCTATGTCCTGTAGGGAGCCATATCTGGTTATCCATAAGGACAGAGTAGTGTTACGTCCTCATCCAGCCTTTCTTCCTAGGGTGGTATCGAGGTTTCATTTGAACCAAGATGTGGTTCTTCCTTCTTTTTTCCCCAAACCTACTTCGGTAGAGGAAAAGTTATTGCATTCTTTGGATGTAGTAAGAGCAGTTAAAGCTTATCTAAAAGCCACTGCTCAGATTCGCAGAACGGATACTTTGTTTATTCTGCCGGAAGGCCCCAGAAAGGGTCAGGCAGCGTCAAAATCTACTTTAGCCAAGTGGATTCGACAGGTCATTATGCAAGCTTATGGCTTGAGAAGGAGACCGCCTCCGTTCAAAGTTAGAGCGCACTCCACGAGAGCAGTTGGAACTTCATGGGCAGTGCATCACCAGGCCTCCCTGGCTCAAATCTGTAAGGCCGCAACATGGTCTTCAGTTCACACGTTTACTAGGTTCTACCAGGTGGACGTTAGAAGTCAGGAGGATGTCGCCTTTGGGCGCAGTGTGTTGCAGGCCGCAAAAGATCCTCATGTCTGATAGCGCTCAGCTTATATATGGTGTATCCCCCCCCTCATTTGGCATTGCTTTAGGACATCCCATTAGTAATGACTATGTCGCTCTGTGTCCCGTGATGTACGAGAAAGAAAATAGGATTTTTATAACAGCTTACCTGTAAAATCCTTTTCTTGGAGTACATCACGGGACACAGAGCTCCCGCCCCTCTTTGGGGACACTTATTGCTTTGCTACAAAACTGAGGTGCTCCCGGATGGGAGGGGCTTATATAGGGGAGGGTACTTCCGGTTTTGGAAGTTGCCAGTGCCAGCACCTGACGGTATCTATATAACCCATTAGTAATGACTATGTCGCTCTGTGTCCCGTGATGTACTCCAAGAAAAGGATTTTACAGGTAAGCTGTTATAAAAATCCTATTTTACTGACCCCTTCAGTTCCTGAATGAACACAGTGAGCAATCGGTACGAATCACTCCTGTGTTCATTCATCACTGAAGCCTAGTAAACTGGGTTTACTATGCTTCCATGTGTGAATGAGCAGGAAGCCTCAGAGCGCTTTCTATTTATTCATGTGTGCAGCTGGAGCAGCAAAAAAAGGGACTGATAAATACATGTCCTCAGTCACTTTCGGCCAGGGGGGGCCCCTGTCAGGTAGGCAGTATGGGGCCCCGTGATTTCTAACAGAAGCCTTGTATACAGCACCCAATTACCGACCCACCTGCAGCCACTGATTGTCATCTATACTCCATTACAGCCCTGAGCTCCGCTTACATACAAGCCCACCACATCCTGCATTCTTACTGATTCATGGGAAATATAGTTTTGATTTATTCCATGGGATGTGACATGGGGGGGCCCCCATAGATCCTCCCCCTGGCACCCAGGAACTGTGCATTTTTTTTACAACAGAGCTGATGTCACAGGGATTGTAACTCCCTCTTTGAACGGATCTTTTATGGTGCAATGACCAACTGTAAGCTTCCTAGCCAACCATATCCAACTGACCTGACCAGGCTGAACCTCTGTCGGTCTTGTATGGGCCATTGTTTACCATAAAGGTTTCATATGAGGGGTAGGGATGAGCCAAACTGTCCTGGGCTCGAGCAGGGATCAGTGAAGAAGTTCTAATGCTGAACCCAAACCCCACTGAAATCAATGGAAGCCAAGACTGTCAAAAATGCCAATTTTCTGGGCTAATAGCCAAAGAGTTGTCAAAAAAGATAGCATGGGGTGGTTTGAACTCTTGCTGGTTCCACACAGACTTTACAAGGGTATAATCTCAGATGTGTAATGGCTTTCTATAGTCCATTTGTTAGCTTGCATCTTTAAATTCCCAGCGTGGTCTCTGGGGGATACGCATAGTACATGGAACCACATGGTAGTCTTTTTTCTATGCTATATGCATGATTATGGTTGTGGTGGTGGGTGGTGGGCCCTACTGCTTAAATTAGTGAATTAATTGGAGAATAAAATAGATTTACAATTAACCATTTTCACAGTTATCCTGATCAAAGGATAAAACGGAAACTGATCTCAACAACGGATCGGACTGATGGCGGGTTGTAAGGGACTCAAAATTGATGCTGTGAAGTAACATTGCCAAAGATACCCCCCAGTGGGGTTGTCTTGTCTTCCTCTGGACCAATTTGCTGCAGCCGTAGGACATATGAATGCAGCAAACGTTTTATGGTAGACCATGTAACCAGGGCTTTTCTTCTCAGAGAATAGGTGCAGGAACTCCCCCCCTTCTGAGTCCCACCCCCTTGTCTCTGCCCCCTACCCACCTCCAAGCACCGTCCCTTGATTCCGCCCCCTACCCACCTCCAAGTACTGCCCCCAAGTATCATTTGCTAAGTAATTTGTATGCAATTTTTTTCTTGTCTAATAACAAGAAAAGCAGTAAAAATATATGCACTGGAGCCAGCAATAATAGACCCCACCCCAGTAATAATAGATCCTTCCAAGCAACAATAGATTCCCCTCCCAGCAATAATAGACCCCACCTCAACAATAGGTCCTCCCAAGCAACAAAAATTCCCCTCCCAGCAATAATAGACCCCACCCCAACAATAGGTCCTCCCAAGCAACAAAAAATTCCCCTTGCACCAATAATAGACCCCACCCCAACAATAGGTCCTCCCAAGCAACAAAAAATCCCCTCCCACCAATAATAGACCCCACCCCAGCAACAATAGATCCATCACACAATAATAGACTCCCCCAGTAACAATGGTCCCTACCCCAGTAACAATAGTTCCCCCCAGCAATAGACTCCCACCCCAGCAACACTAGTTCTCCACACAATAGACCTCCCACACAGAAACAATAGACCAGCCACAACAAACTACCACCCTCAGTAACAAAAGATCCACCCCAGCAACATTAGACCCCCATCAGTGACCATACATCCCCCAGCAGACAGCATCAATAGACCCTCCAGCACACCCCTTGCTATTACATACATTTGGTGCTGGAGGTGCCGGACCTGCGTTCCCCCGCGTTCCCGCTGAAAAAAAGCCCTGCATGTAACAATGCTGAATTGCATCAACAGGAACCAAAAGTGCATTTCTGTCCTCAGAATTCCAGGAAACACTAAACACAACACAAACAAAAAGTGGGAGAAAAGTTACCTCTCTTCACACAGGGGTACCGGAAAAGCTTCACAATCCCGTAATCATCCGCCGTCACCAAAACTTGCCCAAGAAAGTTGGTGTCTACGGAATTGATGTCATTCATCTCCGAGTATTTGGGACCAATCCCGTTCACTTCCAAACCGGTCACACACGTCCATCGGGCCCACTGCACCCCCTTCAATTCTTCCTTATTGTTGATTTCCTTTCCTCCTGGAAGAAAGATGGCGTCTATCATTATAGCATGATGACTATCCACAGAAATATACTTTATATGGTGCTGACATATTCGGCAGTGCTGTACAGGGAACACTAAACCATTTACATCAGTCTCTGCACCAGAAGATCTTACACGCTAATGTCCAACCACAGTTACACACTATTATTATTTTACATTTATATAACTCTGACATACTCCATAGTTATGTATAGAGAACACTGAACCAGTCACATCAGTCTCTGAACCAGAGGAGCTAGCACTCTTATGTCCCCCCACAGTTACACACCATTATACATTTATATATCTCAGAGATATTCCGCAGTGCTGTACAGAGAACACTGAGCCAGTCACATCAGTCTTTCCACCACAGGAGCTTACACTCTAATGTCCCACCACAGTCACACACTATTATACATTTACAGGGCCGCCATCAGGAATTTTGGGGCCCCTTACACAGCTTCAGGCATGGGCCCCCTGGAGCAGAGGAGAACCGGGGGGGGGGGGTTGCCGCCGCGAATTGAAAAGCGGGGGGGGTGGGGGCTGCCGTGAATTGAGAAGCGGGGGTGTGCCACGAATTGAGAAGCGGGGGGTACTGCCGCCGCGAATTGTTGAGGTCGGGGGGCTTTGGGTGCTGACGAACAAAAAAAAAAGAACAAAAAAAAGTGGGGGTTGCCATCCGGGGGCCCTGGGGACCTCCGGGCCCCTTACAAAAAAATAAATAAAAATTAAAAAATATTAAATAAAAAAAAAAGGGGGGGGGTTGCCATCCGGGCCCCTGGAAACCTCTGGGCCCCTTGCAGGTGTACTGCCTGTACCCCCCTGATGGCGGCCCTGTACATTTATATGACTCTGACATATTCTGGAGTGCTGTATAGAGAACACTGCAGGGGCGTAGATAAAGTGGGGTCAGGGGTGTTCAAACCCCCCCCCCCCCCACCGGGCCAAAATAAAAAGGAATGGTGTCCCTGTTCTGCAGCCGCACATGGCACCAGCGACAGGCAGCACTGCAGTCTGTGGCACACAGAGTGCAATAATGCCGCTGCAGCAAGTGTCATAGATCATTAGGCATACCCACACGTAGGGCTAGGGAAAAAATCTATTTAAATCTTGAATCGAGTTGAGAGGTCAAATCGATTCAACATTTCAGCAAACCGTTTTTATAGAT
Organism: Rana muscosa; assembly: GCA_029206835.1. Lineage (NCBI taxonomy): Eukaryota > Metazoa > Chordata > Amphibia > Anura > Ranidae > Rana > Rana muscosa. The sequence goes on from CM055126.1 coordinate 229,170,068, forward strand.
TTTTTTTTTTCACCAGGATCGGCACTGACACCGCGCCGGTCCTGAGGAGCTGCGGGCAGGAGTTTTTAGGGGAGGCCGCGGCTTCGGCCTAGTCCGTGAGGCCGGATGCCGCGGATTAGGCCGAAGCCGCGGCCTCGCCTAAAAACTCCTGCCCGCAGCTCCTCAGGACCGGCACGATGTCCATCAAAATTTTTTTTTAAAAAACTTGATTCGAATCGTGAATCAAGTTTTTTTTTTTTTAAATCGCTGATTTTTTTTTTTTTTTTAGAAAATCGCCCAGCTCTACCCACACGCATGTTGTGATACACCACAAGGCCGGTCTATCGGGCTCGGGCTAAAGGCTGACAGATCTATCACCAGGCAGCACAGTGGGAGCCGGCGGTGCGTGTAGTCCTGCTCACTGCACACCATGTATTCCCATTGGCTTGCCTGGGGCCTGGAGCGCAGAGTGCTTGTAAAGTGCTGTGTAGACGTCGGCCCCCCACATGGATGAACTGCTGCTGTCCTGTCCGGGTATGTCCCTCTTTTTCTTCTGGCCTAGTCTCAGAGAGTGTCCTCAGACTTACCACTGCTCAGACTGCTGTGCTGCTGCTGGCATTCTGCTGTTCATACTAGGTATTCGGGAGTCAGTGAGAGACTGTCTGTGATTCTGTGTGGCGACTGGCAGAGTATGTGATTGAGGCTGGCTGGGCTAAACTTTGCATTGCTTGTGTTACTGACAGTTGACTGAGGCTAAGCTGAGTTTTCTATTGCTTGTTTTACTGACAGTCCAGCTTGGCCCTAGCAAGCTTGTTGTGGTGCTCACCGGCTTACTGATTCAGCAGTTCACACCACAACATGTCTGCCAATGCCAGAGCCAGACTGGACTTTCTGCTGCCCTCAGTGGCATTTACCCCTGGTTCATACATATGTGGTACAGAAAACACTGTGATCCCTGTGTGTTTCCCGCACCGCATTGCAATCACACTGTGTTTTTGATCTGCTGCAGGTGTCAATTCAAAGTTAACATTTTCCCAAAAGAAGGTCACAAACGCAGTGTTTGTCTGAACCAGATCGCATGGTTGGTTTTCAAAAAAAGGTGCCTGCACTTCTTTGGTGCGATGTGGTGTGATTCAGGCCATTCAAAATGGGCTTGAATCACACCACACAGAATCGCATGTAAATTCCACAGGAACGCGGTGCAGTTAGGGTTGCCACCTGTACGGGATTCACCCGGACAGTACGGGTTCTGAATCATCTGCCCGGTTTTCAGACTCTCTGAAACCCGGACAAACCATCAGTCAGGGGGAGCTCTATTAGCATATGTGTCACTGTGGAGACAGCAGCAGTGTCACTGCTTCTCCATAAAAACACTGTGCTGGTGTAATTGTTAGAATCTAAAGCTTATTCCATCCCGTCTCCCCCCCCCCCCTCCAGGCTCCTGCAGGGTCTCTCTTATCAGTGACTAACTCCCCCCCCCCCTCCGATCACTAGTGCGGTGTGCTTACCCGGGAGGCGGAGCTGAGGAGGAGAGGAGAGGAGATCATGTCGGGAGGAGGAGATCATGTCGGGCTGGAGCTGCTGCTCACATTACATGCAGGGAAGAGGAGAGCTGAGAGTCTTTCTCTGAGGAGTCTCCTGGGGTGGAAATCTGACAGGATTTGTTTGGCAGGAGTTGCTGTGAAGGGTTAAGGTGACAGGAGGATTGGGAGTGTGTCTGAAGATATCTTCATCCAAGCCTCACACCTCTGTCTGTACAAACATCCCCCATCCTCAGTCCAGATAATGTGCAGTAATTTATGACCATTCATTAAACCCATGTGTGTGGAGAGTGTAAACTTCTGATTGTACAGAGTCTGGATAACACAGGGATATATGAATGGTCATCCATTACCTTCACATCATCTGTACATACAGAGTGCTGGGGGCTGGGAGTTTTCATTGTAAATATTAGTGGATGAGTACAATAGCTTTTGTTTTTATATACATCACTATTTCTCAGCCCACAACTCCCCCCAGGTGCATCACCCCCCCAGACCACTTCATACATCCAGCTGGCATCATCCCCTCTGTACTCCTCTACTACACATACTACCCCCACCATCCCCTCCGCACTCCTCTCCTTCACATACTACCCCCATCATCCCCTCCGCACTCCTCTCCTACACATACTACCCCCATCATCCCCTCCGCACTCCTCTCCTACACATACTACCCCCACCATCCCCTCCACACTCCTCTACTACACATACTACCCCCACCATCCCCTCCGCACTCTTCTCCTACACATACTACCCCCACCATCCCCTCCGCACTCCTCTCCTACACGTACTACCCCCACCATCCCCTCCGCACTCCTCTCCTTCACATACTACCCCCACCATCCCCTCCGCACTCCTCTCCTACACGTACTACCCCCACCATCCCCTCCGCACTCCTCTCCTTCACATACTACCCCCATCATCCCCTCCGCACTCCTCTCCTACACATACTACCCCCATCATCCCCTCCGCACTCCTCTCCTACACATACTACCCCCACCATCCCCTCCACACTCCTCTACTACACATACTACCCCCACCATCCCCTCCGCACTCCTCTCCTACACATACTACCCCCACCATCCCCTCCGCACTCCTCTCCTACACGTACTACCCCCACCATCCCCTCCGCACTCCTCTCCTTCACATACTACCCCCACCATCCCCTCCGCACTCCTCTCCTACACGTACTACCCCCACCATCCCCTCCGCACTCCTCTCCTTCACATACTACCCCCACCATCCCCTCCGCACTCCTCTCCTACACGTACTACCCCCACCATCCCCTCCGCACTCCTCTACTACACGTACTACCCCCACCATCCCCTCCGCATTCCTCTCCTACAAGTACTACCCCCACCATCCCCTCCACACTCCTCTCCTTCACATACTACCCCCACCATCCCCTCCACACTCCTCTCCTTCACATACTACCCCCACCATCCCCTCCGCACTCCTCTCCTACACATACTAACCCCACCATCCCCTCCGCACTCCTCTCCTACACGTACTACCCCCACCATCCCCTCCGCACTCCTCTCCTACACGTACTACCCCCACCATCCCCTCCGCACTCCTCTCCTACACGTACTACCCCCACCATCCCCTCCACACTCCTCTCCTTCACATACTACCCCCACCATCCCCTCCGCACTCCTCTCCTACACATACTACCCCCACCATCCCCTCCGCACTCCTCTCCTACACGTACTACCCCCACCATCCCCTCCGCACTCCTCTCCTACACGTACTACCCCCACCATCCCCTTCGCACTCCTCTCCTTCACATACTACCCCCACCATCCCCTCCGCACTCCTCTCCTACACATACTACCCCCACCATCTCCTCCGCACTCCTCTCCTACACGTACTACCCCCACCATCCCCTCCGCACTCCTCTCCTACACGTACTACCCCCACCATCCCCTCCACACTCCTCTCCTTCACATACTACCCCACCATCCCCTCCGCACTCCTCTCCTTCACATACTACCCCCACCATCCCCTTCACACTCCTCTCCTTCACATACTACCCCCACCATCCCCTCCACACTCCTCTCCTTCACATACTACCCCCACCATCCCCTCCGCACTCCTCTCCTACACATACTACCCCCACCATCCCCTCCGCACTCCTCTCCTACACATACTACCCCCACCATCCCCTCCGCACTCCTCTCCTACACGTACTACCCCCACCATCCCCTCCGCACTCCTCTACTATACATACTACCCCCACCATCCCCTCCGCACTCCTCTCCTACCCATACTACCCCCACCATCCCCTCCGCACTCCTCTCCTACCCATACTACCCCCACCATCCCCTCCGCACTCCTCTCCTACACGTACTACCCCCACCATCCCCTCCGCACTCCTCTACTATACATACTACCCCCACCATCCCCTCCGCACTCCTCTACTATACATACTACCCCCACCATCCCCTCCGCACTCCTCTACTATACATACTACCCCCACCATCCCCTCCGCACTCCTCTACTACACATACTACCCCCACCATCCCCTTCGCACTCCTCTACTACACATACTACCCCCACCATCCCCTCCGCACTCCTCTACTATACATACTACTCCCACCATACCCTCCGCACTCCTCTCCTACCCATACTACCCCCACCATCCCCTCCGCACTCCTCTCCTACCCATACTACCCCCACCATCCCCTCCGCACTCCTCTCCTACACGTACTACCCCCACCATCCCCTCCGCACTCCTCTCCTACACGTACTACCCCCACCATCCCCTCCGCACTCCTCTACTATACATACTACCCCCACCATCCCCTCCGCACTCCTCTCCTACCTATACTACCCCCACCATCCCCTCCGCACTCCTCTCCTACCCATACTACCCCCACCATCCCCTCCGCACTCCTCTCCTACACGTACTACCCCCACCATCCCCTCCGCACTCCTCTACTATACATACTACCCCCACCATCCCCTCCGCACTCCTCTCCTACCCATACTACCCCCACCATCCCCTTCGCACTCCTCTACTACACATACTACCCCCACCATCCCCTCCGCACTCCTCTACTATACATACTACCCCCACCATCCCCTCCGCACTCCTCTCCTACACATACTACCCCCACCATCCCCTCCGCACTCCTCTACTACACATACTACCCCCACCATCCCCTCCGCACTCCTCTACTATACATACTACCCCCACCATCCCCTCCGCACTCCTCTCCTACACATACTACCCCCACCATCCCCTCCGCACTCCTCTACTACACATACTACCCCCACCATCCCCTCCGCACTCCTCTACTACACATACTACCCCCACCATCCCCTCCGCACTCCTCTGCTACACATACTACCCCCACCATCCCCTCCGCACTCCTCTACTATACATACTACCCCCATCATCCCCTCCGCACTCCTCTCCTACACATATTACCCCCACCATCCCCTCCGCACTCCTCTACTACACATACTACCCCCACCATCCCCTCCACTCCTCTACTACACATACTACCCCCACCATCCCCTCCGCACTCCTCTACTACACATACTACCCCCACCATCCCCTCCGCATTCCTCTACTACACATACTACCCCCACCATCCCCTCCACTCCTCTCCTACACATACTACCCCCACCATCCCCTCCGCACTCCTCTACTACACATACTACCCCCACCATCCCCTCCACTCCTCTACTACACATACTACCCCCACCATCCCCTCCGCACTCCTCTACTATACATACTACCCCCATCATCCCCTCCACATACTACCCCCACCATCCCCTCCGCACTCCTCTACTACACATACTACCCCCACCATCCCCTCCGCACTCCTCTACTACACATACTACCCCCACCATCCCCTCCGCACTCCTCTACTACACATACTACCCCCACCATCCCCTCCGCACTCCTCTCCTACACATACTACCCCCACCATCCCCTCCGCACTCCTCTCCTACACATACTACCCCCACCATCCCCTCCGCACTCCTCTACTACACATACTACCCCCACCATCCCCTCCACACTCCTCTACTACACATACTACCCCCACCATCCCCTCCGCACTCCTCTACTACACATACTACCCCCACCATCCCCTCCGCACTCCTCTCCTACCCATACTACCCCCACCATCCCCTCCGCACTCCTCTACTACACATACTACCCCCACCATCCCCTCCGCACTCCTCTACTACACATACTACCCCCACCATCCCCTCCGCACTCCTCTACTACACATACTACCCCCACCATCCCCTTCGCACTCCTCTACTACACATACTACCCCCACCATCCCCTCCGCACTCCTCTACTACACATACTACCCCCACCATCCCCTCCGCACTCCTCTACTACACATACTACCCCCACCATCCCCTCCGCACTCCTCTACTACACATACTACCCCCACCATCCCCTCCACACTCCTCTCCTACATATACTACCCCCACCATCCCCTCCGCACTCCTCTACTACACATACTACCCCCACCATCCCCTCCGCACTCCTCTACTACACATACTACCCCCACCATCCCCTCCGCACTCCTCTACTACACATACTACCCCCACCATCCCCTCCGCACTCCTCTCCTACATATACTACCCCCACCATCCCCTCCGCACTCCTCTACTATACATACTACCCCCATCATCCCCTCCGCACTCCTCTCCTACACATACTACCCCCACCATCCCCTCCGCACTCCTCTCCTACACATACTACCCCCACCATCCCCTCCGCACTCCTCTACTACACATACTACCCCCACCATCCCCTCCGCACTCCTCTACTACACATACTACCCCCACCATCCCCTCCGCACTCCTCTACTATACATACTACCCCCATCATCCCCTCCGCACTCCTCTCCTACACATACTACCCCCACCATCCCCGCCACTCCTCTACTACACATACTACCCACACCATCCCCTCCGCACTCCTCTCCTACATATACTACCCCCTCCATCCCCTCCGCACTCCTCTACTATACATACTACCCCCATCATCCCCTCCGCACTCCTCTCCTACATATACTACCCCCACCATCCCCTCCGCACTCCTCTACTATACATACTACCCCCATCATCCCCTCCGCACTCTTCTCCTACACATACTACCCCCACCATCCCCTCCGCACTCCTCTACTACACATACTACCCCCACCATCCCCTCCGCACTCCTCTACTACACATACTACCCCCACCATCCCCTCCGCACTCCTCTACTACACATACTACCCCCACCATCCCCTCCGCACTCCTCTACTACACATACTACCCCCACCATCCCCTCCGCACTCCTCTACTACACATACTACCCCCACCATCCCCTCCGCACTCCTCTACTACACATACTACCCCCACCATCCCCTCCACTCCTCTACTACACATACTACCCCCACCATCCCCTCCGCACTCCTCTGCTACACATACTACCCCCACCATCCCCTCCGCACTCCTCTCCTACATATACTACCCCCACCATCCCCTCCGCACTCCTCTACTATACATACTACCCCCATCATCCCCTCCGCACTCCTCTCCTACACACACTACCCCCACCATCCCCTCCGCACTCCTCTACTACACATACTACCCCCACCATCCCCTCCGCACTCCTCTACTACACATACTACCCCCACCATCCCCTCCGCACTCCTCTACTACACATACTACCCCCACCATCCCCTCCGCACTCCTCTCCTACACATACTACCCCCACCATCCCCTCCGCACTCCTCTCCTACACATACTACCCCCACCATCCCCTCCGCACTCCTCTACTACACATACTACCCCCACCATCCCCTCCGCACTCCTCTACTACACATACTACCCCCACCATCCCCTCCGCACTCCTCTCCTACACATACTACCCCCACCATCCCCTCCGCACTCCTCTACTACACATACTACCCCCACCATCCCCTCCGCACTCCTCTCCTACACATACTACCCCCACCATCCCCTCCGCACTCCTCTCCTACACATACTACCCCCACCATCCCCTCCGCACTCCTCTCCTTCACATACTACCCCCACCATCCCCTCCGCACTCCTCTTCTACACATACTACCCCCATTATACCCTCCACACGCTTCTCCTGTACATACCCCCATTATACCCACCACACTCCTTCTGCCACTCTGCATGTCGCAGAGTTCGGTGCCTCTAAGCTTCGGCCTGCCACATTAATGTTGGCTCCTATGAGACAGCCATCTTTAAACCTGGGGGACCCATGATCTTCAGTTGCCCGGAGGCCCCATGAGTTATCAGTCCACCCCTTGCTGGCCCAGACTGTGGCTACCCAGCACGGTTGCTCACTGCAATTGTAAGCCAAGAGTGTCAACTTTTTTGACTCTGATGTAAAAGGGGGACTCTTGTGATTAACTCCATATGATTAGAAATGTTATTTAATCACAAAATATATGTATAGTGTATACTACATAAATACATAAAAATTGCCTTGCATTGTGCAGAGCTAATGAATTTAATGTACTACTGGAAAAAAAAAAAATTGCCGTGCGCTACTAATGTGTTCGGGTTTGGCTTGAAGAAAAGGTGGCAACCCTAGGTGCAGTTCCTGTGCGATTTACATGCAAACTATAGTGTGCAACTAGGCTTTGAATGGGCTCAAATCGCACCAAAGTCCTGCATGCACCAATTTTGGAACCGCACTGCAACCGGTTCGCATGGTCGTTTTGTGAATGCGATCCGGTGCAGGCAAACACACTGTGTTTTGCAACCTTTGTTTGGAATGTCATAAAGATAGCACTGACCCCCACTGCAGATTGCAAGGGGGGTGCGATTTGAATGAGGTGCATGAAACGTGCGTGGATTGAGGGTTTCCCACAATTGTAGTGTACCTCCGCGGATCTCCTAAGCAGTAGTGTGTTTTTCCTCTGCCAGTGCAGGAAGATGTGCAATTACACACCTTCTCGCACCCACTTAGATGTTAAAGCGGAGCTCCACACTAAAGTGGAACTTCCGCTCATCGGATTCCTCCCCCCCTCCGGTGCCACAATTGGCACCTTTCAGGAGGAAAGGGGGGTGCAGATACCTGTCTAAGACAGGTATTTGCACCCACTTCCGGGCATACACTCGGCGGGAAACTACGGGTAGTTTGTCAGTCCGTCCCCCCCCCGTTGTGTTCTGGGAAACACTCGGCTCCCAGAACACACCGGGGACCTGTGAGGACGGCGCAGCGCGACTCGCGCATGAGCACTAGGGAACCGGGAAGTGAAGCCGCAACGCTTCACTTCCTGATTCCCTCACCGATAATGGAGGCGGGGGCAGCCGAGAGACGAGCGATTGCTCGTCTTCTGCTGCCGACATTGCTGGACTCCTGGACAGGTAAGTGTCCATTTATTAAAAGTCAGCAGCTGCAGTATTTGTAGCTGCTGGCTTTTAATATTTTTTTTTACAGCGGAGCTCTGCTTTAACCTAGCCTAAAGAAAAGTCAGTATATTCAAGGCTGGTAATTTTTCAGTGGATTGTTTTTTTTTTTTTTTTAATTCTGTGATGAATTGAAAATTAAGCACAAGTGAACACAGTGGGGATTATTTACGAAATGCAAATCCACTTTGCACTTTCAAGTGCAGTCGCTGTAGATCTGAGGGGGATATGCAAGGAAAATAAAAAACAGCATTTTAGCTTGCACATGATTGGACGATAAAATCAGCAGAGCTTCCCCTCATTTCAGAGCTTCTCCTCAGATCTACAGCGATCTACAGTGACTGCATTTTCAAGTGCACTTTCAAGTGCACTTGTAGTGCAAAGTGGCTTTTCCTTTAGTAAATCAACCCCAGTGAGTGTGCTGCCTTCCACAAGATGGTGCCCTTTGTACCTGCCCAGTAAGACTGGCTATTACAGTGCCCCACCCTGTGGTAGGCAGTGCATTCCCCCCCCCCTTTTTTTTTATCTATAAAAGTTAAAAAAGTCAGTGAGTGCTCTGTCTGACACAACATGCCAACCCTACTGAGGAGGTGCAAAGGGCACCATCTCCTTGTAGGTAGGCAGCACACTCACTTTGCACCTATTCAGTTTGGACACTAATAATACTAGACAATAGCCAATAGCGTTCATAAAAACTGGAAGGAGAAAAAAACTGAAATGAGGTTCGATTTTCTAAAGGACCTGATAAAATAACACCATTAGATTATCTGCAGATTTTCTATGGTTAGATGGAAAAAGTGGGAGATTCCTCCATCCACACAGTTAATATACATGGAGAAATCTGTTGCACTTTTTCCATCTAACCATAGAAAATCTGCAGATAATCTAATGGTGTTATTTTATCAGGTCCTTTAGAAAATCGAACCTCATTTCAGTTTTTTCCTCCTTCCAGTTTTTATGAACGCTATTGGCGTCTAACAATAGAAAATCTGCAGATAATCTAATGGTGTATGACCAGCTTAAGGATGCGATTGTTTACTGGGGGCAACACATATTGTTTTTCTTTTTTCCAGTCTTTATAATTTTGGCGCAAATTATTTTATTTAAAAAGACTTGTACCTGCTGCTGAACCCCCCTCTCCCCCCCCCCCCTCCCCGGAACAAACAATTATCTACGTCCCTGGAACCCAGAGACATTCAAAAGTCTCTGCACCAGAGGAGCTTACACTCCAACGTTTCTCACAGTCATACACTATCATTATATTGACTATTTGGAGTTTTTCCAATATTGATTTGTATGATCAAGTGAAGGTTTGGTTTGGCGCCCCTCACCTGGCATCCTGTAGAACATCCTTTTCCCGCTGCCATCGTTGGTCTGCAGGAATTTGCTGTCGGATGACCAGTCCATGTGTGTGATGAAGGACACGGAGCCCATACACTCGCCCACCTTCTTGTACCTCTGCACCACCCCATAGATGTCCACACAGCTGTCATTAGAGCCCACCGCCAGGTAATTCCCATCTGTAGAATATTTCAGCTCATGGATGGCCTCTTTCCTGTCTTTTATATGTACCACCTCCGTCATATCCCTGGAGGCAGAGAACGTTCACAAATTAAAAGGAGAGAAATTGTATTACCAATTCACCCAGCTCTGTAGATGCCAACTTTCTCGGGGAAGCATCAATGACCTCTGGTCAAGAAAGAGTTAAACATTAAGGAGCAACTCCTCCCATGCTACATTTTTTCCCTGTGCCATCACCTGACTCGCAGTACAGTGAACGACCCGTCCTTCATGCCCAGCGCTAGATGGATGCCATCCGTGCTGACAGCAGCGCAGCGGATTGGTTCCTCCATATTGCAACGTGCAATCAAGGCATGGTCCACCAGGCTCCAGATCCTTTATCATGAAAAAGAAAAGCTCAAATAAAGTACCTGTCTACAATAAACATTGCATGCTGTATGACAGGCTTAAAATGCAGGAGATAGATGCAATATTACATTGTTTATAAACATTGTACAGACAGGAGATATAGAGACACAAAGTAAAAATATTTATAAACATTGTACAGACAAGTGATAGAAAGATACAAAGTAACATTGTTTATAAACATTATTCAGAGATATGCAAAGTGACATGGTTACCTACGTATGCTTCAGAGTAGAAATGAAATTCAAAATGAAAAAAAAAAGTTTGCCTTCAATTCTACTTAAAGTGATATTAAAGTCTCTTTTTTTAAAATGTAAAAATAAACAAACAAGTCATACTTACCTGCTCTATGTAATGGTTTTGCACACAGCATGCCTGATCCTCCTCTTCTGGGGTCCCTCGCCGTTGCTCCTGACCCCTCCCTTTTGCAGAGTGCCCCCAAAACAAGCAGCTTGCTATGGGGGCACCCGAGCCGAGCCTCCGCTCTGTGTGTCCATTCAGACACAGAGCCGTGGCTTGGCCCTGCCCCTCCCTCTTCTCATTGGCTCAATGACATTGATTGAGAGCAGTGGGAGCCAAAGGCGCCCCGCTGCTGTCTCAGCCAATGAGGAGGGGAGTCTCTGACAGCCAAGACTCTCGTGCAATATCGCTGGATCAAAATGGGGCTTAGGTAAATATTAGGGGGGCTGTTGCACACAGAATACTTTTTAGCCTAATGCATAGAATGCATTAAGCTAAACAACCTTCTGACGTTAGAAACGCTTTAAGGCTTGGTTCACGCTGCTGCGACTTGTCATGCAACTTGAGAGTTCACAAGTCGCACCCCATTAACGGCAATGGAACTGTTCTAATCTGTGCAACTCAACTTGCAGCGACTTAGAAAAAGGCTCCTGCACTATTTTGGGGCGACTTCATCGTGATTTGGATTGACTTCTGTTAATGAAGCCGCAAGCAAGCCGCAATTAAGTCGCGCAGGGTGTCGGCTGTCAAAGTTGCACGACTGAAGCCGCGTAGATGTAAACCTGGCACTAAGGCTTTAAGGTACACTTGACCGTCTTTTACCATGGCTGTGGAAACGCGCCAAAATCACGCTGCGATTTTGCCACAGTTTTGACACGTTTTGTGTTTTCCCACAGCCGGCGGTCAAAACAGTCCTATCCTAAACGTGATTTTTCCAAGTTCATGAGAAGGAGTTTGGACCTCACCTAACCGCAGCAGCTCCTAAACTCTGCTAAAATGTGGCTGCCTCATGTCTTCAGGGAAGCCTATCATGCCTCCAACCAACCAATCGTTTATCACTTCCATCAGCTCATCCCCCACAGTTATAACCTTTTGTACTACTTGCCCCACCCTATTAGACTGTAAGCTCCTATGAGCAGGGAACACTTAACCCACTTGTATTTTATTGTCTTGTAGCTGTACTGTCTCACATTTATATTGTAAAGCGCTGCATAAATTGCTGGCGCTACCGTATATACTCGAGTATAAGCCGACCCGAATATAAGTAGAGGCACCAAATTTTACCACAAAAAACTGGGAAAACTTATTGACTCGAGTATAAGCCTAGGGTGTCCATCTGTATGCCTCACATTGCCTCACTGTGTCCATGTGCATGCCTCACTGTGTCCATTCCTCACTGTGCCCATGCCACACTGTGCCCATGACTAGACTTACGTTTAACATGGGAGTCTATGGAAGGGGTGCCCAGTTTGAAAAATCGGTGCTCCCCGGCCGTAGGTCCTCCAGACAACAAACTTTTCACACTTCTAGGAGAAGAGTTGGGCTATATGTGTGCTGGGTCCCCAAAGTCTGGGAGTCCGGGAGATCAGATGCAAAAAGGTGACTCGAGTATAAGCCGAGGGGGGGCATTTTCAGCACAAAAAAATGTGCTGAAAAAAAAATCGGCTTATACTCGAGTATATACGGTATATAAATCCTGTATAATAATTTCTACATATATATTATTATTATCATTATTATTAACACATAAACACATATAGATTAAAAATAAAAAAGTAAGGCACCAACTCAAATAGCATAGACAATAAATAATCATCCAGTCCAAATATGTGAGTTCTGCAGTAAAACGATTCCATAGATTCTCTTGTTTTAATCTATGGAATTATTTTACTGCAGAACTCACATATTTTGGACTGGATGATTTTGCACAGATTTATACACACACACATATATATATATATATATATATATATTTTATACACACACACACTGTATATATCTTATTTGGTTCAGATGGTGAAAAGCGTGTGTGGCGGCAACCAGGTGAGAAGTACAAAGACAAGTGTGTCTTGCCTACAGTCCAGCATGGTGGTGGGTGTGTCATGGTCTGGGGCTGCATGAGTGCTGCCGGCACTGGGGAGCTACAGATCATTGAGGGAACCATGAATGCCAACATGTACTGTGACATACTGAAGCAGCGCATGATCCCCTCCCTTCAGAGACTGGGCCGCAGGGCAGTATTCCAACATGATAACCACCCCAAACACACCTCCAAGACCACCACTGCCTTGCTAAAGAAGCTGAGGGTAAAGGTGATGGACTGGCCAAGCATGTCTCCAGACCTAAACCCTATTGAGCATCTGTGGGACATCCTCAAACGGAAAGTGGAGGAGCGCAAGGTCTCCAACATCCACCAGCTCCGTGATGTCATCATGGAGGAGGGGAAGAGGACTCCAGTGGCAACCTGTGAAGCTCTGGTGACCTCCATGCCCAAGAGGGTTAAGGCAGTGCTGGAAAAAAATGGTGGCCACACAAAATATTGACACTTTGGGCCCAATTTGGACATTTTCACTTAGGGGTGTACTGACTTTTGTTGCCAGCGGTTTAGACATTAATGGCTGTGTGTTGAGTTATTTTGAGGGGACAGCAAATTTACACTGTTATACAAGCTGTACACTCACTACTTTACATTGTAGCAAAGTGTCATTTCTTCAGTGTTGTCACAAAAATGTGAGGGGTGTACTTACTTTTGTTAGATACTGTGTATATACATAATTAGATATTACTAAAATATTAATATAAATTATGCTTTTTATCTACAACAACACCATTTTTTTTAAAGAACACTAATAAAAGTAGAAACACAATAGCATTTTTTGTTTTATTTTTTTGTCTACGGAATATATATTTTTGCAAAATAGCATCACCAAAAACAATGTACCGTATATACTTGAGTAAAAGCCGAGTTTTTCAGCCCTTTTTTTTAGGGCTGAAAATACCCCCCTCGGCTTATACTCGAGTCCGTGTACCTTGGGCGTCCATTTTTTAAAACTTGCGGCTTCCTCCTGGTCCCGTCCCGTTCTGTGATAGGCATTTGACACTGTGTTGCGCTACCGCCTATCACAGAGGTCTTCTCATCCTCGGACTTTCCCAGCAGACACTGTGTTCAGTGTTCCGCCTATCACGGACCTTCTCTTGTCCGAGGATGAAAGAACGTTTGTGATTGGCGGAACACTGAACACAGTGTCTGCTGGGAAAGTCAGAGGATGAGAGGACCTTCGTAATAGGCGGCAGCACAACACAGTGTCAAACGCCTATCACAGAATGGGACGGGACCAGCAGGAAGTCGCGAGTTTTGAAAAATGGACGCCCACAGCGCAGCCTGTCAAGAATTTCAGATACGCTGCAATGGGCACAGTGAGGTTGTAATGGGCACAGTGAGGTTGCAATGGGCAGGCACAGTGAGGTTGCAATGGGCAGGCACAGTGAGGTTGCAATGGGCAGGCACAGTGAGGTTGCAATGGGCACAGTGAGGTTGCAATGGGCACAGTGAGGTTGCAATGGGCACAGTGAGGTTGCAATAGTCACAGTGAGGTTGCAATAGTCACAGTGAGGTTGCAATAGTCACAGTGAGGTTGCAATGGGCACAGTGAGGTTGCAATGGGCACAGTGAGGTTGCAATGGGCACAGTGAGGATGCAATGGGCACAGTGAGGTTGCAATGGGCACAGTGAGGTTATAATGGGCACAGTGAGGTTGTAATGGGCACAGTGAGGTTGTAATGGGCACAGTGAGGATGGGCACAGTGAGGTCAGGCTGCAATGGGCACAGTGAGGTTGCAAATGGGAACAGTGAGGCGTGCAAATGGTCATTGTTGACCATCTTTTCCGCTTACAGTAGCTGCTGCATTCTCACCCTCGGCTTATACTCGAGTCAATAGGTTTTCCCATTTTTTGGTGGTAAAATTAGGGCCTCAGCTTATACTCGGGTATATACGGTATTACTTTGTTATTTTATTTAATGACAAGGTTTTTGCTGAATCAGTAGGCCCATAGCTAAAATGTATAATGTTCTGCTCTATAGGGGGTGTACAGGGGGAGAAGAAATGGTTAAAATGACAATTTTCCTAAAAAAGGTAGGAGTTGTCCTTTAACACTAGAAATAACAGAAGATGTTTTTTTTTTTTTTCTTCTGCAGCTCTGGGATGACAGCCGCACGCGGTCATTAGTTATGCTAATGCAATGCGGTCGGATGAAACATTTTGACAGCCTAATTGAAAAGGCCTTTTTGGGAAAGTGGATTTTGAACTGTGATCATCTCATCTCTAAGATGGAGCGATGCCAGATCACTAATGAGGCAGCTCGGAGTTCATTAGATAGAAAGCCTCTACCTGGAACCTTCCACCAAGATTGAAAACAAGAAAAGAAAAAAATCGATTTCCCCCCCCCCCCGACTCCGCAAATCATAGAAAAACGCCACAGCGAGAAAACGGTGGGTATGGTTTTTACAGAATAAGAAGATAAAGACTTCCAATGGATCTTAAAGTGGACCTGTCATCAGAAACGTATTCATGGTAAGTACTGCATACTAGGTAATGTGTCAGCGGCTCGTTCATACCAGCGGACGCACATTATGGTGCACATAACATGCTGGTGTGCGCGGTGTATGCGCACTGCTATGCGGTAAAATGTTTGTGCTTTCTTTTTCTTAAAACTTTAAAGCCGGATTCCACCCACGTTTTTTTTTTTTTTTTAAAGTCAGCAGCTACAAACACTGTAGCTGCTGACTTTCAATAAGGACACTTACCTGTCCTAGGCGCCCACGATGTCGGCCCCCCGAGGCCGATCCCTTGATCCTGCCAGGTCCTGGCGCCGCCATCCTCACTAAGGGAAACAGGCAGTGGAGCCTTGCGGCTTCACTGCCCGTTTCCTACTGCACATGCGCGAGTCTCGCGGCGCTGATACAAATGGGCGGCTGTTCTCTGGGATTACACACAGTTCCCAGAAGACAGCGCGAGGAGGATGCGGAAGAAGACCAGCCGCGGACTAGGAAGAGGCAGATTAGGAAGAAATCCCTAGCAACCGCACTTTCTGGTAAGTAAAAACATTTTTTTTTTCAATTTTTTTTAAACATTTTGGAGTATTTTTTTTTATTTTTTTAGGATGGAACTCCACTTTAACCTACCCTTTGTTTAACTCTTTGAGTAGCAGTATGTTGGGATGCATTATAGCCAGGGCCTGGATAAGGGGTGGGCGGGAGGGGTGGCTGCCCTGGGCACTGTGATATTGTGGGAGGTTGGGGGGGGGGCACCACAAGGAGATGGGGGGGAGGGGATTTGTGTTGAGAAGTGGAATTTGGGGGGCAGCACAGGGGGTAAGAATTGTTCTAGGAGGGCAAATTTGGGCAGGTGTGCTAGGTGTGGCAAATTGGGGGATTTGGGAAAAGGATTTGTGCTGGGGGGGGGGGGATTTTGGGGGTTTGTACTACAACAGTAATATGGAAGAGGGAAAATATTTTTTGGGGGTAGGATTTGTGCTAGTAGGGATGATTGGGGGTATTTGTGCTCAGATGGGGGATTGGGGGGGTTTGTGCTTGGAGGGGAAATTTGAGGGGTAGAGGATTTGTGCTCGGGAGGGCGAAGAGTCTCAATTTGGCATGTTCGCCCCGGGCTCTAGATGACTTTGTCCCGGCACTGATTATAGCGCATTGGAACAGGCTGTGCAAAAACGCAAGATATCATTTTTTTCAGGGAACTAAAGCAATAGAAAATAAGGCAAATAGCCAGGTCTATGCATTAGGCAAGGGACTGATGTAAACGAGTCCCCACCAGCACCTCCAGGGTACTTAACCACTTGCCGACCGCCCTATACAGTTTTACTGCTACAGGGCAGCCGTGCTGTGCAGGATCACATATATATTATACACATGATGATCTTGCACTTCTAGGTATCGGGCGCGAGCGCGATTATACACAGCGGGAGCTGATCAGCAGGTCCCACGAACCCGATGTCTGCCGGTACCCGCTGATCATTCGAGACAAAGGCAGGAACAGCGGTCTGCCCATGTAAACAAGGCAGATTGCCGTTCTGTCAGTAGGGAAGACATGGTCCCTGTGTTCCTGCAAAGCAGGGACACGGATCTATGCCTTCCCCTAGTAAAAGCACCTCCCCCACTACAGTTGAACACAGGCTAGGCACCCGGTTAACCCTTTGTTCGCCCCTGATGTTAACCCCTGCATAGCCAGTGTCATTAGTACAGTGACAGTGCATATTTTTAGCACTGATCACTGTATTAGTGTCACTGGTTCCCAAAAAAAAGTGTCAAAAGTGTCAGTTAGTGTCCAATTTGTCCCCTGAAATATCGCAGTCCCGATATAAGTGGCTGATTGCCGTCATTACTAGTAAAAATAAATACAAATTCCATAAAAAATATTTGTAGATGCTATAACTGCGCAAACCAATTAATATGCGCTTATTGAGATTTTTTTATCAAATATATGTAGCAGAATACATATTGGCCTAAATTTATGAACAAAGTAGATTTTTTATTGGATATGTTTTATAGCAGAAAGTAAAATATATATATATATTTTTTTCAAAATTGTCGGTCTTTTTTTGTTTATAGCGAAAAAAAAAAAAAAAGAAGGACGCAGAGGTGATCAAATACCACCAAAATAAAGCTCAATTTGTGGGGAAAAAAGGACATACGTTTTTATTTTTTTGCGTACAGCATCGCACGACTGCGCAATTGTCAGTTAGCTGCTTAAGGACCACCGCACGCACATTTACGTCGACAGAATGGCACGGACAGGCAAATGGGCGTACAGGTATGTCCCCTTTAATTTGCCGCCGTGTGGTCGCGCGCGCGACCCTGTCGCGAGCACCGTGCCCGCGGGACCCGCAGACTCTATGTCCACCGGTGTCCCCGATCGTGTCACGAAGCTGAAGAATGGGGAGATGTCAGTGTAAACACATCTCCCTGTTCTTCCTAGTGACACGTCACTGATCGTCTGTTCCCTCTCATCAGGAGCAGCGATCAGTGACTTATCACTTGTAGCCACGCCCCCTAACAGTTAGAATCACTCCCTAGACCAGTGTTTCTCAACTCCAGTCCTCAAGGCGCACCAACAGATCATGTTTTCAGGATTTCCCTCAGATGAAACAGCTGTGGTAATTACTAAGGCAGTGAAACTGATTACATCCCGTGCAAAATAATTGAAATCCCAAAAACATGACCTGTTGGTGCGCCTTGGGGACTGGAGTTGAGAAACACTGCCCTAGGACACACTTAGCCCCTTCAGCGCCCCCTACAGGGTAACCCCTTCACTGCCAGTGTAATTTTTATAGCACTGATCGCTGTATCAATGACAATGGTCCCAAAATGGTGTCAAAAGTGTCCGATGTGTCCGCCGTAATGCCGCAGTCACGATAAAAATCGCTGATCGCTGGCATTACTAGTAATAAAAAAAAATATTAATAAAAATGCCATAAAACTATCCCCTATTTTGTAGACGCTATAACTTTTGCGCAAACCAATCAATAAACGCTTATTGCTATTTTTTTTAATTTTTTTACCAAAAATATGTAGAAGAATACGTATCGGCCTAAACTGAGGAAAAAAACTTTTTTTTATATATTTTCGGGGGATATTTATTATAGCAAAAAGTAAAAAAATATTGCCTTTTTTATCCAAATTGTCGCTCTTTTTTTGTTTATAGCGCAAAAAATTAAAATCGCAGAGGTGATCAAATACCACCAAAAGAAAGCTCTATATTTGTGGGGAAAAAACAACGTCAATTTTGTTTGGGAGCCACGTCGCACGACCGCGCAATTGTCAGTTAAAGCGACACAGTGCTGAATCGCAAAAAGTGCTCTGGTCTTTGGCCAGCCAAACGGTCCGGGGCTTAAATGGTTAAAAATGAAGAGCACATGAAAAGTCACTTTCTTTGAAGAGCACCAGTCCCTTTATTTTTGGAATATATATTATTTCTTCGCAAGAAATTTTTCTATATACTGTATATGGATTGAAAGACTGCAACCATACATATGAACCATGGGCGTCCGCTCCATAGGGCAAGGGGGGTCAATTGCCCCCGACCCCCCTGGAGACACACTATATTTATATGGACATGGAGTTAAGCGGAATTATCCTCAAGAGCTATTTCACACTGCCAGCTGGCCACGTTTTCGGTAAAGCGCCGCTAGTTTTACCATCGTTTTAGTGGCGCTATTCGGCCGCTGGGGGGGGGGGGGTTAAAAAAATTAGAAATTGCTAATCAGACAATGGCAGCTTTATCCTTCTATTAGGCTTTTGCATCAGGTTTCTCAAACCTTTGCATGCCTGCGCTTTATGTCATAATGACTAAGCCCCTCCCCTTTATGACATTGTCAAAAAGGGACCGAGCATGGATGACCTTAAAATGATGCCCCCCCCTGAAAAAAGTTCAGCGGACGCCCATGATATGAACTACACTCATAGGTAGTGATGAGCCGAACACCCCCGGGTTCGGTTCGCACCAGAACCCGCGAACGGACCGAAAGTTCGAACGAACATTAGAACCCTATTAAATACAATGGATGCGAACGTTCGAATTCTAAAGTGCTAATTATAACAACTATTATGCATGTTATTGTCATAAATAGGGTTTGGGAACCCGGGTTGTGCACCAGGGGACATGTATCAATGCAAAAAGAAGTTTTAAAAACGGTCGTTTTTCGGGAGCAGTCATTTTAATGATGCATAAAGTGAAAAAAAAAAAGTCAAATATTCCTTTAAATATCGTACCTGGGGGGTGTCTAAAGTATGCCTGTGAAGTGCCACGTGTTTCCCGTGTTTAGAACTGTCCCTGCACAAAATGACACTTCTAAAGGAAAAAAAAGCCATTTAAAACTGCTTGCGGCTTTAATGTAATGTCTGGTCCCGGTAATATGGATGAAATTCTTTAAGAAAAATGGCATAGCTACCCCATGACCCCCCCCCTACCCCAGCCCATTACCAGCCCCTTTGGGTCTTGTATGGATATTAAGGGGAACCCCGCACATAAAATAAAAAAGGCCCTATATACTCTGAACAGCCGTATACAGGCGGTGCATACAAGACAGGGACTGTAGGTTTGTTCTTATGTAGAATGTGTTTGTAATTTTGAACAGGTACATTGTTGAAGTGTAGCTCCAGCCCAAAAATCTATTTTTAAACTTTTTGGGAAACATAGGTAAGGGTTATCACCCCTGTAACATTTGTTTTGCTGTCTGTGCCCCTGTTCAGAACATTTCACCTCACTTTCCGTCCCAATGACAACTGTTTTTGAAATGTGGTGTTTTTCTTGAAACAAGGATTGCTGATAAAGCATCAGTACAGATGAGACCCCTTTCTCCCATATTTATTCTTACAGGAGAGAATTTTCCTTTCTAGGGGTAGATTTCCTCTCACTTCCTGTTGTCTTCTTTCGTTTGCAAGTAGGAGTCGTTTGTAAGTTGGATGTTTGAAAGTAGGGACCTGCCGTATATACTCTGCAGAAATAGGCCCCTTAGTTGTTGGTGTTGGCACAACACTGTAAGCACTCAGTTACTCTTGGTTGGTGCTGGAACGCCCTGCTGTCAACTATTATATCAGGAATTTTAATTACATATAATTGTTGAACAGTGGTAGTAAAAATTGGGGCTTTGATGGTGGTGCTGGTGCCACAACACTGTAAGCCCTGACAGTTACTCTTGGTGGGTGCAGCAATGGGCCCTGCTGTGAATTATTAGATCAAGAATTGTAATTACATGCCCCTTTTGAACAGGGGCTGAAAAATTGGGCCTTTCGTGGTGGTGGTGGTGGTGGCGTTGCCACAAGACTGTAAGCCCTCAGAGTTACTCTTGGTGGGTGCAGCAATGGACCCTGCTGTGAATTATTAGATCAAGAATTGTAATTGCATGCCCCTGTTGAACAGGGGCTGAAAAATTGGGCCTTAGGCACTGGTGGCACAACACTACAACCCCTCACAGATACTGTACTTGGAGCACAGCATTGAGCCCTGTTGCAAAGTATTGCTTCAAAAATTGTAATGACACGCCCCTGTTAAACAGGGGCTGAAAAATTGGGCCTTAGGCACTGGTGCCACAACACTCCAACCCCTCACAGATACTGTACTTGGAGCACAGCAATGAGCCCTATGGCAAATTATTGCTAAAAAAATTGTAATTACACGCCCCTGTAAAACAGGGGCTGAAAAATTGGGCCTTAGCCACTGGTGGCGGCACCCATAAACAAAAATGATCTTCCAAGCTATCATCATCAATCGTATCATTGAGGACTCGGAGGAGGAGGATAGCCAGTCAACATAACAGCACAGGCACTCAGCATCAGCATCAGTCTTGAAGGGATGTGACATGTTAAAATCAATTAGTCTGTTATATCAGCATCAGGTGTGTGGTAGCTGGTGGTGATCCAAGACTGGTTCATCTTGATGAAAGTCAGTCGATCAACCGAGTCGGTGGACAGGCGCACCCTGTGATCCGTGACAAATCCTCCAGCAGCACTGAATGTGCGTTCCGAAAGAACGCTGGATGCAGGACAGGCCAGTAGCTCAATTGCATACTGTGCAAGCTCTGGCCAGTGATCCATCCTCAAGACCCAGTAAGCCAGAGGATTTTCGGTGGGAAAGGTGTCCAAGTCTGAGCTTGCCCCTAGATATTCCTGCACCATGTTTATCAGACGCTGGCGATGGTTGCTGGAACCGATCATACTTTGGGGCTGCGGACTAAAGAATTGTCTGAACGCATCGGTCAGACGGCCACCTTCCCCACCGCTCCTTCTTTGACTGGCCGAAGCCTCAGCAACTCGTTGTCCAGGACCAGGAGTTTGTAACCTCCCAGT
Organism: Rana muscosa; assembly: GCA_029206835.1. Taxonomy (NCBI): domain Eukaryota; kingdom Metazoa; phylum Chordata; class Amphibia; order Anura; family Ranidae; genus Rana; species Rana muscosa. The sequence goes on from CM055126.1 coordinate 229,192,020, forward strand.
CTCTGGGAACGCGTTGCACAGACCTTTCTGCAAGGCCTCCCGGAGTTGTCTCATCCTCTGCTCCCTCTGCGACGGTAACATAAGGTCCGCAACCTTACCCTTGTACCGTGGATCAAGGAGAGTGGCCAGCCAGTAATGGTCCCTCTCCTTGATCCGAAGAATACGAGGATCCTTCCGCAGACTTTGCAGGATCAGGGAGGCCATGCAGCGTAGGTTTGCTGAGGCATTCGCTCCGGAGTCCTCTGGGTCACTAAGGACGACATGATCCGCAGCCACCTCCTCCCAGCCACGTACAAGTCCACTGGTTTCTTGGGACTGTAAATCATCCCTAAAAGACTGCTGCTGATGATGCTGAGTGCCAGCCTCCACCTCCATGCTGACACAATCCTCCTCCTCCTCCTCCTCCTCCTCCTCCTCTTCCTGTGCGATGGGTGGGACAGAAGGAACACTGTCTGGGTAAAGGGGGCCTTGAGAGGCAAGGAAGTCCTCCTCTTCCTGCCTCTGTTCTGCCTCAAGTGCCCTGTCCATTATTCCACGCAGCGTGTGCTCCAACAGGTGGACAAGAGGTACAGTGTCACTGATGCATGCACTGTCACTGCTCACCATCCTCGTGGCCTCCTCAAATGGTGCCAGGACAGTGCATGCATCCCTGATCATGCCCCACTGGCGTGGAGAAAAAAAACCAAGCTCCCCTGACCCTGTCCTGGTGCCGTAGTCGCACAGGTACTCATTGATGGCCCTCTGCTGCGTGTGCAGCCGCTGCAGCATGGCCAACGTTGAGTTCCACCTGGTGGGCATGTCACATATAAGGCGGTTCTTGGGCAGGTTCAACTCCTTTTGCAGCTCAGCCAGGCGAGCACTGGCATTATAAGATCTGCGGAAATGCACACAGACTTTCCTGGCCTGCCTCAGGACATCCTGTAAGCCCGGGTACCTGCCCAAGAACCGCTGCACCACCAGGTTAAGGACGTGAGCCACACAGGGCACATGGGTCAGTTGTCCCTGTCGGAGGGCGGAGAGGAGGTTGGTGCCATTGTCGCAAACCACCATTCCTGGCTTAAGCTGGCGTGGCGTCAACCACCTCTCGGCCTGGCCCTGCAGAGCAGACAGGACCTCTGCCCCAGTGTGGCTTCTGTCCCCCAAACACACCAGCGCAAGCACGGCATGGCATCTTTTTGCCTGCGTACTTGCGTAGCCCCGTGAACGGCTACGGAGCACCGCTGGTTCATAGGACAAACCACAGGAAGAGGCCATGGAGGAAGAAGAAGAGGAGGGGGTGGAGGAGAGAGGTGTGTCACAACCAGTAGTAGCATTTTGGAGGCGTGGCGGTGGGACAACCTCCAACACTACTGCACCTTGTCCTGCATCCTTCCCAGCTGCCAAAAGAGTGACCCAATGGGCCGTGAAAGAAAGGTAACGTCCCTGTCCATGCCTGCTGGACCATGAGTCAGCGGTAATATGCACCTTACCGCTGACCGCCCTGTCCAGCGAGGCCAAGACATTGCCTTCCACATGCCGGTAGAGAGCCGGAATAGCCTTCCGTGAGAAAAAGTGGCGTTTGGGAACCTGCCACTGAGGAACCGCACATTGCACAAACTCACGGAAGGGGGCCGAGTCTACCAACTGAAAAGGCAGCAGTTGAAGCGCTAGCAATTTAGCCAAGCTAGCATTCAACCGCTGGGCATGTGGATGGCTGGGAGTGAACTTCTTTCGACGGTCCAGCAGCTGGGGCAGGGAAATTTGCCTGCTAGAATCGGACGTCGGTGTACTGCTAGCAGAGTGGCCGCAAGTACTTGGCTGTGACACACCTAATTCTACACCTTCATTCCTCTCAGTGCATGTTTCAGAGAGGACTGAAGTTATAGTGGGGTTGGAGATCCCAGCTGATGCGGTGCAAGGAGAGGTCCGCTTTGTTCTTTGGTGTGGGTCTTTGAGGTAGGCTTGCCAACGAGCTGCATGGCAGGTCAACATATGTCTGGTCAGGCATGTGGTACCCAAGCGGCTGATGTTTTGGCCACGCGATATACGCTTGAGACATATGTTGCAAACAGCAGCTGTGCGATCTGATGCACTAGCCTCAAAAAAGGCCCACACCAAAGAACTTTTTGAATGACGGGCAGAGGCAGCGCCCTGCACAGGCGGAGCTCTGCGGTGTGATTCCGTCGGTGTACTGCCCTTACGCTGGCCACCAAAGGGCATCCTGCCTCATTGGAGATGTGCCTCCTCCTCATCCTCCTCCTCCTCCTCTCTCCTATTAGGCACCCACGTGGAGTCAGTGACCTCATCATCCCCTCCCTCCTCATCACTGGAGCCAATCTGGCAGTATGCTGCAGCTGCTGGAACATGACTGCCAGATTGGTGTCCTTCTTGAGCATCCCCTCTGTCTGCTCTCACGCTACTGCCTTCCTCTAGCTGGGTTTCATCATCAGACCCTTCGAAACGCTGGGCATCCTCCTGGAGCATGTACCCAACACTGTGCTGAAACAGTTCGGGGGACTCCTCAGGAGGAGGACATGGTGGGTCTAGGGAAGGAGTGACTGATGATTTGTCTGACATTGATACCAGGGAAGACGACGCTTTGGCAGCTGCTTTTCCAGTACCCTGAGCCTGGGTGAGAGAGGATGAGGAGGAGGAGGAGGGCTTGGTCATCCACTCTACCAAGTCTTCGGCATGATGTGGCTCAACATGTCCAGCTGCCGAAAAGAAGGACAAGCGTGTCCCATGGCCATGTGCTGATGACAATGCACCGCGTCCACGACCAGCACTGTTGCCCCCAGACACAGAGCCTGCTTGCCCTCTTTTATTGCCTCCTGACTGTCTGCCTCTCCTTGTTTGCCTTCCAGACATTCTAATAGATGGCCTGCAGGGAGATGGGAAAAAAGCAATAAGGGCTACCTTCAGGTGTCCTTCTCTGTCCCTTGAAACAAGGACTTTCACAGTGAAAGAAACTGACACTCTCCCTACCTACAGTTTTCTGTCCCTAGAATAAATGTTTTTTTTAAGCACAATATAGCACAAGGACAATTCACTCACTGTCCTTCCAGGTCCCTGGAAACAAGGACTTGCAGAGTGAAAGAAAAAAAACACTCTCCCTACCTACAGTTTTCTGTCCCTAGAAAAAATGTTTTTTTTTAATCACAATATAGCACAAGGACAATTCACTCACTGTCCTTACAGGTCCCTGGAAACAAGGACTTGCAGAGTGAAATAAACTGACACTCTCCCTACCTACAGTTTTCTGTCCCTAGAATAAATGTTTTTTTTTAAGCACAATATAGCACAAGGACAATTCACTCACTGTCCTTCCAGGTCCCTGGAAACAAGGACTTGCAGAGTGAAAGAAAAAAAACACTCTCCCTACCTACAGTTTTCTGTCCCTAGAAAAAATGTTTTTTTTAATCACAATATAGCACAAGGACAATTCACTCACTGTCCTTACAGGTCCCTGGAAACAAGGACTTGCAGAGTGAAAGAAAAAAAACACTCTCCCTACCTACAGTTTTCTGTCCCTAGAAAAAATGTTTTTTTTAATCACAATATAGCACAAGGACAATTCACTCACTGTCCTTACAGGTCCCTGGAAACAAGGACTTGCAGAGTGAAATAAACTGACACTCTCCCTACCTACAGTTTTCTGTCCCTAGAATAAATGTTTTTTTTAAGCACAATATAGCACAAGGACAATTCACTCACTGTCCTTACAGGTCCCTGGAAACAAGGACTTGCAGAGTGAAAGAAAAAAAACACTCTCCCTACCTACAGTTTTCTGTCCCTAGAAAAAATGTTTTTTTTAATCACAATATAGCACAAGGACAATTCACTCACTGTCCTTACAGGTCCCTGGAAACAAGGACTTGCAGAGTGAAATAAACTGACACTCTCCCTACCTACAGTTTTCTGTCCCTAGAATAAATGTTTTTTTTAATCACAATATAGCACAAGGACAATTCACTCACTGTCCTTACAGGTCCCTGGAAACAAGGACTTGCAGAGTGAAAGAAAATAAACACTCTCCCTACCTACAGTTTTCTGTCCCTAGAATAAATGTTTTTTTAAGCACAATATAGCACAAGGACAATTCACTCACTGTCCTTACAGGTCCCTGGAAACAAGGACTTGCAGAGTGAAATAAACTGACACTCTCCCTACCTACAGTTTTCTGTCCCTAGAATTAATGTTTTTTTTAAGCACAATATAGCACAAGGAGAATTCACTCACTGTCCTTCCAGGTCCCTGGAAACAAGGACTTGCAGAGTGAAAGAAAAAAAACACTCTCCCTACCTACAGTTTTCTGTCCCTAGAAAAAATGTTTTTTTTAATCACAATATAGCACAAGGACAATTCACTCACTGTCCTTACAGGTCCCTGGAAACAAGGACTTGCAGAGTGAAATAAACTGACACTCTCCCTACCTACAGTTTTCTGTCCCTAGAATAAATGTTTTTTTTAAGCACAATATAGCACAAGGACAATTCACTCACTGTCCTTCCAGGTCCCTGGAAACAAGGACTTGCAGAGTGAAAGAAAAAAAACACTCTCCCTACCTACAGTTTTCTGTCCCTAGAAAAAATGTTTTTTTTAATCACAATATAGCACAAGGACAATTCACTCACTGTCCTTACAGGTCCCTGGAAACAAGGACTTGCAGAGTGAAAGAAAAAAAACACTCTCCCTACCTACAGTTTTCTGTCCCTAGAAAAAATGTTTTTTTTAATCACAATATAGCACAAGGACAATTCACTCACTGTCCTTACAGGTCCCTGGAAACAAGGACTTGCAGAGTGAAATAAACTGACACTCTCCCTACCTACAGTTTTCTGTCCCTAGAATAAATGTTTTTTTTAATCACAATATAGCACAAGGACAATTCACTCACTGTCCTTACAGGTCCCTGGAAACAAGGACTTGCAGAGTGAAAGAAAATAAACACTCTCCCTACCTACAGTTTTCTGTCCCTAGAAAAAATGTTTTTTTTTAATCACAATATAGCACAAGGACAATTCACTCACTGTCCTTACAGGTCCCTGGAAACAAGGACTTGCAGAGTGAAATAAACTGACACTCTCCCTACCTACAGTTTTCTGTCCCTAGAAAAAATGTTTTTTTTAAGCACAATATAGCACAAGGACAATTCACTCACTGTCCTTCCAGGTCCCTGGAAACAAGGACTTGCAGAGTGAAAGAAAAAAAACACTCTCCCTACCTACAGTTTTCTGTCCCTAGAAAAAATGTTTTTTTTAATCACAATATAGCACAAGGACAATTCACTCACTGTCCTTACAGGTCCCTGGAAACAAGGACTTGCAGAGTGAAATAAACTGACACTCTCCCTACCTACAGTTTTCTGTCCCTAGAATAAATGTTTTTTTTAAGCACAATATAGCACAAGGACAATTCACTCACTGTCCTTACAGGTCCCTGGAAACAAGGACTTGCAGAGTGAAAGAAAAAAAACACTCTCCCTACCTACAGTTTTCTGTCCCTAGAAAAAATGTTTTTTTTAATCACAATATAGCACAAGGACAATTCACTCACTGTCCTTACAGGTCCCTGGAAACAAGGACTTGCAGAGTGAAATAAACTGACACTCTCCCTACCTACAGTTTTCTGTCCCTAGAATAAATGTTTTTTTTAAGCACAATATAGCACAAGGACAATTCACTCACTGTCCTTACAGGTCCCTGGAAACAAGGACTTGCAGAGTGAAAAAAAAAAAACACTCTCCCTACCTACAGTTTTCTGTCCCTAGAAAAAATGTTTTTTTTTAAGCACAATATAGCACAAGGACAATTCACTCACTGTCCTTCCAGGTCCCTGGAAACAAGGACTTGCAGAGTGAAAGAAAAAAAACACTCTCCCTACCTACAGTTTTCTGTCCCTAGAAAAAATGTTTTTTTTAATCACAATATAGCACAAGGACAATTCACTCACTGTCCTTACAGGTCCCTGGAAACAAGGACTTGCAGAGTGAAAGAAACTGACACTCTCCCTACCTACAGTTTTCTGTCCCTAGAATAAATGTTTTTTTAAGCACAATATAGCACAAGGACAATTCACTCACTGTCCTTCCAGGTCCCTGGAAACAAGGACTTGCAGAGTGAAAGAAACTGACACTGTCCCTACCTACAGTTTTCTGTCCCTAGAATAAATGTTTTTTTTAAGCACACTATAGCACAAGCACAAAACACACTGACACTCTCCCTACCTATCCTTCTCTTTCCCTAAACTAAAGGAATCCAGGTTAAGCAAGAAAGAAATAACAGTCACTGTCCCTGCCTATGCTGCTCTATCCCTGCTCCGGAACACACTACACTAGGCCGCCGTGCTGGCGGCCTTTTATAGTGTGGGGCGTGTACTAAACACCCTCAGCAATAATTGGCCACAGGCATCCTGCCTGTGGCCAATCATTGCTCTCCTCGCTGCCGGCGCTGTGATTGGCCAAGCATGCGGGGTCACAGTGCATGCTTGGCCAATCACAGCGCCTGGATGACACTGCGATGGCGTAGTGCATTGTGGGCCGTTCGCGTCACTCGAATTTGGCGCGAACGGCCCAAATCGTTCGATCTTCGTCGAACGATCGAACAGCCGATGTTCGAGTCGAACGTATGTTCGACTCGAACACGAAGCTCATCCCTACTCATAGGTGTGCACAGCCTATCGCATTAGGGTGTGCACCCCAAGTGTATTAAAACATGGATGGTGTTAGTAGGCAGTAGACTTTTCTGTAGGGCCAAGGTTGGTGTCAGTAGCACAGTGCACAGTGTAAAGCCTCGTATACACGGCCGGTTTTCTCATCAAGAAACGACAAGAAACTTGCTGGCAGAGCTTTCTTGCCGAGTAACTCGGTCGTGTGTACGCGGCTTTCAGTTTTCTCGTCAAGAAAACTGCCCAGAAACTCGACGAAAAAAATAGAGAACCTGTTCTCTATTTTCTCGTCGAGATTCTCGTCGGCCTGTTTCCCGACAAAAAACCAGAGAGTGTGTATACTTACCTGCCTCCATGGAAACCCGCACATGCTCGAAATGACTTTGACGCATGCGCGGTAGCTTCCTAGGCATAGGCAGGGTGTAGCAAGATGGCGGCGGTGGCGGCATCGAATGTGACAAGCGCACGCTCGATGTAGCCGATGACGTCACCGCGTTCGTTCCATTCAAAAGAACGGCGGTTATTTTGAATTGAGCGTGTGTACACTCGGCCGGGACAAGATTCTTGTCAAGGATCTCGTCAGGGAAAAACAACGGGTTTTTTCCTGACGAGATTCTCGGCCGTGTGTACGAGGCTTTAGTCGTTTTTTATTTCTATTGTTTTATTTTTTTACAATTCTTTATGAGCCCCATTGGGTCGGGCTTTGGTGAAATATCAGTAGGGGGAATCTGTTGCCCCGCACAGGGTGATTAGGATGTGCCCAGGCGCATCCGGCACACCCCCTGCCCACACCTATGACTACACTATTTTGATTATCATTTTAATATGAATTACACTATCTTGATTGTTATTTTTAGTGTTATATACCTACTGCAGGGGGTGTAACACATATGTACTTGAAGCACCTATCACTTCAAAGCTGCAGCACGTGAGAACAACAAATACACATCACTTTTATTTATTTTTTTGTATATCATTCATTATTTATTTGTGTTGCCGATTGCCAACAATTGTCACTTCAGATGACTTCAATCCTCAAGGCTTCATGTACACGGGACGTTGTTCAACCTCTCCTAAACTATTTAACTTGACAGCTAGAAACCGGCGTCTAAAAACGGCCGTTTAGCCGCATTTTGCATCTAGAAGCATTTGAAAAAAAAAATTTTTGGGGTTAAAATGAAAAACGTCTGTAAATGAAACGCTGCTAAACGCAAGATACTGCGTTTAGCCGCATTTGGCCCTTGAAATGCTTCTAAACACAGCTTCCAACCGCATTTTTTTGGGTTCCAGAAAAAGCCTCTAAACCCAACCTGCCTAGAAAAGACTATAAGGCCCCTTCCACACGGGGCGGATCCGTTGCAGCGGAGTCCGCCAGCTCAGCGGGAGATCTCTCCGTTGATTTCTGCTGAGCCGGCGGATGACAGGTCTCTCTATGCTCACTGAGTGGGGAGGGGCCTGTCAAGCGCCGCTGATTCCTATGAAGAGATCGGACGAAAACGGACAGCATGTCCGTTTTCATCAGATCTCACTCGATCCGATCCGCCAGAAAGGATGGCGAACGTATCGCCATACGTCTGATTTATCGGACATGGTCACCGCTGACATCCGTTGCTCCATAGACTTGCATGGAGCGCCCGTTCAGGTCCGCCGAAAAAAATGAGAGGCGGACCTGAACGGTCCGCCGGTGTGAAAGGAGCCTAAACGACCCCGTGTACATGTACTGATAAGCTAACAGAGGAGAGATCGGGGATCCTGTGTACATGTACTGATAAGATAACATAGAGGAGAGATCGGGGATCCTGTGTACATGTACTGATAAGATAACAGAGGACAGATCGGGGTTCCTGTGTACATGTACTGATAAGATAACAGAGGAGAGATCGGGGATCCTGTGTACATGTACTGATAAGATAACATAGAGGAGAGATCGGGGATCCTGTGTACATGTACTGATAAGATAACATAGAGGAGAGATCGGGGATCCTGTGTACAAGTACTGATAAGATAACAGAGGAGAGATCGGGGATCCTGTGTACATGTACTGATAAGCTAACAGAGGAGAGATCGGGGATCCTGTGTACATGTACTGATAAGATAACATAGAGGAGAGATCGGGGATCCTGTGTACATGTACTGATAAGATAACATAGAGGAGAGATCGGGGATCCTGTGTACAAGTACTGATAAGATAACAGAGGAGAGATCGGGGATCCTGTGTACATGTACTGATAAGATAACAGAGGAGAGATCGGGGATCCTGTGTACAAGTACTGATAAGATAACACAGAGGAGAGATCGGGGGTCCTGTGTACATGTACTGATAAGATAACACAGAGGAGAGATCGGGGATCCTGTGTACATGTACTGATAAGATAACATAGAGGAGAGATCGGGGATCCTGTGTACATGTACTGATAAGATAACACAGAGGAGAGATCGGGGATCCTGTGTACATGTACTGATAAGATAACATAGAGGAGAGATCGGGGATCCTGTGTACATGTACTGATAAGATAACAGAGGAGAGATCGGGGATCCTGTGTACATGTACTGATAAGATAACAGAGGAGAGATCGGGGATCCTGTGTACATGTACTGATAAGATAACATAGAGGAGAGATCGGGGATCCTGTGTACATGTACTGATAAGATAACATAGAGGAGAGATCGGGGATCCTGTGTACATGTACTGATAAGATAACAGAGGAGAGATCGGGGATCCTGTGTACATGTACTGATAAGATAACAGAGGAGAGATCTGGGATCCTGTGTACATGTACTGATAAGATAACACAGAGGAGAGATCGGGGATCCTGTGTACACGTACTGATAAGATAACATAGAGGAGAGATCGGGGATCCTGTGTACATGTACTGATAAGATAACAGAGGAGAGATCGGGGATCCTGTGTACATGTACTGATAAGATAACATAGAGGAGAGATCGGGGATCCTGTGTACATGTACTGATAAGATAACAGAGGAGAGATCGGGGATCCTGTGTACATGTACTGATAAGATAACAGAGGAGAGATCGGGGATCCTGTGTACATGTACTGATAAGATAACAGAGGAGAGATGGGGGATCCTGTGTACATGTACTGATAAGATAACAGAGGAGAGATTGGGGATCCTGTGTACATGTACTGATAAGATAACAGAGGAGAGATCAGGGATCCTGTGTACATGTACTGATAAGATAACAGAGGAGAGATCGGGGATCCTGTGTACATGTACTGATAAGATAACAGAGGAGAGATCGGGGATCCTGTGTACATGTACTGATAAGGTAACATAGAGGAGAGATCGGGGATCCTGTGTACATGTACTGATAAGATAACAGAGGAGAGATCGGGGATCCTGTGTACATGTACTGATAAGATAACAGAGGAGAGATCGGGGATCCTGTGTACATGTACTGATAAGATAACAGAGGAGAGATCGGGGATCCTGTGTACATGTACTGATAAGATAACAGAGGAGAGATCAGGGATCCTGTGTACATGTACTGATAAGATAACAGAGGAGAGATCGGGGATCCTGTGTACATGTACTGATAAGATAACAGAGGAGAGATCGGGGATCCTGTGTACATGTACTGATAAGGTAACATAGAGGAGAGATCGGGGATCCTGTGTACATGTACTGATAAGATAACAGAGGAGAGATCGGGGATCCTGTGTACATGTACTGATAAGATAACAGAGGAGAGATCGGGGATCCTGTGTACATGTACTGATAAGATAACAGAGGAGAGATCGGGGATCCTGTGTACATGTACTGATAAGATAACATAGAGGAGAGATCGGGGATCCTGTGTACATGTACTGATAAGATAACAGAGGAGAGATCGGGGATCCTGTATACATGTACTAATAAGATAACAGAGGAGAGATCAGGGATCCTGTGTACATGTACTGATAAGATAACAGAGGAGAGATCGGGGATCCTGTGTACATGTACTGATAAGATAACAGAGGAGAGATCAGGGATCCTGTGTACATGTACTGATAAGATAACATAGAGGAGAGATCAGGGATCCAGTGTACATGTACTGATAAGATAACAGAGGAGAGATCGGGGATCCTGTGTACATGTACTGATAAGATAACAGAGGAGAGATCGGGGATCCTGTGTACATGTACTGATAAGATAACAGAGGAGAGATCGGGGATCCTGTGTACATGTACTGATAAGATAACATAGAGGACAGATCGGGGATCCTGTGTACATGTACTGATAAGATAACAGAGGAGAGATCAGGGATCCTGTGTACATTTACTGATAAGATAACACAGAGGAGAGATCGGGGACCCTGTGTACATGTACTGATAAGATAACATAGAGGAGAGATCGGGGATCCTGTGTACATGTACTGATAAGATAACAGAGGAGAGATCGGGGATCCTGTGTACATGTACTGATAAGATAACAGAGGAGAGATCGGGGATCCTGTGTACATGTACTGATAAGATAACATAGAGGAGAGATCGGGGATCCTGTGTACATGTACTGATAAGATAACAGAGGAGAGATCGGGGATCCTGTGTACATGTACTGATATGATAACACAGAGGAGAGATCAGGGATCCTGTGTACATGTACTGATAAGATAACAGAGGAGAGATCAGGGATCCAGTGTACATGTACTGATAAGATAACAGAGGAGAGATCAGGGATCCTGTGTACATGTACTGATAAGATAACACAGAGGAGAGATCGGGGATCCTGTGTACATGTACTGATAAGATAACAGAGGAGAGATCGGGGATCCTGTGTACATGTACTGATAAGATAACAGAGGAGAGATCGGGGATCCTGTGTACATGTACTGATAAGATAACACAGAGGAGAGATCGGGGATCCTGTGTACATGTACTGATAAGATAACATAGAGGAGAGATCGGGGATCCTGTGTACATGTACTGATAAGATAACAGAGGAGAGATCGGGGATCCTGTGTACATGTACTGATAAGATAACATAGAGGAGAGATCGGGGATCCTGTGTACATGTACTGATAAGATAACAGAGGAGAGATCGGGGATCCTGTGTACATGTACTGATAAGATAACACAGAGGAGAGATCAGGGATCCTGTGTACATGTACTGATAAGATAACAGAGGAGAGATCAGGGATCCAGTGTACATGTACTGATAAGATAACAGAGGAGAGATCAGGGATCCTGTGTACATGTACTGATAAGATAACATAGAGGACAGATCGGGGATCCTGTGTACATGTACTGATAAGATAACAGAGGAGAGATCAGGGATCCTGTGTACATTTACTGATAAGATAACACAGAGGAGAGATCGGGGACCCTGTGTACATGTACTGATAAGATAACATAGAGGAGAGATCGGGGATCCTGTGTACATGTACTGATAAGATAACAGAGGAGAGATCGGGGATCCTGTGTACATGTACTGATAAGATAACAGAGGAGAGATCGGGGATCCTGTGTACATGTACTGATAAGATAACATAGAGGAGAGATCGGGGATCCTGTGTACATGTACTGATAAGATAACAGAGGAGAGATCGGGGATCCTGTGTACATGTACTGATATGATAACACAGAGGAGAGATCAGGGATCCTGTGTACATGTACTGATAAGATAACAGAGGAGAGATCAGGGATCCAGTGTACATGTACTGATAAGATAACAGAGGAGAGATCAGGGATCCTGTGTACATGTACTGATAAGATAACACAGAGGAGAGATCGGGGATCCTGTGTACATGTACTGATAAGATAACAGAGGAGAGATCGGGGATCCTGTGTACATGTACTGATAAGATAACACAGAGGAGAGATCGGGGATCCTGTGTACATGTACTGATAAGATAACACAGAGGAGAGATCGGGGATCCTGTGTACATGTACTGATAAGATAACATAGAGGAGAGATCGGGGATCCTGTGTACATGTACTGATAAGATAACAGAGGAGAGATCGGGGATCCTGTGTACATGTACTGATAAGATAACATAGAGGAGAGATCGGGGATCCTGTGTACATGTACTGATAAGATAACAGAGGAGAGATCGGGGATCCTGTGTACATGTACTGATAAGATAACACAGAGGAGAGATCAGGGATCCTGTGTACATGTACTGATAAGATAACAGAGGAGAGATCAGGGATCCAGTGTACATGTACTGATAAGATAACAGAGGAGAGATCAGGGATCCTGTGTACATGTACTGATAAGATAACACAGAGGAGAGATCGGGGATCCTGTGTACATGTACTGATAAGATAACAGAGGAGAGATCGGGGATCCTGTGTACATGTACTGATAAGATAACAGAGGAGAGATCGGGGATCCTGTGTACATGTACTGATAAGATAACACAGAGGAGAGATCGGGGATCCTGTGTACATGTACTGATAAGATAACATAGAGGAGAGATCGGGGATCCTGTGTACATGTACTGATAAGATAACAGAGGAGAGATCGGGGATCCTGTGTACATGTACTGATAAGATAACATAGAGGAGAGATCGGGGATCCTGTGTACATGTACTGATAAGATAACAGAGGAGAGATCGGGGATCCTGTGTACATGTACTGATAAGATAACAGAGGAGAGATCGGGGATCCTGTGTACATGTACTGATAAGATAACAGAGGAGAGATCGGGGATCCTGTGTACATGTACTGATAAGATAACATAGAGAAGAGATCGGGGATCCTGTGTACATGTACTGATAAGATAACAGAGGAGAGATCGGGGATCCTGTGTACATGTACTGATAAGATAACAGAGGAGAGATCGGGGATCCTGTGTACATGTACTGATAAGATAACAGAAGAGAGATCGGGGATCCTGTGTACATGTACTGATAAGATAACAGAGGAGAGATCGGGGATCCTGTGTACATGTACTGATAAGATAACAGAGGAGAGATCGGGGATCCTGTGTACATGTACTGATAAGATAACAGAGGAGAGATCGGGGATCCTGTGTACATGTACTGATAAGATAACAGAGGAGAGATCGGGGATCCTGTGTACATGTACTGATAAGATAACAGAGGAGAGATGGGGGATCCTGTGTACATGTACTGATAAGATAACAGAAGAGAGATCGGGGATCCTGTGTACATGTACTGATAAGATAACATAGAGGAGAGATCGGGGATCCTGTGTACATGTACTGATAAGATAACAGAGGAGAGATCGCGGATCCTGTGTACATGTACTGATAAGATAACAGAGGAGAGATCGGGGATCCTGTGTACATGTACTGATAAGATAACAGAGGAGAGATGGGGGATCCTGTGTACATGTACTGATAAGATAACATAGAGGAGAGATCGGGGATCCTGTGTACATGTACTGATAAGATAACAGAAGAGAGATCGGGGATCCTGTGTACATGTACTGATAAGATAACAGAGGAGAGATCGGGGATCCTGTGTACATGTACTGATAAGATAACAGAGGAGAGATCGGGGATCCTGTGTACATGTACTGATAAGATAACATAGAGGAGAGATCAGGGATCCTGTGTACATGTACTGATAAGATAACAGAGGAGAGATCAGGGATCCTGTGTACATGTACTGATAAGATAACAGAGGAGAGATCGGGGATCCTGTGTACATGTACTGATAAGATAACAGAGGAGAGATCGGGGATCATGTGTACATGTACTGATAAGATAACAGAGGAGAGATCGGGGATCCTGTGTACATGTACTGATAAGATAACACAGAGAAGAGATCGGGGATCCTGTGTACATGTACTGATAAGATAACAGAGGAGAGATCAGGGATCCTGTGTACATGTACTGATAAGATAACAGAGGAGAGATCGGGGATCCTGTGTACATGTACTGATAAGATAACAGAGGAGAGATCGGGGATCCTGTGTACATGTACTGATAAGATAACAGAGGAGAGATCAGGGATCCTGTGTACATGTACTGATAAGATAACAGAGGAGAGATCGGGGATCCTGTGTACATGTACTGATAAGATAACAGAGGAGAGATCGGGGATCCTGTGTACATGTACTGATAAGATAACAGAAGAGAGATCGGGGATCCTGTGTACATGTACTGATAAGATAACATAGAGGAGAGATCGGGGATCCTGTGTACATGTACTGATAAGATAACAGAGGAGAGATCGCGGATCCTGTGTACATGTACTGATAAGATAACAGAGGAGAGATGGGGGATCCTGTGTACATGTACTGATAAGATAACAGAGGAGAGATCAGGGATCCTGTGTACATGTACTGATAAGATAACAGAAGAGAGATCGGGGATCCTGTGTACATGTACTGATAAGATAACAGAGGAGAGATCGGGGATCCTGTGTACATGTACTGATCAGATAACATAGAGGAGAGATCGGGGATCCTGTGTACATGTACTGATAAGATAACATAGAGGAGAGATCGGGGATCCTGTGTACATGTACTGATAAGATAACATAGAGGAGAGATCGGGGATCCTGTGTACATGTACTGATAAGATAACAGAGGAGAGATGGGGGATCCAGTGTACATGTACTGATAAGATAACATAGAGGAGAGATCGGGGATCCTGTGTACATGTACTGATAAGATAACACAGAGGAGAGATTGGGGATACTGTGTACATGTACTGATAAGATAACACAGAGGAGAGATCGGGGATCCTGTGTACATGTACTGATAACATAACATAGAAGAGAGATCGGGGATCCTGTGTACATGTACTGATAATATAACAGAGGAGAGATCGGGGATCCTGTGTACATGTACTGATAAGATAACAGAGGAGAGATCGGGGATCCTGTGTACATGTACTGATAAGATAACAGAGGAGAGATCGGGGATCCTGTGTACATGTACTGATAAGATAACAGAGGAGAGATCGGGGATCCTGTGTACATGTACTGATAAGATAACACAGAGGAGAGATTGGGGATACTGTGTACATGTACTGATAAGATAACACAGAGGAGAGATCGGGGATCCTGTGTACATGTACTGATAAGGTAACATAGAGGAGAGATCGGGGATCCTGTGTACATGTACTGATAAGATAACACAGAGAAGAGATCGGGGATCCTGTGTACATGTACTGATAAGATAACATAGAAGAGAGATCGGGGATCCTGTGTACATGTACTGATAATATAACAGAGGAGAGATCAGGGATCCTGTGTACATGTACTGATAAGATAACAGAGGAGAGATCGGGGATCCTGTGTACATGTACTGATAAGATAACAGAGGAGAGATCGGTGATCCTGTGTACATGTACTGATAAGATAACACAGAGGAGAGATCGGGGATCCTGTGTACATGTACTGATAAGATAATATAGAGGAGAGATCGGGGATCCTGTGTACATGTACTGATAAGATAACAGAGGAGAGATCGGGGATCCTGTGTACATGTACTGATAATATAACAGAGGAGAGATCGGGGATCCTGTGTACATGTACTGATAAGATAACAGAGGAGAGATCGGGGATCCTGTGTACATGTACTGATAAGATAACAGAGGAGAGATCGGGGATCCTGTGTACATGTACTGATAAGATAACAGAGGAGAGATCGGGGTTCCTGTGTACATGTACTGATAAGATAACAGAGGAGAGATCGGGATCCTGTGTACATGTACTGATAAGATAACAGAGGAGAGATCGGGGATCCTGTGTACATGTACTGATAAGATAACAGAGGAGAGATCGGGGATCCTGTGTACATGTACTGATAAGATAACACAGAGGAGAGATCGGGGATCCTGTGTACATGTACTGATAAGATAACACAGAGGAGAGATCGGGGATCCTGTGTACATGTACTGATAAGATAACAGAGGAGAGATCGGGGATCCTGTGTACATGTACTGATAAGATAACACAGAGGAGAGATCGGGGATCCTGTGTACATGTACTGATAAGATAACACAGAGGAGAGATCGGGGATCCTGTGTACATGTACTGATAAGATAACAGAGGAGAGATCGGGGATCCTGTGTACATGTACTGATAAGATAACACAGAGGAGAGATCGGGGATCCTGTGTACATGTACTGATAAGATAACAGAGGAGAGATTGGGGATCCTGTGTACATGTACTGATAAGATAACACAGAGGAGAGATCGGGGATCCTGTGTACATGTACTGATAAGATAATATAGAGGAGAGATCGGGGATCCTGTGTACATGTACTGATAAGATAACAGAGGAGAGATCGGGGATCCTGTGTACATGTACTGATAAGATAACAGAGGAGAGATCGGGGATCCTGTGTACATGTACTGATAAGATAACACAGAGGAGAGATCGGGGATCCTGTGTACATGTACTGATAAGATAACACAGAGGAGAGATCGGGGATCCTGTGTACATGTACTGATAAGATAACATAGAGGAGAGATCGGGGATCCTGTGTACATGTACTGATAAGATAACATAGAGGAGAGATCGGGGATCCTGTGTACATGTACTGATAAGATAACAGAGGAGAGATCGGGGATCCTGTGTACATGTACTGATAAGATAACACAGAGGAGAGATCGGGGATCCTGTGTACATGTACTGATAAGATAACACAGAGAAGAGATCGGGGATCCTGTGTACATGTACTGATAAGATAACAGAGGAGAGATCGGGGATCCTGTGTACATGTACTGATAAGATAACAGAGGAGAGATCGGGGATCCTGTGTACATGTACTGATAAGATAACACAGAGGAGAGATCGGGGATCCTGTGTACATGTACTGATAATATAACAGAGGAGAGATCGGGGATCCTGTGTACATGTACTGATAAGATAACAGAGGAGAGATCGGGGATCCTGTGTACATGTACTGATAAGATAACAGAGGAGAGATCGGGGATCCTGTGTACATGTACTGATAAGATAACACAGAGGAGAGATCGGGGATCCTGTGTACATGTACTGATAAGATAACACAGAGGAGAGATCGGGGATCCTGTGTACATGTACTGATAAGATAACATAGAGGAGAGATCGGGGATCCTGTGTACATGTACTGATAAGATAACAGAGGAGAGATCGGGGATCCTGTGTACATGTACTGATAAGATAACACAGAGGAGAGATCGGGGATCCTGTGTACATGTACTGATAAGATAACACAGAGAAGAGATCGGGGATCCTGTGTACATGTACTGATAAGATAACAGAGGAGAGATCGGGGATCCTGTGTACATGTACTGATAAGATAACACAGAGGAGAGATCGGGGATCCTGTGTACATGTACTGATAAGATAACAGAGGAGAGATCGGGGATCCTGTGTACATGTACTGATAAGATAACACAGAGGAGAGATCGGGGATCCTGTGTACATGTACTGATAAGATAACACAGAGAAGAGATCGGGGATCCTGTGTACATGTACTGATAAGATAACAGAGGAGAGATCGGGGATCCTGTGTACATGTACTGATAAGATAACACAGAGGAGAGATCGGGGATCCTGTGTACATGTACTGATAAGATAACATAGAGGAGAGATCGGGGATCCTGTGTACATGTACTGATAAGATAACATAGAGGAGAGATCGGGGATCCTGTGTACATGTACTGATAAGATAACAGAGGAGAGATCGGGGATCCTGTGTACATGTACTGATAAGATAACAGAGGAGAGATCGGGGATCCTGTGTACATGTACTGATAAGATAACACAGAGGAGAGATCGGGGATCCTGTGTACATGTACTGATAAGATAACACAGAGAAGAGATCGGGGATCCTGTGTACATGTACTGATAAGATAACAGAGGAGAGATCGGGGATCCTGTGTACATGTACTGATAAGATAACAGAGGAGAGATCGGGGATCCTGTGTACATGTACTGATAAGATAACACAGAGGAGAGATCGGGGATCCTGTGTACATGTACTGATAAGATAACAGAGGAGAGATCGGGGATCCTGTGTACATGTACTGATAAGATAACACAGAGGAGAGATCGGGGATCCTGTGTACATGTACTGATAAGATAACACAGAGGAGAGATCGGGGATCCTGTGTACATGTACTGATAAGATAACACAGAGAAGAGATCGGGGATCCTGTGTACATGTACTGATAAGATAACACAGAGGAGAGATCGGGGATCCTGTGTACATGTACTGATAAGATAACAGAGGAGAGATCGGGGATCCTGTGTACATGTACTGATAAGATAACACAGAGGAGAGATCGGGGATCCTGTGTACATGTACTGATAAGATAACACAGAGGAGAGATCGGGGATCCTGTGTACATGTACTGATAAGATAACAGAGGAGAGATCGGGGATCCTGTGTACATGTACTGATAAGATAACACAGAGGAGAGATCGGGGATCCTGTGTACATGTACTGATAAGATAACAGAGGAGAGATCGGGGATCCTGTGTACATGTACTGATAAGATAACACAGAGGAGAGATCGGGGATCCTGTGTACATGTACTGATAAGATAATATAGAGGAGAGATCGGGGATCCTGTGTACATGTACTGATAAGATAACAGAGGAGAGATCGGGGATCCTGTGTACATGTACTGATAAGATAACAGAGGAGAGATCGGGGATCCTGTGTACATGTACTGATAAGATAACACAGAGGAGAGATCGGGGATCCTGTGTACATGTACTGATAAGATAACACAGAGGAGAGATCGGGGATCCTGTGTACATGTACTGATAAGATAACATAGAGGAGAGATCGGGGATCCTGTGTACATGTACTGATAAGATAACAGAGGAGAGATCGGGGATCCTGTGTACATGTACTGATAAGATAACACAGAGGAGAGATCGGGGATCCTGTGTACATGTACTGATAAGATAACACAGAGAAGAGATCGGGGATCCTGTGTACATGTACTGATAAGATAACAGAGGAGAGATCGGGGATCCTGTGTACATGTACTGATAAGATAACAGAGGAGAGATCGGGGATCCTGTGTACATGTACTGATAAGATAACACAGAGGAGAGATCGGGGATCCTGTGTACATGTACTGATAATATAACAGAGGAGAGATCGGGGATCCTGTGTACATGTACTGATAAGATAACAGAGGAGAGATCGGGGATCCTGTGTACATGTACTGATAAGATAACAGAGGAGAGATCGGGGATCCTGTGTACATGTACTGATAAGATAACACAGAGGAGAGATCGGGGATCCTGTGTACATGTACTGATAAGATAACACAGAGGAGAGATCGGGGATCCTGTGTACATGTACTGATAAGATAACATAGAGGAGAGATCGGGGATCCTGTGTACATGTACTGATAAGATAACAGAGGAGAGATCGGGGATCCTGTGTACATGTACTGATAAGATAACACAGAGGAGAGATCGGGGATCCTGTGTACATGTACTGATAAGATAACACAGAGAAGAGATCGGGGATCCTGTGTACATGTACTGATAAGATAACAGAGGAGAGATCGGGGATCCTGTGTACATGTACTGATAAGATAACAGAGGAGAGATCGGGGATCCTGTGTACATGTACTGATAAGATAACACAGAGGAGAGATCGGGGATCCTGTGTACATGTACTGATAATATAACAGAGGAGAGATCGGGGATCCTGTGTAAATGTACTGATAAGATAACAGAGGAGAGATCGGGGATCCTGTGTACATGTACTGATAAGATAACAGAGGAGAGATCAGGGATCCTGTGTACATGTACTGATAAGATAACACAGAGGAGAGATCGGGGATCCTGTGTACATGTACTGATAAGATAACACAGAGGAGAGATCGGGGATCCTGTGTACATGTACTGATAAGATAACAGAGGAGAGATCGGGGATCCTGTGTACATGTACTGATAAGATAACACAGAGGAGAGATCGGGGATCCTGTGTACATGTACTGATAAGATAACACAGAGGAGAGATCGGGGATCCTGTGTACATGTACTGATAAGATAACATAGAGGAGAGATCGGGGATCCTGTGTACATGTACTGATAAGATAACAGAGGAAAGATCGGGGATCCTGTGTACATGTACTGATAAGATAACATAGAGGAGAGATCGGGGATCCTGTGTACATGTACTGATAAGATAATATAGAGGAGAGATCGGGGATCCTGTGTACATGTACTGATAAGATAACATAGAGGAGAGATCGGGGATCCTGTGTACATGTACTGATAAGATAACATAGAGGAGAGATCGGGGATCCTGTGTACATGTACTGATAAGATAACACAGAGGAGAGATCGGGGATCCTGTGTACATGTACTGATAAGATAACACAGAGGAGAGATCGGGGATCCTGTGTACATGTACTGATAAGATAATATAGAGGAGAGATCGGGGATCCTGTGTACATGTACTGATAAGATAACAGAGGAGAGATCGGGGATCCTGTGTACATGTACTGATAAGATAACATAGAGGAGAGATCGGGGATCCTGTGTACATGTACTGATAAGATAATATAGAGGAGAGATCGGGGATCCTGTGTACATGTACTGATAAGATAACAGAGGAGAGATCGGGGATCCTGTGTACATGTACTGATAAGATAACATAGAGGAGAGATCGGGGATCCTGTGTACATGTACTGATAAGATAATATAGAGGAGAGATCGGGGATCCTGTGTACATGTACTGATAAGATAACAGAGGAGAGATCGGGGATCCTGTGTACATGTACTGATAAGATAACAGAGGAGAGATCGGGGATCCTGTGTACATGTACTGATAAGATAACAGAGGAGAGATCGGGGATCCTGTGTACATGTACTGATAAGATAACACAGAGGAGAGATCGGGGACAGTTGAAAAAAATGCCCAACTGCTCCGTCCGTTTACCAGCAGCAGTGTACATGAAGCCTTATAAAGCATCCCAGGTTATTTTTAATCACACTGCAACGTCCAGACCTCATACAAACAGCGCCACACCTACATCTCTCTTAATCAATTCTTGTTTTACAGCTCTGTATATGTATTTAATATAGAAATACCATTTTGGATGTCATCCTGAGTGCCCACCATCCCTTTCCTTTTTCATGTAAATCCTGGTGCCTTTGCAGTTTTATTTTCTTTTGTGTTCACAAATGTCTGACACAGCTGCAACCTCTCACCTTTTGGCTTGATACAAAGTTACAATGTTGCAGTCTGATTACTGGAGGAGGAGAGACTGAGGAAATGCTTCCTCCTGTCTGCAGCAGACTGATGACATCACCTAGGCCAGTGATGGTGAACCTTGGCACCCCAGATGTTTTGGAACTACATTTCCCATGATGCTCATGTAGTCTGCAGTGTAGTTGAGCATCATGGGAAATGTAGTTCCAAAACATCTGGGGTGCCAAGGTTCGCCATCACTGACCTAGGCAAAGACACTGACTGGAGCTCAAAGACAGCTTCCTCCTGTCTGCACTTTGCTGCACTAATCACAGGCAGTGAGACATTGTCCACGGCTGGAGAGATCGGGAAATGTCTCACTGCCTTTGATTAGCGCAGAGCAGTGCCGACTTCCTGGCGGGCTCTGCACGTGGGCTTTGCGAACACGCCTGAGCTCATCCTTACTGCCCACCACTAATGAATTTTACTCCAAGCCAGAGATTATACAAAGACTTAGGGGTTGATTTAATAAAGGCAAATAGACCGCGCACTCTGCAAGTGCAGTTGCTCCAGAGCTTAGTAAATGAGGTGAAGCTTCACCTTTACAAAAAGACTACCCAATCCCATGCAAGGAAAATAAAAGAAACAGCATTTTTACTTGCACGTGATCGGATGATGAAAGTCAGCAGAGCTTCACCCTCATTTACGAAGCTCTGGAGCAACTGCACTCTGCAAAGTGCTCAGTCTATTTGCATTTAGCAACCTCTAAGTTTCTAGATTACAGCTATGCTCTGCATGAAGAGTGGGCGCTAAACAGGCTTTGATATAAACCTCAGCAAAGCAAAAAGGATATTTCAGCGTGCGGCCTTTCTGTGTTTGGGTCACATGGGTCAACAGACTCTGGTGGTCTCCAAGACGGTGATCGGTTCTATCCATAGTATTCTACAGATATATATACATATTAAATATGGGATATCATCATGGCTAACCTCACTGATCGGTCGTCGCTCCCGGTAATCGCCAGCGGTTTGGTCGGATGGACAGCCAGAGCCCAGAGCTCTCCCTCACAGTGTCCTTGCATGATCAGGAAGGGCTTGTTGCGTTCGTGGACCACAATCTCGAATATTTCACTGTCCTGAGTGCCCACCAGCATGTGGTCCCCTCTCCAGCACACGCTCCGTACAGACAGACCTGGAAAGAGAACGTCATACAGAAAACAGAAAAGGAAAAGCACATGTGTGACGTACCAGAAGACACAATCCAGTTTTAAAGATAACGCTCTTCTGGAAAGACATTCTCTGAAATTCTCAAAAAAACTGCCACAAATTTTAATACTTAAGGACAGTGAACTTTAACCGCTTGCTGAACACCCTTTAGCACTTTTACTGCTACAGGGCGTCAGCTGTGCGCCAGATTAGCTATATATAAATACGTGATCCGGGATTTCCGCCTGCAGGGGGCGAATGCGGGCCGCTGCTGCTCTGATCATTCACAGCAGAAGCCGATCTGCGGGTGCCGGGCACTCTATGTCCTCCAGCACCTGCATATCTCAGTTCTTTGTGTCTTCCCATGTAAACAAGGTATAGCTCAGTTCTTACAGGGGGGAAGGCATGGATCCTGTGTTCCTGCAAAGGCAGGGACTAGAATCGATCTCTTCCCCTAGTGAAAGAAGCACATCTACCACCGGCACAACACTGATGCTCTGGGATGGCAACCTGCGATCTGTGCTTGCCAATCCGCCATCCCAGAACAGGAGGTCGCAGGCCACATCACAGGGCTACTGACCCCCGGGCCACTGGTTGGGTACCCCTGGCGTAAACCAATCAATATACGCTTATTGGTATTTTTTTTGCAAAACCATGTAGTAGAATACATATTGGCCAAAATTAATGAAGAATTTTTTTTATTGGATATGTTTTATAGCAGAAATTAAAACATTTTTTTTTGTTTTGTTTTTTTAAATAGTTTTTTTTTGTTTATAAAAAATTTAAAACGCAGAGGTGATCAAATACCACCAAAAGAAAGCTCTATTTGTGGGAAAAAACGGACACAAATTTTATTTGGGTACAAGGTCGCATGAATGCGCAATTGTCAGTTAAAGTAATGCAGTGCCGTATCGCAAAAAAAGGGCCTGGTCATGAAGGGGGGTAAATCTTCCGGAGGTCAAGTGGTTAAAGACTAGCAGTCATGGCTGTAATATTTTGAATATTTGAGTTGAGAAGATTATTCATTAGGGATCTTCATTATGTTTCTCTTCTCTTTGTTTATTGTCTGAAGGCAGGGCCACCATCAGGAATTTTGGGGCCCCTTACAGCGCTTCAGGCATGGGACCCCTTGAGCAGAGAACCAGGGGGGGGGTTGCAGCCGAATTGAGAAGCGGGCGGTGCTGCCGCCGCGCATTGTTGAGGTCGGGGGGCTATGGGTGCTGACGAACAAAAAAAAGGGGGTTGCCATCCGGGGCCCTGGGAACCTCTGGGCCCCTTACAAAAAAAATAAAATTATATAAAAAAAAGGGGGGTTGCCATCCGGGGCCCTGGGGACCTGTGGGCCTCTTACAAAAAAAAACATTTATGAAATAAATAAAACATTTATAAAAAAAAAGGGGGGGTTGCCATCTGGGCCCCTTACAGGTGTACTGCCTGTACCCGCCTGATGGTGGCCCTGTCTGAAGGACATCCTGAAGCTCCGGAGAAGGTTCCTGGGATCTGATGGTTGCTGTCCTTTTATCTACCAGACCTTATAAGATTTTTTTTATTACAGGTACTTATATAGCACTGTCAATTTACTCGGTGCTTTACATAAACAGTATATTGTACATTTACATCAGTCTCTGCCCTCACAAGGCTTAAAATTTAAGGTCCCTAACTCACGTTCATACATACACATACTGTACTGGGGCCAATTTAGACAATAGCCAATTCACCTACCAGCATGTCTTTGGAGTGTGGGAGGAAACCGGTGTACCTGGAGGAAACCCACGCAGGCAAAGGGAGAACTGTAAACTGTAAACTCCAGGCAGGTAGTGCCATGGTTGGGATTCAAACCGGTGAGTCTAGTGCCAGGATTCAAACCGGTGAATCTAGGCGGAAGTGCTGACCACTTAGTCACTGTGTTGTGTGCCGTCTCTTTAACAAACAGGAGAACCAAAATGTGTAAGGGGCACCTGGACAGTGTTTATCCCCCATCTTCACTGGCTTGACAATGGTCAATGGACATGTTGCCCACTTCTTACCCGGCCTCTTAAGCCTGTAGGGCAGCCTTTTCTCGACTGTAGTTCTGTGGAACCCTAGGGTTCCTCCAGAGTTTGCCTGGGGTTCCTCGGGTAATGAGAACTTTCTACCTCTCAGAAAAGTAACCACTAACGACAGCTATCTGTAAGTGGGGAGATTCTTGCCAATGACTACAAATATAAGAAGCATTATTCTCAGTGACCATCACACTAATGTACCTTGAGCTGTAGATGTAGTAATTATTATCAGAGTTCCTCCATGTGAAAAGGTTGAGAAACTGTAGAATATATACCCACATCTTGCTACCTACAAAAAAGCTCATTCCCACCCACTGGAATAGTTACCTCAAACCAAATACAACGGATGGAGGCCCCGGGAGCCTGACCCATCGATAGTGGTCACACTCCCAGTATATTCCCCCCATATATTGTTTCCAATGCGGTTTCTTGCCTCAACAAACCTATCTCGCTCCAGCCTGTTTTCTTAAGCATTACCTGCTGTTTACATACTAAAAGAGCTAAGGGGTAGCATATGTTATCGGAATGAGATCAGGCAGTGGGCAAGTGAGAAAATGTCAGATCTCTGGGGGTCTCTGACCTCTAAGACATGCTAATTATTTCATGAGTAAGCACACAGTTATACTCCCAACACGCAAACCCATCCTCTAGACTGCCATGGACCAAACATAAGTATCTCAATCGAAATGATACATATATACGAAAGATACAAAAAACTGTACTGCAGATTCATAGCTATTGCCCAAATATTATACTCTATACCAGTGAGGTAGGGTGGAAGTTGATCTCATGTTACAAACTCTTGGTAGATGCGGGTTTCATAAAACAGTTTAGCAGACAATAGACCATTGACCCCTTCTCAACTTTGAGATCTAGAAAAGTCACTAGTTTTTTCACTCCATGAGCTAATAAACAAATAAAATAAAATAATTATTCCCAATAAGTCTACAAAAGCAACCACTTCCTCTGCAGTCGCCATCAACAGGACTGATACGTCGTCGATGTATCTGTAAAGAGATCAAATCCTATATTCTCCTATCAACTATAAAGTTTATTGGAATAGCTCCATTCATAAGTGGCATTTGTTCATGTCACTGAAAAGTTACTGAATTCATAGAAGAGATTGACTGTCTGCCTGAATCGTTTTAGAAATACCTAAGGCCCCATGCACACGAGACGCCGGTGCAAACTCTGCTGAACACACGTTTTTAAAGGCTAAAACCGGCGTTTAAAAACGCCCGTTTTGTCGCGATTTTAGCGGCGTTTTACCGCGTTTGCGTCTATAGGCGTTTAGTTAAGAAACATCATAAGACCCTCCCTAAGCTCAAAAAACATTATTATTTAACCATTTCAGCCATTTTGGGAGACCAGCAGCTGAGAGAGCAGCAGTGTACTTGTATTTAGCGTATCACTTGCCACATCATCTGCCACAAGCTGTGGATTGTCCACTTGCCACGTCACCTGATACGTCACCTGGCCACGTCACCTGCCACAAGTTGTGAATTGTCCACTTGCCACATCACCTGCCACGTCACCTGGCCACAAGTTGTGGATTGTCCACTTGCCACATCACCTGGCCACGTCACCTGCCACAAGTTGTGGAATGTTCACTTGCCACGTCACCTGCCACGTCACCTGGCCACGTCACCTGCCACAAGTTGTGCATTGTCCACTTGCCACGTCACCTGGCCACGTCACCTGCCACAAGTTGTTAATTGTCCACTTGCCACGTCACCTGCCACGTCACCTGGCCACAAGTTGTGGATTGTCCACTTGCCACATCACCTGGCCACGTCACCTGGCCACGTCACCTGGCCATGTCACCTGCCACGTCACCTGCCACAAGTTGTGGAATGTTCACTTGCCACGTCACCTGCCACGTCACCTGGCCACGTCACCTGCCACAAGTTGTGCATTGTCCACTTGCCACGTCACCTGGCCACATCACCTGCCACGTCACCTGGCCACGTCACCTGCCACAATTTGTGGATTTCCACCTGCCACGTCACCTGGCCACAAGTTGTGGATTGTCCACTTGCCACGTCACCTGCCACATCACCTGCCATGTCACCTGGCCACGTCACATGCCACGTCACCTGGCCACGTCACCTGCCACAATTTGTGGATTGTCCACCTGCCACGTCACCTGCCACATCACCTGGCCACATCACCTGCCACAAGTTGTGAATTGTCCACTTGCCACATCACCTGGCCACATCACCTGCCACAAGTTGTGGATTGTCCACTTGCCACGTCACCTGCCACATCACCTGGCCACGTCACCTGCCACAATTTGTGGATTGTCCACCTGCCACATCACCTGGCCACATCACCTGCCACAATTTGTGGATTGTCCACCTGCCACGTCACCTGGCCACGTCACCTGCCACAAGTTTTGGATTGTCCACTTGCCACGTCACCTGCCACGTCACCTGCCACGTCACCTGCCACAATTTGTGGATTGTCCACCTGCCACGTCACCTGGCCACATCACCTGCCACAATTTGTGGATTGTCCACCTGCCACGTCACCTGGCCACATCACCTGCCACAAGTTTTGGATTGTCCACTTGCCACGTCACCTGCCACGTCACCTGCCACAATTTGTGGATTGTCCACCTGCCATGTCACCTGCCATGTCAGCTGGCCACGTCACCTGGCCACGTCACATGGCCACGTCACCTGGCCACGTCACCTGGCCACGTCACCTGGCCACGTTACCTGCCACAAGTTGTGGATTGTCCACTTTCCACGTCACCTGGCCACGTCACCTGCCACAATTTGTGGATTATCCACCTGCCACGTCACCTGCCATGTCACCTGGCCACGTCACCTGGCAACATCACCTGCCACAAGTTGTGGATTGTCCACTTGCCACGTCACCTGCCACAAGTTGTGGATTGTCTACAGTGCAATGCAAGCAATTACAGTTTTTTTTCATATTTTTTTGATGGTTTTTCATCATTTGCCATCATTTTTGAGATTTCTAATGTAAAAAAATAGGTCACCTTTAAAAACGCTAATAAACGAAATCGCGGCAAAACGCCGGTACCGCGTTTTGCCGCGTTTAGCGTCTGAAACGTGGAAAACTTTTGCGTCTGAACCCATTTTTTTGCTTCTGGAAAAACGAGGTTAAACGCAACTGCCTAAAAACGGCAATAAACGAGACTGTGTGCATGGACACATAGGATAACATTGAATGGGTTCAGGAGCAGTTGAAAAAAGTGTCCAACTGCCTCTGAACTCGCGTTCAACAGCAAATAACAGCGTCTCGTGTGCATGGGGCCTTATGCCCTGTACACACGAGTGGAATTTCCGTTGGAAAAAAAGTTGGATGGTTTTTCCGACGGAATTCCGCTCAAGCTTGGCTTGCATACACACGGTTACACAAAAGTTCTCTGAACTTTCGAGCTTTAAGAACGCGGTGACGTACAACACTACGACAAGGCGAGAAAAA
Source organism: Rana muscosa (assembly GCA_029206835.1). Classification (NCBI taxonomy): domain Eukaryota; kingdom Metazoa; phylum Chordata; class Amphibia; order Anura; family Ranidae; genus Rana; species Rana muscosa. The sequence continues at coordinate 229,220,446 of CM055126.1, forward strand.
GGAAGTTCAATGCTTCCGAGCATGCGTCAAATTGTTTCCGAGCATGCGTGTTTTTTTTCCCGTCGGAATTGCATACAGACGATCTGAACTTTTTCCGTCTGAAAAATAGAGAAGCTGCTCTCAATCTTTTGCTGGCGGAAATTCCGACAGAAAAAGTCGGATGGAGCATACACACGGTTGGAATTTCCAACCAAAAGCTCACATCAGACTTTTGCTGGCGGAAATTCCGCTCGTGTGTATGGGGCATTACAAGGGTTTTGGGACTTTCTGATTGGGGGATTTTTCCCATAGGTTCAAGCAGTGATCTTCATACAGTCAATGCCATTTGTCGCTTTTTGTGATTTCCTAGCTGTTATGTGAGCATTCACATATGCCAATCTCGCCATACATTGGGCGTGTAGTGGTCCTGGGGGGTTTAATGACCATTACTATGGTATTTTATTACTATTTTGTACAATAAACAGTTTTTGCTGGAGCCATAGCTCTGGTCTTTTCTGTATCTATTTATCATTATATTTTTTTCTTTAATACTTATTTATCTTTCACATACAATTTATAACAATGGGTAAAAGAGGTTTCATCTAGATGCAGTTTACATTTTTTTTTTATATACAATATGCTTCCTACAATGCAATACATAAGAACTATAACAGAAATCTCCTCCTGGCCCTAAATCTTTGAAACCTCTGAGGATTATCTTCCTTATCCCATACCGCCCCCTTCCACCCAGTTCCTCCTTTCCCCTAAACCCTCAATCTTTTCCCATATCGTACCTTCTCTCCATCCATCCTCCCAGTTAACAAAACCATTTTCCACCTTCACTATAACATCACACAACCTATCTTACTCTCACCATTCGTAAAGTAGTTATAAGCATCTAGCACAAAAAATGAACAAAGCTTTTCCTTCTATAGTATGTGCTTGCCTCAACCCAACCAAGTGTAAATTTCTGTATGCAGTCTGGTTCCTCAGGTATCTGCATGAGTCAATTCTGGTAGACCCTAAGGGATCAATGGGAAGCTCCTGCACACAGCCTGTGGCTGTCAACCTCAGCTGTGCATGTTTCCCTATGAAACTGGGGAGTGTGTTCATTCCTTCCCCTCAGGTCTCAGGTTACACTCAGCTCCCTTGCTCCATGCCCTGCAGTATGTGACATCAGAACCCCGCCCCCTGCCTCTGAAAGCCCACGAATGCTTTATAAACTCAGCACTTTAAAAGGCTGTAGAGAAGAGAAGACAGCAGATACACAGGTACAATTTATGTAGGAGGATTTTTTTCATCTCCGTGTACCGCCTGAGGTCAGTCACTTCACTGGACATATGTATGGGTTTACCTCCACTTTAATTTTGGTATTTGGGCTACATCAAATTTCCAACACAACTCCAACAAGGACCAGATAACTTTCTGTTATTCTTATATAGCTTTGTTTGAGATACTTATGTATGGTCCGTGGCAGTCTATATGATTGCAGTCTATATGATGGGTCTGTGTGTTGGTAATATAAATCAATTTTTCCGGAGACTCTGGACCTGGATTGAGTTTTTTAAGGCCCCATTCACACCTCAGCGTTTTCAAGCTTGAAGCTCGAAAACGCTGGAGGAGAAAAAATCAATTATTCTCTATGGAGATCTCCACTCCAAGTCTCCTGTAGCTCCAAAAAGTTCTGGAGCTTTTTTTGTAGCTCAAATTGAGTAGATTTGCTCGTTTTTATTCTCATAGAAATGAATGGAAACGTGCCATTTGCACGTTTTTGTGCGCATTCATGCATTTTGTTGCACGTTTTTGTGTGATTTTCTGCTCAAATTAAAACATTTAAAAGAATAGTAATATTATATGAATAAATAAATGTAAAATAAATACACAAATAACTAAAAATCATCATAAATAAAATAAATAATATGTAATAATACATAAATAATAATTACCCCTAACCGAATATATTAAATAAATTAATAATAATAAAAATAATAATAAAATAATAATAAACATCCAAACCCGATAAGAAAAATAAACACCCAAACGCGAACAAAAAAAAGTAAAAATATTAATAATACTACTACATTATTATTATTATTATTATTAACCCTAACCACAACCCTTAATCCTAACCCTAACGTAACCTTAACTCTAACCCCTAGCAAAAATATTAATAATAAATTAAAAATAATAAAATAAATAAAAGCTAGTGGAAAAGCTAAAAAAAAAGCTGAAAAACCTAGCAACAAATGATGCAACAGATACAGTAACGCTTTCCTCTATCGGCTAATAAAAAAATGCCAAAGCCCAAAAACGCTGTATAAAAACACGCAAAAAAAGCTGGAAAAATGCTCAAAGACGCTACGCTCAGATGTGGATGCAGCCTTAAAATTGGCATTTATTACCTTTTTTTGCTTTAACAGTTTTAGTTTGAATATTTAGATTGTTACTTAATCATGACTGTTTTTTTTTTTTTTCTAAAAGCTTACCCTGAATAATGTTTAATAATAAAATTCATCCTATTTAACAATAATATTTAATAATAATAGTGTATTATTAATATTATTATTATTAACCCTAACCACAACCCCTAATCCTAACCCCAACCAAACCTTAACTCTAACCCCTTACCCTAACAAAAATATTAATAATAAATTAAAAATAATAATAAAAGCTAATGGAAAAGCTAAGAAATCTGAAAAACCTAACAAATGATGCAACAGATAATGCTTTTCTCTATCTGCTAATTTAAAAACGCCAAAGCCCAAAAACGCTGTATAAAAACATGAAAAAAATGCCAGAAAAATGCTTAAGGAAGCCACGCTCAGATGTGAATGCAGCCTAAAAATTGGCCTTTATTACCTTTTTTTGCTTTAACAGTTTTAGTTTGAATATTTAGATTGTTACTTATTCATGACTGTTTTTTTTTCTAAAAGCTTACCCTGAATAATGTTTAATAAAATTCATCCTATTTAACAATAATATTTAATAATAATAATAATGTATTATTATTATTATTATTATTATTATTAACCCTAACCACAACCCATAATTGTAACCCCAACCAAACCTTAACTCTAACCCCTTACCCTAACAAAAATATTAATAAATTAAAAATAATAATAATAATAATAATAATAGAACAGTTTTAGTTTAAATATTTAGATTGTTACTTAATCATGACTGTTTTTTTTCTAAAAGCTTACACTGTATAATGTTTAATATTACAATTCATCCTATTTAACAGTCAGCACACACTTCCAAGGCTCTAAAATCCAAGAAAATAGCTGTTTTAGTAATCCAGCTATTTAAAAGGCAGCCGGTGAGCTCCAGCCTGTGAAACGCGTCACACTTGCATTTTGGGCTGGAAAACAGTAATCTTTATCACCTATCTCTGCTGGTTATTGCATCTTCTCATCAGATCTCACCATCTGTAGCACAGCATAAAATTGGGTCAGCAGAGATAGATAATTGGGTTCTGCAGGCTCAGATGGCCAATTTTCCTTCACCGGCTGGAAAACAACGGCTGAAATGGCTGTGTTTGCGTCTCCGCCAACTGCTGGGCTGGGAATAGAATTGTGTGAGCCGATTGGAGGTTTGTTGACCATTGTATGCGGATTATAGACCCTTACAGGGACAAGGACAGGCTGGAATAAGTCTCGATTTACCTAACTGCTGATCAGCTGAACAAACTTCTACAGTCCTAATGCCTCGTACGCACGACCGGTTTTTCCATCGAGATAAACTCCGACAGATTTTTCTGACGGAATTCCGCTCAAGCGGTCTTGCATACACACGGTCACACTAAACTCCGACCGTCAAGAACGCGGTGACGTAAAACACTACGATAAGCTAAGAAAATGCTTCCGAGCATGCGTCAAATTGTTTCCGAGCATGCGTGTTTTTTTCTCGGAATTTCCATTAGAAATTTTTTCCATTAGAAAAAAAAGAGAACATGTTCTCTTTCTAACTCCGTCTGAATTTCCGACGGAAAAAGTCCGATGGGGCATACATACGGTCGGAATATCCGATGAAAAAATTCCGTCTGACTTTTTTCATCGGAAGTTCCGACCGTGTGTACGTGGCATAACTTCTTCATAGCCAACATCTGCCCGAATAAAGGTCCATATGGAGTACTATGGGGAACAGAATTAAGAGTTTTAATTTCCCCGGAATTTCTGCAAAAATACATTTTCTGCAGAAGATTTCACCATTTTAATGAAATGCACTAGAGTCAATGTGAAGAATAAACCTACGTTTTTTTGGTGGTTTTAATGGTTCATTGAGCTTTAACCTTTATACTGCCACCGACATATGTCTTACGTCAGGGGCAGTATGGGGGGGGGGGGGTTGCTACTTTTGCGGCTGCTACTTTCTGGGCTACGCTGTCCCACCTGCAGATTCGGAACACACTTGCCAGATGTTGCCGGGTGTAGGGGAGGGAGAGCAGCAAACGTTTATTCACTGATCTTCCCTAGCTGCAAAGAACTAAACAACTGTGTGTATACTGTCGCTTCCAGCTTCAGGTGTCACTTTCCCTGGCCACTGTGGCCAGGGAAGAAGCTAACGGAGAGCAATCTGTGCTACTTTAGCCTCAGTGGAGGGAGATAAGACATCAATGATCTAATAGATCCCGGATATCTCATTAAAGAGAACCTTTCACAAAGACATTATTGACATATACTGTAGGCAGGGCTTTTTTTATCAGAGAATAGGTGCAGGAACTCCCCCTAAGTCTTGTGTCTGTGTCTTCGCCCCCTACCCACCTCCGAGCACGGACCCTTGGTTCTGTCCCTACCCACCTCCGAGCACAGACCCTTGGTTCCATCCCTACCCACCTCTGAGCACAGACCCTCAGTCCTGTCCCTACCCACCTCTGACCACAAACCCTTGGTTCCATCCCTACCCACCTCTGAGCACAGACCCTGAGTCCTGTCCCTACCCACCTCTGACCACAAACCCTTGGTTCCGTCCCTACCCACCTCCTAACACTGACCATTGGTTCCGTCCCTACCCACCTCCTAACACTGACCCTTGGTTCTGTCCCTACCCACCTCTGAGCACAGACCCTTGGTTCCATCCCTACCCACCTCTGACCACAGACCCTTGGTTCCATCCCTACCCACCTCTGAGCACAAACCCTTGGTTCCGTCCCTACCCACCTCCTAACACTGACCATTGGTTCCGTCCCTACCCACCTCTGACCAGAAAATCTTGGTTCCGTCCCTACCCACCTCCTAACACTGACCATTGGTTCCGTCCCTACCCACCTCCTAACACTGACCCTTGGTTCTGTCCCTACCCACCTCTGAGCACAGACCCTTGGTTCCATCCCTACCCACCTCTGAGCACAGACCCTTGGTTCCCTCCCCACCCACCTCTGAGCACAGACCCTTGGGTTCTGTCCCTACCCACCTCTGAGCACAGACCCTTGGTTCCATCCCTACCCACCTCTGAGCACAGACCCTTGGTTCCCTCCCCATCCACCTCTGAGCACAGACCCTTGGGTTCTGTCCCTACCCACCTCTGAGCACAGACCCTTGGTTCCATCCCTACCCACCTCTGAGCACAGACCCTTGGTTCCCTCCCTACCCACCTCTGAGCACAGACCCTTGGGTTCTGTCCCTACCCACCTCTGAGCACAGACCCTTGGTTCCATCCCTACCCACCTCTGAGCACAAACCCTTGGTTCCGTCCCTACCCACCTCTGAGCACAAACCCTTGGTTCCGTCCCTACCCACCTCCTATCACTGACCATTGGTTCCGTCCCTACCCACCTCTGACCAGAAAATCTTAGTTCCGTCCCTACCCACCTCCTAACACTGACCATTGGTTCCGTCCCTACCCACCTCCTAACACTGACCCTTGGTTCTGTCCCTACCCACCTCTGAGCACAGACCCTTGGTTCCATCCCTACCCACCTCTGAGCACAGACCCTTGGTTCCCTCCCCACCCACCTCTGAGCACAGACCCTTGGGTTCTGTCCCTACCCACCTCTGAGCACAGACCCTTGGTTCCATCCCTACCCACCTCTGAGCACAGACCCTTGGTTCCCTCCCTACCCACCTCTGAGCACAGACCCTTGGGTTCTGTCCCTACCCACCTCTGAGCACAGACCCCTGGTCCCCCCCCCCTCTGCCCAGCTCCCAGTACGGCGCCTTTTAAAGATTATAGAGCCAAGTATCATTTTGTAGTGTTATTAGTTATTTGTATTGAATTTGGTAATGATAACAAGAAAACCAATAAAATGGATCCCCTGCAGCCAGCAGCAATATATCTCTCCCCAGCAACAATAGACCCCCCCCAGCAACAATAGACCCCCAGCAGAAACCACAGATCTCTCAGCAGCCAGCATCAATAGACTCTCCAGCAGCCAGGAACATCAGACCCCTCCCTAAACAGTAGATCCCTTCCAGCAACTATTGACCCCCCCAGTAACAAAAGATCCTCTCCAGCAACAATAGATATCCCAGCAGCCGGTACCAGTAGACCCTCCATCATACCCCAGCACCCCTTGGCATTGCATACATTCAGTTCTGGAGGTGCCGGAGTTCCCCCGCGTTCCCACTAAAAAGAAGCCCCACATATAGGGGTTGATTTATTAAAGGCAAATAGACTGTGCACAGTTGCTCCAGAGAAGCTCTGCCGACTTCCATCATCCAATCATGTGCAAGCAAATACATTTTTTTTTACATTTTCCATGCGTGATTGGGTATTATTTCAAAGTGAAACTTTACCCCATTTACGAAGCTCTGGTGCAACTGCACTTTGAATAATTCCCAGTCAATTTGCCTTTAGTAAATCAACCCCTAAGACTTTTGGTCCCCTTATCAGAAATACATAAAGTTTTGACAAAAAAAACTGTCAAAAAATAAAGTTACACCCAAAACAAAAAAAAACATTTGCGTTTGCCCCACGTACATACAGATGTAAAAACACCCGTTGGGTTAAAAAACATCACTTGGGGGCTTTTTACCTTTAAAGTGATGACCTCTATAGGGGCTTTTAAAATTGTCGCCTATGGAAAATATAAGGTACTGAAGTTTGTTGTTTTACAAGCACATGCAAATTTTAAAGCTTGACATGTTGGGAATATTTACTCCACGCAACCTCATCTTTTAAAATTTACCACAAAATTGGGTAATATATTGCCTTGGAGTGCCCTAAAATTAACTTTAGTGTAAATTTGTACTGAAAATTTGAGCAAATATCGCTTGACAAATAAAATTTGAACTACCGCTATGTTCTGCTTTCAGAAAACATATCATTTTTTTTTTGTTAGTTTTTGTTAAATCGAATCTGCAGGCCTAAAATTATTGTTTATACCTCAAAAAAATGCGAAAAACAGCTCTGGCAGCAAAGGGGTAAAACTTCTTCTGAAGGTTTTCAGCCATCCTGGACCTGTCCTTGTGCCAAAAAATGTCCCTTTTATTGGAGGGGAAGACAGCAGTGCGGGTGTAGCCACAGTTGTCGCGTTTTACCGCGGTTCTAGATCATTTTAGTCACAGTCCCATAGACTCTCTATTGGGTTGCACATTTTTGCCCCATTTTCTGAATGCGCATATATGTGCTTTTCAGAAAATGTGCCAAAAACATGGTACATAATAGAAAAGTCTATGAAACCGTGGCTAAAATTGCAGGTTTAAAGAACTCACAAAACCCATTGATACACAAGCATTGTGGCCAAAACACAGCGCAGCAGTGAGAAAACGGCCTAAATGAAATAAACAAACTTACCTTAACTACTTCCTGTCCGCGCTATAGCCAAAAGACGCTACAGCGCGGGCCTTAATTGCCAGGAGGGCATCCATGCGGGTGCTCTGTGATCACTGAGTCTATGAGACTCAGCTGGCCACTGATCAGAGTAAGGGGTCGATCTCGGCCCCTTACCACGTGATCAGCTGTCAGCCAATGATGGCTGATCACGTGATGTAAACAGAAGATCGGTAATCAGTATTTTTTTTTTTCCCCCGAATGCTGTCAGTGTGAGGGAAAGAAAACGTCGATCAACGACTTCTGTCAGAGGGACATCGGTCCCTTACACAGAGAGCCATGGCTGCATTTTCTGTGCTCACCAGTGCCAGCTGCTAGTGCCCACCGTGCCACCTACCAGAGACACCTATCAGTACCCACCAGTACCACCTACCAGTGCCCACAGTGCCACCTATCAGTACCCACCAGTACCACCTACCAGTGCCACCCATCAATGCCCATCAGTGTCTCATAATCAGTGCCCACCAATTAGTGCTGCCTATCAGTGTCACCTACCATCAGTGCCACCTATCAGTGCCGCTTATCAGTACCATCCATCAGTGCCGCTTATCAGTACCATCCATCAGTCCCGCTTATCAGTGCCATCCATCAGTGCCATCCATCAGTGCCATCCATCAGTGCCGCTTATCAGTGCCACCCATCAGTGCCGCTTATCAGTGCCACCCATCAGTGCCGCTTATCAGTGCCATCAATCAGTGTCGCCAATCAGTGTCGCCAATCAGTGTCGCCAATCAGTGTCGCCTATCAGTGTCGCCTATCAGCGTCGCCTATCAGCGTCGCCTATCAGCGTCGCCTATCAGCGTCGCCTATCAGTGTCGCCTATCAGTGCCCATCAGTGTCGCCTATCAGTGTCGCCTATCAGTACCCATCAGTGCCCATCAGTGCAGCCTCATCAGTTCACATCAGTGAAGGAGTAAAATTACCTGTTTTCAAAATTTTACAACAAACTATGAAACATTTTTCTTTCGGTCTTTTAGTTTTATTTAGCAAAAAAATAAACAACACACAGCAGCGATTAAATACCACCAAAGGAAAGATCTATTTGTGTGAAAAAAATGCAAAAAATGTAATTTGGGTACAGTGTAGCATGACCACGCAATTGTCATTCAAAGTGTGCGAGCGCTGAAAGCTGAAAATTGGCCTGGGCAGGAAGGGGGTTTAGGTGCCCGGTAAGCAGGTGGTTAAAAAGCCCAACACCCTCTAATCAATTTAAATTCTTTAATAAGCAAACTTCACCTAAGCAGCTCAATAAGTACGTTTCCACTTTGGTAGAGAAATACATTTTTCAGTAATGACTTCACTCATCTGTATGGAGTACCAGATATTCGATAATGCTTTGCGAAGAACACCAATGATGGGTGCAGCATGCACATTACAAAAGAATGATGCTCCCTTTTACAAACCGCCTATGCCCCCCCATCAGGATGAATCCTGGACAAAAGTTCACCTCCACTCTTAGATCCAATGAAAACCTCCCCTAACCAACATGTCTGCACCTATGGCAGAAAGCAGAATTCCAACCACACGCGATAATTCCATAATCCACAGGTATTCTAATTTTACATCTTCTACTTTGTGATTTTATTTTTCTGCACCCTCTTTAGGTCTGAACGTTGCTTGCCCCAGTCACATGACATATGGGTTAAGCGGTTCTTTACCCCCCATTGGTAACTAGAGATGAGCTCAGGCGTGTTTGCATTGAACACATGCAGAGCCCGCCAAGGAAGTCGGCACCGTCAGAACCGCGCTGCGCTAATCACAGGCAGGGAGACATTGTGCCGATGCTCGGCTGCAAAGATCGGGAAATGTCTCCCTGCCTGTGATTAGCGCATTTATTTTTTCTATTAGAAGGCCCTTCCTCCTAAGTGGACAGCATCCCCTGAGGAAGCCCAGGTAAAGGGTCGAAACATGTTGGGAAACACATCAACTTTGCTGTATCCATAAGGACTGTACAACATGTACCTGCTGCAAAACAGTTTTTCAATGTTTTTTAATCAATATCTAAATAAAATATATTTTATTTTATTTATATCACTTTAGTTCTATCTATCACCTTAACCACTTGTCCCCCGCCCACTGTCAATTGACGGCGGGCGGAGGACACTCTCGTTCTGGGAGGACGTCATATGACGTCCTCCCTTTAAAACGAGCTAGGAGGCGCGCGCTCGCCGCGTTCACAAGGCCCCGGTGCGCGTGCCCGGCGGCCGCGATTGCCGCCGGGCACCCGCGATTGCCCGGGAAACGAGCAGGAAAGTGGGTCTCTGTGTGTAAACACAGAGATCCACGTCCTGTGAGGGAGACGGGACCGATGGTGTGTCCCTTGTACATAGGGACAACCATCGGTCACCTCCCCCAGTCAGTCCCCTCCCCCCACAGTAAGAACACATTGAGGGAACATATTTAACCCCTTCCCGCCCCCTAGTGGTTAACCCCTTCCCTGCCAATCACATTTATACAGTAATCAGTGCATTTTTATAGCAGGGATCGCTGTATAAATGTGAATGGTCCCAAAAATGTGTCAAAAGTGTCCGATGTGTCCGCCGCAATATCGCAGTCACAATAAAAAAAAAATCGCATTTCGCCGCCATTACTAATAAAATAATAAAAATGCTATAAATCTATCCCCTATTTTGTAGACGCTATAACTTTTGCGCAAACCAATCAATACGCGCTTATTGCGATTTTTTTTTATTACCAAAAATATGTAGAAGAATACGTATCGGCCTAAACTGAGGAAAATGTTATTTAAAAAAAAAAAAAATGGGTATTTATTATAGCAAAAAGTAAAAAATAGTGCTTTTTTTCCAAACTGGACGCTCTTCTTTTGTTTATAGCGCAAAAAATAAAAACCGCAGAGGTGATCAAATACCACCAAAAGAAAGCTCTATTTGTGGGAAAAAAAGGACGCAAATTTCGTTTGGGAGCCACGTCGCACGACCGCGCAATTGTCATTCAAAGTGTGACAGCGCTGAAAGCTGAAAAATGGCTTGGGCAGGAAGGGGGTTTTCGTGCACAGTAGAGAAGTGGTTAAAAATTCCATAATACCTCAATACTCTTTCAAGTTTAAATTAGTATTTTTTTCTAGAAAATTACGTAGAACCCCCAAGCATTAGAGAATAAAGAGAATAAAATGGCGATCGTTGAAATATTTTATGTCTCACTGTAGTTGCGCAGCGGTCTTTCAAACGCAATTTTTTTTTAACAAAAAACATGTTAATGAATTAAAAAAACAAACAAAACAGTAAAGTTACCCCAATTTTTTTGTATAATGTGAAAGATGATGTTACGCCGAGTAAACAGATACCCAACATGTCACGCTTTAAAACTGCGCACACTCGTAGAATGGCGCCAAACTACAGTACAGAAAATTCTCCATAGGCGACTCTTTCAAATTATTTACAGGTTACCTGTTTAGAGTTACAGAGGAGGTCTAGTGCCATAATTATTGCTCTCGCTTTAACGATCATAGCCATACCACACATGTGTGGTTTGAACATCGTTTACATATGCGGGCGCGACTTTTTTTTTATTTTTTTTATTCTTTTTACACTGTCCCTGTATTTTTATTTTTGTGATCACTTTTATTCCTATTACAATATCCCTTGTAATAGAAATAAGCATGACAGGTCCTCTTTATTGAGAGATCTGGGGTCAAAAAGACCCCAAAATCTCTCATTTACCATTAAAAGCCAAAATAAATTTATTTTGCCTTTAACAGAAATATAAATCAGCTTCACATAGTTCTCTGCACACAAGATATCAAACTAATGCCGCGTACACACGGGGTCGGAATTTCCGATGGAAAAAGTCCGATGGGAGCTTTTAGTCGGATATTCCAACCGTGTGTATGCCCCATCGGACTTTTTCTGTTGGAATTTCCGACGGAGTTAGATAGAGAGCAGGTTCTCTATTTTTCCCGTCGGGGAAAAAAATGCGATCGGAATTTCCGATGGAAAAAGTCCGATGGGAGCTTTTAGTCGGATATTCCAACCGTGTGTATGCCCCATCGGACTTTTTCTGTTGGAATTTCCGACGGAGTTAGATAGAGAGCAGGTTCTCTATTTTTCCCGTCGGGGAAAAAAATGCGATCGGAATTTCCGATCGTGTGTACAAATTCCGACGCATGCTCGGAAGCATAGAACTTCATTTTCTCGGCTCGTCGTATTCTTTTACGTCACTGCGTTCTTGGCAGACAAAAGTTCACCGAACTTTTGTGTGACCGTGTGTATGCAAGGCAGGCTTGAGCGGAATTCCGTCGGAAAAAACATCCAATTTTTTTCCGACGGGCATTCCGCTCGTGTGTACGTGGCATAAGAGTAAGTGCCAGGGCTGCCAGACAGTTAGAAAGAATACTGTCAACCTCACATGTTTGTTATTGGTAGAGGGAGAACACAAGGAGGACCCTGCCAGTTTAATGGTGGTCAGTCTTTGGTCCTTTAACTACCTGGAGCCTGGCGCATAGTCTATTGACGGCCTCAAGGTGGCTCTAGATATCCGGGAGGCCGTCAATAGACGTCCTCGGCTCCTCCGGCCACTGGGCGGCGCGCGCGCGCGCGCCCGGTGCGTCACTGACATGCCGATGCGCGTGCCAAGGCGGCCGCGATGTCCGCCAGGCACGCGAGATCGGCGTGTATACACACAAGGATGTGGATCTCTGTGTGTAAACACAGAGATCCACGTCCTGTCAGGGAGAGAGGACCGATGCTGTGTCCCTTGTACATAGGGACACAGATCGGTCACCTCCCCCACTCAGTCCCCTCCCCCCACAGTAGTAATCACTCCCAGCTTACACATTTAACCCCTTCCTTGCCCCCCCAGTGTTAACCCCTTCACTGCCAGTGTCATTTTTACAGTAACCAGTGCATTTTTATAGCACTGATCGCTGTAAAAATGACAATGGTCCCAAAATGGTGTCAAAAGTGTCCGATATGTCCGCCATAATGTCGCAGTCACAATAAAAAAATCGCTGATCGCCGCCATTACTAGTAAAAAAAAAATATTAATAAAAATGCTATAAAACGATGCCCTATTTTGTAGATGCTATAACTTTTGCGCAAACCAATCAATAAACGCTTATTGCAATTTTTTTGACCAAAAATATGTAGAAGAATACGTATCGGACTAAACTGAGGAAAAAAATATATATATATTTTTTTTTAAATTGGGATATTTATTATAGCAAAAAGTAAAAAATATTGTGTTTTTTTAAAAATCATCGCTCTATTTTTGTTTATAGCGCAAAAAATAAAAACCGCAGAGGTGATCAAATACCACCAAAAGAAAGCTCTATTTGTGGGAAAAAAAGGACGCCAATTTTGTTTGGGAGCCACGTCGCGCGACCGCGCAATTGTCATTCAAAGTGTGACAGCGCTGAAAGCTGAAAATTGGCTTGGGCAGGAAGGGGGTTTAAGTGCCCAGTAAGCAAGTGGTTAAGAGGACCCAAGCTCCTAAAGACCCTGAAACTCAGTCTCTGAACAGTAATTTAAATTTTCAATGGGATTTTAACTTTTTGGCAGATAAACAGTTTATTACAATAACTATGTATGGGAGTTCAACATTTATTTCATTGCCATTTTCTCCAATCTGCCAGCCCAGAGCCCCCTTACCTTTGTAGCCTTGGTCGGTTTCCCTGAGATCAATGACTGTAATTGGTTTAAAGTTTAAATCCCACAGACGCACACAGCCGTCCCGGCCTCCGGTGGCAAACCCTTCCTCACAGGCGTTCATACTGAAGATTCCGGCCTGGAAAAAGAGAACCAAGATTGGTCAGGGGAGGCAGAACTTTTGACAGTCCAGTTTCTTAGGCTCATCCTCCTGGTTTCCTTTCTTGGCGAGTCCTTCAACAAGTGTGTGCATATCAGATGTTCCGAGACTTCACTGGCTACATACTTGTTCTGGGTTGACAAGATTGGAAGCCAGGGAACATGCACCTTCAAAAACAAGCCATCAATAGCAGCTGCCATACGGCTATCTCTTCACTTCTTGAGACACATTGGCTTGCGCTGCTGTCAATTACATCCAATGACGCGGCGCGCCGGGGGGGGGCGGGGCCGAGTGATAAATTGAGCAGCCACAAGAACTCACCACTATGCGAGCTCGCATGAAGGTGAGGATTTCTTGCGGGGGGGGGGGGGAGCCGAGACAGCCGCCGAGGGACCCCAGAAGACCAGGTTCGGGGCCACTCAGTGCAAAACGAGCTGCACAGCGGAGGGAAGTATAACACGTTTGTTATTTAAAAAAAAAAAAAAAAATGTTTTCCTTTACATACCCTTTAAAGAGGAACTGCAGTCTGCTCACACAATTTATAATAAAAAAATCTTTTACCATTCTGAAGCTTCCCTCCAACCACTTTGCATATTATTTTATATATATTGTGATTCTGTACTTGCCAAATATGCTGCAGAAATCTCCCTCCACTGAGTCTGGCTGCAGCCATTTTAACTGTGGGCAGCTGAAGCTGCTGCCTGTTCACTTCCTGGATTTACACAGAGGCACACCTCCAGCTCTGCAGCCCCACAGCTCTCATTGGCCCTCTTATGACTCACTCCCCTCCCTTCCTGGGAAACTCTCACAAGAGTGAGAGAGAGAACTGTGCATGAGGTCATAAGCCTAGGCTAATGACCAGACAAACAGGAAGTGGGCTGTATAAGGTATTTACTGGCAGAAAAAAAATGTTTTACTATCCCAAGTTAAAACAACAACAAGGGCAGAAGTTTTAATAGATGGAATAGATGGAAAGGTCCGCTTTAAGTAGGCGACATTAGAGTAGATGCCCCCACTGGAAAAGTTCCCCATCAGTTCCTGTTTCAGTGAGAACATTAAAACTTAGGGTTTCCCATCACTTTCTGTCCCAGTGGCAATGGTGACCAGGATGAACAGAGAGGGTGAATTTCTAATTAAAAGGACACAAGCTGTGATAAAAAGCCAAATGAATGTAGAGATTAAAGCACCATACCACAGATATAAGTCAATCCCAAAGACAGATTTTTGTTACCCTATCCAACGTGTTTCGGAACTAAGCCCCACCCCTTTGAAATGGCTTGAAGGAACAAGAAAATGGTTTGAACCAGTAGCTAGGGAATGCCGTGCTAATCCAACTACAATCAAACCAGACAATTATTTATTGATCTTTGAGTCCACAAACATCGTTTCTTCAAGCCCTGATGAAGGAAGTGGAGCTTAGGCCCCAGAAACACAGTGGAATCTGCACAAAATCTGCCTTTGGAATACATTTATATCTGGACTCAAATATTATGGTGTGATGCTTCAACTCTAGAACTATTCACCTTCATCAAAACCCAAGGTGACCATGGAAATCCTTCAAGGGCAAGAATCTGCCAGGCACTACCCAGTCATACTGCCATAATATCATTAGATGACAGGGTTCCAGCACATTTACTCCACTCCTTTTAAAGTGGTTGTAAACCCACTTATGCAACTTGTACCTACAGTAGGGTGACCAGACATCCCCGGGTTTCTGGGGACAGCCCCCGGATTGAGGACACTGTCCCCGGACCAAGTCTGTCCCCGGTTTTGTCCCCGGATTGGATTTGAACAGGGGCTGGGGCAATTTCAAAGACAGTCAGTGCAGAATAAATAAAAAAAAATCTGAATTACACCCCCCCCGCGCTCCGCCGCTCCTACTAGCTTAGCGGGGTGTATTTTTTTCCATTATCTGTGCCCCTTTCTGATGATCATGTGCTGGTCGGAGCGGAGGGAATATTTCTTCAGTTTTGGGCGCATGCCCATTCAGCTCCGCTCACATGTTCTTCTGCCTTGGCTCAAGTCCCGGCCAGTCGCCTGCTTATCTCCTTGCCTTCCCTGGTGGAGTGATCTTCCTCCGCTCCCCACCCAGTAGTAGCCTTGGCCCGGAGAGTGAGATTTGACAGGCTGTGAGGCGGGGGGCAGAGAGTGGCTGATTGCCGCCATTACTAGTAAAAAAATAAATATGTCCCCGGATTTCATTTTAAAAGTCTGGTCACCTTAACCTACAGGTAAGCCAAGATTAAGGCTTACCTGTAGGTGTTTGCAATATCTCCTAAACCTACACGGTTTAGGAGATATTTTCCAAAAAATAATGCACCGTTGTCTACGGCACATGCGCGCCATAGACAACGGCGCTGCCGCACTGTCAATGACGGTTTTATCAATGGATAATGCCGACTTTGACGGCTCCCGCACGCATGCGCGGCGACGTCATCGCCGCTTCGGCTAATCAGAGCGCCGGAGCGGCGATACCCGGAAGTAACCTTCCAGAGCTATATCTACGGCCAGAGGGGGAGACGAGGACGGCTTTGAACTAAGGTAAGTAATGCATAATGAGCTAGTATGCTAGTCATACTAGCTCATTATGCCTTTCTCTTGCAGGTTATTCTTTTTTTTTTTTTTTTTTTTATATATTTGGGTTTACAACCACTTTAAGTGATTAAAAAACGACAGAGATTCTAAATCCCACCACTCCATCCAATTAAAAAAAAAAAAAAGTTTAGACTTTGAGATTTTTTAAAAACATTTTAAATCTATTTTCTAAATCACTAGAATAATACAGATGGCTGCAGAAACAGCGGTACTCACAGCGTGCGCGCCTTGGATTGTGCGAGCGAGGTTCAGCCCCTTCCACACGTAGATGTCACCGTTCAGAGCTCCAGAATAGGTCACTTCGTCCCTCGCGCCCGCCAGGCACAGGATGGTCTGCAGGTCACCCGTCTTCCCAAACACACCACGTTTTGGCGTCAGCGAGTTCCCACAAAGACTCCAGAACTGCAAGTCAAGGAAAGGTAGCTTCAGAACAGATGGTCAGACCGGACACACCATATACAGGGTGGACAGAAGGAGAAAACGCAACAAAAAATAAAAAATAGGCTGGTCACATTGTTCAGCAATGTAAAAATAATAATAAAAATATATGGACACTAATTAATCGAGACACGTTTCACCATATCAGCATCACCAAAATATTTAGCAAAGCATCTGAAAGACAACGAGGGAAGGGTACTCAAACTATGATCCAATACATAATATCATCAGTATAAGAATCATTGTTCCATTACATAGAGAAACGCATATCTTGAAAAGCCAACATGAAGTTGAATTAAAGTTGTCGTTATATTCTAATCCTCATAAAACTTATTGCATGATACACTGCCTAGCCCATATTAGTGCATTATCTCTTGACTGAAGATAATATTCAAGGCATTGATTAGGAACACATGGTAGAAATGCTTGAAGAACAAGACTCTACACCAGGGATATGCAATTAGCGGACCTCCAGCTGTTGCAAAACTACAAGTCCCATCATGCCTCTGCCTCTGGGTGTCATGCTTGTGGCTGTCAGTCGTGCTATGCCTTATGGGAATTGTAGTTCTGCAACAGCTGGAGGTCCGCTAATTGCATATCCCTGCTCTACACCAACCATTCTCAACTAGGTTTCCTCCAGAGGTTGCTAGGGGTCACTTGAGCTGTGACTAATGGACCTCCCACCTGATGGGGTCTGCATAGCTCAAGGTCCAACATCACTTGGCAGAGCCAGCTGCATGACTGTAAAAGGTGGCATTCCTCCCACTGACTACCAATGTAAGGAGCATTCCTCCCACTGACTACCAATGTAAGGAGTATTCTTCCCACTGACCACCAATGTAAGGAGCATTCTTCCTACTGACCACCAATGGAAGGAGCATTCTTCCTATTGGCCACCGATCTAAGGGGGTTCATCCCACTGACCACCAGTGTAAGGGGAATTTTTCATATTGGCCACCAAATGTAAAGGGCATTCTTTCCACTGACCACCAATGGAAGGAGCATTCTTCCTACTGATCACCAATGGAAGGAGCATTCTTACCACTGACCACCAATGGAAGGAGCATTCTTACCACTGACCACCAATGGAAGGAGCATTCTTACCACTGACCACCGATGGAAGGAGCATTCTTCCTAATGGCCACCGATCTAAGGGGGGTTCGTCACACTGACCACCAGTGTAAGGGGGGTTTGTCCCACTGACCACAAGTGTAAGGGGAATTTTTCATATTGGCCACCAAATGTGACGAGGATTCTTTCCACTGACTACCAATGGAAGGAGCATTCTTCCTACTGACCACCAATGGAAGGAGCATTCCTACCACTGACCACCAATGTAAAGAGCATTCTTTCCACTGATCACCAATGTAAAGAGCATTCTTTCCACTGACTACCAATGTAAGGAACATTCTTCCTACTGACCACCAATGGAAGGCACATTCTTCCTATTGGCCACCAATGGAAGGAGCATTCTTATCACTGACTACCAATGGAAGGAGCATTTTTCCCACTGACCACCAATGGAAGGAGCATTCTTCCTACTGACCACCAATGGAAGGAGCATTCTTCCTATTGGCCACCGATCTAAGGGGGTTCATCCCACTGACCACCAGTGTAAGGGGAATTTTTCATATTGGCCACCAAATGCAAAGAGCATTCTTCCTACTGCCCACCAATGGAAGGAGCATTCTTCCTATTGACCACTAAATGTAAGAGGCATTTTTCCCAATGTAAGGAGCATTATTTCCACTGATCACCAATGTAAGCAGCATTCTTCCCATTGATCACAAATGTAAGGAGCATTCTTCTAGCTGACCACCAAAGTAAGAGCCATTCTTCCACTGACCACCAAATGCAAAGAGCACTCTCCCCACTGCCTGCCAATGTAAGCAGCATTTTTCCCACTGACCACCAGTGTAAGGGAAATTCTTTCTTATTGGCCACCAAATGTAAAGAGCATTCTTTCCTCTGACCACCAATGAAAGGGGAACTCTTCCCTTTGGCCACCAATGAAGGAAGCATTCTTCCTATTGATCACAAATGGAAGTGGTATTCATTCCACTGACCCCTGATGGACTAATTTTAGTAGGGGTTACCTGAGATCTGAAAATGATTTCAAGGATTACTCCGGAGTAGAAAGTTTAAGAGAGACTGCTCTGCACCTTTCTTAAACCAACTGTCAACTTCTTAAGGGGATAATAGAAGGTTGACAATATTGTAGTCAACTTTACAATCGTGTCACTTAGCTACCTTCACCATAAGTGCATAAGAATTTAACATACTGGGAACAGCTGAAGGGGACCACCCAGTATGGTACCCATAAATGGTATCCCAAATTCATACAGAGGAACCCCATATCTAAAGAGATTATTTGAATAGAAAAATCCAGGTCAGATAAAAGGGTGTATAGAGCAGTGTTTCTCAACTCCAGTACTCAAGGCGCCCCAACAGGTCATGTTTTCAGGCTCTCCATTGTTTTGCACAGGTTATTTGATCAGTTTAACTGCTTTAGTAATTCCCACAGCTGTTTCATGAGGGAAATCCTGAAAACATGACCTGTTGGGGCGCCTTGAGGACTGGAGTTGAGAAACACTGGTATAGAGAGATACACATCAGATCACCAATTCCTACTGATCAGCAACAGGTGTTCTACAGGCAACCATCCTCCAAACTGCAGTGGTGGGTTAAAGCTTGGAGGTGCTATGTTAGTTGGATCATCATGCAACAAGGGCAATTTTAGACCAATTTCCTGTTGACCTCATGCTACTGAGATCGTTCAAGATTCACTGACCGGTGCATTTAATATGCAATGGACCACCTTCTGACCTGCTTCAAGAAGGATTTGCATTCCTATAGACTTGCATAGGAATACAAAACCCATTTGGCACCAGCAAAAGCCAGTTGACACAGACCCTAAATCAACTACCGTATATACTCGAGTATAAGCTGAGTTTTTCAGCACATTGTTTTGTGCTGAAAATGCCCCCCTCGGCTTATACTCGAGTCACCTTTTTGCGCCTGATCTCCCGGATTTTGGGGACCTGGTACCGGCTGGTCATAGGTCCCCTGGACCCCAAAATTTGGCACACATGTAGCCCCACTCTTCCTCTATAAGTGTGCAAAGTTTGTTGTCCAGGGGACCTACAGCCGGGGAGCACTGATTTTCAAAGCCGGGCACCCCTTCCATAGACTCCCATGTTAAACAGTAATTTCTCTAGTGATTTTGGGGACCCGGTGTCGGCCGGTTGTAGGTCCCCTGCACCCGAAACTTGGCACACATATAGCACAATTTCTTCTCTACATTTGTGCTAAGTTTGTTGTCCGGGGGACCTATGGCCGGGGAGCACTGATTTTTCAAAGCCGAGCACCCCTTCCATAGACTCCCATGTTAAACATCAGTCTAGTCATGGACACAGTGAGGCATGGGCACAGTGAGACATGGGCACAGTGAGCCATGGGCACAGTGAGACATGGGCACAGTGAGACATGGTAAGGCAAAGTGAGGCATGCAGATGGACACCCTAGGCTTATACTCGAGTCAATAAGTTTTCCCATTTTTTTGTGGTAAAATTAGGTGCCTCGGCTTATACTCGAGTATATACGGTAAATAAATTTCTGATGTGTCAACATAGAAAGGTATGCAAAGTCTTACAGGGGCCGATTTACTAAAACGAGTGCAAAATCTGGTGCAGCTCTGCAAAGAAACCAATCAGCTTTCATTTTTTTTGTCAAAGTTTAATTGAACAAGCTGAAGATAGAAGCAGATTGGCTACCAGGCACAGCTGTGCCAGATTTTGCCCTCTCCAGTTTTAGTGAATCAACACCAGTTTGTTTTTTCTAGCTTGGTAAGCTATGTGCTTTACCTAGGACTAAAAGTCAGACTTCACAACTACAGTTTTTCAATCAACATGCAGAATGAGCTTTACCGATTGGAGAGTTATAGCTTTAATTCATCAGGAGGTGTATATTAGACTTCTGCAGAGAGACCACTGCTTCTATAGAGGATGAGTTTTGTTGATTGGAGATCCCAAGCTTTGACTCATCAGGGGGTGTGCCAATCTTCTGCAGAGAGCACTGCTTCCGCAAAGAGAGCAAGGGTCCGTCTCCAGGGCTAAAAAGATGGTTACTTAGGGTCTTCAGCTCTAGTCATCTTTTTACCCGTGAAGAAGAATACTTGCTCTCTGTGAGGAAGAAGTGGTCTCTCTGCAGAGATCTGAGACACCCCCTGATGAGTCTAAGCCAGGTCTCTCCAATCAACAAAGCTATGGCTCCCTACTGATCGGAGAACTCTAAATTATTACCAACATTAGGGCAGTTATGTAGGAACCAACATTAGGGCAGTTATCTAGGAACCTATCAAAATTTTAGTGCAAGCAATCGTATGTATTATTATAATTATAATACAGGATTTACAGTATATAGCGCCAACAGTTTACACAGTGCTTTACAATTATAATACAGTTCCCTACAGAAGGACTAAGAGGGCCCTGCTCATGGAGCTTACAATCTACAGGGAGGGGGAGGTGGTACAAAAAGTAATAGCTGCGGGGGATGAGCTGATGGAGGTGACTCAGGTACAGTTCTTAGGTGGAGGTGAGGTAGGCTTACCTGAATAGGTGAGTTTTCAGGGATTGCCTAAAGGCTGGCAGGGTAGGAGTTGACCGGGCGTACTGGGGTAGGGAGTTCCAGAGGATGGGAGAGGCTCTGGAGAAGTCCTGGAGGTGAGCGTGGGGAGGAGAAAAACAAGGGAGCAAGAGAGCAGGAAGTCTTGGGAGGAGCGGAGAGGACAATTGGGCTGTTGTGGATGGCTTGTACGTTGTGGTTAGTATTTTGAATTTTATACAGTGGGGTAGGGGAAGCCAGTGAAGGGATTGGCAAAGAGGAGCTTTAGATCTATACACCTTTTCGGTCTTGGAACCAGTACGTTAAAGCGGAGGTCCACCCAGAAAATGTTTTAACACTAAAATTCCTATAAAAAAAATTAAAAAATTACTGTATATACTCGAGTATAAGCCGAGTTTTCAGCACATTTTTTCTGTGCTGAAAATGCCCCCCTCGGCTTATACTCGAGTCACCTTTTTGCGCCTGATCTCCTGGATTTTGGGGACCCGGTACCGGCCGGCCGTAAGTCCCCTGGACCCCAAACTTGGCACACCTGTAGCCCCACTCTTCCTCTACAAGTGTGCAAAGTTTTTTGCCCGGGGGACCTAGGGCCAGGGAGCACCGATTTTTCAAACCTGGGCACCCCTTCCCTTCATATGTTAAACGTTCATTTCTCTGGTGAATTTGGGGACCCGGTACTGGCTGGTTGTAGGTCACCTGGACGCGACACTTGGCACAAATATAGCCCCAGTTCTCCTCTACAAGAGTGCAAAGTTTCTTGTCTGGAGAACCTACGGCCAGGGAGCACCGCTTTTTCAAATCCAGGCACCCCTTCCATAGACTCCCATGTTAAATGTCAGTCTAGTCATGGACACAGTGAGGCATGGACACAGTGAGGCATGCACATGGACAAAGTGAGGCAAAGTGAGGCACAGTGAGGCATGCAGATGGACACCCTAGGCTTATACTCGAGTCAATACGTTTTCCCAGTTTTTTGTGGTAAAATTAGGTGCCTCGGCTTATATTCGGGTCGACTTATACTCGAGTATATACAGTAATAGAAAATAAAAATAAAAAATTATACTCACCCGAAATGCCTGTTGCTATGCGGAAGTCCCCTAATCTGCCTCTTCCTTTGCCTCGGTGTATGTCCTTCCGCTTCCTCTTCTTGTGAATGGGGCGCGCTGCCTTCTGGGAACTGTGTGTATCCCAGGAGGCAGCCGCCCATTCACAAAGCGCCGTGCGAGTGGCGCATGTGCATAAGGAAACGGGCAGTGAAGCCGTAAGGCTGTAAGGCTTCACTGCCTGTTTCCCTTAGTCAGGATGGAGGAGCCGGGACACAAGCCAGCACCGATCGATCGCCATCGCGGGCGAGTAGGACAGGTAAGTGTCCTTATTAAAAGTCAGCAGCTACAGTGTTAGTAGCTGCTGACTTTTAAAAATAAGATAAAAAATCACGGGTGGAATCCCGCTTTAAGGTCTCAGGAGGCAATGTTCCCAGTTTTTCAGGGCATTACAAAACAGATTCAGGAATTTAAAGGCAATTCCCTGCAGTGCAGGTGCTGAAGATCGAAGCAGAACCAAAGGAGCACACTGATAGAGCGGCAGCAGTCATAGAAAACGTAATCCAATGAGTGCTTATTATAGGACTGAACTAGTCTTTCACTGTAATTCCTCAAATCTTGATAACAAAGCATCTGGCCTCAAGGTAATTACTTTAAGTAAGAACCATTTCCCACTCAAATTAGAGATAAGTGGATTAGAATCCACAAAGCCTCATCTGGAGGAGAAGAACCGCTGAGGAGACACTATGGAAAAACAAATTGTTCCATTATTGCAGGATGAAAGATGTGAGTGCAGGCCAGGGACTGAAGGCCAGGGACTGAAAGGAGACATGTCCCCTTCAGAGAAGATTACACTGTGCTGGGGGCTGGCAAGGGCAGGGGACGTATAACAGCCAGACCCATAGAACGCTACATGCAGCAATATCGGAAAACACCTACCAGATTCCTGAAATGGGGAAGACGCTGGACCGACATTGTATCAAAGTAGACATAAATCCAATCAACAGCATTTTATACAAGCTTAAGCATGTTTATGCATAGATGTGAACGGTTCTGATTTACCAAGACCGTCCCATATCTCGAACCTCTGTTCCCAATGGTGCCGTGTCCTGTGATCACAGCATCACCATTATTTGAACTAAAGAGCATGCTCAAGAATTTAGGAAAAGGGTATTACTTGAGGTTTTTTGCATCTGCAAGTTAAAGGAACGCACATTTTTAGCAGCGGGACCATGCCAGAAAGTAGCTCTGGGGATGACTGCCTGGAAATTGTAAAGTGTAGGCGATGGGTGGGGGTGACAATATTTCCTGAGCGGCTGGGACTAATATGTTGACAAGTATGTTACTTACATTTCAAAAACGTATTTTCGATCTTTTTAACCCAGGAGGTGTCAAACTCAATTTTATTGCCGGCCGGATCAGCAGTATGGTTGCCCTCAAAGGGTTGGTTGCATCTGGGGAGCTCTACATACAGAGTGCAGCGTGTTACGTACAGAGTCCATGGCTGTGCTGTATACAGAGTGCAGGGTTTAGGGCTGCGCTGTATACAGAGCGCAGGGTTTAGGGCTGCGCTGTATACAGAGCGCAGGGTTTAGGGCTGCGCTGTATACAGGAGCGCAGGGCTTAGGGCTGCGCTGTATACAGAGCGCAGGGTTTAGGGCTGCGCTGTATACAGAGCGCAGGGTTTAGGGCTGCGCTGTATACAGAGAGCAGGGTTTAGGGCTGTGCTGTATACAGAGCGCAGGGTTTAAGGCTGCGCTGTATACAGAGCGCAGGGTTTAGGGCTGCGCTGTATACAGAGTGCAGGGTTCAGGGCTGCGCTGTATATAGAGTGGAGGGTTTAGGGCTGCGCTGTATATAGAGTGCAGGGTTTAGGGCTGCGCTGTATACAGAGTGCAGGGTTTAGGGCTGCGCTGTATACAGAGTGCAGGGTTTAGGGCTGCGCTGTATACAGAGTGCAGGGTTTAGGGCTGCGCTGTATACAGAGTGCAGGGTTTAGGGCTGCGCTGTATACAGAGTGCAGGGTTTAGGGCTGCGCTATATACAGAGTGCAGGGTTTAGGGCTGCGCTAAATACAGAGTGCAGGGTTTAGGGCTGCGCTATATACAGAGTGCAGGGTTTAGGGCTGTGCTGTATACAGAGTGCAGGGTTTAGGGCTGTGCTGTATACAGAGTGCAGGGTTTAGGGCTGTGCTGTATACAGAGTGCAAGGTTTAGGGGTGCGCTGTATACATTTCGGGGGACTTGCCTCCTTCATCAGAACAAACAGTTTTGCTCTGATGAAGGCGGCATGTCCCCTGAAACACGTCAGCCTGGTATTAGCACCTTTTTGAACCTAAGGAGTTCTACAAATGGGCTTGCTTCTGGTTTCTGGATTTTATACAACGCTATGATTCCTACTGGTATTGTGAGAATATTTTGTATCTTTCATCCTCTATTAAAGTGTTTGGGCTAATGCACTAGACATTTGCACCCTTTGTTCCTTTTGGTTCAGATTGGAAGAGGCAGAAGCAGCACAAGGAGCTAATTGGTTGGGTTGCAGTGCAGAGAGCATGCTGGTAGGAGGCGAGATCAGAGGTGAGTTCATCAGTCTGCGGTTTCCCCTTTTCCCATATAGGCAGTTCATCTGTGTATTTATTTATCTGCCAGTTTTAATATACATGGTCAATTATTCGATGGAGGTAAGCCTACTGTCACCGTCTTCCTGGCAGCCTTCATTCCTGACATCTCCATTACTGCAGGTCGTATTTCTCATCTCCTGCGCACAACCTGCTCTATATTCTGGGTAATTCTGAGTACGCCCCTCTGCTGCCAATAACGTCTGATCAGAATTTCAGAGCATGAAAGCGATTCGCATGCCACTCTCAAGGGGGGAGCCACCTGGATGCTGCATTGTCGCAGGGACAAGAACTGTGTGGAGTTTGGGGGGAACGTGGGGAGGCTCAAACCGAGTCACTTCACATGGCGGCTGAAGATCTTTTCCTAAAAGCAAACACTGGAAATATCATTGTAAGATGCCCAGGGGGAGTTTTATGTACATAGAGGAATGCTTCGTTCTATTGTCCACTAAAAATGACAAGGGGGGGATAAGCACACCGGACCAATATAATAGTCAGGGGCCACCTCATACTGCAGAGAGTTAAGTGCTCCTTTTGTGGCAAAATTTTTATTTAAAAAAAAAAAGGGTTTTCTTATTTTTGGTACAGCAGAGGAAAACAAATCCAGACTGATTTAACGGAAACCTGCACTTGAATATATAGGAAGGACGTCATGGCTAAATTCAGAAAATGCTAGCTCTCTGGCTGGCTATGGTTTTAAAGGAGAAGTCTGGGATGGGTTAAATAACAAGTACATATCACATTAGTCACATATCAGCTAATCTTTTTTCCCTACTTCTTTTAGTTTTTACAGCGTGTGCACATGAAATTTCCATCAGCTGGCAAAAACGGTCCATTTTCAGTTTGAAAAGTTCTCAGGGGGTGTGAACATCTTCACCAACACACCCCCTGCCTCTGTCCCCACTCCCCTAAGAGATGTGGCTGTGCTGATAGATAGGGAGGGGGAGGAGGGAGAAGGGAGGGGGGAGCAGCTACGCTCTGTGAGGTCTCAGAAATAAGCAGAGGGAGGAGAGCCGACATCAATCAAGCAAAATGACAGGAAAGGGGGTGGATCCAGACTCTATATTCACACCATTGTCTGGATGATGCTGTATGAAAGACTGTAGAACCTCCCACAGGTATTTATCTTTATTTTAACAGAATGGGGGCACTTCTGAGAGGGCTGGGAGGGTTTATAGATATCAGCAGCTCACATAGAATAGAAGCAAAAAAAAAGGAAACCTATACTTCTCTTTTAATACTTAAATACTTGGGTGACAGGCATGGAATAAGCATGCAGGTGGAGTCCGCATACTCGGGCAACATTGCTGTGATGTCTCCAAGACTAGCATGGAGAGGTTCCCTCTGGCCCGCCTGTTGATTGGCTTACTGGTGTAGGGGCATTAGGGATAAGCTTGAGATTTGGGTGAAAAATGAGTTTGGTGAAGTTTGGTGAATGGCAGAACAAACAACACCAGGTCCTCCACCACCGGTCGGGGATCCTTACTGACATCATTGACCAAATAAAGTTGGGTATCCTGGGTCCTGACGTCATAGACCAAATATGGTCATGACCCGTGGCGGCTGGTGCTCAATATTTTTTGTGGGGGGCAGCAAACAAACCTGGCCCCCATACCTCGCACTCCTAGGCCAATCGGGTCTCAGGACCGGCTTCCTAAATTGGCCAGGAGGATAAGCAGGAAGACATTAGCAAATATTAATTTGGTAATGTCACACAACTGGGTGGGCTCAGGGCGCAGTGCTCTGCGCCCCATGCCCACCCTTGTTTGAAGCCAATTACAGCCTCAGGCTCCAATTATGTGCTTCATAAAAAAAAAAACATTGAAATCCATGCGTCCGGCACCCTGCATGTAGATTAGTGCTCTGGCGCATGGATCGGGGGGGGGGGCGGAGTCCCTGCGCCCCTAATGGAGCGGCCGCCACTGGTCATGACCATATTTTGTCCATGATGTCAACCAGTATCCACAGCCGGTTGTATTACAAACACCAGCCAATCCTATGATCTATCATGAAGCGGTGGTAGTGCTACTGCCGGCAAATGAAAGATCTCCTGCTGGTTTGTTTACAAACAGAAACCGGCTGGGGATCTGTCATTTGGGGACAGTAGCACTACCGCTGCTAAATGACAGATCCCAGACTACTTTTTATAAATTAACAAGTCACTTTTAAATGGTTAAACCATACAACGTCACAACTTCATGTGCAATTTTAAGGCACGCACTCCAAGCATGCTGTGTAAAAGAATTCGTGTACACCCCGCCTACATTTAGTGCGGCCAGGGAAAAACGCAACGGTTTCGCCTCATTTTGTGTTTTCCCGCAGCCGGCAGTCAAAACTTTCCTATCCTGAACAAGATTCTTCCTCGTTCAGGAGAGGGAGTTTGAAGCTCACCTAACTGCAGCAGCTCCTTAACTCTCCTAAAAGCCCATGTGTACATTGACACATAGGCTTTTATGGAGTTGAGTATAGGAGCTTTGGGAAAAAAACACCAAAAGCTCCTAAACTCAAGTTTAGGAGTTGTAAGTGTAGACTAGTCTACAGTGCCTTGAAAAAGTATTCATACCCCTTGAAATGTTCCACATTTTGTCATGTTACAACCTAAAACGTAAATGAATTTTATTGGGATTTTATGTGATAGACCAACACAAAGTGGCACATAATTGTGAAGTGGAAGGAAAATGATAAATGGTTTTCAAAATGTTTTACAAATAAATATGTGAAAAGTGTGGGGGGGGGTAGATTTGTATGGCGCCCCCCGGAGTCAATACTTTGTAGAACCGCCTTTCTCTGCAATTACAGCTGCAAGTCTTTTTGGGATGTCTCTACCAGCTTTGCACATCTAGAGAGGGACATTTTTGCCCATTCTTCTTTGCAAAATAGCTCAAGCTCTGTCAGATTGGATGGAGAGCGTCTGTGAACAGCAACTTTCAAGTCTTGCCACAGATTCTCAATTGGATTTAGGTCTGGACTGTGACTGGGCCATTCTAACACATGAATATGCCTTGGTCTACTCTAAACCATTCCATTGTAGCTCTGGCTGTATGTTTAGGGTCGTTGTCCTGCTGGAAGGTGAACCTCCGCCCCAGTCTCAAGTCTTTTGCAGACTCTAACAAGTTTTCTTCTAAGATCGCCCTGTATTTGGCTCCATCCCTACAACATTATGCTGCTATCACCATGTTTCACGGTTGGGATGGTGTGTTCAGGGTGATGTGCAGTGTTAGTTTTCCTCCACACATAGTGTTTTGGTTTTAGGCCAAAAAGTTAAATTTTGTTCTAATCTGACCAGAGCATCTTCTTCCACATGTTTGCTGTGTCCTCCACATGGCTTCTCGCAAACTGCAAATCAACATGAAGCCTACGGCTCCTTTCACACTGAGGCGTTTTTACCGCGTTTTTCGCGGTAAAAACAGCGCTGTAAAAATGCCTGAAATAATCCTGCCCCATCATTCTCAATGTGAAAGCCCTGAGGGCTTTCACACTGAGGCATTTTGCTGGCTGTGCGTTGGAAAAAATCCTGCAAACAGCTTTTTTGGAGCATCTTTGGGGCGCATAAAATAGCGCTGTAAAAACGCCTATCCCCATTGAAATGAATGAGTACCGCTGTAAAAACGCGGTAAAAACATGGTAAAAACGCAGTAAAAAACACCCAGAAGCTGTGGGAAGGTCACATGACCGCAGTAGAGTGGAGGATTGTGGGATACCAAATAATCCTTTTTACCGCAAAAACGCGGTAAAAACGCATATGCGTTAGCGCTATTTTTACCGCGAACGTGGTAAAAACGCGATAAAATCGCGATAAAATCGCGGTAAAAAAAAATCATAATTTTTTTGCGTTTTTTCAACGCCTCAGTGTGAAAGGGGCCTTAATGTTGCCCTTTAAGCTGCAAAAAGTTACCCTGTCTCTGCTGGCTATTACTTCAATACTTTGAGTGACAGGCCTGGGATAAGCATGCAGGTGTAGTAAGCATCCTCAGGCAACATAGCTGGTAAATTTTCAGAACTAGCATGAAAAATCAAGCTGACCAACACGATTCATAAGAGTTCCTTCTAAATTGACTAAGACCACTTTCACACTGAGGCGCTTTTCAGGCGCTTTCACGCTAAAAAAAGCGCCTGAAAACGTATTTCCATTGAAATCAATGAATGCTTTCACACTGGGGCAGTGTGCTGAAAAAACGACCCTCTCCATTGAAATGAATTGAAAGCGCTTCAAAAGCGCTCAGTGTTTTACTGGCAGTTTTTCAAGCGCCTCAGTGTGAAAGTGGCCTTACAGAAGTTGGCCTGGGGTTCAGGTGGAACATGAGTTCAGCCTGAATCCAGCCTGTTTGCAAGTTGGCGCACATCCGAACAAACAGTGTGGGGTCCCCACCACCAGTCAGGGATCCTGGGCAAAGTTGGGAATCCTGGCTGATGTCATGGACCAAATATGCTCATATTCGGTCCATGGCGTCACCCAGAATGCCCACCTGATTGATTACAAAGACCAGCAAGCTAGTGCCAGGAACAAGGTCATCCAGGGCCCATGGCAAAGATTCCAAACTTTGCCCCCTCGCGCAATCACGATGTGCAAGCTTAGGGGATCCTACACCCAGCAGTCACTTGCTTGTCAAAATTACTGTCGCTGTCACTACTCCTGTTAGCCTTGCAACAGAACCAACAGAAAGAAGGGGCAACAGTAAATCATTGCGCCCAAGGCAGCCATCTAATGCAGCTTCCTGTGCTGTAGTGCACCGTTCCAGAATTTAGCGCTGAGTTGTCACCCTCGTGTAGGCTATGTCTGCTTGAGATGTTGTGGGGGCGTGGTTATAAGCATTGTCACTGCCGAATTAGAAGCCTGTAACTTGTCAATCCTCACCTGGCCACACCTAGTCCCACCTGCTGCTTTCTGGATTGACAGCACTGCCTCTTGCGGCAACCCTCCCACTGTGAGCTGCAGTGTCTGGAAGGTGGAGTGTATGAGACACAAATAAAGGAGGATATGGCTCAGTTTTTTTTGGCTTGTGGATCAAATAGTAACTGGATTTAGGATTTGTTTAGACCAGACTTTCTAAACCCAATTTTCAGTGGTGGAACCCTTGAAATAACTTTCTGGTCTAGTTGCTAATATTTATTATATCTACAGATTGTGAGTGATGGTCAGTGGGAAGAATGTTCCTTACGTTTTTGGTCAGTGGGTGGATTCTCTCTTTTACAGAGAGCTAAAAAGATCATAAGTTAGTATCAATGGCAACTTATCTAAGAGATAGAAATTACTCAGACAGAAGTTGTCAGACAAACCTGATTTCTTTTTATGAAGGAGGTAAGTAAAACCTTGGACAGAGGGGTGTCTGTGGACGTGGTATACTTGGACAGAGGTGTGGCTGTGGAGGTGGTATACTTGGACAGAGGGGTGGCGGTGGACGTGGTATACTTGGACAGAGGGGTGGCGGTGGACGTGGTATGCTTGGACAGAGGGGTGGCGGTGGACGTGGTATGCTTGGACAGAGGGGTGGCGGTGGACGTGGTATACTTGGACAGAGGGGTGGTGGTGGACGTGGTATACTTGGACAGAGGGGTGGCTGTGGACGTGGTATACTTGGACAGAGGGGTGGCGGTGGACGTGGTATACTTGGACAGAGGGGTGTCGGTGGACGTGGTATACTTGGACAGAGGGGTGGTGGTGGACGTGGTATACTTGGACAGAGGGGTGGCTGTGGACGTGGTATACTTGGACAGAGGGGTGGCTGTGGACGTGGTATACTTGGACAGAGGGGTGGCGGTGGACGTGGTATACTTGGACAGAGGGGTGGCTGTGGACGTGGTATACTTGGATTTTGCAAAAGCGTTGGATACAGTTCCCCACACACGGCTCATGTGCAAGGTAAATTCTACAGGATTGGAAATATCAGTTTGTAAATGGATAGAAAACTGGCTAAAAGACAGAATTCAGAGAGTCGTGGTTAATGATTCCTACTCTGAATGGTCCAAGGTTCTCAGTGGTGTACCCCAAGGTTCAGTGCTGGGACCCTTACTTTTTAATATCTTTATAAATGATATTGGGTCTGAGATCAAAAGTAACATTTCAGTCTTTGCAGATGACACCAAGCTATGCAGTGGAATAACGTCCTTACAGGATGTCGCCTATTTACAAGCCGACCTCAATGCTCTGTCTAATTGGGCGACTATGTGGCAGATGAGGTTTAATGTTGATAAATGTAAAGTTATGCACTTGGGGGCTAAGAATATGAATGCATCATACATACTAGGGGGAGTACAACTGGGGGGATCCGTAGTGGAGAAGGATCTGGGGGTTTTGGTAGATCATAAGCTCAATAATAACATGCAATGCCAAGCTGCGGTTTCCAAAGCGAGCAAAGTCCTTTCTTGTATAAGAGAGGTATGGTCTCCAGAGAGAGAGATATCATTTTGCCCCCCTGTACAAATCATTAGTAAGAGATCATCTGGAATATGCAGTTCAGTTTTGGGCCCCAGTTCTCAAAAAGGATATTGGGGAACTGGAGAAAGTGCAGAGAAGGGCAACCAAACTGATAAGAGGCATGGAGGAGCTCAGCTATGAGGAGAGATTAGAGGAACTGAATTTATTCACTCTTGAGGAGAGAAGATTAAGGGGGGATATGATCAACATGTACAAATATATAAGGGGTCCAAATAGTGAACTTGGTGTTGAGTTATTCACTTTTCGGTCAACACAAAGGACAAGGGGGCACTCTTTGCGTCTAGAGGAAAAGAGATTTCACCTCCAAATACGGAAAGGTTTCTTCACAGTAAGAGCTGTGAAAATGTGGAATAGACTCCCTGCAGAGGTGGTTCTGGCCAGCTCAGTAGATTGCTTTAAGAAGGGCCTGGATTCTTTCTTGAATGTACATAATATAACTGGGTACTGACATTTATAGGTAAAGTTGATCCGGGGAATATCCGATTGCCTCTCGGGGGATCAGGAAGGAATTTTTTCCCCTGCTGTAGCAAATTGGATCATGCCCTGCTGGGGATTTTTGCCTTCCTCTGGATCAACAGTGGGTATAGAATTGTGTATATGGGATTGTATGATATTTATTTTATTTTTTTTAATTATTTTTTTATGGTTGAACTGGATGGACTTGTGTCTTTTTTCAACCTAACTATGTAACTATGTAACTACTCCTTGCTCCGGAACCCTTACCAACCTCTGAAGGAGTTGTAGGGTTTCATAGAACCCCGGTTGAGAACGGCTGGCTTAGGCTGCCAAACAGGATCATTTGATTGTACTTTAAGCAATTTCGATAGGTTACTTAAGTAAAACAATATTCTGCCTTTCCATTCCTCCGGGCCGCAGTGAACAGGGCTCTTCTAGGTCTCTTTTCGGAAACATTTGGCTTAGGATTCTCTCCGTAGCCGCGTGCAGCCAGCCAAACTTTAAAACTAGGCCAAGTCACGCTTCAGTGACACTTCCACAAGGTTTGTGATCCTCCAATGTGAACGGAACTGGAACTGCACATTCCCAAAAAATATAAAAACTCATCCATTTGTTCCCCCCACAGATCTTCTAATTGTATACACATTCATCTGAGGGAAGGAGAAGTTTAATATATGAAGCAAATCTTCCGTGTGGCTGCATTTAATACTCTCCTAAACACGTTTCAGTAATTTTAGAAAGCCGCTGTATTTTCAGACATGCAATTGTTTTTCCCCCTAAAGTTTGAAAATGCCATCCTATTCACAATGCTGATTTATGGGTATAACAGTAAAAGTGATCGGTATAAATAGTCAGATAGCTTGATATACACGTTGAATGTTTATTGAATAAAATACAGCCAAACACGTTTCGGGAGTAGGCCTTTGCTTCTTCGGGGCTTCAACAAATGGCAAATATCATGCTGACCATTTGTACCAAGCGCTACTAACTTTATACAAAAAACAGATTCTGTTGAGTGGCTCTGTCAGGACCTGGATCTGAATCTGCAACCTCAGCTGAATCTAGCAGAATCTCTTCTTGCTGAGCCACCTGAGATGCTGGAATGCTCCCCGTCTGGTTTCTTAGACAACCTTGACTAATCAACACAAAGGGCACAGTAGGGAGGAGCAGAAGGGCACAGTACAGGTTCTGAGATGTGGCCATTCCAAAACAGCTTAGTAAAAAGTGTGACTGTCTCAGCAAATCCGGGACAGTTGGCAAGTATGATGTTAAGCACGACTATCACGGGGCCCCCATGCACCTAGGCCCTCTGGGCAGTGCCCAGGGAAGCCCAAGCATTAAGACAGCCCTGCCCACGGCTCATACCTCCTCCAATCAGATGTTTAACACGAGTGCCTCCAAAGCGCCCATCGCCTTTGCGGCCGATTGGCTTTTGCTATTGTGGCATTCTCCATCTCAGAAGCCCAATGAAAGTGAATCGGTTCCTGAGGCTTCATTGCATCTCAGCAGAAAAATCAAGGCAAGTCTCAGAGGTGCAAAGCAGTTCGCTTCAAACTACCGCGCCAATAAGGGAAGGGGCAATATATTTGCAGTCATTGTTCAGGATTCAGCTTGTGTTGGGGGCATTTTCTTGGAAGTGTAGATCATGAAAGCCCCAAGGCTGGAGAGTTCAGTAGAGGTGATTGAGATTGCGAAATAACATGGCAAGTCAGTATGCCTGGATAACGCCGGGGGAGGGGGGGTGCGCTGCGATGGATGGCTCATTAGTACAACTCCGGCCTCGTGCGGTGCAATAAACAAACCCGCGTCCTGCAGCTTGGAAATTAACAAGAAAAACGCTTCTTTATGACCTCTTGGGGACACGCAGCATCCGCGTGAACTTAAATATTTATCTTTTCTTTAAATAATTCATCCGATCAGTTAAATAATTCAGAGTAAACAGCGCGGTGAAATGTTACTCAAGTACAGCCGTCTGCGGAAAACGCCTCCCCGCCGCTTCTCTCACTCCGCTCATCAGCCGTGCGTCAGACACCCGGCTTCCGCGGCACGGGATCACAGAGGGAGGGATGCGTATTTAAAGGGCTCATCCGATCCCTCCCCCAACTTCTTCATGATTGAAAGATAAAAGATGGTCTGTTTTTGTATGTTATATATATATATTATATTATATATCACTTACTGAATAGTCCTCCCTATTGTTTATATTTATCCAGCAGTAGAAACACCCTCTCTGCTCTCAATTAACCTCTTAACCACTTAGCTATATATATATATATATATATATATATATATTATATAGCGTGCGGTAAAGAAGACGGGCTTTAAAGCGGTATTAAACCCCAAAACAAACATTATATTATATTGCAGTTTACCAATTGTAATTCCCGCGTACACACGTTCGTTTTTAATGACGAGAAAAATGAAATTTTTTAAAATGGTCATTAAAAATGATCGTGTGTGGGCTTTCCAGCATTTTTCCCGATGAGAAAAACGGCGAGAATCACGACGAGAAAGATTGTAACATGCTCTAATTTTTCACATTGTCGTTTTTCTCGTCATGAAAAAACGGCCGTGTGTGGCCTTTAACGACGTGAAAAAAAATGCGCATGCTCAGGATCAAGTATGAGACGGGAGCGCTCGTTCTGGTAAAACTAGCGTTCGTAATGGAGATAGCACATTCGTCGCGCTGTAACGGACTGAAAAGCACAAGGCTGAAAAGTGCGAATCGTCTCTCAACAGACTTTACTATAATGAAGGGTGGCGCCATCCGAATGGAACTTCCACTTTATAGTGCCGTCGTACGTGTTGTACGTCACCCCGCTTTACTCAAACATTTTTTTTCCACGATAGTGTGTAGGCAAGGCAGGCTTGAGAGGAAACATGAAAAATCACGTCGAGAAAAATTACGTTTTTTTCAATGACATTAAAAACGGCCGTGTGTACGCGGCATTAGAAGTGATGGCTGCATTTGTTTTCTTTGTTTAACCCCTTCGCGCCGAAGGGTAAAATAAATCTTAATGCCTAAGCCCAACTTTGCAATTTTGGCATGTTAGTAAAACCGTACATATCATCACAACTACTTTGTGCATCCAGGTGAATTATACCACGTTTTTTTCAGGACAAATTGGGCTTTTATTTGGTAGTAAATAGTCATAGAGCTCGTCTAATTTATTTTTTATTAGCAAAAGGAAAACTGGCCCAAAATATAAAAAAAAAAAATCATAAAAAAAAAAAAATGTTACTGTATATTCGTTATTACTATTGTAACCTACCACGAAAGAACAATCCAAAATAAATTCTCCTGCTTCTGATGATCACAGCGATACCTCATATGTATATTTTATTTGTGGTTTGTACCTGTAGTACAGCCCAGAAAACAATAGTGCAAGGACAGAAAACTGATACAATGTATCTCTCTCGCCCGTTCACAGAGACAGAAAGCTAAGGGGGGGGACTTCACAGTAACTGATCACTGTGATAGCCAATCAGAGGCTATCGCAGCGATCAGGTGACCAGGAATCCGATGTTCCGGGTCCCAATCATTAGAACGGGGCTCGGGGTTTGCAGCGCGCTCCCAGCACAAAGGGAGATATGCATATATGCGGCCCACACAAAAAAAATTACCCAGTACAGTGGGCGTTATCCGGTTCCTCCCCCCTCCGGTGTCACATTTGGCACCTTTCAGGGGGGAGGGGGGGGGGAGCAGATACCTGTATAATACAGGTATTTGCTCCCACTTCCGGTGATAGATCGCCGCAAGCTCCGCGGCAATCTACGCCATGTCCGGCCCCTCCTCCACCCCCTGCTGTCTTCTGGGAGACACACAGGTCCCAGAAGACAGCAGGGACCAGTGAGGACGCGCAGCGCGACTTGCGCATGCGCAGTAGGGAACCAGGCTGTGAAGCCGCAAGGCTTCACTTCCCGATTCCCTTACATGCCGGCATCTCCACCCGGAGCCGAGGGGACGGATCGGCTTCGGGTGAGGACATCACGGGCGCCCTGGACAGGCAAGTGTCCTTCTTTTAAAAAAGTCAGCAGCTGCAGTATTTGACAAATTTTTTTTTTTTTCTTTTTTTTAGGTGGAAGCTTTCTTTTCTTTTCTTTTCATCTAGTGATCCAGCCAGCAAGTCTGTTATAGTAATTACAACTCTGTTGTATAGGTATACTTAGACAGCACCACATCCCTATAAATATTGATATTATTGGACAAAAAAATGGATGGGATTTTTTAGGTGCCATATAAGTCCAGCAAAAAGGAATACAGTTAAAATATGTATACTTTATTCATAAAAAAAGTTCAACTCCATTGACACATGACTATTCGCAAACACATATATACAATTAGACAATGGATATTGTTACGTTGTACTGGATTCCAAGTACACTTATGTCTTCTACATGTTTCACCAAGTTGGCTTCTTCAGGAAGCATTAACCACTTGCCGCCAAATCACATACCTGGTACGTCATTTGACTGCAAAGGGTTGTACTGCAGCTGCCCCAGTATCGTTTTTTTTTAGAACCGATGATCAGCTCTCTTGTAATAGCAACCGGAGCGACTAACTAGCCACTCGGTTGCTATTACAAGCGCTGAGAGGGGGTGGGGCGTTCCCTCACGTTTTTTTTTTATCCTGCCTAAAACACACAGAATTTGATACTAATTAAAAAATATATATATATTTTGACCCTGATCTTGACCTAAAAACTAACCCTGGCACTGACCTAGATCAAAAAGAAAGAGAGAGAGGGGGGGAGAGAGAGAGGGAGAGGAGGGAGAGAGAGAGGAGAGAGAGAGGAGAGAGAGGAGAGAGAGAGAGGAGAGAGAGAGGAAGAGGGAGAGAGGGGAGAGAGAGGAGAGAGAGGGGGGAGAGAGAGAGGGAGGGGAGAGAGAGAGAGAGGAGAGAGGGGGGAGAAAGAGAGAGGGGGGAGAAAGAGAGAGGGGGGAGAAAGAGAGGGGGGAGAAAGAGAGGGGGGGGGAAAGAGAGAGGGGTAGAGAGAGGAGAGAGAGAGAGAGGGGGGGGAGAGGGAAGGAAGAGAGAGAGAGGGAGGGAAGAGAGAGAGAGGGAGGGAAGAGAGAGAGAGAGGGGAGGGAAGAGAGAGAGGGAGGGAAGAGAGAGAGAGAGGGAAGAGAGAGAGGGGGAGGGGAGAGAGAGGGGAGAGAGAGAGAGGGGGGACAGGGGGAGAGGGAGAGAGAGAGAGGGGGAGAGGGAGAGAGAGAGAGGGGGGAGAGAAAGAGGGGGGAGAGGGAGAGAGAGAGAGAGAGGGGGGAGAGGGGGAGGGGGAGAGAGAGAAAGAGAGAGAGGGGGGGGGAGAGAGAGAAAGAGAGAGAGAGGGGGGAGAGAGAGAGGGGGGGAGAGAAAGAGGGGGGAGAGAGAGGGGGAGAGAGAAAGGGGGGGGGAGAGAGAGGGGAGAGAGAAAGGGGGAGAGAGAGGGGGGAGAGAGAAAGGGGGGAGAGAGAGGGGGAGAGAGAGAGGGGGAGAGAGAGAGGGGGAGAGAGAGAGGGAGAGAGGGGGGAGAGAGAGAGGGGGGGAGAGAGGAGAGAGAGAGGAGAGAGAGGAGAGAGAGGAGAGAGAGGAGAGAGAGGGGGGAGGGAGGGAGGGAGAGGGAGAGAGAGAGAGAGAGAGAAATACAGGGCGGGCTCACATATCATTATGATAGCAAATCAGAGGCTATCACAGAATCAGGAGTTCTGGGTCCAGATTAGTATGGAGCCCGTGGGTTTGGGCGAGACCCTGGTCTCTGTGTGGCGCGCTCCCACAGAGACAGATACGCAAATATGCGGCCCCATGGGGAAAAAAAAACCCAGTCCAGTGGGGCTGCATATTTGGGTACGCTAAGTACCAAAGGACCAAAGATTGCACCAAAGGCTTAGATGGTTTTTTAAACAAACAAACAAAAAAAAAAAACTAAGCACGCAAGCTCTGCCATCCATGGACGCACATGTGGGGTGTGTGGGTGTTAAAGCTCACCCACTTTGCAGCTGCATATATACGTGGGTGACAAATAGTTAACGTTCATGCTCTCAGATGGTTCATCAAAATGCAAACATTACCCACTTTGCAACCCGCCGCAATGCATATACTGCAGATGGGCGGCTCGTACGGGCACTGCAATGTACCTGTACATCTCAGCTTTCTTCCGGGTTCAGGGCGAGCACCCCCGCCCACCTGCTCTGCTGTGATTGAACACAGTGGGACATTGTCAGGAGGTCCTGGCCAATGATTCACAGCCAGAACCTGCTGATCAATGTATTAGAGTAACTGGTGATGTCAGTGTCAGTCAGTTCCCACAAAGTGTCAGTTAGGGCAGACCTCAAATTTTCCACTCGCCTATTCGCATTTTGCATTGTGGAAAATGAGGTCTGGCGAGGAGCTGGGCTCCCTGGGAGGGGGGGGGGGGGCGAGCATCTTCGGCGGGCGGGGTTGATCGGGAGCCGTTCTCCCAGTGATCGCCCCGATGGCAGAAAGCATGGAGAAGGAGGAGAGAGCCGCGGGATCGCAGAGTGGTATAACATGCTGTTACAACTTACATTAAAATGTCCTCCTCTGTGCTCGCTCCCACAGCCCCGCCTCCTCCTGACCCCGCGCCTGTAATAGACAGAATGCAGGTCCAATGCTGAGATGTGTTGTATATCACAGCCTCGTGGTCAGGAGAAGGCGGGTCTGTGGAAGCGAGCAGAGAGGCGGAAATTTAAATGTAAGTTGTAACAGCATGCTTTACCGCTCTGCGATCCCGCGGCTCTTCTCTTCCTCCTGTCATGGTCTGGCCGCCAATGGGAGCACGGTGAGTCTGCAATAGAGGGCGCGGTGAAGCTGCAATAGGGGGAGTGGTGAATCTGCAATAGGGGGCGCGGTGAATCTGCAATAGGGGGCGCGGTGAATCTGCAATAGGGGGGCGCGGTGAATCTGCAATAGGGGGCACAGTGAATATGCAATAGGGGGCACGGTGAATCTGCAATAGGGGG
Organism: Rana muscosa; assembly: GCA_029206835.1. Taxonomy (NCBI): domain Eukaryota; kingdom Metazoa; phylum Chordata; class Amphibia; order Anura; family Ranidae; genus Rana; species Rana muscosa. Next base: position 229,259,129 of record CM055126.1, read on the forward strand.
CACGGTGAATCTGCAATAGGGGGCACAGGTGAGTCCGCATTGATGGGCACGGTGAGGCTGTGCTGAGGGGAACTGATAAAGTTGTTGTTAATATTTATTTTTGAAACTTATTTCTGCAATAAACATTTTTACGTGATAATTTATGAGGGCGTGATTAGCGGCAGAATTAGGGGCAGAGCAGGGTAGGGGTTGGGTGGGGCAACTAGTGGCGAGTAACCCTTGAGGCCTGGCTAGTGGCTCAAGACTTGAAATTTTGAGCCCTGAGTTAGGGGTTAATTTACTAAGGCTTCATTGACACCTTGGCATTCTGTTCTGCCGGCGGAATCACCACGATTCTGCCCGCGATTCGGAAACGCAGCAAATCGCGGGACGCCCTTGCGATCCCCGCTATTTTGAATAGCACCAAAATCGCAGCGCGATTTTGCCGCCTGACGAAACGCGGTTCATCCTATATTATTTGATGGTGCAAGCATGAAAATTTTCCTCATATGATACCAGATTGCACGACTTTCGTTCTAATCAGCACAGTCGTCGTCTGAAAATACAATACAAATACACTACATGACATTACATCACTTCCCAATTTTTATTCCCTCTACTGGCGACTAGCAAGCAAAAAAAGTCAGACGATCTGTCGTCTGATTTTCAGATCGTGTGTAAGGGGGAATTGGTGTCAGATTGCCCGCTGCACTATCACAGTCCCACTATAAAAGTCACCGATAGCTGCCATTACTAGTATAAAAATACATACCAGTAAATCAAAGTTCCAGCATATATATACACCATAGTTTGTAGACGCTATGACTTTCGTGCAAATCAAACCAATGAATATACATTTATTGGGATTTTTTTTTTTGTAGCAGAATACATTTTGGCCTAAATCTACGAAGACTTTTTTTTTTTTTTTTAAGCATATGTTTTATAGCAGAAAGTCCTTTTTTTTTTTTTATCCAAAATGTTTTCTTTTATATAATAAAAAAAAAAAAAAAAAAAAAAAACACACCAGTGGTGACCAAACACCACCAAAGAAACCTCTGAGTAAAAAAAAAAAAAAAAAAAATTAGATAAATTTCATTTGGGCACAGCGTTGCATGACCGCGCAATCCCCTACTCTTGCTACCTTCAGGCGATCCCTGAAAACTCACCTCTTCAGGGAAGCCTATCACGTCTCCAACTAATCTTTTACCACTTCCATCAGCTCATTCCCCACAGTAACAACCTTTTGTACCACCTGCCCCACCCTATTAGATTGTAAGCTCTTCTGAGCAGGGCCCCCGTAATCCTCTTGCATTTTATTGTATTGTAACTGTATTGTCTCCCTTTTATATTGTAAAGCGCTGCGTAAACTGTTGGCGCTATATAAATCCTGTATAATAATAATAATTGCCAGTTAAATTTAGGTCATTAAAGCTATATTATTACAATCTAATTATCAGAAACAGTTTTTTCATTGTTGTATTTGGATAAATATTTTGCCGTATCTATTAATTTATATAGTGAATGTATTACGCATCGATACTTACCGTATGATGTATAATTGTATGTTTATTTTCCTGTATATTGTGAAATCCTAATAAAGACTTTGAAACCAGAAAAAAATAAAAAATAAGAGGAGGAAAAAATAAATAAAAACTAGCGCAGTGCTGAATAGCAATAAATGGCCTGGTCATGAAGGGGGGGTAAAACCTTTGAGCTGAAGTGGTTAATATGCAAATAGATTTGTACAAATACCTTGATGTGCTTCACTCCACAACTGACCAGCTTGTTGGGTTGGTAGAGATCCCAGGAGATGTCAAAGATCTGAAATAAAATCACAGGTGTGATCACACAGCTGCTGCTTCAAAGATGCAATACAATACAAAGTCCTATTAAAAGAATACATTGTTTGTATAAACCGCATACCTTAAATAAAGATTTAAAAAAAAAAAAAAGTAAAAAAAAAAAGAATACATTGTTACAAATAATCTGTACAATATAAATTTAGCATTTCTGCACAGGCAGCATGAAAGACATTCACCTTACTGGTGGTAATAGACAAGCAAAGCCGCTCATCAGAGTCCAGGGCAGGTGTGCAGACTCTGTTTTTAAAGGGACAGGATCATCTTATTTGTACCAACTATGAAATGTTGTTATTTTGTACCATTTTGTCTGGTAAAGTGATATTAGCCACTTACAAAGAGACCCCAGATCTCTCATTTACCGTTAAAAAAAAAAAACAAATAATAATAAAATTTGAATTTCAGGGATGGTGGGGGGGGGGGGGGGGGGAATCATCCCTTTAAGCCCAAGAGGCAGACGTGATGTCAGACGTCACTCCGGCCCTCCAAGGGCATAGAGCTGAGTGGGGGCCATCTTGCCCTCAGTCGGCTTCCTGCCCAACCACTGATCGGATCGGATCGCTTCCAGGTTTACCGACGGCTCCAGTAAACCTGGAAGACACTGATCCGACTTCAATGCTAGTCAATGGGCTGAAGTCGGATCAAAGTCGGACCAAAGTAGTACAGGGAGCATTTTAAAAGTCGGACCGACATGTGTCGGACCAGTTAAGACGGCTCTCATAGGGAAACATTGATTTTCACACGTCATACAACATAAGCTTTCAATGTCGGAGCTTTTGTCGCACCAGTGTGAACCCGGCCTCATAGAGAACCTTAAATGAACAAACAGCATCATGAAGGCCAAGGAACACACCAGACAGGTCAGGGATAAAGTTGTGGAGAAGTATAAAGCAGGGTTAGGTTATAAAAAAATATCCCAAGCTTTGAACATCTCACAGAGCTCTGTTCAATCCATCATCGGAAAATGGAAAGAGTATGGCACAACTGCAAACCTACCAAGGCATGGCCGTCCACCTAAACTGACCGGCCGGGCAAGGAGAGCATTCATCAGAGAAGCAGCCAAGAGGCCCATGGTAACTCTGGAGGAGCTGCAGAGATCCACAGCTCAGGTGGGAGAATCTGTCCACAGGACAACTATTAGTCATGCTTCTCCACAAATCTGGTCCTTATGGAAGAGTGACAAGAAGAAAGACATTGTTGAAAGAAAGTCATAAGAAGTCCTGTTTGCAGTTTGTGAGAAGCCATGTGGGGGACACAGCAAACATGTGGAAGAAGGTGCTCTGGTAAGATGAGACCAAAATTGAACTTTTTGGCCTAAAATCAGAAAGCTATGTGTTGTGGAAAACTAACACTGCACATCACCCTGAACACACCATCCCCACTGTGAAACATGGTGGTGGCAGCATCATGTTGTGGGGATGCTTTTCTTCAGCAGGGACAGGGAAGTTGGTCAGAGTTGATGGGAAGATGGATGGAGCCAAATACAGGGCAATCTTAGAAGAAAACCTGTTAGAGTCTGCAAAAGACGTGAGACTGGGGGCGGAGGTTCACCTTCCAGCAGGACAACGACCCTAAACATACAGCCAGAGCTACAATGGAATGGTTTAGATCAAAGCATATTCATGTGTTAGAATGGCCCAGTCACAGTCCAGACCTAAATCACATTGAGAATCTGTGGCAAAACTTGAAAATTGCTGTTCACAGACGCTCTCCATCCAATCTGACAGAACTTGAGATATTTTACAAAGAAGAATGGGCAGAAATGTCCCTCTCTAGATGTGCAAAGCTGGTAGAGACATCCCCAAAAAGACTCGCAGCTGTAATTGCAGTGAAAGGTGGTTTCACAAAGTATTGCCTCAGGGGGGCGCCATACAAATGCCCCCCACACTTTTCACATATTTATTTGTAACAAATGTTGAAAACCATTTATCATTTTCCTTCCACTTCACAATTATGTGCCACTTTGTGTTGGTCTATCACATAAAATCCCAATAAAATACATTTATGTTTTTGGTTGTAACATGACAAAATGTGGACAATTTCAAGACACTGTGTAATGAGGCCAGAAATAGAACTCTATAATGCAGTTCCGACACTGAGTGCTCTTTGAGAGGCTGACACAAGCAGCATACCTGAGAGGCACATGTGACTCCCAAGCCACTGATCATAGTACTGCTCTAGAATATCCTACCCATCATAGTATGTAGATAATGAACACACGTACCCTGTCTGTGTGACCCGGGGCCATAGACAGCAGCTTGCCTTTCCTCCAGTCCCAAACGCAGATCGTGTTCTTGGAGTCCAGACCCACAGACACCAGGCGCTGAGGTCCAGACACAGATCCAGGGCAGCGGGAGAGAAGAGAACACGAATGAGAAGAGACAATACATTGCAAGCACGTCGCATTTAATGCATAACAGGCTGAAATCTTTAACTTTTTCGGATGAAGTGACAATTGATGAGGGATCCCATGGCAAATCACCAGGGACAGCTTACATCACACGAACCCTCCTGTCCTAGAAAGTGGAATGGCAATGGTTTCTGGTCAGTTTTATTTTTTATTTTTAAATAAAACTTGCAGAGGATTTGGAATGCTGAAGCCTCGTACACACGACCGGTTTTCTCTGCAATAAAACTGCTGGCAGAGCTTTTTGCAGAGAAAACCGGCCGTGTGTATGGATTCTCGGCAGGAAAACTGCCGGGAATCTCGACGAGAAAAATAGAGAACCTTCTCTCTATTTTTCTCATCGGTATTCTCGGCAGAGTGTTTGTGAGTATGCTTACCTGTTCCAAGTAAAGCCCGCGCATGCTCGATGAGACTTCAATGCATACGCGGTAGCTTACAAGGGTAGTGTAGGGTGTAGCAAGATGGTGGCGATGGCATCGAATGTGACGAGCGCTGGCTCATCGTAGTCGATGACATCACCGCGTTCTTGCCATTCAAAAGAACGGCGGTGCTTTTGAATGGCCGTCTGTACACAGGGCTTGGCAAGGGAAGCTTGCCGGGAATCCCGTCGAGAAAACCAAAGTTTTTTTTTCCGACGGGATTCCCGCCCGTGTGTACAGGGCTTGAACAGTTGATCACCTAAACCACCATAGACCACAGCAGCCATCAGCTAGTACCATAATAACCAATGCAACATCAGTCCACTAAAGCAGGGGGGTGAGTTTGGTGGAATTTAAAAGGAAAGAGGAAACCAGCTTTGTGCCATAAGTGGATCGCCCACATTGTCAGAGCCAAATTAATGCCTTTGAGTTGTTTGTTTTAAAAAACGAGGCGAGCGATACATTCATGTTGAAGTTTTAGGACATTATGGACAAAAACACATACCTGCCCATCCATGTCAAATGCCAGACAGGCGATGCCATGCGTGTGGACATCTTTCAGTATAGAGACGGTCTGGACGGAGTATGAATCCCACACACAGATGTATGGCTCCTTCCCAACTTGCCCCGTAGCCACCAGCAGACGTTCAGGGTGCAGCGCCAAGCTAGGACGGCAAAGAAAATAAAAATTCATTAACATGATTAATGCGGAACATCAGCTTGCCCTGTATTGTTTTTTAAATAATGCAAATGGAGACTCTCCAAAATATCTTGCTCTGAGCTTTAATCCATCTCTCTGATTACACCACTGCCCAGATATCGCATCCACCCTCCATTGGGCAGAACATACTCTGCTCTTAACCTTCTCTCTACCTTTCGGATTACACCCACCATCAGCATATCACACCCCCAACATGACCCTCCATAAGGTAGAAAATTCTCTGCTCTTGACCTTCTCTCCACCTTTCGGATTACACCCACCACCAGCATATCACACCCCCAACATGACCCTCCATAAGGTAGAACATACTCTGCTCTTGACCTTCTCTCCACCTTTCGGATTACACCCACCACCAGCATATCACACCCCCAACATGACCCTCCATAAGGTAGAACATACTCTGCTCCTGGTTTTCTCTCTACCTTTCGGACTACATCCACCACCAGCATATCACACCCCCAACATGACCCACCATAATAGTAGAACATACTCTGCTCCTGATCTTCTCTCTACCTTTCGGACTACATCCACCACCAGCATATCACACCTCCAACATGACCCTCCATAAGGTAGAACATACTCTGCTCCTGGTCTTCTCTCTACCTTTCGGACTACATCCACCACCAGCATATCACACCTCCAACATGACCCTCCATAAGGTAGAACATACTCTGCTCCTGGTCTTCTCTCTACCTTTCGGACTACATCCACCACCAGCATATCACACCTCCAACATGACCCTCCATAAGGTAGAACATACTCTGCTCTTGACCTTCTTCTCTACCTTTCGGATTACACCCACCAACAGCATATCACACCTCTAACATGACCCATCATTGGGTAAAACATTCTCTGCTCTTGACCTTCTCTCTACCTTTCGGATTACACCCACCACCAGCATATCACACCCACAACATGACCCTCCATAAGGTAGAACATACTCTGCTCTTGACCTTCTCTCTACCTTTCGGATTACACCCACCACCAGCATATCACACCTCCAACATGACCCTCCATTGGGTAAAACATACTCTACTCTTGACCTTCTCTCTACCTTTCGGATTACACCCACCACCAGCATATCACACCCCCAACATGACCCTCCATAAGGTAGAATATACTCTGCTCCTGGTCTTCTCACCACCTTTTGGATTACACCCACCACCAGCATATCACACCTTCAACATGACCCTCCATAAGGTAGAACATACTCTGCTCTTGACCTTCTCTCTACCTTTCGGATTACACCCACCACCAGCATATCACACCTCCAACATGACCCTCCATTGGGTAAAACATACTCTGCTCTTGACCTTCTCTCTACCTTTCGAATTACACCCACCACCAGCATATCACACCTCCAACATGACCCTCCATAAGGTAGAACATACTCTGCTCCTGGTCTTCTCTCCACCTTTCGGATTACACCCACCACCAGCATATCACACCCCCAACATGACCCTCCATAAGGTAGAACATACTCTGCTCCTGGTCTTCTCTCCACCTTTTGGATTACATCCACCACCAGCATATCCCACCTCTAACATGACCCTCCATAAGGTAGAATATACTTTGCTCTTGACCTTCTTCTCTACCTTTCGTATTACACCCACCACCAGCATATCACACCCCCAACATGACCCTCCATTGGGTAAAACATACTCTGCTCTTGACCTTCTCTCTACCTTTCGTATTACACCCACCACCAGCATATCACACCTCCAACATGACCCTCCATAAGGTAGAACATACTCTGCTACTGGTCTTCTCTCTACTTTTTCTGACTGCGTGTCCACTGAATATAACACTTCCAACATGACCCTCCATAACAGTGTTTCTCAACTCCAGTCCTTAAGGTGCCCCAACAGGTCATGTTTTCAGGATTTCCGTAAGATGAAGCAGCTGTGGTAATTACTAAGGCAGTGAAACTGATCAAATCACCTGTGCAAAGTAATGGAAAGCCTGAAAACATGATCTGTTGGGGCACCTTGAGGACGAGAGTTGAGAAACACTGCTCCATAAGGTAGAACATACTCTGCTCCTGGTCTTCTCTCTACCTTTCTGACTGCGTGTCCACTGAATATAACACTTCCAACATGACCCTCCATAAAAAGGTAGAAAAAGTTTCTTCTCAACCTTTCCGATCACACCCACCACTGTATATGAGAAAAAGAGGCAAAGGGGGCACCACATTCATATATGAACTATAAATGAGAATTTTTTAGGACTATTGGAGCGGACTTTATAGGTACCAGAAAAGGAATACAAATTTAGTAGAAAAAAAATAATTTAATGTACACAAATATAAAAATAGACAATATAACATTAAAAACAAAAGGTATTGGACTCTCAATTATAAGAGCCACACATTGTATGTGCGAGTCCCTGTTAGTGCTTGGACAAAGCTGGTCAGCGTTTCGCTTTCGCTTCCTCAGGACCTATTTGTCAGTCATGTTACAGTATAATGCTATTTGGGAGATTTATACAGAAAATCAGAGACCCCTTTGTATTGCACTCTCCTCTCGGACATATTCCTGCACTGTCTGTATGGTCACCCTACTAGGACCAAAATCAAGTAGACAGACAGATATGGCTCTATAGAAAGTACACATTGCTTTTCTCAAGAGAACAGATGACCAGACCAATATATGCATCAACAATAACACTAACACAGTAGAGAAAAATGCAGATCCTTGTGTACCATTGGTGTCCACTGGGGGCATCGAGCCTTCCAATGCTGCTTGGGATTTACATGTACTTTAAAGTTGAGTTCTAGGTTTTTGTTTTTTGCTTTTGTAGTTACACTGGTGCAGCTTGGACCAATGTTTATATGCATATTCCATACCTGTAGAATCCTTCTAGAAGCAGAGAAGTACTGTAGTAGCTACAGTGCTTTTCGCCGTCTTTTGGGTCCCCTTCTAAGCGACTGCCCTGCTGCTTAGGGAACACAAGAGGTCAAATACTCAGCATGGGTGCCATTTTGAGAACAAATAATTTTTCTCAAAGAATGCAAAGAATTCTTTCATTGCATGAGGTGGAGAGGTGGGGTGGTGATGTCACAATTTCCCCCTCGTCCAATCAGAAAATGCTTTGCATTCAATGAAAAAAATGCAAGACGTGGAGGCCATGCCGTGGCGGGTCAGAGCTGTTTTTGCGGCAAAATAGTGGACCTACTCAATATTAGGTGGATGGGCAGAACATTATGGATTGGTGTATAAACTATGCAGCAGGAAACTTTCTAAACAGAGGGCCAGTTTACTGTCCTTCAGGTTTTAGGGGGGCCCGACAATGGCCAATGGGGTAGAAAATGCCCAAAGGTGTCAGTGGAAGCAAACAATGCCCCATCAATGGTTTTAATGAGAGGAATGGCGACTCACTGTATCAGTAGGAGGAATAGTGTCCCATCATTGGCGGCAGTGGGAGGAATAGTGCTGTAAGAGAACCATTCGTTTTCGTCCAATGCGCAACGGACTGCGTGCACGCGCAGGAGCGCATCCCTAGCGCCAGACGGCCTATTTAAGGAAGTGCCCTGACCCCAGACCCTTGCTGACTGGTCTTCAGCTGTTACCCGATATCCTGAACCCTGTTGTGATCCTGCTTGATACCTGTTGCTGAACCTGGCTCGCCTTGACCCTGCTTCTGGACTCTGCTCTGTTCTGATTACTGGCTCCTGATCCTTGCTACCCATTTGACCCTGCTTCTGCCTGCTGCCTTGTACTTCACTGCCGTCTGTTACCTGACCCGGCTACCCTTGTGACCTTGCATCTGCTTCCTGTGTTGCTCCTCTTCAACCTTCGAGTGTCTGCGACTTCAGTCCTGCGACTCTCTGCAACTTCCTGCTGCAAGTCTTCCAGGGACTTAACATCATCTGACGTTCCAGTGCCACTGTTCCAGCGGAGTGCCTCTTTAACCCCGGCTGATCCTTGGTGCACAGCTACCTTCCGTGATCTGATGGTCCTCCTGCTTGTCCAGGCTCACACCCCCTGCTACTGGTTTCCGGGTCTACATCTGTAAGCACTCGTGTTCCTCCTGTCCCTCGGTTCCCTCTGTTCCATCTCCAGCGGGACCAGGGCTGGAGATACAAGAGAGGCCGACCTCGTCACTTCAGTCTCCCTTCAGGTACGTGACGAGTGCCCCATCATTGGTGGCAGTGGGAGGAATAGTGCTCCATCATTGGTGGCAGTGGGAGGAATAGTGCTCCATCATTGGTGGCAGTGGGAGGAATAGTGCCCCATCATTGGTGGCAGTGAGAGGAAGAGTGCCCCATCATTGGTGGCAGTGAGAGGAATAGTGCCCCATCATTGGTGGCAGTGAGAGGAATAGTGCTCCATCATTGGTGGCAGTGAGAGGAAGAGTGCCCCATCATTGGTGGCAGTGAGAAGAATAGTGCCCCATCATTGGTGGCAGTGAGAGGAATAGTGCTCCATCATTGGTGGCAGTGGGAGGAATAGTGCCCCATCATAGGTGGCAGTGAGAGGAATAGTGCCCCATCATTGGTGGCAGTGAGAGGAATAGTGCCCCATCATTGGTGGCAGTGAGAGGAATAGTGCCCCATCATTGGTGGCAGTGAGAGGAATAGTGCTCCATCATTGGTGGCAGTGGGAGGAATAGTGCTCCATCATTGGTGGCAGTGGGAGGAATAGTGCTCCATCATTGGTGGCAGTGGGAGGAATAGTGCTCCATCATTGGTGGCAGTGGGAGGAATAGTGCCCCATCATTGGTGGCAGTGAGAGGAAGAGTGCCCCATCATTGGTGGCAGTGAGAGGAATAGTGCCCCATCATTGGTGGCAGTGAGAGGAATAGTGCCCCATCATTGGTGGCAGTGAGAGGAATAGTGCTCCATCATTGGTGGCAGTGAGAGGAAGAGTGCCCCATCATTGGTGGCAGTGAGAAGAATAGTGCCCCATCATTGGTGGCAGTGAGAGGAATAGTGCTCCATCATTGGTGGCAGTGGGAGGAATAGTGCCCCATCATTGGTGGCAGTGGGAGGAATAGTGCCCCATCATTGGTGGCAGTGAGAGGAATAGTGCCCCATCATTGGTGGCAGTGAGAGGAATAGTGCCCCATCATTGGTGGCAGTGAGAGGAATAGTGCCCCATCATTGGTGGCAGTGAGAGGAATAGTGCCCCATCATTGGTGGCAGTGAGAGGAATAGTGCCCCATCATTGGTGGCAGTGAGAGGAATAGTGCCCCATCATTGGTGGCAGTGAGAGGAATAGTGCCCCATCATTGGTGGCAGTGAGAGGAATGGTTCTCCATCAATGTGCCAGTGGATGGAATTTTCCCTAATCATTGTTGTCAATAAATGTAATGGTGCCCCAAGAGCCAGATATAGACAAGCAAAGGGCCACATATGGCCCACAGGCCACAGTTTGGAGACCACTGCTATACAGTATATATCTATTTCTCTTAGGGGATCCTTACAGAAATGTAAAGGTTAGGTGTATGAATGAAAATCAGCAATGCTCAGGAACACAGAGAGGAAGGGAAAAGATTTCTCAGCATCCAGACAACAAATGGAGAGATATCTGCTCCTACTCATCATTCATTATTATTAGGACACCACATCAGAACAGAGGCAGGACACTTCAGAAAGGCATTGAGAAAGTGCATTATGAATTACTCCATGCTAACATTAATATTTTGTCGATCTCAAAAAATTCAGCACATCACTACAGGCTGTGCAAAATCCCCGGAGTATCTGGATTCTGGTTATCAGGGACATGATGAGACACTGGAAATGCAGTTTGAGGATGTTTTTGTGCTGAAGAATATACAAGGAATCGATCAGGAGGGGAATATCAAATTTAGAACAAGCTAGAAGACTTCAGCAATACCCAATATGTTTGGACTGTAAGCCAGCCTTTGTCAACCAGGGCACCCTTGCACCCTAGGGGGGGGGGGGGGGGGCCTTTAGGTTTCTTCAGAAATGCCTTGGCAAAAAAAAAAAAACGTGCCCAAAATTTGTACACAAGCCAGTGGGTGGACGAAACCTGCCTTTTAGTTACACAAAGCCTCTGGTTTTCATTGTGCACCATTACAGCCTACCAGGTGTCCGGTGTCCTAACAGCCAATGGGATCATCGGTTGGTCGGGAGGGTGTCGGGTGCCTGCACAGCATCCTTGTTTGCCCCTCCCCTGCTCCGCTCCTTCAGCACTGGGGTCACATTATCTGAGTGAGGGAGAGAAACTGAGAGGAAGAAGAGAAACACTGGAATACTAGTCAGTACCAGTGTGCAAAGGTGTATTTGTCCTGTGAATGTGGATTTTGTAGTGTTATGTAAAACTATTAGTTAAAGTGGTTCTAAAAGGCAGAAGGTTTTTGTTTTTTTGTCTTATTGCAATCTTCAGCTCCGGAAGGATTTACCCCCTTTCTGACCAGGCCATTTTTTGCGATACGGCACTGCGTTGCTTTAACTGACAATTGTGTACAGCTTCGCATGACCGCGCAAACAACATTTGTGTCCTTTTTTCCCACAAATAGAGCTTTCTTTTGGTGGTATTTGATCACCTCTGCAGTTTTTATTTTTTGCGCTAACAAACAAAAAAAGAGCGACAATTTTGAAAAAATATATATATTTTACTTTTTGCTATAATAAATATCCCCAAAAAACCCCAAAACAAAACAAAAAAAAAACGAATTTCTTCATCAGTTTAGGCCGATATATATTCTTCTACAATCCCAAATAGCGTATATTGATTGGTTTGCGCAAAAGTTATAGCTTTAACAAAATAAGGGTTAGATTTATGGCATTTTTATTATTATTATTTTTTTTTACTAGTAATGGCGGTGATCCGCGATTTTTAGTGGGACTGGGACATGGTGGCAGACAAATCAGACACTTTTGACACTTTTTTGGGACCAGTGACATTTATACAGCGATCAGTGCTATAAAAATGCACAGGATTACTGAATAAATGACACTGGCAGAGAAGGGGTCAACACTAGGGTTAAATGTTCCCTAGGGAGGTGCTTTCTAACTGTGGGGGGAGGGGACTGACAGGGAGTAGAGAGAGATCGCTGTTCCTAATCACTAGGAACAGACAATCTCACTCTACTCCCCTGACAGAACGGGGATCTGCTTTGTTTACACTGGCAGATCCCCGTTCTGGCTATCTGTGGAGTGATCGCGGGTGGGTGGCGGACATAGAGTCCTCCAGACCCGCTAATTGACCCCCCCCCCACTAGTGAATGGGCACGTGCGCACCCACAGATCGCCGTGTACGCGCCCGAAGTACAATGACGGCTATTCACGCAGGTCAGCCAACCTGCCACAGTACAAAAGGTGGCGGCCGGTCGGGAACCGGTTGAGATGAAGAACCTTCTGTGTGCTGCAGCCCCCCTCAGCCTCCCTAATACTTAGCACATTGGTGCTGTCAATCAAAGTCAGTGAGCCAATGAGGCAAGAGATGTGGGCGTGGCTCCGTGCCTGAATGAACACACAGAGCAGCGGCTTGGCTCAGCAGGAGGGAGGGGCCAGGAGGGAGGGGCAAGGAGTGACGACGAGGGACCCGAGAAGAGGAGGATCTGGTCTGCTCTCTGCAAAAATCTCTACACAGAGCAGGCAAGTATAACATGTAAAAAAGATTTTAATAGCACTTTACGTTTTTTTAAATTTTAGAATGGGGTTCCCCAAGATTGTGCATAATTTTGAAGGGTGCCTTGAATGAAAAAAAGGTTGAGCAACACTGCTGTAAGCCAGGTGGCCTAGTGCTGCCGAAAATGTAAAAAGGCAGCACAATGTAACACACTGTTGTATTGCATGGTGGACTTGTCCAGCAGCTTAAAGGTTCTGCATTAGAGTATATCAAATCGCACAAACAAACAGCACTTGAGTACTGGTGGAAAGGCACATCATTTAGAAATTCTCATTCACAAGTCCAATTCACATGATGTCATGAAATACGTTGTTGCCTTGCACCTCTCTTCAGACCCAGGAAAGCTTGAAACTGTACTAAAACAAAAAAAAAAAAAGAGAAAAAAAGTGTACCGGTGTCCTGCCGAAAATGTTCCTCCGGCAGATTAGGACCCCCCTGTACTGTGCAGGGGGGTCTGTTACCTGTCACCTGATTGGCTGAAACGACAGGGGCTGTGATTGGACACCTATCAAGCGTCCAATCATAGCAGAGGACAGGAAGAGAGGACGGGAGAAGACATTGAGGAGCGTGGAGGACACCACTGTGACCCGCTGCCCCACCGAGACAAGGCAAGTGCCGGGCGGGGGATGCACACTGGCAGCATTTGATGGGCACAGTGGCGGCAATTGATGGGCACAGTAGCGGCAAGTGATGGGCACACTGGCAGCAATTGATGGGCACAGTGGCTGCGTTTGATGGGCACACTGGCTGCGTTCTATGGACACAGTTGCGGCAATTGATGGGCACAGTAGCTCCGTTTGACGGACACAGTGGCAGCAATTGGTGGGCACACTGGCAGCAATTGAGGAGTACAGTGGCTGCGTTCGATGGGCACAGTGGCTGCGTTCGATGGGCACAGTGGCTGCGTTCGATGGGAACAGTGGCTGCGTTCGATGGGCACAGTGGCGGCAATTGATGGGCACAGTGGCTGCAATTGATGGTTTTTTTTTAAGTTTGTTTGCTCCCCCCAAAATTTTGAGCACCAGCCGCCACTGCCAAGGACATGGATTACTGGAACCATGTCCTGTGGTCTGGTGGTGGGAATGTCATGGTCTGGGGCTGTATGAGTGCTGCCGGCACTGGGAACTGTACACGGTTTATATAACATGGTATAAAACGGGTCAGCTCGGTTATCTTTCACAGATACTCACAAATAAATACAAATGTTACATCTAATTTTGATATGGTTACATTTTTTGTTTTTTTAAAAGGTTACACAAAGATTTAATGAGGTTTCTTTTACCAAATATCAGGACTGATTGCTGAGGAATTGGACCTCCCATGACTACCTCTTATTGATGGGTAGAAGATTTATTTAATCTTTTTGCGTTGCATATAAACAGTAACATAATATAAAATAACAGCACTACAATAAACGGCCCCCAACCATTGCCCTCTCTCGATGTGTCATCTTCAATCAGTGGTACAGCATGACATAATGGGCCTATGGCAAAATGTGTCCCCCCCCCTCCCACCTCCCAATTCCGCGCCTGCTCCACCGGCTGGTCCTCCCATATCTTAACTCCGTCCCTGCCACAGGCTGCCACCTATGGCTCCATCACCATAACAAGGGCAGTGTAGGCACACCAGACATGGCATTACAAATAAATCCCTTTCCCTTATCTGAGCCGAGGCTGAAGCAGCAACAAGACTCTAATCTGAACACGGATCGGCGGCAGTGCACTCAGAGATGATGATAGACCCAGTACAGTATAGTGTGCCGCCTGTAGCCATATGTGTCCTATACACAGTGGGGGAAATAATGATTTGCTCCCCTGCAGATTGTGTAAGTTTGCCCACTTACACAGAAATGAAGGGTCTATAATTTTTATCATAGGTGTATTTTAAATGATAGAGACAGAATATCAACCAAAACTCCAGAAAAAACACGATACAAATGTTATAAATTGAGTTGCAGTTTAATGAGTAAAATAAGTATTTGATCCCCTACCAACCAACAATAATTCTGCCCCCCACAGACTGGCTACAGTAGGTGCTCATGTGGTACACAGATTAGTCCTGTCAATGTGAGAAAGCGCTCCCAACAACAACTCGTTATGTGTATAAAAGACACCTGTCCACAGGATCTCACACCTCACCATCATGGGGGAGACCAAAGAGCTGTCATAGGAGATCAGGGACAAGATTGTAGACCTGCACAAGGCTGGAATGGGATGCAAGACCATCAGCAAGAAGCTCAGTGAGAAGGAGACAACTGTTGGAGCGATTATTCGCAAATGGAAGAAATACAAAATAACCATCAATCGCCCTCGGTCTGGAGCTCCATGCAAGATTTTGCCTCATGGGGTGAGGATGGTCATGAGAAAAGTGAGGGATCCGCCCAGAACTACACGGGACGAGCTTGTGAATGATCTCAAGGCAGTTGGAACCACAGTCACCAAACAAACCATTGGTAACACAATACACCACCATGGATTGAAATCCTGCAGCACCCGCAAGGTCCCCCTCCTGAAGAAGGCACATGTACAGCCCGTCTAAAGTTTGCCAATGAACATCTAAATGATTCAGAGAAGGATTGGGAGAAAGTGCTGTGGTCAGATGAGACCAAAACTGAGCTCTTTGGCATTAACTCGACTCGCAGTGTGTAGAGAAATGCTGACTATGACCCCAAGAACACCATCCCTACAGTCACACACGGAGGTAGAAACAATATGCTTTGAGGCTGTTTCTCTGCTAAAGGTGCAGGCCGAGTTTGCCGCATTGAGGGGCCAATGGACGGGGCCCTGTATTGTAAAATCTTGGATGAGAACCTTCTTCCCTCAGCCAGAACACAGAAGATGGGTTGTGGATGGGTCTTCCAGCATGACAATGACCCAAAACATACCGCCATGGCAACAAGGGAGTAGCTCAAGAAGGTCTTGGAGTGGTCTAGCCAGTCTCCAGATCTTAATCCCATAGAAAATTTATGGAGGGAACTGAAACTTCGAGTTGCCAAGCAACAGACAAAAAACCTTAAGGATTTAGAGAAGATCTGTAAAGAAGAGTGGACCAAAATCCCTCCTGAGATGTGTGAAAACCTGATCACCAACTACAAGAAACGTCTGACCTCTGTGCTTCCCAACAAGGGTTCCTCCACCAACTACTAAAGCCTCGTACACACGACCGGTTTTCTCGTCGAGAAACGTCAAGAAACCTGTTCGGAGAGCTTTCTTGCCGAGAAAACCGGCCGTGTGTATGGTTTCTCGTCGGGAAAACTGCCGGGAATCTCGATGAGAAAAATAGAGAACCTGCTCTCTATTTTCTCTTCAACATTCTCATTTTTCTCATCGGGATTCTCGTCGGCCTGTTTCCCGACGAGAAAATGGGCCATGTGTATGCTTTTCCGAGTCTTACAAAATTGCGCATGCTCAGAATCAAGTATGAGACGGGAGCGCTCCTTCTGGTAAAACTAGCGTTCGTAATGGAGATATCACATTCGTCACGCTAAAACGAACTGAAAGCACGAAGACTGAAAAGCGCCAATCGTCCCTCACTAAACTTTTACTAACACGCGGTAACACGCGATCAGCAAAAGCAGCCCAAGGGGTGGCGCCATTGGAATGGAACTTCCCCTTTATACTGCCGTCGTACGTGCTGTACGTCACCGCGCTTTACGACGAGATTTGGAATGGACAGTGTGTATGCAAGGAAAGCTTGACAAGAATCTCATCGAGAAAAACGACGGGTTTTTTTACGACGAGATTCTCGGTCGTGTGTACGAGGCTTCAGTCATGTTTTGCTTGGGGATCAAATACTTATTTCAGTCACTGAACTGCAACTCCATTTATAACATTTGTATTGTGTTTTTTCTGGATTTTTGGTTGATATTCTGTCTCTATCATATAAAATACACCTATGATAAACATTATAGACCCTTCATTTCTTTGTAAGTGGGCAAACTTACAAAATCTGCAGGAGATCAAATAAATATTTTCCCCACTGTAAAAGCAATTGATGTCATGCCCTTCCGTGTGCCAGTCCGGGGCAAACACTCACCAGGCACAATGATCAGAGATAGAATTACCCCCCATTACAGGCATAACCTAATTTATTTTCTAGGACATCAGAAAAATGTTCATCTATAGTATTATTTGAACAGCCCTGCATAACGCAAGAAGTCATGTAATATTATCACTCTCTAGTGAATGGACAGGTTGTATTCTTAGTGATGTCACTGGTTTTCCGGGAATGGATAGGCTGCATTCTCAGTGATGTCACCACTCTCTAGCAAATGGATAGGCTGCATTCTTAGTAATATCACTGGTGTACAGTGAATGGATAGCCTGTATTCTCTGTGATGTCACCAATCTCCAGCGAATGGATAGAAGGCATTCTCAGTGATGTCACTGCTCTCTAGTGATTGGATAGGCTGCATTCTCTGTGATGTCACCGCTCTCTAGGAAATTGATAGGCTGCATTCTCTGTGATGTCACCGCTCTCTGGGGAATGGATAGGCTGCATTCTTAGTGAGGTCACCGCTCTCTGGGAAAATGGATAGGCTGCATTCTCAGTGATGTCACCGCTCTCTGGGGAATGGATAGGCTGCATTCTCAGTGATGTCACCGCTCTCTGGGGAATGGATAGGCGGCATTCTCAGTGATGTCACCGGTCTTCGGTGAATGGATAGGCTGCATTCTCAGTGATGTCACCGCTCTCTGGGGAATGGATAGGCGGCATTCTCAGTGATGTCACCGCTCTCTGGGGAATGGATAGGCTGCTTTCTCAGTGATGTCATTGGTCTCTAGTGAATAGATAGACGGCATTTTTAGTGAATGAATAGGCTGCATTCTCAGTGATGTCGCCGGTCTCTGGTGAATGGATAGGCTGCATTCTCAGTGATGTCACCGGTCTCTGGTGAATGGATAGGCTGCATTCTCAGTGATGTCGCCGGTCTCTGGTGAATGGATAGGCTGCATTCTCAGTGATGTCGCCGGTCTCTGGTGAATGGATAGGCTGCATTCTCTGTGAGGTCACCGCTCTCTGGGGAATGGATAGGCTGCATTCTCAGTGATGTCGCTGGTCTCTGGTGAATGGATAGGCTGCATTCTCAGTGATGTCGCCGGTCTCTGGTGAATGGATAGGCTGCATTCTCTGTGAGGTCACCGCTCTCTGGGGAATGGATAGGCTGCATTCTCAGTGATGTCGCCGGTCTCTGGTGAATGGATAGGCTGCATTCTCTGTGAGGTCACCGCTCTCTGGTGAATGGATAGGCTGCATTCTCAGTGATGTCACCGGTCTCTGGGGAATGGATAGGCTGCATTCTTAGTGATGTCGCCGGTCTCTGGTGAATGGATAGGCTGCATTCTTAGTGATGTCGCCGGTCTCTGGGGAATGGATAGGCTGCATTCTTAGTGATGTCACCGGTCTCTGGGGAATGGATAGGCTGCATTCTTAGTGATGTCGCCGGTCTCTAGTGAATGGATAGGCTGCATTCTCAGTGATGTCACCGCTCTCTGGGGAATGGATAGGCGGCATTCTCAGTGATGTCACCGCTCTCTGGGGAATGGATAGGCTGCTTTCTCAGTGATGTCATTGGTCTCTAGTGAATAGATAGACGGCATTTTTAGTGAATGAATAGGCTGCATTCTCAGTGATGTCGCCGGTCTCTGGTGAATGGATAGGCTGCATTCTCAGTGATGTCACCGGTCTCTGGTGAATGGATAGGCTGCATTCTCAGTGATGTCACCGGTCTCTGGTGAATGAATAGGCTGCATTCTCAGTGATGTCGCCGGTCTCTGGTGAATGGATAGGCTGCATTCTCAGTGATGTCACCGGTCTCTGGTGAATGGATAGGCTGCATTCTCAGTGATGTCACCGGTCTCTGGTGAATGGATAGGCTGCATTCTCAGTGAGGTCACCGGTCTCTGGTGAATGGATAGGCTGCATTCTCAGTGATGTCGCCGGTCTCTGGTGAAGGGATAGGCTGCATTCTCAGTGATGTCACCGGTCTCTGGGGAATGGCTAGGCTGCATTCTCAGTGATGTCGCCGGTCTCTGGTGAATGGATAGGCTGCATTCTCTGTGAGGTCACCGCTCTCTGGGGAATGGATAGGCTGCATTCTCAGTGATGTCACCGGTCTCTAGTGAATGGATAGGCTGCATTCTCAGTGATGTCGCCGGTCTCTGGTGAATGGATAGGCTGCATTCTCAGTGATGTCGCCGGTCTCTGGTGAATGGATAGGCTGCATTCTCTGTGAGGTCACCGCTCTCTGGGGAATGGATAGGCTGCATTCTCAGTGATGTCGCCGGTCTCTGGTGAATGGATAGGCTGCATTCTCAGTGATGTCGCCGGTCTCTGGTGAATGGATAGGCTGCATTCTCTGTGAGGTCACCGGTCTCTGGGGAATGGATAGGCTGCATTCTTAGTGATGTCACCGGTCTCTGGTGAACGGATAGGCTGCATTCTCAGTGATGTCTCTAGTATAGAACCAGTGCTTGTCCAAAAGACATCCTGGGTGCTGAACTGTATATCTTGCCCTTGGCATTTATTAGCCTTAGCATCCCCAGCTTACAGTTTTATTACACAGAGAATATAAAAGGCAATTATTTACAACTCACCCTCCAGTGGAGCAGATAATAGAGTGAGGATAATTGGCCTTGTGTTCTTGTTTGGATAAATAGAAAGTCAGCCAAGTGCACTAATCTGTAATGTCATTTTGTAAAAGGGGTCTCCCCTGCCCCTCCTATTAACCCCTGCTGCGCTCAGCCGCCAGTAAGTCGTTGCAGTCACCTTGCCTGCTCTTGCTCAGGAATTAGAGGAGTCGGATTAACATGGTTAGAAGAGCCAGGAGACAGTTTATGGGGCTGTCAACTGTGTGCCGCGCACCGCTAATCCACTCACGCCGCGAAAGCTGGCTGCGCCAATGAAATAGAGGGCATGACTCTCCGTCGTCACACCGTTCAGGGACAATTACTTGCTCACAGCCAGCGCTTGGCACTTGGAAAATCAAATCTACGGGTAATCTGCAGAGACAGCTGCAGGAAGAGAAAACTACTTCATGTACGCAATGTACTCCTCGAAACCTGGAATCATTCCAGCTCTACGAAAACGTTATAGAAATTCAAAAATGCATGCACCACAGATCCAATTCTATGGACCCCATTGTTCCTGCCTGTGGACGAGCAGACACAACTGGTCTAATCTACACCTAGATGCAAAGGCGTGTGCTGGGTGTGCCTGGGCACACCCTAAACACCCAATGTGGTACAGATTTCCCCTGCTGCCTGGGCCCCTATGTCATTTACTGGCCCTTTCCCTTTGTCAATGAACACAGTGAGTGATCAGTACCAATCACTCACTGTGTTTATACATAACTGAAGCATAGTAAACTGTTATATACACACACACACACACACACACGGATGTGTTTGAGCTTTAGTGTGCACACCCTAATGTAATAGGCTGTGCACACCTTTGCCTAGATGTCAATGCTCACCAACCCTCTGCTGACCTCTAGACATGCCACTGAGCCCCCTTTAAAGCTGGCCATAGATGGATCGAATCTGGGCCAGTTCAGCAGGGATTCGATCCATCTATGGGCAGGCTGGTTGTAGCGAAGTCGACCTATCGATCAACTTCAGTGCAACCAGCATGTTGGATTTTTTGCATGCGACTACAGCCGGCCTCTATAGCAGTAATCATTCCGTTCTGCCAGAAGAGAAGGCTCCCCACAGGCAGAACAAAATAGCACTGCGGGAGGAATTCCCCCAACAACACTGAATGCGATTTTCTGTTGCAAAAAAGAAAATTGCATCTTTTTCGGCTTGCTGAAGTTTTATAGGTGAATCACCGGCCATCCAAGAACCAATGCAACCTTCTGCAGGGAGATACCACAGGGATGACCTACTGGCAATGCATTCAGGGCTGGGACAAAGGGGTGGGCAGGAGGGACAGCTGCCCTGGGCGCAATGTTTTTTTGCTGGAATGGGGGTGCTTTGATCCTAACCCTAAGGGAAGGGGGAGGGGGCACAGTTTGGCATCTTTGCCCTGGGCACTTGATGACCTTGTCCTGGCACTGACTTTAGCACACTTTTGATATATCTGACATGCGCTCTTCTGCAGGGCAAAAGTGCGGGGTTTGCTGATTGACCGAACGGGGGGTGGGGTGGGGGGGTTTGATTGACGGACGGACAGACCGACCAACCGGGGGGTGGTTTGTTTGCCCCCCCCCCACCTCAAAAAAATAAAATAAAATGTAGCACCAGCCCCCCACTGGTGACCTGTGACTTCTAGTAACTCCAAGTATGCTCCTATGTCTCTAGGTGCCCCCAAAGTCAGCTAATGACTCCAAGTACCCTCCCCCCATGTCTCCAAGTATGCCCCAGTGAAGCACAAAATAAAACCCAACACGTCCCTTAGTGAAAGCAGCACATAGTACACAAATACTGGTTAGGCGCACATTTAACCCTTTGATCGCCCTTCCCAGCCAGTGTCATTAGTACAGTGACAGTGCATATTTTTAGCACTGATCACTTTATTAGTGTCACTGGTTCCCACAAAGTGTCTGTCAAGCCTCGTACATACGACCGGTTTTCTCAGCAAGAAAATTTCTGGGAGAGCTTTCTTGCCGAGTACACCGGTCGTGTGTACGAGGCTTTTAGGTTTCTCGTCAAGAAAACTGGCCAAAATCTCGACAAGAAAAATAGAGATCCTGCTCTCCATTTTCTCGTCGGGATTCTCGTCGGCCTGTTTCCCGACGAGAAACCCAAGAGTGTGTACGCTTACCTGTCGCCGTGGAAACCCGCGCATGCTTGAAACGACTTTGACGCATGCGCGGTAGCTTCCTAGGCATAGGTAGGGTGTAGCAAGATGGCGGCGACGGCATCGAAGGTGATGAGCGCTCGCTCGTCGTAGTCGATGACGTCACCGCGTTCGTTACATTCAAAAGAACGGGACACTCGGCCGGGACAAGATTCTTGTCAAGAATCTCGTCAGGAAAAACAACGGGTTTTTTCCTGACGAGATTCTCGGTCGTGCGTACGCGGCTTTAGTGTCATATTTCCCACCATATTTTTTTATTGCAGTCCCGCTATAAGTCGCCGGTCGGCACCATTACTAGTATAAAAAAAAATTCCAGTATATATCTATATATCCCATAGTTTGTAGATGCTATAACTTTTACGCAAACCAATTAATATACGCTTGGGATTTTTTTTACCAAAAACATGCACCAGAATACATATTGGCCTAAATTTATGAAGTAATTCTTATTTTTTTTTCTTATTAGATGCGTTTTATAGCAAATATAGCAAAAAGTAAAAAATATATATATATTTTTTTCAAAATTGTCTGTCTTTATAGTTTATAGCACAAAAAATTAAAAAACGCAGAGGTGATCAAATACCAGCAAAAGAAAGCTCCTATTTGTGGGGAAAACAGGACATCAATTTTATTTGGGCACAGCATTGCTCATTCCTGATGTTAACCCCTTCCCAGCCAGTGTCTTTAGTACAGTGACAGTGCATATTTTTAGCATTGTAAACTGTATCGGTGTCACTGGTCCCCAAAAAAGTGTCAGTTAGGCGTCCGACCTGTCCGCAGCAAAATCGCAGTCCCGCTATAAGTTGCTGATCGCCACCACTACTAGTAAAGAAAAGAAGAAGAAAATAAATATCCCATAGTTTGTAGATGCTATAACTGTTGCGCAAAATATACGCTTATTGCGATTTTTTTTTTACCAAAGATATGTAGCAGAATACATATTGGCCTAAATTATTGAAGAAATTAGATTTTTGATTATTTTATTTTTTTTTTATTTTATTTTTTTGGATTACAAACGTTTTTTATTAAGGTTAAAAGGTGGTACAAAAACCGACATGACAAAAGTAAAGTAGCAATTCCATAGAGCCAGTTACACATATGGACAATATAAAGTAGAAACGTGAAATTAGATTTTTGATTATTTTTTTTTAACCACTTAAGGACAGCATGCACGACAAAGTGGCACGGCTGGGCATATGGGCGTACAGGTACGTCCCTTTTAAGATCCCAGCCGCGGGTCGCGCCTGGCGCCGGCGGCACGCTCGCAACCAGGTCCGGAACTTTGTGACCGCGCCCGCGGGACCCGATCGGGTCACAGAGCTGAAGAACAGGGAGAGGTGAGTGTAAACAGTGATCGTCTGTTCCCTGTCATCGGGAACAGCGATCAGTGACATGTCACGCTAAGCCACGCCCCCTAACAGTTACAAGCACTCTGTAGGTCACACTTAACCCCTTCACTGCCAGTGTAATTTTTACAGTAAATCAGGGCATTTTTATAGCACTGTGCGCTGCAAAAATGACAATGGTCCCAAAATGGTGTCAAAAGTGTCCGATGTGTCCGCCATAATGTCGCAGTCACGATAAAAATCGCTGATCGCTATAACTTTTGCGCAAACCAATCAATAAACGCGATTTTTTTTACCAAAAATTTGTAAAATCCGTATCGGCCTAAACTGAGGGAAAAAAACGTTTTTTTATATATTTTTTGAGGATATTTATTATAGCAAAAAGTAAAAAATATAGAATTTTTTTCAAAATTGTCGCTCTATTTTTGTTTATAGCGCAAAAAATAAAAACCGCAGGAGGTGGTCAAATACCACCAAAAGAAAGCTCTATTTGTGGGGAAAAAAAGGACGTCAATTTTGTTTGGGTACAATGTCGCACGACCGCGCAATTGTCAGTTAAAGCGACGCAGTGCCGAATCGCAAAAAGTGGCCTGGTCTTTGACCAGCGAAATGGTCCGGGGCTAAAGTGGTTAATTGGAGGTTTTATAGCAGAAAGTAAAAAAAATATATGTTTTTTTTTTTCAAAAATTGTCAGTCGTCCTTTGTTTATAGCGCAAAAAATTTAAACCGCAGAGGTGATCAAATGCCACCAAAATAAATCTCTATTTGTGGGGAAAAAAGGACATACATTTTATTTGGGTACAGCGTCGCACGACCGCGCAATTGTCAGTTAAAGTAGCGCAGTGCAGTTTCGCAAACAATGGCCTGGTCATGAAAGGGGGGATAAATCTTCCGGAGGTCAAGTGGTTAAACTTCATCTTTAAGGGCGTACCTACCCTATTCTGAGCTCAGCCAGCGCGATTCCACGGTATGATTATGACTCTGCATAAACCGCGGGGGGTTTAAGTGCAGCAGACGTCACCGGGGCCCGCCAGACAGGCTCCCAGAGAGGCAGAGAGGGAGATTAATCCAGGCAGCTTAGTTAGGCAAAGCTTCCCGCTGATTACAGCTGCAGAGGCCGACATGGCCCCCCAGGACAAGACACTCCATGCAGAGTCCTCCTGGCTGCACACTCGGGGTGTCTCTCTGCTGGGGTGCTGCAAACGCTGAAAAGGCTCACAGCGTCCAGGATGAACAAATATGAGATTTACCCAAAAGAAAAGCCGGGATCCTTGCGCTCTCCGCAATTGATAATAATGGCACCCCTCCCCCGACACACACACAAAAAAAAAACAAGACTTCTTCTAATTCAATTATTTCGACCTCTTTCACACTGGGGCGCTTATCAGGCATTTTAGCGCTAAAAATAGCGCCTCTCAAGCCACCCCAGTGTGAAAGCCTGAGTGCGTTCACACTTGGGGCGGTGCGCTTTTTAGAACGGGGAAAAAAAAAAAGTCCTGCAAAAAGCATCTTTGGGGCGGTGCGGGAGCGCTGTATACGCCACTCCCGCAACGCCCCGCCCATTAAAATGAATGGGCAGCGCTGCCGAAGCGGGTGCAAAGTGCTTGGGCAACACGGGCGCTGTTAACCCTTTCTACGGCCGCTGGCGTGGTTTAAAAACGCGCTGCTAAGCAGCCGAAGAGCGCCGCTATAACAGCGGTAAAGCCCCGCTTTACCGCTAACGCCCGCACCGCCCCAGTGTGAAAGGGGTCTTATGCCGCGTGTCATTGAAAAAAAACAATGTTCTTCGCGAAAAATGAGGAGAAAAAATAAAGAATGTTCTAAATTTTTAATGGCCATTTTCTCGTCATGAAAAACGGTTGGGTGTACGCGGCATTAATGTAAGACTGAATTCACTTCTGAATGACGAAGGAGCATCGCACGTTTTTTTTTTCCGCGCTTTTTGCACATTTTTTTTTAGCACAACCCATTCACTTGAAAGAGCTGCCCTACGCTCCAAAAAACACGGCAAAGTAGCTCCTGTACCCTTTGGAGCCGACATTGGTGCATTTTTGTTCCTTTTAGGCCTTTCGGCAACAAAACGCTTATTTCTTTAACACATTTGGGGTGCCATAAAAAAAAAAAATGAATGGCACCCAAACGCACGTTTTGGCACATTTTTTTAGTGCATTCTGGAAACGTGGACAGAAATGTGCGATTCTGCCTGCGATTACGATACTCAGATGTGAATGGGGCCCAAGCCCCACTTTAAGCCCCGGATCACACTGGTGACACAAAAGGGACTGATTTACTACAACTGGAGAGCGCAAAATCTGGTGCAGCTCTGCATAGAAACCAATCAGCATCAAGTTTCTTTTTGTCAAAGCTTAAAGCGGAGGTCCACCCTGAAATTTTCTTTACACTAAAATTCATTAACAAAAAAAGATAACATTTATACTCACTCGAAATGCCCGTTGCCATGCGGAAGTCCCCTAATCTGCCTCTAGTGTGCCTCTTCCTTATCCTCGGATTGAGAACTTCCATTTCCTCTTCTTGTGAATGGGGCGCGCTGCCTTCTGGGAACTGTGTGTATCCCAGGAGGCAGCCGCCCATTCACAAAGCGCCGTGCGAGTGGCGCATGCGCAGTAGGAAACGAGCAGTGAAGCCGTAAGGCTTCACAGCCTGTTTCCCTTAGTCAGGATGGAGGAGCCGGGACCTGCCAGCAGCGATCGAACGCAGTCGGAGGACTGACATCGCGGGCAAATAGGACAGGTAAGTGTCCTTAGTAGCTGCTGACTTTAAAAAAAAATAAAAAATCTGGGTGGACCTCCGCTTTAAAAGGGTTGTAAATCCTCCTTGTTTTTCACCTTAATACATTCTATGCATTAAGGTGAAACACCTCCTGTAGTGCTGCAGCCCCCCCCAGTGCCCCCCTGAACCCGGTTTTCTTCTCCCCGGAGACGAGCACACCAGCTCTAGCTGGTGTCTCGTGTACTGATTGGATAGATTGATAGCAGCTCAGCCATTGGCTCCCGCTGCTGTCAATCAAATCCAATGACGCGGGCGCCAGGGGGGCGGGGCCGAGTCCTACTTTCTGTGTCAATAGACGCAGAAGCAAGCCCCGGGAGCACGCCCGCACGGGTGTCCACCGAAGGAGAGCGGTTCTCCAACGTGGGCACTCGATGCGGAGAGGAGCTACTAGCGCCGCTGAGGGACCCCAGAAGAGGGGGATCGGGGCCACTCTGTGCAAAACTAACTGCACAGTGGAGGTAAGTATGACATGTTTGTTATTTTAAAAAAAACGCAAGGGTTTAGTAACCCTTTAACGTGATTATAAATTCAAGTTTTTTTTTTTTTTTAAATAACAACCACGTTATACTTACCACGCAGTTGGTTTTGCACAGAGCAGCCCCGATCCTCCTCTTCTCAGGTCCCTATTTGCTGCTCCTGGCCTCTCCCTCCTATCGAGTGCCCCTCAGCCAGCAGCTCCCTATGGGAGGCACCCGAGCCGAGTCAGAGCTCCGTGTTTCCATTCAGACACGAAGCTCTGACCCGACCCCACCCTCTCTCTCCCCTGATTGGCGGACTGACTTTAATTGACAGACGCGGCAGCCAATGGTGCCGCTGCTGTGTCTTGGCCAATCAGGAGGAGTGTCCCGGCTTAGACACTCGTGGACATTGCTGGAGAGAGATGGGGCTCAGGTAAGAAATCAGGGGGTGCTGGGGGGGGGGGGCTGCTACACATAGAAGCTTTTTTATGCTATATTTCACTATATAAGCTGAGTTTACTGTTAAAAATAACTGTGAAAAGCAAGACTCCGGTGGGTGTATAAAGATGTCCGCTTGCCGACTTCTAACCCTAGGCTTACTGTGGACAAGTGCGGGTGTACCAAGATGGCCGCAATGCAACATCACTCTGGTTGCATATTCTGATGGGTAGTGGCTTTCTGACATCATCTCTCCCTGCCCGCCCTCACTCTGGGATACAGCCACTGGCAAGTGACAATCGGCATCTTGTGGCAGGCGACATTGGCAAATGACAATCCACATCTGGTGGCAGGGGATATGGCAAGTGACATGGCAAGTGACAATCTGCATCTGGTGGCAGGCAACGGTGGCAAGTGACACGCTCGGGGCTTCCACTGATTCTGCATTATGGTGAGTTGAACCATTTTATATTATATTACAATGTAATAATATAAATAATGCGCTTCAATCATCCTGACACCATATCAACCAATGGCGCCGTGATGATTAAAGCGCCAACACCAGCCATTTCCCCGACAAATTGCCCGCAGAATTTTCTGGTAGTGCCCCTCCCGAGACTAGACTCTGGATCCGCCCCTGGCCTGCGTGGGTTTTCCTCCGGGTACTCCGGTTTCCTCCCACACTCCAAAAGACATGCTTGGAGATTCACTGGCGCCGAGACAAGGGGTGGGCAGAAGGGTCAGCTGCCCAGGGCACAGCATGTATTGTAAGGATGGGGGCGCCACAAGTTCCTTCTACTATAAGAATGACAGGAGCATAGGCGTGTGCCAGGTGTGCCTGGGCACACCCAAATCACCCCGTATGGCACACATTTCCCCTGTTTCGACCCCTGATATTTCACCAAAGCCTCCTAACGGGGCTCCTAAAAAAAAAATTGTAAAAAAAAAATCTCTGCCCTACTGATACTGTTCACTACTCTACTAACACACTCAGTATATAGACACACTCATGTGTTTGAGCTTTGGGGTGCACACCCTAATGCAATAGGCTGCGCACAGCTATGGACAGGAGTAGTGACAGCAGCATCGCTACTTATGTCAGCCCAGCGGCAAGAAGGGGAGAAGAGAGCAGGGAGGAGGTGCGGGCTGTGCTCCCTCTCCTCCCTCCTTCCCATAAGCTTGCACATAATAAAGGGGGGTGCGGGTGGGGCACAATTTGGCACCTTTTGCCCTAGTCACTGGAGGATCTTGTCCTGGCACTGTTGGCTCCTGTCTAAATTGGCCCTAGTAAGTGTACAGTATGCATGCATGCGAGATAGGGGATAGACCTTAGATTGTAAGCTCCTTGGGGCAGGGACTGATGAGAACATACAATATATAAAATGAAGAGGAGAGTCACACAGAGACACCTTTGCTGCGTTAGTCAGGAGGAAAGTTCATTTCCATTCAGTGGGCTGTGATTGTCACTTCCATGATGAATAATTCAGAGGATAATCTCAGTACTGAGTAAGTATGAAATCTGTGATATGTCTGCCAAAGCGAACCCGTCCACGGTGCCAAGACAACAGCCGCCATCCTTCCCGAACTCATCGCCCTACCGCCCTCCCGGAAATAAATCCCATCATCCACAAACACATAAAAATACATATATACGGGAGACACGTTACCGGCCAAAAGATTTATATTCCCGTCCATCCAGTCTTGAGATCTATACAGCCCTGCCACACAGCACAGCCTTGTCTGGCAGGGCAGGAGACCTGATTTTTTTTTTTATTAACTTACACTTGTGGTCAGGGGGGTGTTAAAAAAAAAAAAAAAAAGCAGTTGGGCCACGTTTTTATTGCCCCCTCCTTATGCTGTAAAGGCAACTGGACGGGATTGTACACATGCATGAGCAAAGATTATCCCCCTCCCCCTGCTGTATTTGGCAGTCAGTACCACCACCATACACCACCCATTCTAGTGAACAGGACCTGACTGGACAGGGAGAGGAGAAGCAGCAGACTGATGAGCTCATCTCTCTGCTCTCTCCTCCTATCAGCATGCTTCTTGTTAGCAAATGAGCACTGCAGTACAGCTAATCAGCTCCTTGTGCTGCTTCTCCCTCTACCAGTCTGAGTTCTGCTATGCAGGGACTACAAGAGGCTGACCCCCCCCCCCCCCCCCCGGGTCACATTCATGTTCCAAAGCTCATGTAGTCATCCCAACACCTCATACCTATGATTTTTATGGTCTGACTTACGGTGGACACCATATATCACGCACCTCATCCCAAAATTAGTTACATTAAACGAGCGAAGAAGAGGAAACGGGACTATATCGGTGTTTATTAAGTTTAGGAGTTAAATACAATGGAACAGTGTTTTCTCAACTCCAGGCCTCAAGGCGCCCCAACAGGTCATGTTTTCAGGATTTCCATTAGTTTGTACAGGTAATTTGATCAGTTTCACTGCCTTAGTAATTACCACAGCTGTTTCATCTGAGAGAAATCCTGAAAACCTGACCTGTTGGTGCGCCTTGAGGACTGGAGTTGAGAAACACTGCAATGGAAAACCCATACATCTTTTGGTAAAAAAGTTATACAAAGAATTTTATTATTTCATTATACAAAATTTAATAAAAGAGAGGAAAAACATGGTTACATCAAATGAAAGCCGAGAATGTCATACAGGTCCCAACATGTTTCACCCTTTGGGCTTCGTCAGGGGAGGTATGTCTCTGCCGTTTAATGTGGTAGCCAATCCAATTAATATAGAAGTGGACCTCTCATCTTAAAAAACAATTTGCTATGATTGTTGCCCTTAATATGGTCATTTCTATATTTATTAGATTGGGCTTCATCAGGGGAGGTATGTCTCGGCCGTTTAATGTGGTAGCCAATCTAATAAATATAGAAAAAACATAGAAATTACCATATTAAGGGCAACAATCATAGCAATTTGTTTTTAAGATGAGATGTCCACTTCTATATTTATTAGATTGGCTACCACATTAAACGGCCGAGACATACCTCCCCTGACGAAGCCCAAAAGGGCAAAACATGTTGGGACCTGTATGACCTTCTCGGCTTCAATTTGATGTAACCACCTTGGAATTATCCTGTTAAAACCGACCTTGTGACAATGTTTTTCCTCTCTTTTATGAAATTTTGTATAATGAAATAATACAATTATTTGTATAACTTTTTTACCAAAAAAGATGTATGGGTCTTCTCCATTGTATTTAACCCCTAAACTTAATAAGCACCGATATAGTCCCGTTTCCTCTTCTTCACTCCTTTAATTTACCTCATACCTATGTTCCTTGTTAGCATATGAGCACCGTAGTACAGTGGCTAAGAGCATAGAGATACAAGCTTTGGTGACGTGCAACACTCCAACTACACGGGGACGTACCCTTGGGGTGGTCTATTTATAAAAAGCTTGCTATGTGAATGTATCAGCATGTGCACAGCCGTGGTAAATAATCTCTGTAATGCATCTAATATGTTTAAAGTCCTTTAATCATCAGCTCCACCTAGTGGCCATAATGCTGTATATTCCTGAAATACCTTAATAAGGAAAAGACCGCATTGTGGCCACTAGATGGAGCTGACAATCATAGAAAAATAACATATTAGACACATTGCAGGGATTATTCTCCAAGGCCATGCTAATACATTCACACAGCACATTTATTTTACTATAAATTAGACCCCTTGTAGTTTAGGACACAAGCAGTTGTCAGTTGGTGGCTACATGGATTGCAAATTCCAAGGAGGAGAGAGAATGTAGCCACCGCAAAAGAGGAAGGTGCCAACTTGGTAGAATCAATAGGCAATATATCAAAGCCATTTTAAAAAGAAAGATGCCAGCAGAGATTAAATTAACATGCTAAGCAACGTATTTTAGTTTTGAACACAGATACACTTTGGGGGGTATTATTTAATTTAAAAAAACAACAACAAAAAAACGCAGAGCTGTTCCTTCTGTAAAACTGCATGTACAATTATTCTGTGTTAATGGGGGCCAAACTGAATGTTATTAGGCTATTTTCTCTCCAGGTCAAATGTTATTCATTATATAGAATAAAAGTGTAACGCTGGATAATGAATAATATGCAACCAGTTATTCAGTGTACAAATAAAAAGTATAGAAAAACAATGTGTATAGTAAGTAGTAAAATCTCAAATGTTCATAAGTGAATGACTCCAAATGAAGAGATCAAAAAGTTCAATCAATGTGTATGAACCTCCAATGATGGAAGATAAATAAAGTCCAATACGTGAAGAGACCCGCCACCAGGAGTAAGAATGAAGGCTTACCGACTAGCCAGTGACCGCCCTTCTCAGGGGAGTCAAAACAGTCTGCAAACGGGAGGACACTGCATCATTCCTGTGAGGACTGTCGTTCTGCTGAGCCTCTTTCAGATTCCTCTGCCACGCTACCCAATTGGGTGGTCAGGATACAATCCACCAACAGGTTTCAGGAAGGACGCATAAAAACATCCAGTGATGTAAGATGATACGGGAATAGCAGTACCCAATAAAAAAAAAAAAGGGAGAAATATCCAATAGTGTAGGCGTTGTTCTCAGTTTTATTTAAAAAAAAAAAAAAAAAAGAGTACAGAAATAATAAAACAAGTCCGATAAAAATGAATTAATCTTTGCAAGGATAAAAAAGCTCCGTGGCTTGTCAGTCGGCAAACAAGTCCATTTCGCGCATGCGTAGTACGTTTGCGTGACGCCCTACGATCGTTTCGTCACAAGTGACGTCATAAGGGGCTCGCAGTCATCCGACACGAAAGTAGTACGGAGGGAACGTCGAGCAGCATCGTTTTTTTTTTATTTTGAGCGAGTTTGCAGGGAAGAAAGAAGAAGAAGTCACCGGAGGGAGAAGACACCTTGGACCTATGACGGTGGACATCCTTCAATAAAAATTTTTTGTGTAAATGGGTAGGATGTAAAATGTACCCCATACTCATTCACATGGGGGGGGTGGGATCTGAGAGCCTCCAGATTCAGATAAGCCCCCTGTCTGCAGACCCCCACAACCATGGCCCGGGGTTGATGGGAAGAGGCCCTTGTCCCCATCAACATGGGGACAAGGGGCTTTGGGGTGGGAGGCAAAGAGCCCCCCCCTGCCCCAAAGCACCCACCCTCTGCATGTGGCCTGATACGGTCCCTGTTTCCCCCCCCTCCCCTTCCTGACCTACCAGGCTGCATGCTCGGATGAGGGTCTGGTATAGATTTGTTTTTCAATTTTGGCGTGGGGTGCCCCTTAATATCCTCAGAGCAAAGTCACATGCCACAAGTCGGATCAGACAAAGGGACTCTAAAGGTACACGTTTTTTCACCTTAATGTATTAAAGTGAAAAAACATCCGACAATACCGCCCCCCCAGCCCCCTCGTTTTACTTACCTGAGCCTGTTCACTTTTTGCGCTCGCCCCCGACGTCCTCTTCGCCGCTCAGCCTGGTCGTTGATTGGCTAGAGTGGATGTATTGAAAGCAGCGCAGCCATTGGCTCGCGCTGCTGTCAATCACATCCAATGGCGCAGCGCGCCGGGGGGTGGGGCCGAGTGATACAGTAAGCAGCTATGGCCGCCGGCTGTATCCCGTGATACAGCCGGCGGCCATAGTCTCTTACTGTATCACGGGAGCGCGCCTGCAAGAATGTTCCACCATGCGAGAGAGCTTGCATAAAGGTGGAAAGTTCTTGCGGGGGGGGGGGGGCCGAGACAGCCGCGGAGGGACCCTAGAAGACCAGGTTGGGGGCCACTCTGTGCAAAACGAGCTGCGCCGTGGAGGTAAGTAGAACATGTTTGTTATTTTTAGTTTATTTTTTTGATTTCTCTTTACAACCCCTTGTCAGCGAAATCAGGCTGTACGCAGAGCACACAGCCAGATATCGTGTCTCTAATAGTAACACATTTTGTCTCAATGTAATAATGCATCTTAAGCTAAAATTCACTCACCTTCCATTCGATTCCCATTCATTCAAATCAAGAAGCATCACCACACAGCTATGTTCTCATCCCGGCATTCCAGCAAACACTGACTGCCGATGCCCTCACAGCATCCCTTTATTATCACAAACAGGAAGTGATGGCTGCAGCAGCCAATCACATCCTCCGTGGGAGGGGACATCACAGGATGTCCCCTTCACACGCAGGAAATGTCTACATAAGGAGTTGACAACACAAGAAATACAGCTAAAGGATACAATACAATAATAATACAATAACCAATGAACACAGTTCCTGATGAGGGGAGCTTATCTGCAGGTGCATGCTAGTGATGAGCCGAACACCCCCGGGTTCGGTTCGCACCAGAACCCGCGAACGGACCGAAAGTTCGTACGAACATTAGAACCCTATTAAATACAATGGATGCGAACGTTCGAATTCTAAAGTGCTAATTATAACGACTATTATGCATGTTATTGTCCTAAAAAGGGTTTGGGAACCCGGGTTCTGCACCAGGGGACATGTATCAATGCAAAAAGAAGTTTTAAAAACGGTCGTTTTCCGGGAGCAGTCATTTTAATGATGCATAAAGTGAAAAAAAAAAGTCAAATATTCCTTTAAATATCGTACCTGGGGGGTGTCTAAAGTATGCCTGTGAAGTGCCACGTGTTTCCCGTGTTTAGAACTGTCCCTGCACAAAATGACACTTCTAAAGGAAAAAAAAGTCATTTAAAACTGCTTGCGGCTTTAATGTAATGTCTGGTCCCGGTAATATGGATGAAAATCTTTAAGAAAAATGGCATAGCTACCCCATGACCCCCCCCCCTACCCCAGCCCATTACCAGCCCCTTTGGGTCTTGTATGGATATTAAGGGGAACCCCGCACATAAAATAAAAAAGGCCCTATATACTCTGAACAGCCGTATACAGGCGGTGCATACAAGACAGGGACTGTAGGTTTGTTCTTATGTAGAATGTGTTTGTAATTTTGAACAGGTACATTGTTTAAGTGTAGCTCCAGCCCAAAAATCTATTTTTAAACTTTTTGGAAAACATAGGTAAGGGTTATCACCCCTGTAACATTTGTTTTGCTGTCTGTGCCCCTGTTCAGAACATTTCACCTCACTTTCCGTCCCAATGACAACTGTTTTTGAAATGTGGTGTTTTTCTTGAAACAAGGATTGGTGATAAAGCATCAGTACAGAGGAGACACCTTTCTCCCATATTAATTCTTACAGGAGAGAATTTTCCTTCCTAGGGGTAGATTTCCTCTCACTTCCTGTTGTCTTCTTGCGTTTGCAAGTAGGAGTTGTTTGTAAGTTGGATGTTTGAAAGTAGGGACCTGCCGTATATACTCTGCAGAAATAGGCCCCTTAGTTGTTGGTGTTGGCACAACACTGTAAGCACTCACAGTTACTCTTGGTTGGTGCTGGAACGCCCTGCTGTCAACTATTATATCAGGAATTGTAATTACATATAATTGTTGAACAGTGGTAGTAAAAATTGGGCCTTTGATGGTGGTGCTGGTGCCACAACACTGTAAGCCCTGACAGTTACTCTTGGTGGGTGCAGCAATGGGCCCTGCTGTGAATTATTAGATCAAGAATTGTAATTGCATGCCCCTGTTGAACAGGGGCTGAAAAATTGGGCCTTTCGTGGTGGTGGTGGTGGTGGTGGTGTTGCCACAACACTGTAAGCCCTCAGAGTTACTCTTGGTGGGTGCAGGAATGGGCCCTGCTGTGAATTATTAGATCAAGAATTGTAATTACATGCCCCTTTTGAACAGGGGCTGAAAAATTGGGCCTTTCGTGGTGGTGGTGGTGGTGGCGTTGCCACAACACTGTAAGCCCTCAGAGTTACTCTTGGTGGGTGCAGCAATGGGCCCTGCTGTGAATTATTAGATCAAGAATTGTAATTACATGCCCCTGTTGAACAGGGGCTGAAAAATTGGGCCTTAGGCACTGGTGGCACAACACTCCAACCCCTCACAGATACTGTACTTGGAGCACAGCAATGAGCCCTGTTCCAAAGTATTGCTTCAAAAATTGTAATTACACGCCCCTGTTAAACAGGGGCTGAAAAATTGGGCCTTAGCCACTGGTGGCGGCACCCATAAACAAAAATGATCTTCCAAGCTATCATCATCAATCGTATCATTGAGGACTCGGAGGAGGAGGATAGCCAGTCAACATAACAGCACAGGCACTCAGCATCAGCATCAGTCTTGAAGGGATGTGACATGTTAAAATCAATTAGTCTGTTATATCAGCATCAGGTGTGTGGTAGCTGGTGGTGATCCAAGACTGGTTCATCTTGATGAAAGTCAGTCGATCAACCGAGTCGGTGGACAGGCGCACCCTGTGATCCGTGACAAATCCTCCAGCAGCACTGAATGTGCGTTCCGAAAGAACGCTGGATGCAGGACAGGCCAGTAGCTCAATTGCATACTCTGCAAGCTCTGGCCAGTGATCCATCCTCAAGACCCAGTAAGCCAGAGGATTTTCGGTGGGGAAGGTGTCCAAGTCTGACCTTGCCCCTAGATATTCCTGCACCATGTTTATCAGACGCTGGCGATGGTTGCTGGAACCGATCATACTTTGGGGCTGCGGACTAAAGAATTGTCTGAACGCATCGGTCAGACGGCCACCTTCCCCACCGCTCCTTCTTTGACTGGCCGAAGCCTCAGCAACTCGTTGTCCAGGACCAGGAGTTTGTAACCTCCCAGTCTCTGGGAACGCGTTGCACAGACCTTTCTGCAAGGCCTCCCGGAGTTGTCTCATCCTCTGCTCCCTCTGCGACGGTAACATAAGGTCCGCAACCTTACCCTTGTACCGTGGATCAAGGAGAGTGGCCAGCCAGTAATGGTCCCTCTCCTTGATCCGAAGAATACGAGGATCCTTCCGCAGACTTTGCAGGATCAGGGAGGCCATGCAGCGTAGGTTAGCTGAGGCATTCGGTCCGGAGTCCTCTGGGTCACTAAGGACGACATGATCTGCAGCCACCTCCTCCCAGCCACGTACAAGTCCACGGGTTTCTTGGGACTGTAAATCATCCCTAAAAGACTGCTGCTGATGATGCTGAGTGCCAGGCTCCACCTCCATGCTGACACAATCCTCCTCCTCCTCCTCCTCCTCCTCCTCTTCCTGTGCGATGGGTGGGACAGAAGGAACACTGTCTGGGTAAAGGGGGCCTTGAGAGGCAAGGAAGTCCTCCTCTTCCTGCCTCTGTTCTGCCTCAAGTGCCCTATCCATTATTCCACGCAGCGTGTGCTCCAACAGGTGGACAAGAGGTACAGTGTCACTGATGCATGCACTGTCACTGCTCACCATCCTCGTGGCCTCCTCAAATGGTGCCAGGACAGTGCATGCATCCCTGATCATGCCCCACTGGCGTGGAGAAAAAAACCAAGCTCCCCTGACCCTGTCCTGGTGCCGTAGTCGCACAGGTACTCATTGATGGCCCTCTGCTGCGTGTGCAGCCGCTGCAGCATGGCCAACGTTGAGTTCCACCTGGTGGGCATGTCACATATAAGGCGGTTCTTGGGCAGGTTCAACTCCTTTTGCAGCTCAGCCAGGCGAGCACTGGCATTATAAGATCTGCGGAAATGCACACAGACTTTCCTGGCCTGCCTCAGGGCATCCTGTAAGCCCGGGTACCTGCCCAAGAACCGCTGCACCACCAGGTTAAGGACGTGAGCCACACAGGGCACATGGGTCAGTTGTCCCTGTCGGAGGGCGGAGAGGAGGTTGGTGCCATTGTCGCAAACCACCATTCCTGGCTTAAGCTGGCGTGGCATCAACCACCTCTCGGCCTGGCCCTGCAGAGCAGACAGGACCTCTGCCCCAGTGTGGCTTCTGTCCCCCAAACACACCAGCGCAAGCACGGCATGGCATCTTTTTGCCTGCGTACTTGCGTAGCCCCTTGAACGGCTACGGAGCACCGCTGGTTCCGAGGACAAAGCACAGGAAGAGGCCATGGAGGAAGAAGAAGAGGAGGGGGTGGAGGAGAGAGGTGTGTCACAACCAGTAGTAGCATTTTGGAGGCGTGGCGGTGGAACAACCTCCAACACTACTGCACCTTGTCCTGCATCCTTCCCAGCTGCCAAAAGAGTGACCCAATGGGCCGTGAAAGAAAGGTAACGTCCCTGTCCATGCCTGCTGGACCATGAGTCAGCGGTAATATGCACCTTACCGCTGACCGCCCTGTCCAGCGAGGCCAAGACATTGCCTTCCACATGCCGGTAGAGAGCCGGAATAGCCTTCCGTGAGAAAAAGTGGCGTTTGGGAACCTGCCACTGAGGAACCGCACATTGCACAAACTCACGGAAGGGGGCCGAGTCTACCAACTGAAAAGGCAGCAGTTGAAGCGCTAGCAATTTAGCCAAGCTAGCATTCAACCGCTGGGCATGTGGATGGCTGGGAGTGAACTTCTTTCGACGGTCCAGCAGCTGGGGCAGGGAAATTTGCCTGCTAGAATCGGACGTCGGTGTACTGCTAGCAGAGTGGCCGCAAGTACTTGGCTGTGACACACCTAATTCTACACCTTCATTCCTCTCAGTGCATGTTTCAGAGAGGACTGAAGTTATAGTGGGGTTGGAGAGCCCAGCTGATGCGGTGCAAGGAGAGGTCCGCTTTGTTCTTTGGTGTGGGTCTTTGAGGTAGGCTTGCCAACGAGCTGCATGGCAGGTCAACATATGTCTGGTCAGGCATGTGGTACCCAAGCGGCTGATGTTTTTGCCACGCGATATACGCTTGAGACATATGTTGCAAACAGCAGCTGTGCGATCTGATGCACTAGCCTCAAAAAAGGCCCACACCAAAGAACTTTTTGAATGACGGGCAGAGGCAGCGCCCTGCACAGGCGGAGCTCTGCGGTGTGATTCCGTCGGTGTACTGCCCTTACGCTGGCCACCAAAGGGCATCCTGCCTCGTTGGAGATGTGCCTCCTCCTCATCCTCCTCCTCCTCCTCTCTCCTATTAGGCACCCACGTGGAGTCAGTGACCTCATCATCCCCTCCCTCCTCATCACTGGAGCCAATCTGGCAGTATGCTGCAGCTGCTGGAACATGACTGCCAGATTGGTGTCCTTCTTAAGCATCCCCTCTGTCTGCTCTCACGCTACTGCCTTCCTCTAGCTGGGTTTCATCATCAGACCCTTTGAAACGCTGGGCATCCTCCTGGAGCATGTACCCAACACTGTGCTCAAACAGTTCGGGGGACTCCTCAGGAGGAGGACATGGTGGGTCTAGTGAAGGAGTGACTGATGATGAGTCTGACATTGATACCAGGGAAGAGGACGCTTTGGCAGCTGCTTTGCCAGTACCCTGAGCCTGGGTGAGAGAGGATGAGGAGGAGGAGGAGGGCTTGGTCATCCACTCTACCAAGTCTTCGGCATGATGTGGCTCAACATGTCCAGCTGCCGAAAAGAAGGACAAGCGTGTCCCATGGCCATGTGCTGATGACAATGCACCGCGTACACGACCAGCACTGTTGCCCCCAGACACAGAGCCTGCTTGCCCTCTTTTATTGCCTCCTGACTGTCTGCCTCTCCTTGTTTGCCTTCCAGACATTCTAATGGATGGCCTGCAGGGAGATGGGAAAAAAGCAATAAGGGCTACCTTCAGGTGTCCTTCTCTGTCCCTTTACTTAAGGATTTCTAAATATGGTTGAGGATGATTGCTTTCGCACAGAATAGCACAATGACAATTTCCCTGACTGTCCAAAAAACAAGGATTTCAAAGATGGTTGATGAGGAATGCTTTAGCACAGTATAGCACAATGAGAATTTCCCTCACTGTCCTTCCCTGTCCCTACAAACAAGGATTAGCACAGTAAAACACACTGACACTCTCCCTACCTATAGTTTTCTGTCCCTATAAAAAATGTTTTTTTAAAGATGGTTGATGATCAATGCTTTAGCACAGTATAGCACAATGAGAATTTCCCTCACTGTCCTTCCCTGTCCCTACAAACAAGGATTAGCACAGTAAAACACACTGACACTCTCCCTACCTATAGTTTTCTGTCCCTATAAAAAATGTTTTTTTAAAGATGGTTGATGATGAATGCTTTAGCACAGTATAGCACAATGAGAATTTCCCTCACTGTCCTTCCCTGTCCCTACAAACAAGGTTTAGCACAGTAAAACAGACTGACACTCTCCCTACCTATCCTTCTCTTTCCCTAAACTAAAGGAATCCAGGTTAAGCAAGAAAAAAAAATGTCACTGTCCCTGCCTATGCTTCTCTTTCCCTGCTCCGGAAC
Source organism: Rana muscosa (assembly GCA_029206835.1). Taxonomy (NCBI): domain Eukaryota; kingdom Metazoa; phylum Chordata; class Amphibia; order Anura; family Ranidae; genus Rana; species Rana muscosa. Next base: position 229,298,151 of record CM055126.1, read on the forward strand.
ACACTACACTAGGCCGCCGTGCTGGCGGCCTTTTATAGTGTGGGGCGTGTACTAAACACCCTCAGCAATAATTGGCCACAGGCATCCTGCCTGTGGCCAATCATTGCTCTCCTCGCTGCTGGCGCTGTGATTGGCCAAGCATGCGGGGTCACAGTGCATGCTTGGCCAATCACAGCGCCTGGATGACACTGCGATGGCGTAGTGCATTGTGGGCCGCGAATTAGGCGCGAACGGCCCAAATCGTTCGTTGTTCGGCGAACGATCGAACAGCCGATGTTCGAGTCGAACGTATGTTCGACTCGAACACCGAGCTCATCCCTAGTGCATGCTCATGTCACCACCTCAATGTTGATCAGGCATACAGAGATGACAAGAGCATATACCCGCTAAACCGATAATGCGTTGGCAGAGAGGCCTCACTCGGCAAACACCCTTCTCCAAATCAGGAAGTTTATCTCAACCAGCCTCAGACTGCCCCAGTCAGCTCTTTAGAGCGGGTTGCGGAAGTACTAACACTGGGTGACACTATGACAATACATATTAAATACATCTTCATAAAATTTTCCACAACACCCTTTAAGATAAATGATCTTGACTTCCATTCAAATCAATGGGCTGAAACCATGTCCAAGTCGGACCAAAAGTAGTGCAGGAAGCATTTTCAAAGTCGGACCGACACAAGTGAACTGGCCCTTATACAAAATAGAATCCGAAAAATACCCCATTATGGCCACTAGATGGAGCTGAAAATCATAGTAAATTAGTATTTATTTCTCATTATCATCAGCTCCATCTAGTGGCCATAATGCAGTATTTCCACATGCACTCTATTCTGTATGAATAGATAACATTTGGCCTAGGGAGAAAATAACCTATTAGTATTCAAGTATTCCCATCATAGGCACAGAGTAAATCTATATTCAGTTTTCACAGGATGACTAGCTCTGATTTTTTTTTAAGAAATAACCCCCCACCCCCCCCCCCCCCACCCCTTAGGTTGAACAACTGCTTTAGAGATTTTTGTAAATTCTCTGTCATTAAATGCGTGTCGCTCACACAATTTGGTACGCTCTGATTATACAGAAGAAGATTTCTACTTTTCTGCCTCTCTGCATATCAAAGCACTTCTCTCCCAGTAAGCCTTGTCTAAAAATACATGGTTCCTAAGGATGAGCGAAATTTAGGGGGCTTTGGCTTCGCTGAAATTTTGTTTAAAAAAAACAAAAAACAAGCCATATTTTGCAAAATGTCACCATTTTGGCAAAACACATTGCAGTCATGGGGGAAAGGAAATGTAGGTGTTTTTTGGGGTCTTTAAGAGCTTTAAATGGCTCCTTAGGGTTACTGGAGCTCATTTTACCTATCCTGGATCTGTATTTATGATGTGGTGCCCCTTTAAGCAGCCTGGCAGAACTTTTTTCCCTGTTGCAGCTAGCTGCTCCCTCTCTGCTTTGGGTGAACAGTGCAGAGGGGAGAAAGTGTTCCCAACACAGGCCTGGAGGCCATTTTGGTGGAAACTTACCCCTAGCAATGACAGCTAGAATTTTGACTGCCAGGACTGTAACACTGCTCGAGGTTGGTTGGTTTTTGGGAAGGGAACTTACCCTATCCTTGTGAGAAACCTAGGAGTGGGGAGGTAACTTTGCCTATCCTTGTGAGCAAGCCAGGAATGGATAATCATGTCAATGAAGGTTGGTTTTCGGGAAGAGGACTACCCCATCTTTGTGAGCAGGACAGGAGTGGTGAAGGGTGTTAAGAAAGGTTGGTTTTGGGGAAGGGGACTTCCCCTATCCCTGAAAACAAGGCAGAAGTGGTGAAGGGTGTTAAGGAAGGTTGGTTTTCAGAAAGGGGGCTTCCCCCATCCTTGTGAGCAAGGCAGGAGTGGTGGAAGGTTGGTTTTTGGGAAAGGGACTTTACCTATCCTTGTGAGCAAGTGAGAAACATGTCAAGAAGGTTGGTTTTCCGAAGGGGAATTCCCCTATCCTTGTGAGCAAGCCAGGATTGCTGAAACATGTCAAGGAAGGTTGATTTTTAGGCAGTTGTCTTCCCCTATCCTTGTGAGCAAGACAGGAGTGGTGAAACATGTCAAGGAAGGTTGGTTTTCTGGAAGGGGAATTCCCCTATCCTTGTGAGCAAAACAGGAGTGGTGAAACATGTCAAGGAAGGTTGGTTTTTAGGATGGTGACGTCCCCTATCCTTCTGAGCAAGCCAGGAGTGCTGAAACATGTCAAGGAAGGTTGGTTTTTAGGTAGTGGACTTCCCCTATCCTTGTTAGCAAGCCAGGAGTGGTGAAAAGTGTCAAGGAAGGTTGGTTTTCAGTCAGGTGACTTCACTAATGCTTGTGAGCAAGCGAGGAAGGTTGGTTTTTGGAAGGGGAATTCCCCTATCCTTGTAAGTAAGCTAGGAGTGGCGAAACATGTCAAGGAAGGTTGATTTTCTGGAAGGGGACTTCCCCTATCCTTGTGAGCAAGCGAGGAAGGTTGGTTTTTGGAAAGGGAATTCCCCTATCCTTGTGAGCAAGTGAGAAACATGTCAAGTAAGGTTGGTTTTCTGAAGGGGAATTCCCCTATCCTTGTAAGTAAGCCAGGAGTGGTGAAACATGTCAAGGAAGGTTGATTTTTAGGAAGTGGACTTCCCCTATCCTTGTAAGTAAGCCAGGAGTGGTGAAACATGTCAAGGAAGGTTGATTTTCTGGAAGGGGACTTCCCCAATGCTTGTGAGCAAGCGAGGAAGGTTGGTTTTTGGAAGGGGAATTCCCTTATCCTTGTGAGCAAGCCAGGAGTGCTGAAACATGTCAAGGAAGGTTGATTTTCTGGAAAGAGACTTCCCCCTATCCTTGTGAGCAAGACAGGAGCGGTGAAACACATGAAGGAAGGTTAATTTTTGGGAAGTACACTTCCCCTATCCTTGTGAGTAAGCCAGGAGTGGTGAAACGTGTCAAGGAAGGTTGGTTTTCAGTAGGGTGACTTCCCCAATGCTTGTGAGCAAGTGAGGAAGGTTGATTTTCCGAAGGGGAATTCCCCTATCCTTGTGAGCAAGCCAGAAGTGCTGAAACATGTCAAGGAAGGTTGATTTTCTGGAAAGGGACTTCCCCAATGCTTGTGAGCAAGCCAGAAGTGCTGAAACATGTCAAGGAAGGTTGATTTTCTGGAAAGGGAATTCCCCTATCCTTGTGAGCAAGCCAGAAGTGCTGAAACATGTCAAGGAAGGTTGATTTTCTGGAAAGGGACTTCCCCAATGCTTGTGAGCAAGACAGGAGCGGTGAAACTCATTAAGGAAGGTTAATTTTTGGGAAGTACACTTCCCCTGTCCTTGTAAGTAAGCCAGGAGTGGTGAAACGTGTCAAGGAAGGTTGGTTTTCAGTAAGGTGACTTCCCCAATGCTTGTGAACAAGCGAGGAAGGTTGGTTTTTGGAAGGGGAATTCCCCTATCCTTGTGGGCAAGCCAGGAGTGATGAAACGCCTCAAAGAAGGTTGGTTTTCAGGTGGAGACATGTTGTATGCAGTTACTTTTCTGAAATCAATAAAAACAGGAAGGGGAGCCAGGTTTGGAGTGTAGCTGATGTTTTTTTCATCTTTTTTGGATGGAGAATGGAGAGGGGCTATAGTAGCCAGCACCTGGATTTTCCATGTATGATAAGTGAAGCGAGTCTTGAGCGGAGCTATGAATTTGGGTATGTTCTTGTGCAATGATGTCATCTGCCTAGAGTAATGATCAGACAAGAAACAGGAAGTGGGCTGTATAAGGTATTTACTGGCAGAAAAAATAAATAAAAATGTTTTACTATCCAAAGTTAAAACAACAAGGACAGAAGATTTAATAGATGGAAAGTTGAAAAAATGACTGAAGTTTCCACTTTAAGTAGTTTGTCTCATCCCTGTAACTGATGCATTCTGCAGCAGAGATTGTGAATTTGAAAAACAACAGACTTACCGACGGGATCACTAGATAAATATAGAAGAAAGAAAAGCCTAAAAAATAAAACAAATGCAGCCTTAACATCTAAGAATTGGTAAGCTGCAACATAATAAATGTTTGCTTTTTGGTTTAATACAGCTTTAAAAGGCACTTTTGCTAAATCTGCGCCAGTCTTTATGAATCCCAGGGATTACGTTTGGATTTTTTTTTACTAATCTTCAGCCCTAAAACATAAATTTTCACATATGAGCAAAAACTGAAAAAAATAAATAAATAAATAAAAATACAACAAAAAAGTAGGACTGTTACTGATTAAAATTTTCGTGTTCGATTAATCGTTTTTTTTTAAATCGATTAATCGACTAATTTTGATTAATTATAACGCACATACAGATCCAACTACTTTTAGCTGATCTCCTTGCAGGCCGATTCCCAGTGCAGCTACCAACCACTGGAAAAATGGATAGCAGGATACAAAAAACACACAAAGGCAGCGCTCGATGGGAATAGCATTAAAACTTTTATAGTCTTCAAGTAGGTAACAAAATAAATATTGCACTGGAGATAAAATCGATGTAGCTACATAAACTGTAAAAATGGTGCGAGTATTACCAAACGGCAGCAAAAGCAGTCATAAAAACATGTAGCCAAGTATGATACTGGTATAAAAATGTGTACAACGATACCACTGCTGAATCCAGATGAGGAGGGGTTAACATCAGTCCGTCGGCATGTAGATGTCCCGTGAAGGGAACTATCACAACTCCCAGTGGATGGCTGTAGAATCCCAGGTTGATAGAGGGAAGTGATAGAGGGAAGTGTAGCAGCCCTTGCGTGTGGCAGATAGTAAGGTCCCGCCGGCATGCAGATATGAAGGCACAGCAAAGGAGCCCTTCAGATGGACACGGCAAGCCCCGCCGGTGTCCGTGACGTCACCGGATCTCCGACGGATCTCCCTGAAGCTGGCGGAGAGGTGAGTACCGATCAAAAGAATTTTGATCGATCAAAAAAATTAATCGATTAATCGAGGAATTAATAGTTAATTTCCACAGCCCTACAAAAAAGACCTTCAAACAGGAGATTGGAGTAGGGGGATGTAAGAAGTATCACTCAATACAAAGTATAAAATAAAAATTACAAATGACTTTATTAACTACCTCTGTACCGGTCACTGTATATATATACACACGTCCCGGTAGTGAGGTGGTTGTACCGGGATCATGGCTGAGGCTACAATCATGATCTTGGTATAAAAAAAATTCAGCCGGCAATTCTGCTTTATGTAAAAGTATTCCCGAGTTGCATTGGAGCCCAAAGGAGAGATGGGGGGGGGGGGGGTGTCTAAAGAGTACCTGTCATTGATATTGCCATCAAAAGGGATGTTTATATTCCTTTTGACAGCAATAAAAGTGACCAAAAAAATAAATAAAAACACTGTAAAAATAAAGAAAGTAAAACAAAAAAAATAATAAAAAAAATAAACAAATATATTTTTTTAAAGCACCACGTCACCCCGTGCTCAAACACTGTGCCAAACGCATACGTTGGTCCCGCACTGTAAACAGTGATCACACCACACATGTGCAATATCACCAAGATCGTCCGAGCGAGAGCAATAATTCTAGCACCAGACATTCTCTGCAACTCTAAACTGGTAACCTGGAAAGGCTTTTAAAAGCATCACCCATGGCAAGTACTGTAATTTGTTGCCATTCTATGAGCGTGCGCAATTTTAAAGCATGATGTTAGGTACAGTATTCTATTTACTCAGCATAACATCATCTTTCAAATTATACAAAAAAATTGGGCTCGATAGACCGCTGCGCAAATACACAGACATAAAATATAGCAACAGCCACCATTTTATTCTCTAGGGTCTTTGCTTAAAATGTATTTAAAAAATGAGATAGATAGATATATATATAGATCTATGTATGTATGTATGTATGTATGTATGTATGTATGTATGTATGTATCTATCTATCTATGTATCTATACATATATAAAATTTTGGGGGGTTCTTAATAATTCTGTTGTGAAAAAAAGTAGATTTTTACATGTATTTAAGGCCCGGTTCACACAGGGGCGACTCGTCAGGCGACTCGGTTGCCTGACGAGTCGCGTCCCACGCTGTTCAATGGAACCGTTCTAATAGGAGCGACTCAGGTGGCTCCGACTTAGAAAAAGGTTCCTGTACTACTTTTGGGGGCGACCCAAGGCGACCTGCATTGACTTCTATACAGAAGTCTTTATGCAAATCGCCTCGGCGGGCGTCTCAAGTTGTCTTGAGATCGCGCCGCCGAGGTCGCCCCCAGAAGTCGTGCCGCGTCGTGCCGCTCCTGTTTGAATGGGGCCTCAGAAGTGTCAGAATTGGCCCGTTATTAAAGCGGACCTTCAGTAATATTTTCAACTTTCCATCAATTAAATCTTCTGCCCTTCTTGTTTTAACCTTGGATAGAAAAACATTTTTGTTTCTGCCAGCAAATCCCTTATACAGCCCACTTCCTGTTTCTTGTCTGGTCATTAGTCTAGGCCAGTGATGGCGAACCTTGGCACCCCAGATGTTTTGGAACTACATTTCCCATGATGCTCAACTACACTGCAAAGTGCATGAGCATCATAGGAAATATAGTTCCAAAACATCTGGGGTGCCAAGGTTCGCCATCACTGGCCTAGGCTTATGACATCATGCACAGCTCTCTCTCTCTCTCTCTCTCTCACTCTCGTGAGAGTTTGCCAGGAAGGGAGGGGGTGAGTCATAAGAGGGTCAATGAGAGCTGCAGAGCTGGAGGCATGCCTCTGTGGAAATCCAGGAAGTGAACAGGCAGCAGCTTCAGCTGCCCACAGTTAAAATGGTTGCAGCCAGACTCAGTGGTGGGGAATTTCTGCAGCATATTTTGCAAGAACAGAATCACAGTATATATAAAATAATATGCAAAGTGGTTGGAGGGAAGCTTCAGAATGGCAAAGATGTTTTTATTACAAATTATGTGAGCAGACTGCAGTTCCTCTTTAAAGTAGGTTAATAGAATAAATTCTGAAATTATTAAAACCAAATCCATATCCTGAACATACAGTCCAAACTAAAGAAATGACTCTGGCAGGAAAAAGATATATTTATAAATAGTTTTAATCATGAACATAAATAAAACAAAACATTCACAAAAAAACAATAACAATGTATTCTTTTCAATGAGTAATGTGAAAAGCCAGCAGCCCACAAAACCAATCAGCACTCATTGTTCTGAATACTGAAATCCAATTGGTTGCTATAGAATCCCGCACGCTGAACGCCTTCATTATTCTTTACATGAAATATGTCAGAAGAAAAACGGATACAAAATGAAGAAGACACAATGTTTCCACTACAACCCAAACGTCACATCCAGACTCATAAAATCCCGAAAGAGTCATTTGCAGATTTCAGCTTCTGGATTAAAGTCGCTGGGGACGGTCTAATTATAGTGTGCGGGATAATAATGAATTATGACTGCAGATCGGTACGAAACGGGACCATTTCCAAAGCGGATTTGGGACAGAAATGTGAATAATAAAATGCCTTCTGAACGTGAAAAAAAAAAAAAAAGTGCCGCCACTGAAGAACCTGGTCCTACAAAACAAAGTCTGGAAATTCATCCCTAAAACATCCAACAGGACAACTTGAGCAGGGCCGCTGATAAGGCAGTACAGCCGGCCCTCCTGTACCGGGCCCGGGCCCTATCAGTTTAAAGGGGGACCCGGGCACCTACTGAACAGGAGGACCAGTTCTACTGCCTTCGGGAATCTAGTGGATCCCCTTGCTGGCTTTCTCCCTCCAGCTGCTTTGCAGGGAGATCAGTTCTCTAGTATCTGCACCCCTTGCCACCTTCTGTCCAGTCCGCCCCGTTTTGTCCCCCCCCCCCATCCCCAGCAGTGCTGACAGCTTTCCTCCTCTTCTCCCACGCTGGCAGCTGCTGCGGGCACACAAGGGGGTTGGTTTCAATATGGAGAGCGGGGGGGGGGGGGGGCAGTAAATATGACATATTTACTGGCTCTTCCTTTCCTGAATGAACACAGTGAGTGATCGGCAACAATTCCCCCTGTGTCCATTTATCACTGAAGCATAGTAAACTGTGTTTTTTAGAAGCACGTGATTAGAGCCAATTAGGGCTCTAATTGACTTAGGCCCCTTTCACACATGCGGACCGTATGTCCGCTTTTTCATCTATCCGTTTACGGATGAAAAAGGGACATACATTGGTCCCTATGAGAGATCTCCTCTGTGTCCGCAATCCTCCGATTCTGCAGACGGAGGAAAATCCTATTTTTCAATCCGTCTGCAGAGTGGATCGGATGAACACGAACAGACGGTCGGTGTTCATCCGATCCCCCCATAGAGGAGAGCGGAGATCTGACAGGGCGGTCCCTGAACAGTGTGCGGGGACCGCCCTGTCATCCGCCGGCTCAGCGGGGATCAACGGAGCAATCCCCGCTGAGCAAGCGGAGGTTCACGGGGTGGATCATCACGGATCCGTCCCGTGTGAAAGGGGCCCTAAAAAAAGGATGGGCTCGGGGTGCAGAGCACTGCACCCCAAGCCCACTCAGTTATGTGACAATAGCGAATTAAAGAGGAAGTAAACCCTGATGGGTTTTACTTCCTCTTTTTCCCCCTGCAAAGTAAAAGCATAATGGGCTAGTATGCATCCCATTATTTGGCACTTACCTGCAAACAAAGCCCGCGCTGTCCCCGCTGGTGGCGGCATCCATCTTCGCCCCTCTTCCTTCCGGAGGCCGCAGACTCCGGCTCTGTGACTGGCCGGAGTCACGTGACGTCACTCCAACGCATGCGTGCGGGAGCCATTCATCACGCCACTCGCTAGAGAAGAAACGGCCCAGCGGGCCGTTTCTTCACAGCACATGCGTGGATGACATCATCGGCGCACTACAAGGTGAATATCTCCCATACGGCACACGTTTAGGAGATATTTATAGTACCTATAGGGAAGCCTTATTATAGGCTTCCCTATAGGTAAAAGTGACACAGAGAGGTTTATAACCACAAATATTCGCTTTTGTCTTCCTGATTCTACTCCCAGCCAATCAGGAAGCGGCCTCGCCTAAAAAATCCTGCCCGCAGCTCGCCGCGATCCTGAGAAAAGGGCGCGAGGCCGGACACCGCAGACTAGGCCGAAGCCGCAGCCTTTTCCCAGCATCGCGGCGAGCTGCGGGCGCCGGTCCTAAGGAGGTGCGGGCTTCAGCCTAGTCCGCGGCCTTTTCCCAGGATCGCGGTGGACTAGGCTGAAGGAGGAGACGCAGGGTGAAGCCGAGGGGGAGGAGACGCAGGGTGAAGCCGAGGGGGAGGAGACGCAGGGTGAAGTCGAGGGGGAGGAGACGCAGGGTGAAGCCGAGGGAGAGGAGACGCAGGGTGAAGCCGAGGGGGAGGAGACGCAGGGTGAAGCCGAGGGGGAGGAGACGCAGGGTGAAGCCGAGGGGGAGGAGACGCAGGGTGAAGCCGAGGGGGAGGAGACGCAGGGTGAAGCCGAGGGGGAGGAGACGCAGGGTGAAGCCGAGAGGGAGGAGACGCAGGGTGAAGCTGAGGAGGAGGAGACGCAGGGTGAAGCCGAGGGGGAGGAGACGCAGGGTGAAGCCGAGGGGGAGGAGACGCAGGGTGAAGTCGAGGGGGAGGAGACGCAGGGTGAAGCCGAGGGGGAGGAGACGCAGGGTGAAGCCGAGGAGGAGGAGACGCAGGGTGAAGCCGAGGGGGAGGAGACGCAGGGTGAAGCCGAGGGGGAGGAGACGCAGGGTGAAGCCGAGGGGGAGGAGACGCAGGGTGAAGCCGAGGGGGAGGAGACGCAGGGTGAAGCCGAGGGGGAGGAGACGCAGGGTGAAGCCGAGGGGGACGAGACGCAGGGTGAAGCCGAGGGGGACGAGACGCAGGGTGAAGCCGAGGAGGAGGAGACGCAGGGTGAAGCAGGAGGAGGAGGAGACGCAGGGTGAAGCAGGAGGAGGAGGAGACGCAGGGTGAAGCCGAGGAGGAGGAGACGCAGGGTGAATCAGAGGGGGAGAAGGAGACGCAGGGTGAAGCCGAGGAGGAGGAGGAGGAGACGCAGGGTGAAGCTGCCGCCCGGAGGAAGGGTTGCCTGCGACCTAGATGGGTTAAGTGCGGGGCTGGTGACCGACGACTGACTGACCCCCCAAAAAAAAATATACCACCAGCCGCCACTGCTGGGCACTCTGCAAGTGCAAGTGCAGTTGCTCCAGAGCTTAGTAAATGAGCAGAAGCTCTGCTGACTTCCATCATCCAATCATAAGCAAGAAAAAAAAAACATTTTTTTTTTCCCTTGCATGTGATTGGGTATTCTTTGCAAAGTGAAAGAGGTTGTAAACCCTTGCGGTTTTTCACCTCCATGCATTGGAGGTGAAAAACCTCCTGTAGTGCACCAACCTTCCCAGAGCCCCCCCCCCCCCCCCTTTTACTTACCCGAGCCTGATCGTTCCTGCGCCGGGGATGAGCACAGAAGCTCCAGCCGGTGTCTCGGGTCCTGATTGGATAGATTGATATCAGCGCAGCCATTGACTCCCGCTGCTGTCAATCAAATCCAATGACGTGGGAGCCAGGGGGTGGAGCCGAGTCCTGCTGTCTGTGTCAAAGGACGCAGCAGGAGGACTCGGGAGTGCGCCCGCACGGGGGTCCCGAGGGAGAGCGGCTCTCCAACGGGGCACTCGAGAAGAGGAGGAGCCAGGAGCACCACTGAGGGACCCCAGAAGAGAACGATCGGAGCCAACCATCTGCACAGAGGAGGTAAGTATCACGTTTTTTTTTTTTTTAGAAAAAATAAAAAAGTAACGTATACATATCCTTGAAGCCTTACCTCATTTACTAAGCTCTGGAGCAACAGCACTTGGAAAGAGCACCGTCTATTAATAAATTAACCCCAACCCCCAACCCCCCATCAATATGCTGCTGTAAAAAAAAGAATTCAGCTTCCAGCAGCCTTGTCTCGGGTCCGGCTGCATCCTACAACTGACCAGAAATAATTCCTCAGCAAGAGCCGCCTGAGATGACATGAATTTAGTGATGAATGTCGCCCCCCCCCCCCCCCCCGATGGTGTCCCTGGAATCGGGGCAGGATGCAGACACAAGGCTGAGCTGCCATACACCTCCTTCAGGTAAAGTGTGGGATAAAGATCACTCGATAGCATCGGGTTACCCTGCGGAGCCCGTTTGATGTGCTTGTATCATAGGGAAAGATCTGGGCTGGATTACCATCATGCTGCTGACCTGGACTCTCCGGTTATTATATATACACACCATACGTGGTGCAAACAAACATTACTGGAAACCATCAAAAAACAACCCGGGGGGGGGGGGAGTAAAACGCTTAACGTTCTGGGGGAGAAATCTGGAAAGATGGTGGGGAGACAAAAGGGTTAATGGAAACAACATGGAGGAGGAGGGGGGGGGGTCCCATATGCAATATAAAGCAGATTTTCTGTCATAGGGAGACGTAAAGTATGGAGGGGAAGAAAACCCATCTGTCATCAGTCTACATAATCTGGGAGCAAAAAAACACCCAGCAGACGTAAAAACACAATACAAAACGTCTGCATGGAGTATGTACCGTCACTGGGGCTTTCCTTCAAGTTCCATGGGCAGAGACTGATCAGATTGGCTCAGTGTTCTCTGTACAGCACTATGGTATATGTCAGAGCTATAGAAACATACCGTATATACTCAAATATAAGCCGACCCGAATATAAGCCGAGGCACCTAATTTTACCGCAAAAAACTGGGAAAACGTATTGACTCGAGTAAAACCCTAGGGTGTCCTAGTGCATGCCTCACTGTGCCTCACTTTGCCTCACTGTGTCCATGACTAGACTGACGTTTAACATAGGAGTCTATGGAAGGGGTGCCCGGGTTTGAAAAATAGGTGCTCCCCGGTCATAGTTCCCCGAGACAACAAACTTTGCAAACTTGTAGAGGAGAAATGGGGCTACATGTGAGCACAGTTTCGGGTCCAGGGGACCTACGACCGGCTGGTACCGGGTCTGCCAAATCACCAGAGAAATTACCGTTTAACATGGGAGTCTATGGGAGGGGTGCCCGGGTTTGAAAAATCGGTGCTCCCCGGCCGTAGGTCCCATGGACAACAAACTTTGTACACTTGTAGAGGAAGAGGCTACATGTGTGCCAAGTTTGGGGTCCAGGGGACCTATAGCCGGCCGGTACCGGGTCCCCAAAGTCTGGGAGATCAGGCGCAAAAAGGTGACTCGAGTATAAGCCGAGGGGGGGCATTTTCAACACACAAAAAATGTGCATAAAAAAAATGGCTTATACTCGAGTATATACGGTAATATATTTTCTTGTGAAAAAAAATAAAAGTAATATATAATAATGTGGCTGGTGACATTAGAGTGCAAGCTCCTTTGGTGCAGAGTTGGTCTGTGTGACTGTCTTAGTGTTCTCTGTCCAATACGAAGATACAGTATATGTCAGAGCTATACAAATGTGAAATAATAAAAAAAAAAATTATAATAATAGTTTAAAACTGCGATGAGGCATTAAAGTGTAAGTTCCCTGGGTGGAGAGACTGGTGTGATTGGCTCAGTGTTTCTGTACATCACTATGGTATATGTCAGAGCTACTGTATATGAATGTAGAATAATAATAATAAATGATATTAATAGTTTGGGACTGTGAGGGGACATTAGAGAGTGTAAGCTCCTCTAGTGCTGAGATTGAAGTGACTGGGTGATGTGTACAGCACTCTGGTATATGTCAGAGCCATATAAAATGTATTATAATATTAATAATAATAGTGTGGGGGGGGGGACATTAGACTGTAAGCTCCTCTGGTGCAGAGACTGATTTGACTGGCTCAGTGTTCTCTGTACAACACTACAGAATATGTCAGAGCTATATAAATGAATAATAATAATACTATTCATAATAGGGTGTGTGTGACATTAGACTGTAAGCTCCTCTGGTGCAGAGACTGATATGACTGGCTCAGTGTTCTTTGTACAGCACTGCAGTATATGTCAGAGCTATATAAATGTATTATAATAATGATAGTAGTAAAAATAATACTAGTGTGTGACTGTGATGGGACACTGAAGTGCAAGCTCCTCTGGTACATAGACTGATGTGACTGAATCAGCTGCTGCACTTGCAGAGCACTAATGAGGATAGTGGCAGGGTCTGCATTCCTTTAGCCGTGAATTCCTATTGAAAGTATCTCACCAAAAATGAACATTATTGTTGCAGGAGATGCCTGAAATCTGACTTGTATCCTAGTAAAGACTTCTGGCAAAATTGGTGAGCCAATCATACAAGCAGGAAATTATGTTTCCGGGGGGTGTTCTGTATACCATCTGTGTACAGAACGCCTCCAGGTGGCCATATTGCATTTTCCAAAAATTACAGCGGCTGCAGATTCAAAAGGAAAAGTCATTTTTAATAACATTCAGTTATAATACGATTTGCGTCGCAATTGTTTACGCTACATTATTTTTTCTTTATTTGCTATTTTTTTTCTCCCATGAAAGTGGAGTTACCTTTTAAGCGTAGACAGACAGGGAGGCCCCGTTCACACTGGCGCGGGAGGTGCGCTGGCGGTATAGCACCGCTATTTTTAGCGGCACTATATCGTCGGAATTGCGTCGGTATTCGGCCGCTAGTTGTGCGGTTTTAACCCCCGCTAGCGGCCGAAAAAGGGTTAATACCGCCGGCAATGCGCCTCTGCAGAAGCACATTGCCGGCGGTATAGCCGCGGTTTCCCATTGATTTCAATGCGAAGGAGCGGTAAACACACCGCTCCAAAGATGCTGCTAGCAGGACTTTTGGAGCGGTCCTGCTAGCGCACCGCTCCAGTGTGAAAGCCCTCGGAGCTTTCACATTGGAGACACAGCAGCCGCTGTTTAGGGTCGGTTTGCAGGCGCCATTTTTAGCGCAATAGCGCCTGCAAACCGCCCCAGTGTGAAAGGGGTCTGATAGTGTGCATTTGGAGCTGTAAATCTGAACCTGCTTGGCTGTCAAATTGGCAGCAGCGGCTGTGTCTGTGCAGCTGGCGCTTCCCAAATAACTTGAAATGAGACTGCTTGCAATGCGATGCACGGTACACCTGTGCTTCCCCATGCAGGCAAACCTGGCCCTCAACTGGGTGTACGTTCATTAGACATATGCAATTCGTTTTGTTCCCAATTCGTCTTTTTAACTAATTTTGACTGATTCGCAAATTCGGAAATATCCAAATTAACAAAAACCCATTTAACAAAAAGTTTCAGAATATTAGAAAATTCAAATATTCAAAAAATTGTAAATTCATAATTTTGGAAATTCGAAACTTGAAAATGTAAAAATCACTAATAATAACTAACTATTAAATTATAGGTATTGGAATTTCTTTTTTAAGTTTGGCTGTTAGCAAACGTAACGAATACAAATTTATCTGAAGTTACGAATAATCCGAAATAACAAATCTAAACAAATTAAACAGAACTAATTAATAATAAAACGTTTTTTTTTTTATTATTATTATTATTATTTGTTACATTCCATTCGTTCAGATACGGCATTCATTATTTCGGATAATTCATAACTTCAGATAAATTTGTATTCATTACGTTCACTAAACAGCCAAACGTGAAAAAAAATTCCAATACCTATAATTTAATAGTTATCTAATAATAACTTACCGTATATACTCGAGTATAAGCCGACCCGAATATAAGCCTAATTTTACCACAAAAAAACTGGGAAAACGTATTAACTCGAGTATAAGCCTAGGGTGTCCATCTGCATGCCTCACTGTGCCTCACTGTGCCCATGTGCATGCCTCACTGTGTCCATGCCTCACTGTGCCCATGCCTCACTGTGCCCATGACTAGACTGATGTTAAATATGGGAGTCTATAGATAGGGTGCCCGGGTTTAAAAAATCAGTGCTCCCCGGCCGTGAGGCCCCCAGACAACAAACTTTGCACACTTATAGAGGAGAAATGGGGCTACATGTGTGCCAAGTTTCGGGTCCAGGGGACCTACGAACGGCTGGTACCGGGTCCCCAAAGTCACCAGAGAAATGACCGTTTAACATGGGGGTCTATGGAAGGGGTGCCCGGCTTTGAAAAATCGGTGCTCCCCGGCCGTTGGTCCCCCGGACAACAAACTTTGCACACTTGTAGAGGAAAAGTGGGGCTACATGTGTGTCAAGTTTGGGGGCCGGTACCGGGTCCGCAAAATCTGGGAGATCAGGCGCAAAAAGGTGACTCGAGTATAAGCCGAGGGGGACATTTTCAGCACAAAAAAAATGTGCTGAAAATCTCGGCTTATACTCGAGTATATACGGTAACTATTACTATGTAAAAGTGCTATAAATACAGGAAAATTATTTAAATTGGTGCCTTCATCCCATCAAAATATTGTATGAAAGAAAGAGGCTTTGATGGCACCATAGGAGAAACTGATATTGTTATTATTAGTTATTATTTCAGATTTTAACCATTACTAACTATTAAATTATAGGTATTGGAATTTCTTTTCAAATTTGGCTGTTAGTGAACGTAACGAATACCAATTTATCAGAAGTTACGAATTATCTGAAATAATGAATTCTGTATCTAAACGCATGGAACGTAACAAATTAATAATAATAAAAACTTTTTATTATTATTTATTATTAATTCGTTCAATTTTATTTGTTTAGATGCGGCATTCGTTATTTCGGAAAATTCATAAATTCGAATAAACTTGTATTTGTTACGTTCACTAACAGCCAAATTTTAAAGAAAATTCCAATACCTATAATTTAAAAGTTATTATTAGTTAGTTATTTTTTTGAATTTTTGGATTTTCTTTCTTATTTTCGAATTTACGAAATGCAAACATACCGAATGACCCAAAAAAACAAAAACAAAAAACGAATGAAAACGAAAAAAAAAAAAAAAATATTTGGGCAGTGCACATGTCCAACGCTGATGCATGCCTGTGTGAACGAGGCCCAACACGTCAACTCCAATGCACATGGCAATCTTTGCGCCCAGGACCCCAGAGCTGCAATTAAAGGGTGCAAACCTCAGAATCATTTCATCGGTAGACCTTGAAGACATTGGTATCTTTCACCAAGCACACTTCCTGAGGAGCCATGCTGAATCCTGACCTCCCTGTTCCAGATCTGCGCCGCGACCCAAAACAGGCAAGCATCAGCTGCAACCTGCACTAATCCACTCTGAAATAGCAGATGTTGCGCTTGTTTTTTTTTTTTTTTAAGCTGGCCGGCTGCCAACTATAACAATTACAAAATAAGTGCGTCTGGCATGAAAACCTCATATTTACGGGAAAACAAACAGATTTTCATGGTACACAAACACACAAGGAGCTGACATCTTTGGGTGCCATCATAGACGGGCGGGGTTAAGACGTGTGCTGGGAGGAAAGTTAGATGGAGATGGTCGGTGCAAAATCTAATCTGCTTTTATCAGTTATATACTTGAGACACAAATTGCGCAAAGGTAATAAGTAAAGAAAAAAGCAAAGAGGGGGCCCCCCGGGACTTTGAAAGCAGTGGTCAAACCAGGCAAAAGGAGTAGAAAAGTATAATAAAAGTACAAAAGTTTTATTAGGATATATAACATAGTAGTATAAACATCACAAAAGCAGCATTAAAACCCAAATTTGTGGCCATACATCATACAGTACAGAGCTGGTGTCTTAACCACTTCAGCCCCGGAAGATTTGGCTGCTCAATGACTAGAGCATTTTTTGCGATACGGCACTGCGTCGCTTTAAGGCTACTTTCACACTGAAGCGCTGGCAGTAAAACACAGCTATTTTTAGTGGCGTTTTACCGTCGTGTTTGCCGCGATTTGGGGTGATTTTAAAAGGGTTAAACCCGCCCGCAAAAACGCTGCTGTGCGGCGTTTTGGAGGCGCTACCCCATTAATTTCAATGGGCAGGGGCGCTATAGGAGCGGTATATTTACTGCTCCTACCGCGCCTCAAAGATGCGGCTGGCAGGAGTTTTTTTTACCCTCCTGCCAGCGCACCGCTCCAGTGTGAAAGCCCTCGGGCTTTCACACTGGATACAAAGGAGCGGCTCTTTCAGGGCGCATTGCAGGCGCTATTTTTAGCGCAATAGCGCCTGCAAAGCGCCTCAGTGTGAAAGCAGCCTAACTGACAATTGCGTGGTCGTGCGACGTGGCTTCCAAACAAAATTGACGTCCTTTTTTTCCCCACAAATAGAGCTTTCTTTTGGTGGTATTTGATCACCTCTGCGCAATTTTTAAAAAAACACAATATCTAACTTTTTGCTATAGTTTAGGCCCTACTACATATTTTTGGTAAAAAAAAAACAAAAAAAAACGCAAAAAGCGTATATTGACTGGTTTGCGCAAAAGTTATACCGTTTGCAAACTATGGGATAGATTTATGGCATTTATCTGCCGTTATTATTATTATATTTTTTTACTAGTAATGGCGGTGATCTGCGTTTTTTTGCGGTATTGCAATGGACAGGTTAGACACTTTTGACACATTTTTGGGATCATTGACATTTACAGAGAGATCAGTGCTATAAATATGCACCGATTACTATGTAAATGTCACTGGCAGGGAAGGGGTTGACACTAGGGGGCGATCAAGGGGTTAACAGTGTTCCCTATTGTGTGTTCTAACTGTGGGGGGAAGGGGACTCACTATAGGAGATGACAGATCGTGTTTTCTACTTTGTAGAAAGACACGATCTGTCCTTCTCTCCCCAGACAGCAGGGGGATTTGTGCGTTTACACGCACAAACCCCCCTGCTCACGCTCGTGCACGCGATCGCGCCCGCCGGCCACGTGCATCGGGTTCCCCGGCGTGCAGGGGGGCGCGCCCTCTGGTGGCTCTCCTGGGCGAAGCCGTAAATATACAGATTTCGCCCAGGAGAGCCATTCTGACGCAGTATATCTGCGCGATCCGGTCGGGAACCGGCTAAACATACAGTTGGTCTCGAGGCCAAACCACAGGCAGTTACTCGGAAGATCCCAACATGTTTCGAAATATAATAAATTCCTTCAGGGAGTGTTCACAGCAGACTGTATTCATATTACATAGTTACATAGTTAGTCAGGTTGAAAAAAGACAAAGTCCATCCAGTTCAACCATAAAAAATAAAAATAAAAAAAATAAAAAATATCGTACAATCCCATATACCCAATTCTATACCCACAGTTGATCCAGAGGAAGTATAGGAGTATACTGTAATAGTAACATCTCACTATACATTAACATTTCTATATGTTAATGTATAGTGACATGTTACTATTATACTCCTGGAATATACAGTCTGCTGAAGAAGGAATTTATTATATTCCGAAACATGTTGGGATCTTCCAAGTAATTGTCTGTGGTTTGGCGTCTTACCACGAGACCAACCGTATGTTTAAGACACCAGCTCTGTACTGTATGATGTATGGCCACAAATTTTGGTTTTAATGCTGCTTTTGTGATGTTTGTACTACTATGTTATATACAGTGGGGCAAAAAAGTATTTAGTCCCCCACCAATTGTGCAAGTTCTCCCACTTATAAAGATGAGAGAGGCCTGTAATTGTCATCATAGGTAAACCTCAACTATGAGAGACAAAATGTGGAAACAAATCCAGACAATCACATTCTCTGATTTGGAAATAATTTTTGGGGAAAATTAATGGTGGAAAATAAGTATTTGGTGAATATGAAAAGTTCATCTCAATACTTTGTTATATATCCTTTGTTGGCAATGACAGAGGTCAAACATTTTCTGTAAGTCTTCACAAGGTTGTCACACACTGTTGCTGGTATGTTGGCCCCTCCTCCATGCAGATCTCCTCTAGAGCAGTGATGTTTTGGGGCTGTCACTGGGCAACACGGACTTTCAACTCCCTCCAAAGGTTTTCTTTGGGGTTGAGATCTGGAGACTGGTTAGGCCACTCCAGGACCTTGAAATGCTTCTTACGAAGCCACTCCTTCGTTGCCCGGGCGGTGTGTTTGGGATCATTGTCATGCTGAAAGACCCAGCCACGTTTCATCTTCAATGCCCTTGCTGATGTAAGGAGGTTTGCACTCAAAATCTCACGATACATGGCCCCATTCACACTTTCATGTACACGGATCAGTCGTCCTGTTCCCTTTGCAGAGAAACAGCCCCAAAGCATGATGTTGCCACCCCCATGCTTCACAGTAGGTATGGTGTTCTTTGGTTGCAACTCAGCATTCTCTTTCCTCCAAACACGACGAGTTGTGTTTCTACCAAACAGTTCTAATTTGGTTTCATCTGACCATATGACATTCTCCCAATCTTCTTCTGGATCATCCAAATGCTCTCTAGCAAACCTCAGACGGGCCCGGACATGTACTGGCTTAAGCAGGGGGACACGTCTGGCACTGCAGGATCTGAGTCCCTGGCGGCGTAGTGTGTGACTGATGGTAGCCTTTGTTACGTTGGTCCCAGCTCTCTGCAGGTCAGTCACTAGGTCCCCCCGTGTGGTTCTGGGATTTTTGCTCACTGTTTTTGTGATCATTTTGACCCTACGGGGTGAGATCTTGTGTGGAGCCCCAGATGGAGGGAGATTATCAGTGGTCTTGTATGTCTTCCATTTTCTAATTATTGCTCCCACAGTTGGTTTCTTCACACCAAGCTGCTTGCCTATTGCAGATTCAGTCTTCCCAGCCTGGTGCAGGTCTACCATTTTGTTTCTGGTGTCCTTCGACGGCTCTTTGGTCTTCACCATAGTGGAGTTTGGAGTGTGAGGCCTCGTACACACGGCCGAGATTCTCGTTGAAAAAAACATGTCGTTTTTTTCGACGAGATTCTTGGACAAGAAACTTGTCCCGGCCGAGTGTACACACGCTCGTTTCAAAGAACCCGCGGTTCTTTGAAAGGAGCGTACGCGGTGACGTCATCGACTACGTCGAGCATGCGCTCGTCACATTCGATGCCGTCGCCGCCATCTTGGTATACCCTACGTATGCCTAGGAAGCTACCGCGCATGCGTCGAATTCATTTCGAACATGCGTGGGCTTCGGGAAGGACAGGTAAGTGTACACACACTCACTTTTCTCGTCGAGAAACATGCCGAGGAGAATCTCGACGAGAAAATAGAGAGCAGGTTCTCTATTTTCTCGTCGAGGTTTCTTGTCGGTTTTCTCGACGAGAAACCCGATAGCAGCGTACACACGACCGATTTAATCGGCAAGACCTCTCTGCCAGCAAGTTTCTTGCTGGTTCTTGCTGAGAAAATCGGTCGTGTGTACGAGGCCTGACTGTTTGAGGTTGTGGACAGGTGTCTTTTATACTGATAACAAGTTCAAACAGGTGCCATTAATACAGGTAATGAGTGGAGGAGACAATGTGATTGTCTGGATTTGTTTCCACATTTTGTCTCTCATAGTTGAGGTTTACCTATGATGACAATTACAGGCCTCTCTCATCTTTTTAAGTGGGAGAACTTGTACAATTGGTGGGGGACTAAATACTTTTTTGCCCCACTGTATCCTAATAAAACTTTTGTACTCCTTATACTTTTCTACTCCTTTTGCCTGGTTTGACCACTGCTTTCAAAGTCCCGGGGGCATCCCTTTGCTTTTTTCTCTTTCTATTTGGGATGTGGCAGTAGGTCTCCAGCTCCTTTTCTCAACCAGCTAGCTTTTTCCAATATAAAAAGGTAAATCGTAAACATCCAACAAAAAAAAAAATAAGTATATCAAAAGCGTCTAATACCGTGTACACACGACCGGTTTTAATGTCATTGAAAAAAAACGTCATTTTCTCAACGTGATTCTTCTCAAGCCTGCCTTGCCTACACACTATCGTGGAAAAAAATGCTTGAGTACACACCTACACGGTTAAGGAGATATTTGCTGAAAACACTGCACCGAGGTCTACGGCGAATGGCGCAGGCGCACTAGCAGGCCGGCTTCATGAATGGGATCATGGCGGTTTTCTGAATGGGAGAATGCTGGCCCCGCGCGCATGCATGTGACGTCATTGCCGCTCTGGCCAATCACAGCGCCGGAACGGCGATACCAGGAAGAAGCTCTGAGGGGACATGGCGGTGGCGGAGAACGAGGAGGACTTCGGGGGCTTCGATTTCAGGTAAGTGCCACATAATGAGCTAGTGTGCTATGCATACTAGCTCATTATGCCTTTCTCTTGCAGGGGTTTGTTTTTCAGGAAATGTTTTAGAGGGTTTACTTCCTCTTTAAGTAAAGAGTAAAAAAGCATGCAATATTTACCATCTGGGTTTTTGCTGGCGGTATCACATGTGGGATTTGTCAAAAAACAGCCTGGGGGTCAAGGGGACCCCCCCACGCAGTTTTTGACAAATAGCTGGTTGCTAAGGAGTGGGCTGGGAAGCCGGCCACAACATCCTTAAAACTGAGATCCACACAAAAAGTGAACCTCCGCTTTTCAGAACCCTCCCCCCCTCCGGTGTCACATTTGGCACCTTTCAGAGGGGAGGGGGGTGCAGATACCTGTATAATACAGGTATTTACACCCACTTCCGGGCATAGATATCCGCAGAATACGCCACT
This sequence comes from Rana muscosa, assembly GCA_029206835.1. NCBI lineage: Eukaryota > Metazoa > Chordata > Amphibia > Anura > Ranidae > Rana > Rana muscosa. Next base: position 229,319,602 of record CM055126.1, read on the forward strand.
TCAAGCCCCCCCCCCCCGCTATGTTCTGGGAAACACACAGTTCCCAGAACACAGCGGGGACCAGTGAAGACGCGCAGCGCGACTCGCGCATGCGCCGTAGGGAACCGGGCAGTGAAGCTGCAACGCTTCACTTCCTGATTCCCTCACCAAGGATGGCGGCGGGGGCAGCCGAGAGACGAGCGTTTGCTCGTCTTCTGCTGCCGACATCGCGGGCACCCTGGACAGGTAAGTGTCCATTTATTAAAAGTCAGCAGCTGCAGTATGTGTAGCTGCTGGCTTTTAATAATTTTTTTAAGGTGGAGCTCCGCTTTAACAACGGATGACTTATCAGCTGTTAGCAATACGGAGAAAAACCCTCATTATGGGACTTTCGTGGGACTGGTTTCTTGTGTAGATAGAATAGAAGAAGGTTCAAAAGATTTTTTTTTTGAAAAGTTTACAATTTCTTAAATATTACAAAACTATACAAACAATGACAATACATATTACAATTGGGTTGGATAGTCTGTCCTTACATTGGTGATCAGTGGGAAGAATGCTCCTTACATTGGTGGTCAGTGGGAAGAATGTCCCTTACATTGGTGATCAGTGAGAAGAATGCTCCTTACATTGGTGGTCAGTGAGAAGAATGCTCCTTACATTGGTGGTCAGTGAGAAGAATGTTCCTTACATTGGTGATCAGTGGGAAGAATGTTCCTTACATTGGTGGTCAGTGAGAAGAGTGTTCCTTACATTGGTGATCAGTGGGAAGAATGTCCCTTACATTGGTGATCAGTGAGAAGAATGCTCCTTACATTGGTGGTCAGTGAGAAGAATGCTCCTTACATTGGTGGTCAGTGAGAAGAATGTTCCTTACATTGGTGATCAGTGGGAAGAATGTTCCTTACATTGGTGGTCAGTGAGAAGAATGCTCCTTACATTGGTGGTCAGTGAGAAGAATGTTCCTTACATTGGTGATCAGTGGGAAGAATGCTCCTTACATTGGTGATCAGTGGGAAGAATGTCCCTTACATTGGTGATCAGTGAGAAGAATGTTCATTACATTGGTGGTCAGTGAGAAGAATGCTCCTTACATTGGTGGTCAGTGAGAAGAATGTTCCTTACATTGGTGATCAGTGGGAAGAATGCTCCTTACATTGGTGATCAGTGGGAAGAATGTTCCTTACATTGGTGATCAGTGAGAAGAATGTTCCTTACATTGGTGATCAGTGGGAAGAATGTTCCTTACATTGGTGATCAGTGGGAAGAATGTTCCTTACATTGGTGATCAGTGAGAAGAATGTTCCTTACATTGGTGATCAGTGAGAAGAATGCTCCTTACATTGGTGATCAGTGGGAAGAATGTTCCTTACATTGGTGATCAGTGGGAAGAATGTTCCTTACATTGGTGATCAGTGGGAAGAATGCTCCTTACATTGGTGATCAGTGGGAAGAATGTCCCTTACATTGGTGATCAGTGGGAAGAATGTTCCTTACATTGGTGATCAGTGAGAAGAATGTTCCTTACATTGGTGATCAGTGGGAAGAATGTTCCTTACATTGGTGGACAAGTGGGAAGAATGTCCCTTACATTGGTGATCAGTGGGAAGAATGTTCCTTACATTGGTGATCAGTGGGAAGAATGCTCCTTACATTGGTGGTCAGTGAGAAGAATGTTCCTTACATTGGTGATCAGTGGGAAGAATGCTCCTTACATTGGTGATCAGTGGGAAGAATGCTCCTTACATTGGTGATCAGTGAGAAGAATGTTCCTTACATTGGTGATCAGTGGGAAGAATGTTCCTTACATTGGTGATCAGTGGGAAGAATGTTCCTTACATTGGTGGACAAGTGGGAAGAATGTTCCTTACATTGGTGGACAAGTGGGAAGAATGTCCCTTACATTGGTGATCAGTGAGAAGAATGTTCCTTACATTGGTGATCAGTGGGAAGAATGCTCCTTACATTGGTGGTCAGTGGGAAGAATGCCCCTTACATTGGTGATCAGTGGGAAGAATGCTCCTTACATTGGTGATCAGTGGGAAGAATGTTCCTTACATTGGTGATCAGTGAGAAGAATGCTCCTTACATTGGTGATCAGTGGGAAGAATGTCCCTTACATTGGTGATCAGTGAGAAGAATGTTCCTTACATTGGTGATCAGTGGGAAGAATGTTCCTTACATTGGTGGACAAGTGGGAAGAATGTTCCTTACATTGGTGGACAAGTGGGAAGAATGTCCCTTACATTGGTGGTCAGTGGGAAGAATGCTCCTTACATTGGTGGTCAGTGAGAAGAATGTTCCTTACATTGGTGATCAGTGGGAAGAATGCTCCTTACATTGGTGATCAGTGGGAAGAATGTTCCTTACATTGGTGATCAGTGGGAAGAATGTTCCTTACATTGGTGATCAGTGAGAAGAATGTTCCTTACATTGGTGATCAGTGGGAAGAATGTTCCTTACATTGGTGGACAAGTGGGAAGAATGTTCCTTACATTGGTGGTCAGTGGGAAGAATGTCCCTTACATTGGTGATCAGTGGGAAGAATGTTCCTTACATTGGTGGACAAGTGGGAAGAATGTTCCTTACATTGGTGGTCAGTGGGAAGAATGTCCCTTACATTGGTGATCAGTGGGAAGAATGTTCCTTACATTGGTGGACAAGTGGGAAGAGTGCTCCTTACATTGGTGATCAGTGGGAAGAATGTTCCTTACATTGGTGGTCAGTGGGAAGAATGCTCCTTACATTGGTGGACAAGTGGGAAGAATGTTCCTTACATTGGTGATCAGTGGGAAGAATGTTCCTTACATTGGTGATCAGTGGGAAGAATGTTCCTTACATTGGTGATCAGTGGGAAGAATGTCCCTTACATTGGTGATCAGTGGGAAGAATGCTCCTTACATTGGTGATCAGTGGGAAGAATGCCCCTTACATTGGTGATCAGTGAGAAGAATGTTCCTTACATTGGTGATCAGTGGGAAGAATGTTCCTTACATTGGTGATCAGTGAGAAGAATGTTCCTTACATTGGTGATCAGTGGGAAGAATGTTCCTTACATTGGTGATCAGTGGGAAGAATGCTCCTTACATTGGTGATCAGTGGGAAGAATGCTCCTTACATTGGTGATCAGTGGGAAGAGTGTTCCTTACATTGGTGATCAGTGGGAAGAATGTCCCTTACATTGGTGATCAGTGAGAAGAATGTTCCTTACATTGGTGATCAGTGGGAAGAATGTTCCTTACATTGGTGGTCAGTGAGAAGAATGTTCCTTACATTGGTGGTCAGTGGGAAGAATGCTCCTTACATTGGTGATCAGTGGGAAGAATGTTCCTTACATTGGTGATCAGTGGGAAGAATGTTCCTTACATTGGTGATCAGTGGGAAGAATGTTCCTTACATTGGTGATCAGTGGGAAGAATGCTCCTTACATTGGTGATCAGTGAGAAGAATGTTCCTTACATTGGTGGTCAGTGAGAAGAATGTTCCTTACATTGGTGATCAGTGGGAAGAATGTTCCTTACATTGGTGATCAGTGGGAAGAATGCTCCTTACATTGGTGATCAGTGGGAAGAATGTTCCTTACATTGGTGATCAGTGGGAAGAATGCTCCTTACATTGGTGATCAGTGGGAAGAATGCTCCTTACATTGGTGATCAGTGGGAAGAGTGTTCCTTACATTGGTGATCAGTGGGAAGAATGTCCCTTACATTGGTGATCAGTGAGAAGAATGTTCCTTACATTGGTGATCAGTGGGAAGAATGTTCCTTACATTGGTGGTCAGTGAGAAGAATGTTCCTTACATTGGTGGTCAGTGGGAAGAATGCTCCTTACATTGGTGGTCAGTGGGAAGAATGCTCCTTACATTGGTGATCAGTGAGAAGAATGTTCCTTACATTGGTGGTCAGTGAGAAGAATGTTCCTTACATTGGTGATCAGTGGGAAGAATGTTCCTTACATTGGTGATCAGTGGGAAGAATGTTCCTTACATTGGTGGTCAGTGAGAAGAATGTTCCTTACATTGGTGGTCAGTGGGAAGAATGTTCCTTACATTGGTGATCAGTGGGAAGAATGTTCCTTACATTGGTGGTCAGTGGGAAGAATGCTCCTTACATTGGTGGTCAGTGGGAAGAATGTTCCTTACATTGGTGGTCAGTGGGAAGAATGTTCCTTACATTGGTGATCAGTGGGAAGAATGCTCCTTACATTGGTGGTCAGTGGGAAGAATGCTCCTTACATTGGTGGTCAGTGAGAAGAATGTTCCTTACATTGGTGGTCAGTGGGAAGAATGCTCCTTACATTGGTGGTCAGTGGGAAGAATGCTCCTTACATTGGTGATCAGTGGGAAGAATGCTCCTTACATTGGTGATCAGTGGGAAGAATGCTCCTTACATTGGTGGTCAGTGAGAAGAATGTTCCTTACATTGGTGATCAGTGGGGAGAATGTCCCTTACATTGGTGGTCAGTGGGAAGAATGTCCCTTACATTGGTGATCAGTGGGAAGAATGCTCCTTACATTGGTGATCAGTGGGAAGAATGCTCCTTACATTGGTGGTCAGTGGGAAGAATGCTCCTTACATTGGTGGTCAGTGGGAAGAATGTTCCTTACATTGGTGGTCAGTGGGAAGAATGCTCCTTACATTGGTGGTCAGTGAGAAGAATGTTCCTTACATTGGTGATCAGTGGGAAGAATGTTCCTTACATTGGTGATCAGTGGGAAGAATGTTCCTTACATTGGTGATCAGTGGGAAGAATGTTCCTTACATTGGTGATCAGTGGGAAGAATGCTCCTTACATTGGTGATCAGTGGGAAGAATGCTCCTTACATTGGTGATCAGTGGGAAGAATGCTCCTTACATTGGTGATCAGTGAGAAGAATGTCCCTTACATTGGTGATCAGTGGGAAGAATGTCCCTTACATTGGTGATCAGTGAGAAGAATGTTCCTTACATTGGTGATCAGTGGGAAGAATGTTCCTTACATTGGTGGTCAGTGGGAAGAATGCTCCTTACATTGGTGGTCAGTGGGAAGAATGCTCCTTACATTGGTGATCAGTGGGAAGAATGCTCCTTACATTGGTGATCAGTGGGAAGAATGTTCCTTACATTGGTGATCAGTGGGAAGAATGTTCCTTACATTGGTGATCAGTGGGAAGAATGTTCTTACATTGGTGATCAGTGGGAAGAATGCTCCTTACATTGGTGATCAGTGGGAAGAATGCCCCTTACATTGGTGATCAGTGAGAAGAATGTTCCTTACATTGGTGATCAGTGGGAAGAATGTTCCTTACATTGGTGGTCAGTGGGAAGAATGCTCCTTACATTGGTGGTCAGTGGGAAGAATGCTCCTTACATTGGTGATCAGTGGGAAGAATGTTCCTTACATTGGTGGTCAGTGGGAAGAGTGCTCCTTACATTGGTGATCAGTGGGAAGAATGCTCCTTACATTGGTGGTCAGTGGGAAGAGTGCTCCTTACATTGGTGGTCAGTGGGAAGAGTGCTCCTTACATTGGTGGTCAGTGGGAAGAGTGCTCCTTACATTGGTGATCAGTGGGAAGAATGTTCCTTACATTGGTGATCAGTGGGAAGAATGTTCCTTACATTGGTGATCAGTGGGAAGAATGCTCCTTACATTGGTGGTCAGTGGGAAGAATGCTCCTTACATTGGTGGTCAGTGAGAAGAATGTTCCTTACATTGGTGGTCAGTGAGAAGAATGTTCCTTACATTGGTGATCAGTGGGAAGAATGTTCCTTACATTGGTGATCAGTGGGAAGAATGCTCCTTACATTGGTGGTCAGTGAGAAGAATGTTCCTTACATTGGTGGTCAGTGGGAAGAATGTTCCTTACATTGGTGATCAGTGGGAAGAATGCTCCTTACATTGGTGGTCAGTGGGAAGAATGCTCCTTACATTGGTGGTCAGTGAGAAGAATGTTCCTTACATTGGTGGTCAGTGGGAAGAATGCTCCTTACATTGGTGGTCAGTGGGAAGAATGCTCCTTACATTGGTGATCAGTGGGAAGAATGCTCCTTACATTGGTGATCAGTGGGAAGAATGCTCCTTACATTGGTGGTCAGTGAGAAGAATGTTCCTTACATTGGTGATCAGTGGGAAGAATGCTCCTTACATTGGTGATCAGTGGGAAGAATGCTCCTTACATTGGTGGTCAGTGGGAAGAATGCTCCTTACATTGGTGGTCAGTGGGAAGAATGTTCCTTACATTGGTGGTCAGTGGGAAGAATGCTCCTTACATTGGTGGTCAGTGAGAAGAATGTTCCTTACATTGGTGATCAGTGGGAAGAATGCTCCTTACATTGGTGATCAGTGGGAAGAATGCTCCTTACATTGGTGATCAGTGGGAAGAATGCTCCTTACATTGGTGATCAGTGGGAAGAATGTTCCTTACATTGGTGATCAGTGGGAAGAATGTTCCTTACATTGGTGGTCAGTGGGAAGAATGCTCCTTACATTGGTGGTCAGTGGGAAGAATGCTCCTTACATTGGTGATCAGTGGGAAGAATGCTCCTTACATTGGTGATCAGTGGGAAGAATGTTCCTTACATTGGTGATCAGTGGGAAGAATGCTCCTTACATTGGTGATCAGTGGGAAGAATGCTCCTTACATTGGTGATCAGTGGGAAGAATGCTCCTTACATTGGTGGTCAGTGGGAAGAATGCTCCTTACATTGGTGGTCAGTGGGAAGAATGTTCCTTACATTGGTGGTCAGTGGGAAGAATGCTCCTTACATTGGTGGTCAGTGAGAAGAATGTTCCTTACATTGGTGATCAGTGGGAAGAATGCTCCTTACATTGGTGATCAGTGGGAAGAATGCTCCTTACATTGGTGATCAGTGGGAAGAATGCTCCTTACATTGGTGATCAGTGGGAAGAATGTTCCTTACATTGGTGATCAGTGGGAAGAATGTTCCTTACATTGGTGGTCAGTGGGAAGAATGCTCCTTACATTGGTGGTCAGTGGGAAGAATGCTCCTTACATTGGTGATCAGTGGGAAGAATGCTCCTTACATTGGTGATCAGTGGGAAGAATGTCCCTTACATTGGTGATCAGTGGGAAGAATGCTCCTTACATTGGTGGTCAGTGGGAAGAGTGCTCCTTACATTGGTGGTCAGTGGGAAGAGTGCTCCTTACATTGGTGGTCAGTGGGAAGAATGTTCCTTACATTGGTGATCAGTGGGAAGAATGTTCCTTACATTGGTGGTCAGTGGGAAGAATGCTCCTTACATTGGTGATCAGTGGGAAGAATGCTCCTTACATTGGTGATCAGTGGGAAGAATGTTCCTTACATTGGTGATCAGTGGGAAGAATGCTCCTTACATTGGTGGTCAGTGAGAAGAATGCTCCTTACATTGGTGATCAGTGAGAAGAATGTTCCTTACATTGGTGATCAGTGGGAAGAATGTTCCTTACATTGGTGATCAGTGGGAAGAATGCTCCTTACATTGGTGGTCAGTGAGAAGAATGTTCCTTACATTGGTGGTCAGTGAGAAGAGTGTTCCTTACATTGGTGATCAGTGGGAAGAATGCCCCTTACATTGGTGATCAGTGGGAAGAATGTTCCTTACATTGGTGATCAGTGGGAAGAATGCTCCTTACATTGGTGGTCAGTGGGAAGAATGCTCCTTACATTGGTGGTCAGTGAGAAGAATGTTCCTTACATTGGTGATCAGTGGGAAGAATGCTCCTTACATTGGTGATCAGTGGGAAGAATGTTCCTTACATTGGTGGTCAGTGGGAAGAATGTTCCTTATATTGGTGGTCAGTGGGAAGAATGCTCCTTACATTGGTGGTCAGTGGGAAGAATGTTCCTTACATTGGTGATCAGTGGGAAGAATGCTCCTTACATTGGTGGTCAGTGGGAAGAATGCTCCTTACATTGGTGGTCAGTGGGAAGAATGTCCCTTACATTGGTGGTCAGTGGGAAGAATGTCCCTTACATTGGTGGTCAGTGGGAAGAGTGCTCCTTACATTGGTGGTCAGTGGGAAGAGTGCTCCTTACATTGGTGATCAGTGGGAAGAATGCTCCTTACATTGGTGGTCAGTGGGAAGAATGTTCCTTACATTGGTGATCAGTGGGAAGAATGCTCCTTACATTGGTGGTCAGTAGGAAGAATGTTCCTTACATTGGTGGTCAGTGGGAAGAATGTCCCTTACATTGGTGGTCAGTGGGAAGAATGTCCCTTACATTGGTGGTCAGTGGGAAGAATGTTCCTTATATTGGTGGTCAGTGGGAAGAATGCTCCTTACATTGGTGGTCAGTGGGAAGAATGTTCCTTACATTGGTGATCAGTGGGAAGAATGCTCCTTACATTGGTGGTCAGTGGGAAGAATGCTCCTTACATTGGTGGTCAGTGGGAAGAATGTCCCTTACATTGGTGGTCAGTGGGAAGAATGTCCCTTACATTGGTGGTCAGTGGGAAGAGTGCTCCTTACATTGGTGGTCAGTGGGAAGAGTGCTCCTTACATTGGTGATCAGTGGGAAGAATGCTCCTTACATTGGTGGTCAGTGGGAAGAATGTTCCTTACATTGGTGATCAGTGGGAAGAATGCTCCTTACATTGGTGGTCAGTAGGAAGAATGTTCCTTACATTGGTGGTCAGTGGGAAGAATGTCCCTTACATTGGTGGTCAGTGGGAAGAATGTCCCTTACATTGGTGGTCAGTGGGAAGAATGTCCCTTACATTGGTGGTCAGTGGGAAGAATGTTCCTTACATTGGTGGTCAGTGGGAAGAATGCTCCTTACATTGGTGGTCAGTGGGAAGAATGTCCCTTACATTGGTGGTCAGTGGGAAGAATGTTCCTTACATTGGTGGTCAGTGGGAAGAATGCTCCTTACATTGGTGGTCAGTGGGAAGAATGTTCCTTACATTGGTGGTCAGTGGGAAGAATGTCCCTTACATTGGTGATCAGTGGGAAGAATGTTCCTTACATTGGTGGTCAGTGGGAAGAATGCTCCTTACATTGGTGATCAGTGGGAAGAATGTTCCTTACATTGGTGGTCAGTGGGAAGAATGTTCCTTACATTGGTGGTCAGTGGGAAGAATGTTCCTTACATTGGTGGTCAGTGGGAAGAATGTTCCTTACATTGGTGATCAGTGGGAAGAATGTTCCTTACATTGGTGGTCAGTGGGAAGAATGCTCCTTACATTGGTGATCAGTGGGAAGAGTGTTCCTTACATTGGTGATCAGTGGGAAGAATGTTCCTTACATTGGTGATCAGTGGGAAGAATGTCCCTTACATTGGTGGTCAGTGGGAAGAATGTCCCTTACATTGGTGGTCAGTGGGAAGAATGCTCCTTACCTTGGTGGTCAGTGGGAAGAATGTCCCTTACATTGGTGGTCAGTGGGAAGAATGTTCCTTACATTGGTGGTCAGTGGGAAGAATGCTCCTTACATTGGTGGTCAGTGGGAAGAATGTTCCTTACATTGGTGGTCAGTGGGAAGAATGTCCCTTACATTGGTGATCAGTGGGAAGAATGTTCCTTACATTGGTGGTCAGTGGGAAGAATGATCCTTACATTGGTGATCAGTGGGAAGAATGTTCCTTACATTGGTGGTCAGTGGGAAGAATGTTCCTTACATTGGTGGTCAGTGGGAAGAATGTTCCTTACATTGGTGGTCAGTGGGAAGAATGGTCCTTACATTGGTGGCCAGTGGGAAGAATGGTCCTTACATTGGTGATCAGTGGGATGAATGCTCCTTACATTGGTGGTCAGTGGGAAGAATGGTCCTTGCATTGGTGATCAGAGGGAAGAATGTTCCTTACATTGGTTGCCAGTGGGAAGAATGTTCCTTACATTGGTGGTCAGTGGGAAGAATGCTCCTTACATTGGTGGTCAGTGGGAAGAATGTTCCTTACATTGGTGGTCAGTGGGAAGAATGCTCCTTACATTGGTGGTCAGTGGGAAGAATGACCCTTACATTGGTGGCCAGTGGGAAGAATGCTCCTTATATTGGTGGTCAGTGGGAAGAATGTTCCTTACATTGGTGGCCAGTGGGAAGAATGCTCCTTACATTGGTGATCAGTGGGAAGAATGTTCCTTACATTGGTGGTCAGTGGGAAGAATGTTCCTTACATTGGTGGTCAGTGGGAAGAATGTTCCTTACATTGGTGGTCAGTGGGAAGAATGGTCCTTACATTGGTGGTCAGTGGGAAGAATGGTCCTTACATTGGTGGCCAGTGGGAAGAATGGTCCTTACATTGGTGATCAGTGGGAAGAATCCTAGTTACATTGGTGGTCATTGGGAAGAATGTTCCTTACATTGGTGGTCAGTGGGAAGAATGCTCCTTACATTGGTGGTCAGTGGGAAGAATGTTCCTTACATTGGTGGTCAGTGGGAAGAATGTCCCTTACATTGGTGGTCAGTGGGAAGAATGCTCCTTATATTGGTGGTCAGTGAAAAGAATGTCCCTTACATTGGTGGTCAGTGGGAAGAATGTTCCTTACATTAGTGGTGATGGGAAGCCTTTCCCCACCAGGATTAGGTAGGAATCTGCTACACTGTATATAGTATATGGTGGTCTATGATGTTGTAGGGTATCCTGTGTGTGGACACTGTTTTATAAAAGTAATTTGCCGCAGTATATATTGTTTTATCTTTTGTCTTCTATTTTCTTCCATTACACATACTGGGTTTGGGGTCTAAGTGACAAGACCTATTATAATTGATAACCCCCATATATATTTGTGTCGAGGTTTGCTCATTTTGATTTGTTGTGCAAAACAAATATTAGAAAAATGATTTCTCTTGTGGCTCCATGAGAACATTCTCTGTTCTATTTCATTGTGGAAATAACCTTCAGCACCTTTGTGACCCCCGGCCGGTTCTGGGGGATATTACAAAGATATAGGATCTCAATCCATTGTATAGTCATTTCTCTTTAATAATAGGAGAGAAGGATGTTTTCAGAGGCTGGCTTCACATGTGTGCATTGAGGTAATGTGCTTCTTACTACAGGTTACAGCAACTCAAGTTAATGGACCATCTTGAAGTTGTGCTGCATTTTAAATGGCCCCCATCTGAATCAAGATGTAGTCCTACTCCTACCGTCCTTTTTTCCCCAGGAGAGAAGCTACACTCTTTAGATGTTGTAAGAGCAGTAAAAATGTATCTGAAAGCTACGGCTCAGATACCAAAGGCTGATTGTCTATTTATTCAGCCAGAGGGCCTGAGGAAGGGCCAGGCATTGTCGAAGTCCACTATTTCAAGGAGGATTCGACAAGTAATTATTCAGGCCAATGGTTTGGAAAAGAAGATTCCTCCTAGTCAGGTTAAAGCGCACTCAACTAGAGCAGTTAGTGCTTCATGGGCAGTGCATCACCAGGCCTCCATGGCTCAGATCTGCAAGGCTGCTACTTGGTCTTTGGTCCATACATTCACTAGATTTTACCAAGTGGATGTGAGAGGGCATGAGGATGCCGTCTTCGGGCGCAGTAATACTGCAGGTAGCAGTGTAGGTCCTCTTGTCCGATGGCAGTCTGTGTTTCTGATCTGTGTCTCCCTCCCCTCATTTTGGACATTACTATGGGACATGCCACCCAGTAATTATCTAAGTCTCTGTGTCTCGTGATGTATGAACAAGAAAATAGGATTTTTTAAAACAGCTTACCTGTAAAATCCTTTTCTTGAGAGTACATCACGTGACACAGAGCTCCCACCCCACTTCGGGATTATAAGTTGGGACACTTATTGCTTTGCTACAAAATTGAGGTGCTCTCCATATGGGAGGGGTTATATAGGGGAGGAACTTGCCTTGTAATTAGGGTTGCCAGTGTCCAATCACCTGATGGTGACTATCTAACCCACTAAGTAATTATCTAAGTCTCTGTGTCCCGTGATGTACTCTCGAAAAGGATTTTACAGGTAAGCGGTTTTAAAAAATCCTATTTACTTCCAGCCTGAACCAGAAGTGACGTCATGACATCATTCTGGTCCTTCAAGGCCATAGAGGCAATCAAAGAGTGTCTACTCTTTGATCGCCTATGGGGAGCAGCCGGCCGCACCGTTGGATCGCTTCCCTGGTGAAACGGCGGAAACAATAAGCCCAAGAAACACCAGCATGCAGTGGGAGGGAACATCCTGCTTTCATAAGAAAGCCAGATGCCGGCTGCAAAAAAACTATACCGGGGATATGGCCGATATCTTCAGCCATACTCCCAGTAAACTGTTTGCAAACCACAACCTACCGTTGGATATAAAAAGTCTACACACCCCTGTTAAAATGTCAGGTTTCTGTGATGTAAAAAAATGAGACAAAGATAAATCATTTCAGAACTATTTCCACCTTTAATGTGACCTATAAACTGTACAACAAAAACAAAACGAAATCTTTTAGGTGGAGGGAAGTAAAAATAAATAAAAATAAAATAATGCGGTTGCATAAGTGTGGATGTAGCCGTGTTCAGAATTAAAGCGGAGGTTCACCAGAATTATTTTTTTTAAAAGCCAGCAGCTACAAATACTGCAGCTGCTGACTTTTTAAAAAAAAGGACACTTACCTGTCCAGGGCGCCCGCGACGTCGGCAGCCGAAGCCGAGCTGCCGCTCGGCTCTCGGCTTCCCCCGCCGCCATCCTCGGTGAGGGAATCGGGAAGTGAAGCGCTGCAGCTTCACTGCCCGGTTCCCTACGGCGCATGCGCGAGTCGCGCTGCGCCATCCTCACTGGGCCCGTTGTGTTCTGGGAGCCGAGTGTTTCCCAGAAAACAACTGGAGAGGGGGGGGGGTGACACAAAGGGGCGGGACTCCCGCGGGAGTCTGCTCCCGGAAGTGGTGCAAATACCTGTTTTATACAGGTATCTGCACCCCCTCCCCCCTGAAAGGTGCCAAATGTGACACCGGAGGGGGGGGAGGGTTCCGAAAAGCGGAGGTTCACTTTTGGGTGAACCTCCGCTTTAAGCAATTACATTCAAACTCATGTTAAATAGGAGTCAGGACACACCTGCCATCGTTTAAAGTGCCTCTGATTAACCCTAAAGTTCAGCTGTTCTAGTAGGTCTTTCCTGACATTTTCTTTTTTTTTAAATCCGATCTTTTTTTTTTTTTTTTCCCATTCAAAGACTTTTTTTTATTTTTATATGCAAACAACATTAAGGCCCCTTTCACACGGGGCGGATCCGTGCAGATCCGCCCTGTGAAGCTCCGCTTGCTCAGCGGGGATCACTCCGTTGATCCCCGCTGAGCCAACGGATGACTGGGCGGTCCCCGCACACTGTGCAGGGACCGCCCTGTCAGAGCGCCGCTCTCCCCTATGGGGAATCGGATGACGACGGACCGTAGAGTCCGTTGTCATCCGATCCGCAGACGGAAGGAAAAATAGGGTTTTCCTCCGTCACACTTTGGCGGAGCGGAGCGGGTCGGATGTCAGCGGACATGTCTCCGCTGACATCCGTGCCTCCATAGGGGTACATGGAGGATCCGTTTCAGGTCCGCCTAAAAAACTGACAGGCGGACCTGAACGGACCTCCGTGTGAAAGAGCCCTTAGACAATACAGGCAAATTATACAAACAAAGTCACATTAAACAAAACACAACCCAAAAAAAAACCATTCCCCATCCTGCTTTTGGAGTATGTATGGAAGAGAAAAAAAAAAAAAAAGAAGGACAGGAAAAAAAATAACAGCATCCAATATTACAAAAGTATAGTACCGAATAGTTTACATGATACCTAGGTCATGAATTGAAGCCATCTTGACTAGATAGCATAAAACTGACATTTTCTTAGTCGCATCCTTCAGCAAAAGCCATGGTCCGCAGAGAGCTTCCAAAGCATCAGAGGGATCTCATTGTTAAAAGGTATCAGTCAGGAGAAGGGTACAAAAGAATTTCCAAGACATTAGATATACCATGGAACACAGTGAAGACAGTCATCATCAAGTGGAGAAAATATGGCACAACAGTGACATTACCGAGAACTGGACGTCCCTCCAAAAATTGATGAAAAGACGAGAAGAAAACTGGTCAGAGAGGCTGCCAAGAGGCCTACAGCAACATTAAAGGAGTTGCAGCAATATCTGGCAAGTACTGGCTGTGTGTTACATGTGACAACAATCTCCAGTATTCCTCATATGTCTGGGCTACGGGGTAAAGTGACAAGACGGAAGCCTTTTCTTACAAAGAAAAGCACCTAAGCCCGGCTAAATTTTGCAGTCCCCCAAAAGCATGTGGGAAAATGTGTTCTGGTCTGATGAAACCAAGGTTGAACTTTTTGGCCATAACTCCAAAAGATGCGTTTGGCGCAAAAACAAAACTGCAAATCACCAAAAGAACACCATACCCGCCGTGAAGCATGGTGGTGGCAGCATCATCATACTTTGGGGCTGTTTTTCTTCAGCTGGAACAGGGGCCTTAGTCAAGGTAGAGGGAATTATGAACAGTTCCAAATACCAGTCAATATTGGCACAAAACCTTCAGACTTCTGCTAGAAAGCTGAACATGAAGAGGAACTTAATCTTTTAGCATGACAACGACCCAAATCATACATCCAAATCAAAAAAGGAATGGCTTCACCAGAGGAAGATTAAAGTTTTGGAATGGCCCAGCCAGAGCCCAGACCTGAATACCATTGAAAATCTGTGGGGTGATCTGAAGAGGGCTGTGCACAGGAGATGTCCTCGCAATCTGACAGATTTGGAGTGTTTTTGCAAAGAAGAAGAGTGGGCAAATATTGCCAAGTCAAGATGTGCCACGCTGATAGACTCATAAAGACCCAAAAAGACTGAGTGCTGGAATAACATCAAAAGGCGCTTCAACACAGTTTTAGTTTAAGGGTGTGCACACTTATGCAACCATATTAATAAATTATTTAAATTTTTACTTCTCTCCACCTAAAAGATTTCAGTTTGTTTTTCAATTGAGTTGTACAGTTTATAGGTCATAATATAGGTGTAAAAAGTTCTGAAAGGATTTATCTTTGTCTCATTTTTTTACATCACTGAACAGGGGTGTGTAGACTTTTTATATCCACTGTAGGTTGTGGTCTGCAAACGGTTTACTGGGAGTATGGCTGAAGATATCAGCCATGACCCCGGTATCGTTTTTTGCAGCTGGCTTTCTTATGAAAGCAGGATGTCCCCTCCCACTGCATGCTGGCGTTTCTTGGACTTACCGTTTCCACCGTTTCACCAGGGAAGCGATCAAACGGTGCGGCCGGCTGCTCCCCATAGGCGATCAAAGCGTAGACACTCTTTGATCGCCTATATGGCCTTCAAGGACCAGAGTGATGTCTTGACGTCACTTCTGGTCCAGGCTGGAAGTATATATATATATATATTAGGGCTGTGGAAATTAACTATTAATTCCTCGGATAATCGATAATTTTTTTTGATCTATCGAAATTCTTTTGATTGGTACTCACCTCTCCACCGACTTCCGGGTCTTCAGGGAGTTCGATCGGAGATCTGGTGACGTCATGGACACCGACGGGGCTTGCCGTGTCCATCTGAAGGGCTCCTTTGCTGTGCCTTCATATCTACACGCCGGCGGGACCTTACTATCTGCCACACGCAAGGGCTGTTACACTTCCCTCTATCAACCTGGGATTCTACAGCCATCCACTGGGAGTTGTGATAGTTCCCTTCACGGGACATCTACATGCCGACGGACTGATGTTAACCCCTCCTCATCTGGATTCAGCA
The DNA here is from genome assembly GCA_029206835.1 of Rana muscosa. Classification (NCBI taxonomy): domain Eukaryota; kingdom Metazoa; phylum Chordata; class Amphibia; order Anura; family Ranidae; genus Rana; species Rana muscosa. Next base: position 229,335,231 of record CM055126.1, read on the forward strand.
GTGGTATCGTTGTACACATTTTTATACCAGTATCATACTTAGCTACATGTCTTTATGACTGCTTTTGCTACCGTTTGGTATTCCTTGCACCATTTTTACAGTTTATGTAGCTACATTGATTTTATCTCCAGTGCAATATTTATTTTGTTACCTACTTGAAGACTATAAAAGTTTTAATGCTATTCCCATCGAACGCTGCCTTTGTGTGTTTTTTGTATCCTGCTATCCATTTTTCCAGTGGTTGGGAGCTGCACTGGGAATTGGCCTGCAAGGAGATCAGCTAAAAGTAGTTGGATCTGTATGTGCGTTATAATTAATCGAAATTGATTAATTGAACACGAAAATTTTAATCTATATATATATATGTGTGTGTGTGTGTGTGTGTGTGTGTGTGTGTGTGTATATATATATATATATATATATATATATATATATATACACACATACATACATACATACACACACACACACACACATACATACACACACACACAGGCAGTCCCAGAGTTACAAACATCCGACTTGCAAACGACTCCTACTTATGAACGGGAGGCGGCGTGACGTCACTGCCGTTCTGCGCATGCGCGGCCACTTTGACGGCGGGCACTTTCAACAGAACATCGGAAAACGACGTCTCTGCCGCTCTGAGCATGCTATTCTGACTTATGAACATATTCGACTTAAAGGGGTTGTAAAGGTTTGTTTTTTATTTTCTAAATAGGTTCCTTTAAGCTAGTGCATTGTTGGTTCACTTACCTTTTCCTTAGATTTCCCTTCTAAATGTTTTTTTTCTTTGTCTGAATTTCTCACTTCCTGTTCCTCCTCAGTAAGCTGTTCTGGCTGACTAAACACGGCTCGGATGATGGTGTGAAGTTTAGTGAGGAGAAACAGGAAGTGAGAAATTCAGACAAAGAAAAAAAACATTTAGAAGGGAAATCGAAGGAAAGGGTAAGTGAACCAACAATGCACTAGTTTAAAGGAACCTATTTAGAAAATAAAAAATGAACCTTTACAACCCCTTTAAGAACAAACCTACAGTCCCCAGTCAGACTACTGCGCCGCTCTCGTCCAAATAAAACAAAATTACCCCGAATGAATTGTTTATTTTTCCTATCTTCATTCCCAACTGACTGTTTGTTGGGCGGCCCACATACAAAATTAAACAAAATGGTCTCTCAAGTTCAAGACCAATACAAAAAGAATCTTATTGGAATATTCACACTACACTCACTAGAATTAAAAAAAGTGGATCTGAATAAATACGGATCACTTGTTCTGTTAATGTTTGAAGCATCCAAAATAATGTAACAAAAAGTACCAAACTATCTCATCATGTCATCCGAATGCATTTCGCTGTCTCCTTATAATTTTTTTGGGATTAGTTGAAATTCATTACTATTGTAATTTCTGAGATTTAGATACATTCCAATCTCCCGAATCACACAAATTTTGATTCATAACCCCGATTTCCCACCAATGTAGATCAATCCTATGTTAGGAGGTATTTTTTGGCATCAGTGAGGATTAATTTAAAAACGTCTTTTCACATAAGGCAGGAAAACGACGTAATACACAGCCGACATCACACGATAAAGCACCAATCCAGCAGAAGGTGATTATTTCAGTCATAGGTGGAAGGAGCCTCTGGCTTATATTGTATATTATAGATTTGTGTGTTTTATGCCCTCTATGAGGTTTTCCTGCCCCCCTTTACCTGTCCATAAAAAAAAAAAAAAAACATTTAGGCAAGCAGGGATGGTGGGAGCCCCTCATAATGGGCACATCAGGTGTACAGACCCGGGAACTCAGCACAGGGATGGTGGGAACCCCTTACAATGGGCACATCAGGTGTACAGACCCAGGAACTCAGCACAGGGATGGTGGGAGCCCCTCATAATGGGCACATCAGGTGTACAGACCCGGGAACTCAGCACAGGGATGGTGGAACCCCTTATAATGGGCACATCAGGTGTACAGACCCAGGAACTCAGCACAGGGATGGTGGGAACCCCTCATAATGGGCACATCAGGTGTACAGACCCCGGAACTCAGCACTGGGATGGTGGGAACCCCTCATAATGGGCACATCAGGTGTACAGACCCGGGAACTCAGCACAGGGATGGTGGGAACCCCTTACAATGGGCACATCAGGTGTACAGACCCAGGAACTCAGCACAGGGATGGTGGGAGCCCCTCATAATGGGCACATCAGGTGTACAGACCCGGGAACTCAGCACAGGGATGGTGGAACCCCTTATAATGGGCACATCAGGTGTACAGACCCAGGAACTCAGCACAGGGATGGTGGGAACCCCTCATAATGGGCACATCAGGTGTACAGACCCCGGAACTCAGCACTGGGATGGTGGAACCCCTTATAATGGGCACATCAGGTGTACAGACCCAGGAACTCAGCACAGGGATGGTGGGAACCCCTCATAATGGGCACATCAGGTGTACAGACCCGGGAACTCAGCACTGGGATGGTGGAACCCCTCATAATGGGCACATTAGGTGTACAGACCCGGGAACTCAGCACAGGGATGGTGGAACCCCTCATAATGGGCACATCAGGTGTACAGACCCGGGAACTCAGCACAGGGATGGTGGGAAACTGCCGTTCCACACCTTGACAGTGAGGTGTGAGGTTGCTCCTGTGCTTCCAGAGACCAGGGGCTAGAGTTGCTTCTCTGCCCCAGGAGGGATGCTGGATCCTGGGGAGGACCCTGGTGGGGACCCCCTGGATAGGCCTGTGGAAGATTTTGGGCCTGGCCAAAGGCAAGATGAGTCCCTGTCTGCCGTTAGACAGAGGACTGTCAGCAAGCTGAAGCGGATTGAGAAGGAAGAGGAGAAGTGGATGGTTTTGATGGCTGAATTCAGGAAGAAAAAGCAGATCTGTGCAAAAGTTTACAGCAAGAAAAGACCGGCTCTGAGGCCTGAGTTGAAGGACCTGGAACAAGCTGTAAGGAAGCAGAAGGATTTGGTGAGTTCTCTGAAGGAGAATAGCGGAATATTCAAAGAAAAATATAAGAATGAGGAGCGATTTAATCGCATGAGGAGAGAAGCCACTTCCTGCATGGAGGGTGAGGAGACCAGTGAGGAGATGCAAGTACAGACAGACTCAGCAGAGAGTGAGAAAGTGGGCCCGGAGGATGAGCCCAGCTCTTCAACACCTCAGACATCTGCTGAGCCCTCAATGGCGGAGGCCTCTGTCCCCTTCACACCCCAGCAGCAATGTGGAATATCTGAGCAGGAGGGTGAAGGTACTGGCATGCTGGAGTTCATCACCAAGCAGGAATCTCCTCCGGATGCGGCTTCCCCGGTTGGTGATGATAAGATGGACACCGTTCCTAGCCCTGTGGAAGAAAGACCTGTGGAGAGAGCAAGTTCCACCATTAAGCCAGCAACAACTGGGAAGAAATCCAACCCCACCATCAGCCATAAAATCGCAGAGGAGACAACACAGCAAGCAGGTACAGTGTGTGTGCAAGATGGTGTGAACTTTAATGGAAATGGGCTTGCTGAGGGTTGTAGTGCTGCAGGCAGTCAGCCCAGACCCATAGACAATGTACAGCATGCATCTGCTAATAACTGTCAGCTTTAGTCTGCAGAGAGGTCCATGGACCATACAGAGACTTTTCCGGGACCAGGCACAGCGGCTGTTCCTGTGAATGGTGGAGATGCTGGGTGTAGTAGTGCCACAACTCTCCAGGAGTCTGCAGTGGACAGGATTGAACATGTGTGTTCAGATCAGGGGGAGGGGGTGGGTCCTGACTCTGCTAACCAGAAGACTGCTATCCCAGCTGATTCAGACTCTCTGCCAGCAGGTTTGAATGAGAAGGATAGGACTGCAAATGCTAGTGGTGAAAGGAAATCTTATGCCGGTGTTTCTGAAGGATCTGGGAAGGGGGAGCAAGCAGGGAAGGAGCATGGGAATGTTTTATCTTCCTCCCTGTTTAAAAGGAGGAATGTTGTGCAGTTAAAATGGGAGGGCGGTGGAATTCCCCCACATAGGAGAGCAGTGGTGGATAAAATCCTGCAGATGGGGTTTACGCCTGCAGATATCTTCGCCCTGATCAGTCCGGCAGGTTCCTATGAATATGATTTGTCCTTTATCCGTCCGGAGTCTTTGGACATATTTTGGGAGAAATATGAACACGTGTGTAGGGGCCTGCCGGACAGGAAAGGGCTCATCCCCAAGCTTGTTTCACGCCAGCCCCTCATTAAAATGGTGACCATTCTGGTCCGTAATGAGTCCATACCACTGGGGGATTTATCTGTATGGTTGAGGAGGTATGGAGACGTCCTGAGCCCCCTAAAAAAGATTTTGAACGATCGGGGAATATGGACAGGAGGGTGGTCTGTACAGTTAAAATTAAAAGTCGTTGATAATGTCGTCCAGCATCTGCCATCCTGGGGAGGGACAGGCTGACCATCTTTTATCCAGGCCAGCCAAAGCTGTGTAACAAATGTGGAGATAATAGGTCATCTTGCATCCTCCTGTCCAGTGATGAAGTGCTCTCTGTGTCAGGGTGAAGGTCATTTGGCTAAGGATTGTAACATCATAAGGTGTAATCTGTGCAATGCGGTGGGAGATCCTTACAGTCAGTGTCCTGAGGCAATGCACAACAAGCCTGAGCTCATGAGAGAGTTCTACCACCTGGACATGGAGGATGTTCAGAGCTTAGCAGCTGGAGTGCCTGTGAGTCCATCTGAGTCTGTGCCAACACCCAATGTGTCTGTTTCTTCCCAGTCTGTGGTGCCCCAGTCTATGCCAATACCCAGTATGTCTGTGTCTTTCCAGTCTGTGCGTTTACCTAATGTGCCCGTGTCTTCCCAGTCTGTAGGTAAGGTGTCAGTTGCAGAGAATGTGTCCAATCCTTCTGTGTCTTCTAAAATTGTAGAGGCAGCAAGAGGTGCTGAGGCTGGTGCATCAAGTGTGGTGCCAGTCCCCCTCCCTCGACGCTGCAGGGTTCCTGTTAAGGATCGTGGGGTGCAGAGGAGTGGGGAGGATGGTAAAGGGGCTACCCTGGTAGTAGATAAGGGAAGGGACAGTGGAGGGGAGGATAGGTGTGGGGAGGCTGTTGACTCCGGGTTGTCCAAGGATGATATGGAGTGGCTGGAGGATAAAAAGGAGGAAAGGCAAAAGGAAGAAAAAAAAAGGAGGTACAGTTACCTTAAGTCCTATGGTTTTGCCTTTGGCAAATAAATTTAAGGTACTGTCTGATGATGACGATGAATGGGACTTGTTCAGTTCAGCATCCTCTATGGATGATGAGTGCCAGGGTGCAATGAAGCGCGCTGGTTCTCCAGGGAGAGGGAGTAGCCAGGCTAGGAAACGGCTGCCCCAACTACCCTAATGGCAGTTCCCACTCATTTTATATAAAAGGCTCCATGCATGGTGATGGAGATGTTCTTTAGTCTGGCTCTCCCGTAGGGATTATGTTGTGTGAAATTTGGTTTGCACCGTTTATTATGTTCTTGTGTTCTTTTTTTTTGTTTTGCATAGTCATATTCAATTATTTTGTAAATATGTTTTATTTATTATGGTTTTATTGTATACAAGTTGTTGTTTGTAAGATTTTTCAATAAACAAAATGAACCCCTCATAATGGGCACAGCAGGTGTACAAACCTGGGAAATTGAGCACAGGGATGGTGGGAACCCTCATAATGGGCACAGCAGGCTTACAGACCTGGGAAATTGAGCACAGGGATGGTGGGAACCCCTCATAATGGGCACAGAAGGTGTACAGACCTGGGAACTCAGCACAGGGATGGTGGGAACCCCTCATAATGGGCACAGCAGGCTTACAGACCTGGGAACTCGGCACAGGGATGGTGGGAACTCCTCATAATGGGCACAGAAGGTGTACAGACCTGGGAACTCAGCACATTGATGGTGGGAACCCCTCATAATGGGCACAGCAGGCTTACAGACCTGGGAACTCGGCACAGGGATGGTGGGAACTCCTCATAATGGGCACAGAAGGTGTACAGACCTGGGAACTCAGCACAGGGATGGTGGGAACCCCTTATAATGGGCACAGAAGGTGTACAGACCTGGGAACTCAGCACAGGGATGGTGGGAACCCCTTATAATGGGCACAGCAGGTGTACAGACCTGGGAATTCAGCACAGGGATGGTGGGAACCCTCATAATGGGCACAGCAGGTGTACAGACCTGGGAACTCAGCACAGGGATGGTGGGAACCCTCATAATGGGCACAGCAGGTGTACAGACCTGGGAACTCAGCACAGGGATGGTGGGAACCCTCATAATGGGCACAGCAGGTGTGCAGACCCGGGAACTCAGCACAGGAATGGTGGGAACCCTCATAATGGGCACAGCCGGTGTACAGACCCAGGAACTCAGCACAGGGATGGTGGGAACCCTCATAATGGGCACAGCAGGCTTACAGACCTGGGAACTCGGCACAGGGATGGTGGGAACTCCTCATAATGGGCACAGAAGGTGTACAGACCTGGGAACTCAGCACAGGGATGGTGGGAACCCCTTATAATGGGCACAGCAGGTGTACAGACCTGGGAATTCAGCACAGGGATGGTGGGAACCCTCATAATGGGCACAGCAGGCTTACAGACCTGGGAACTCGGCACAGGGATGGTGGGAACTCCTCATAATGGGCACAGAAGGTGTACAGACCTGGGAACTCAGCACAGGGATGGTGGGAACCCCTTATAATGGGCACAGCAGGTGTACAGACCTGGGAATTCAGCACAGGGATGGTGGGAACCCTCATAATGGGCACAGCAGGTGTACAGACCTGGGAACTCAGCACAGGGATGGTGGGAACCCTCATAATGGGCACAGCAGGTGTACAGACCTGGGAACTCAGCACAGGGATGGTGGGAACCCTCATAATTGGCACAGCAGGTGTGCAGACCTGGGAACTCAGCACAGGGATGGTGGGAACCCTCATAATGGGCACAGCCGGTGTACAGACCCAGGAACTCAGCACAGGGATGGTGGGAACCCCTCATAAGGGACACAGCAGATTTGCAGACTTGGGAACTAAAACATTATTTTGGGTCTGCCGAGTATTAAAGTGGAACTCCAGACAAAACTGTTTTAGCTTTGCGTTTTATTATTTAATCTTTCTCCCCACTTTGGAGATTTCCCGTCACTTCCCGTCCCAACATTTGGAGTGTGGATGCCTCGTATGATGCACATTGGAGGAGTTCTGATCAGGACAGGGTGTGTGGTGGACCTAGCAGGGTCAGATAGCGCCCCCTTGCTCCAGTTTGTTCTGATGACAGGTCCTCTTTGATTTTTCTCCATGACTTTGGTGAATGGATTAGCTCCGTTCTCATGAATATGGAAGAGCGTTCGTTCCACTTTGTGCTTTGGGCCGAGTTTACTTTAATGAACCCAACCTGCATTAATGGGATAATATTGAGTTACAAATCAATAAATGTGACAGAGCTAATGGTCTGTGTAAATATATATTAATGTAGAAAGTCTGTGACATCACGGCGATCGATAGGACAAAAGCCCGACACGGAAGGTGACACGCTAACACATTATGAAACACCATACCAGGATAAGGTGTAAATAAAGGTCCCCGGGTAGAACAAGCAGAGAGTATCCTATAAAAGCTGAAGGCCAAGCACAAGAACTTCCACAAAAGGAAATAAATCAACTTCCCAAAGCCAGATATTACCTTGTAAAAGTAACAATGACATCATCACCGTGCTGTACAGCCGTGGCCAAAAGTTTTGAGAATGCCACAAATATTAATTTTCACAAAGTCTGATGCTTCAGTGTTTATGGTGGCAATTTGCATATATACTCCATAATGTTAAGAAGAGCGATCAGATGAATTGCAATTAATTGCAGTTACTCTTTGCCATAAAAATTTACTTAAAGTGGAACCTTCAGTAATTTTTTCAACATTCCGTCTATTAAATCTTCTGCCCTTCTTGTTGTTTTAACTTTGAATAGATTGTTTTTCTGACAGTAAATCCCTTATACAGCCCACTTCCTGTTTCCTGTCTGGTCATTAGCCTAGGCTTATGACATCATGCACAGCTCTCTGTCTCTCTCTCCTGAGAGTTTGCCAGGAAGGGAGGGGGGATGAGCCATAAGAGGGCCAATGAGAGCTGCAGAGCTGGAGGTGTATCCCTGCTACTAAACTTAATTAAAACTTCCGTTGTGTGCACATAGGATAACATTAGGCGAGTTATGGGGCAGAAAAAAAAAAACGCTTAAAAGCGGAGGTTCACCCAAACATACAACTTTATTTTTTTTTTAAAACAGTGCACAACGCACATACTGAATCGGCAAACCATTTTTTTTTTTTTTAAATTAAATACCTTATTATTGCCATCTGAAAAGTGATTTCCGGTATTCTCCTCCTGCGGGAGTAGGCGTAGCTAATGCTTTCCCCGGCGCCCCAATGCGTTGTGGGACATATTTGCAAAATGAATAGTGGAGCGCCGTGCCTTGAAATCTCGAGAGATTTCACTTGTGAAGTGACCTCGGTCACGTGACGAGGTCACCTCTAATGGAGCCATTTTATAAACTGGGATTCAGGTTGTTGACGACGTTGCCATGACAACGGGGGCGGGAACTTTCTACGTCGCTGCCCGGTGTGATGGCAACCCTCAGTGTTGACGGTGCACAGCACCGTCAACACTGAGCATGCGCGGGATCGAGCGGAGAATGCTGGGAAGACCAGCATTCTCCGCAATCAGGAAGTAGGTGCTTGTGGGCTTCTATTGCCCACAAGCAAAATGGAAATGTCCCACGGAGGTTTTTATAAGTCATCCTTGTGTCGGAAAACAGAATGGTGGCGGTTTGTACATTATGAACAGCGAGCAAGCAATTGCAATGATAATTTAATGGGCCAAAAAAAAAAAAAAAAAACAAAAGCCGCGGAACCTCCGCTTTAAAGTGGTTGTAAATCACTGGCGCTTAAAGTGGACCTTCAGTCATTTTTTCATCTTTCCATCTATTAAATCTTCTGCCCTTGTTGTTGTTTTAACCTCGGATAGTAAAACATTTTTTTTTCTCCCTTATACAGCCCACTTCCTGTTTCTTGTCTGGTCATTAGCCTAGGCTTATGACATCATGCACAGCTCTCTCTCTTTCTCACTCTCCTGAGAGTTTGCCAGGAAGGGAGGGGGGTGAGTCATAAGAGGGCCAATGAGAGCTGCAGAGCTGGAGGTGTGCCTCTGTGTAAATCCAGGAAGTCAATAGGCAGCAGCTTCAGCTGCCCACAGTTAAAATGGCTGCAGCCAGACTCAGTGGAGGGAGATTTCTGCAGCATATTTGGCAAGTACAGAATCACAGTATATATAAAATAATATGCAAAGTGGTTGGAGGGAAGCTTCAGAAAGGCAAAGATGTTTTTATTTCAAATTATGTGAGCAGACTGCAGTTCCTCTTTACTCCCATAAAAAAAAAAAAAAAAAATTTCCCCTGCATTTGTGAAGAAGGCTTCAGGGCACCCAAGAAAATCCTGCAAGTGACAGGACCGTCTCCTACAGTGGATTCAGCTGCGGGATCGGGGCGCCACCAGTGCAGAGCTCAGGAATGGCAGCAGGCAGGTGTGAGGACATCGACACGCACAGTGAGGAGAAGACTTTTGGAGGATGGACTGGTGTCAAGAAGAGCAGCAAAGCAGCCACTTCTCTACAGGAAAAACATCAGAAACAGACTGATATTCTGCAAAAAGGTCCAGGGACTGGACTTCTGAGGACTTGGGGGGAAAGTCATTTTCTCTAATGAATCCTCTTTCTGATTGTTTGGGACATCCGGAAAAAAACTTGTCCAGAGAAGAAAAGGTGACGCTACCACCAGTCCTGTGTCATGCCAACAGTAAAGCCTCCTGAGACCATTCATGTGTGGGGGGGGCTTCTCAGCCAATGGAGTGGGGGGCTCACTCACAATTCTGCCTAAGAACACTGCCATGAATAAAGAATGGTCCAAAAACATCCTCCGAGAGCAACTTCTCCCCACCATCCAAGAACAGATAGGTGAGGAACAATGACTTTTCCAGCATGATGGAGCTCCTCGCCAGAAGGCAAAAGTCATAATTAAGTGGCTTGGGAAACAAAACATGAAGATTTTGAGTCCATGGCCAGGAAACTCCCCAGACCTTAATCCCATTGAGAACTTGTGGTCAATCCTCAAAAAACACCCCACAAATTCTGACAAACCCCAAGCGTTGATTATGCAAGAATGGGGGGCGGCCATCAGTCAGGATGTGGAACAGAATTTGAATGACAGCATGTCGGGGGGAATTGCAGAGGTCTTGAAAAAGAAAGGTGAGCACTGCCAATATTGACTCTTTTGCTGGCCATTTCCCCCATTATCAAAGGCAGTAAGCTTTTATTACCATATTTGAACACATGGTTTGGCACACTCATTAATATTATTGGTTTTATATTTTTACACACCATTTTTTGACATTACTTAATCCATTGGATTTCACTCTTACACACATATTACCTCACTTTATGTATAATCACCTTCACAAATCGACTAATTAGGCAACAATATATAGTTTATATACATATAGCATACTTATTATTTTTTTAGAAACTTCTCTATTAATTATCATACAAATTCATTAATAAAATTAAATAAACGAATAAGCAAAATAATTAAAGTGGTTGTAAACCCACTTATGCAACTTGCACCTACAGGTAAGCCTAGATTAAAGGGGTTGTAAAGGTTCGTTTTTTATTTTCTAAATAGGTTCCTTTAAGCTAGTGCATTGTTGGTTCACTTACCTTTTCCTTTGATTTCCCTTCTAAATGTTTTTTTTCTTTGTCTGAATTTCTCACTTCCTGTTTCTCCTCAGTAAACCTCACACCATCATCCGAGTGGTGTGGAGTCATCCAGAACAGCTTACTGAGGAGGAACAGGAAGTGAGAAATTCAAACAAAGAAAAAAAATATTTAGAAGGGAAATCGAAGGAAAAAGGTAAGTGAACCAACAATGCACTAGCTTAAAAGGAACTTATTTAGAAAATAAAAAATGAACCTTTACAACCCCTTTAAGGTTTACCTGTAGGTGCAAGAAATATCTCCTTAACCTACACGGTTTAGGAGATATTTGCAATAAAAGACATGCGCCGTAGACACTGGTGCATTTACAGGGTTAATCCCATTCACAAATCCGGCCTTGCCGGATTTGACGGCTCCCGCGCACATGCGCGGTGTGACGTCTTCGCCGCTCCGGCCAATCAGCGCCGGAGCGGCGCTGTGATTGGCTGGAGCGGCGATACCCGGAAGTAACCTTCCAGGTATCAGAGGAGCGATGGCTGCGGCTGGAGGGGGAGACGAGGACGGCTTTGGGGGCCCCGATCTAAGGCAAGTGATGCATAATGAGCTAGTATGCTAGTCATACTATCTCATTATGGCTTTGTCTTGCAGGTGTTTTTTTTTTCCAGGGTTTACTTCCACTTTAAGTGACATTTCAAATTATTCCAATTTTTGGATTAAGCACAGACCAGTCTGGAGCCGCAAGCTGGCACTGATACCTGCAGTAAACCCATTGATTACTTACCTATGTTCCTCAATACCAAATTGCAGGTGCCTCGCCCCGTGCTTCCCTCTTGGGGTCCAAAAGCCTAGCCCCTTGCAAGTCTCGGGGACCATGGGCTCCCCATAGGGTGCGGAGGGGACATACGGACATTCTGGGGCCGTCGGATGCAACTACACTTTGGCAGTCCTGGTTCTGCGATACATTCGCACCTTTCCATCTCCCTAATGGTAAATATATCACCAAGCGTACGGAGATGTAATTTTGAATAATGCGCAATGTTGGATAACGTTCTGTATACTGTAAAAAAATACTATGTGCAATATTTGATAATGCTTTGTACAGTGTAAAATACTACTAAAGTTGTCTAAACCAGAATCTTGTGATAAATATTTTCCTAGAATTAAAAAAAAACCCTGAAGAGGCCGGCAATGAAAAGGTCGAAATGCATCGGGGTATTCATGTGGACTGTAATGTTGGAAATCAAATGAAAATCCAGGTCTCCTTGGTTAACTGTTTGCCATGGGTGACGGCAGTTTATGTTGCCCTTTGTGTCGTAGACCAGAGCCAATACTTGAAATTTATTGTACATTTGAATTCATTCTTTGACAGAATTAAAGACTTTTAATTGAACAACATTTTTTCATTTATATTTTGCTGCTAAAAAGCCCCCTGGGGGAAACTTTCCATTGTTTTCTTCTGCTGGCCATACAAGCACAGAATTTCGGCCGTTTGCAGATTAAAACGCTTATTCGTCCGTCGAAAGCGAATTGGCCACTAGCTGACCGAATAAACTCGTCTACATGATCAGAGTGATCGTTGGACAACAATAAAAAAACATATATAAAATCATACAAAGACTGAATATTCTTTCATTTTGATTACAACATACATGTAGTTTATAGACAACATACACGTATACATTATAGTTGAAATCGGTAAAAGTTTTCGCTTCGGATCCATCCACATTAGCCGGGCCCGCGGTCAAATCATCGGTAAAGATGGGTCCACTAATGGCACAATTGTCAAACGATCTTTCCTGAAAACGACCAGTTTCGGCCGAAATTCTGTGCGTGTATGGCCAGCATTTGCCTAAACGTCATGTCATTATCAATAAAAGCCTTTGACACTCATGAAATGCGTGTAATTATACTTTAGTATCCCATAATAACATCTGACACAAAGGATCTACAAACACTGAAGCAGCAGACTTTGTGAAAAATAAGATTTGTGTCCTTCTCAAAACCTTTGGATACAGCTGTACATAGTTTGTGCAGGGAGCAGAGCTATGGGAGGGGCCCAGCAGGCTCCAGCCCACTAGAGATAACTACGGGAGGGGGTGGAGACAAGACCAGTCACCCTGCACAAGGATAGAGAGCAGAGCTATGGGAGGGGCCCATCAGGCTCCACCCACTAGAGTAAACTATAGGAAGGGGCGGAGACAAGACCAGTCACCCTGCACAAGGATAGAGAGCAGAGCTATGGGAGGGGCCCATCAGGCTCCACCCACTAGAGTAAACTATAGGAAGGGGCGGAGACAAGACCAGTCACCCTGCACAAGGATAGAGAGCAGAGCTATGGGAGGGGCCCATCAGGCTCCACCCACTAGAGTAAACTATAGGAAGGGGCGGAGACAAGACCAGTCACCCTGCACAAGGATAGAGAGCAGAGCTATGGGAGGAGCCCATCAGGCTCCACCCACTAGAGTAAACTATAGGAAGGGGCGGAGACAAGACCAGTCACCCTGCACAAGGATAGAGAGCAGAGCTATAGGAGGGGCCCATCAGGCTCCACCCACTAGAGTAAACTATAGGAAGGGGCGGAGACAAGACCAGTCACCCTGCACAAGGATAGAGAGCAGAGCTATGGGAGGAGCCCATCAGGCTCCACCCACTAGAGTAAACTATAGGAAGGGGCGGAGACAAGACCAGTCACCCTGCACAAGGATAGAGAGCAGAGCTATAGGAGGGGCCCATCAGGCTCCACCCACTAGAGTAAACTATAGGAAGGGGCGGAGACAAGACCAGTCACCCTGCACAAGGATAGAGAGCAGAGCTATGGGAGGGGCCCATCAGGCTCCACCCACTAGCGAAAACTACAGGAGGGGGTGGAGACAAGACTAGTCACCCTGCACAAGGAGAGAAAGCAGAACAATGGGAGGGGCCCATCAGGCTCCACCCACTCGAAAAAAACTACAGGAGGGGGTGGAGACAAGACCAGTCACCCTGCACAAGGAAAGAGAGAAGAGCAATGGGAAGGGCCTACCAGACTCCACCCACTAGAGTAAACTATAGGAAGGGGCGGAGACAAGACCAGTCACCCTGCACAAAGATGGAGAGCAGAGCTATGGGAGGGGCCCATCAGGCTCCACCCACTAGCGAAAACTACAGGAGGGGGCGGAGACAAGACCAGTCACCCTGCACAAGGAAAGAGAGAAGAGAAATGGGAGGGGCCCATCAGGCTCCACCCACTGGAAAAAACTACAGGAAGGGGCGGAGACAAGACCAGTCCCCCTCCACAAGGAGAGAGATTAGCAGTGATCGGTCTTTATTATTACAGGAAGTCTCACACTGGATTACTGCACAGATCTGGAAGAAATACACAAAACACAACAGGACCCTTCCGGTCCTAGGCTGAGGGCTCTTGAGAGGAGAACTTAGGCAGGGTGCTGTAATATTTTTCAGGAAGCCATGCACAGCACCTTGCTGGCCCCTCCCACTAGCCATGATCTGCATACACTGCATAGAGAAGCACAGAGAACCAGTGATGACATCTCGGAGCCTAAAATGTAATGAAAATGGAAAGGTTTTATTTAAATATGTTAATAAGGGGGAGGGGGAGGAATCAGGGAACACAAACGCTTTATTGAAATGTATGAAGTAATATTTCTGGCGTTTGGGTTGATGATGGAATAGTCTGGTAAACATTGTTTTTTTTTTCAATCTACAGAAATGATACAAATGTATAGATGAGGATTGTCTGGATTCCTCCACAAATCCAGCAGATGGACATGGAAATATCCGGGCGCTTCGCCGTCGCTCAGTGATCTCCTTCAGGTGCCACGTCCATGTCATATCATGTTCAGCGATCGTTTCATTAAATCTTTGAATCCATTTCTCTGCTGGTCCAGATGGGAAAAAAAAAAAACGGATTACAAGAGCGCGGTTCCCTTTGCGGTGAAATTTGATGCTCTGGATTCATTTTTTATGAGCGCAATGGATTTCCCTCTGCGGAGAGGCTACCGCTGGCATCGCGAGGTGCGTCCAGGGCCGCCGTTCGGGGGGGGGGGGGGGGCGCTGTCATGGCTTCATTCAGCCCCGAATGGAGAGGTGACACCGACAATTCTACAGGGAGAAATCCAATTATCGGATGATAGTAAATCAATCAGCTCTGACCACTAGTGGAACCCCCAACGGGTGACGGCTGGAAGGAGAGAACTATAAACCACAAAATAGATTTATGACATCTCCCGGGAGCGCCGGGATTGGTAATTAAAGAGATTGTACGGGCAGGATGGAGGTGAAATAAAACTCAGACCTCCAGGATATCCCCGAGGTGGATGTGCCACCAGTGGCGGTGCATCCATAAGGGCGCATGGGCGCCGCCCCCTCTCTCCAGCCACCCCCTCTATCACCAATGGATAGATGCATGCATCTATCCATGGCCACCGCTGACACCCCCTAATCAGGCGCCCGGCCCCTTTTTGGGCGCCTGAATTACAGCGGCGGGGGTGTTTATGAAGCACCTGATTAGAGACATAGGCTCTAATAGGCTTCAAAATAGGTGAACTGCGAGCGCCATGCTGGGCACTCACAGTTCACCCAGGTGTGTTAGGAAAGCGAATGATAATTCACTTTCCTAACACTGAACCGCCTCTCCACCAATCAGGTGCTCGGGTCGGTTACCCGTCACCTAATTGACTGAAACGACAGGCGCCACTATTGGACGCCTATCAGGAGGAGAGGACGGGAGTTGAGGACAGGAGGAGACGCATGAAGGACCCCGCTCGTCGCCGTCACCCGCTGCCCCACCGAGACAGGGTAAGTGCCAGGCAGACGGCGAGTGGGCGGGGGGTCACAGTGGCAGCATTTGATGGGCACACTGGCAGCATTTGATGGGCACAGAGGCGGCATTTGATGGGCACACTGGCAGCATTTGATGGGCACAGAGGCGGCATTTAATGGGCACAGTGGCAGCGTTTGATGGGCACAGTGGAAGCGTTTGATGGGCACAGTGGCTGCCTTTGATGGGCACAGTGGCTGCCTTTGATGGGCACAGTGGCTGCCTTTGTTTTGTCTTTTTTCAGAATTTTTCAGCCACCACTGTGTGCCACATACATCGTATGTATGGGAAACTCAGTCTGCGTTCACGTTTTGCGTTTTGTAGACACGCGCAAAATCACGCAGTGTTTTTTTGCGTTTGTGCAAGTTAACCCCTTGACGCCGACCTAACAAAAAAATGCGGCCCCAAACGACTGGGCTTTTTTTTCTGCGGGGATGCATATATGTGCATCTCTCTTTGTGCCAAGAGTGTGCCACACAAGGTCTCACAGAGAGCCCCGGGCCCTGAACTAATGACCGGGACCCAGAACATCCGATTCACCATCCGGGTCACCTGATCGCTGTGATAGCCTCTGATTGGCTACCACATTGATCACTCACTGTGAAGCCCTCCCCCATGTTTTCTCTCTCTGTAAGGCCCGGTTCACATAGGGGCGTCTCGGTCGCCTGACGAGTCGCCACGCGCTCTGTACTATGGAACCGTTCTAATAGGAGCGACTCGGGTCGCTCCGACTTAGAAAAAGGTTCCTGTACTTCTTTTGGGGGCGACTTGCATTGACTTCAATACAGAAGTCATTATGCAAATCGTCTTGAGATCGCGCCGCCGAGTCGCCCCCAAAGTCGTGCCGCAACTGTGTGAACCAGGCCTAAAGAAAATACATTGTATCGCTCTCCTTTCTTGCAGAGAGAAAAAAAAAATGTGTAAAAAAAAAAAAAATTGTGTTTGGGTCAGGGTCAAAGATCAAGGTCAGGGTCAAAGATCAAGGTCAGGGTCAAAGATCAAGGTCAGGGTCAAATGTACGGGTCAGTATTTTTTTGGACATGATTTTTTTTTTAATTAGTATCAGTGTCGGTGTGTTTTAGGTAGGATAAAAAAAAAAAGCAAAATGCGCACTATTGTTTCTGGGCTGTACTACGGGCGCAAACAACAACTAACATACACATATGAGGTATCGCTGCGATCGTCAGGAGCAGGAGAATTTATTTTGGATTGTTCTTTGGTGGAAGGTTATGGTACTAGCAGGAAATAGACAGCTAAATTTAAAATATATATATTTCTTTTCTCTTTTGGGCCCGTATTTTTTTTTTATATTTATATAATAAATCAGGAGATATCCATTACCATTTACTCCAAATGCAAGTCCAATTTGTCCTGAAAAAAACGCGGTGTAATCCACCTGGATGCACAAAGCTGTTGTGATGATCTGTACAGTTTTAATAACACGTGTCAAGTTGCAAAATTGTGCTTAGGAATTTAGATTTTAGATTTGGTTTTGCCCTTAGGTGCGAAGGGGTTAAAGTGGTTCTAAAGACTCAAGTTTTTTTTTTTACCTTCATGCATTCTATGCATGAAGCTAATCACATTTAGGCATCTAGACGTGGTGAAGACGACTTGCTAAAGTTGAAACCGAGCATCAGAATGGGGGAAAAAAGGGCATTTAAAGCGGACCTTCAGTAATTTTTCAACTTTCCATTTATTAAATCTTCTGCCCTTGTTGTTGCTTTAACTTTGGATAGTAAGGCCCCATGCACACGAGACGCTGTTATTTGCTGTTGAACGCGCGTTCAGAGGCAGTTGGACGCTTTTTTCAACTGCTCCTGAACCCATCCAATGTTATCCTATGTGTCCATGCACACAGTCTCGTTTTTTGGCGTTAACAAGCAGTTGCGTTTAACCTCGTTTTTCCAGAAGCAAAAAAATGGGTTCAGACGCAAAAGTTTTCCACGTTTCAGACGCTAAACGCTGCTAAACGCGGCTAAACGCGGTACCGGCGCTTTGCCGCGTTTGCGTTTAGAAGCGTTTTTAAAGGGGACCTATTTTTTAACATTAGAAATCTCAAAAATGATGGCAAAATGATGAAAAACTATTAAAAAATATAAAAGAAAACTGTAATTGCTTGCATTGCATTGTGGACAATCCACAACTTGTGGCAGGTGACGTGGCCAGGGGACGTGGCACGTGATGTGGCCAGGTGACGTGGCAAGTGGACAATCCACAAATTGTGGCAGGTGACGTGGCCAGGTGACGTGGCAGGTAACATGGCCAGGTGATGTGACCAGGTAACGTGGCAAGTGGGCAATCCACAACTTGTGGCAGGTGACGTGGCCAGGTGACGTGGCAAGTGGACAATCCACAACTTGTGGCAGGTGACGTGGCAGGTGACGTGGCAAGTGGACAATCCACAACTTGTGGCAGGTGACGTGGCCAGGTGACATGGCAGGTAACATGGCCAGGTGACGTGGCAGGTAACATGGCCAGGTGACGTGGCAGGTAACATGGCCAGGTGACGTGGCAGGTAACATGGCCAAGTGACGTGGCCAGGTGACGTGGCAAGTGGACAATCCACAACTTGTGGCAGGTGACGTGGCCAGGTGACGTGGCAGGTGATGTGGCAAGTGGACAATTCACAACTTGTGGCAGGTGATGTGGCCAGGTGATGTGGCAAGTGGACAATCCACAACTTGTGGCAGGTGACGTGGCCAGGTGACGGGGCCAGGTGACGTGGCAAGTCGACAATCCACAACTTGTGGTAGGTGACGTGGCCAGGTGACGTGGCACGTGATGTGGCCAGGTGACGTGGCAAGTGGACAATCCACAACTTGTGACAGGTGACGTGGCCAGATGACGGGGCCAGATGACGTGGCAGGTGACGTGGCAAGTGGACAATCCACAACTTGTGGCAGGTGACGTGGCCAGGTGACGTGGCACGTGATGTGGCCAGGTGACGTGGCAAGTGGACAATCCACAACTTGTGGCAGGTGACGTGGCCAGGTGACGTGGCAGGTGACGTGGCCAGGTGACGTGGCAGGTTACGTGGCCAGGTGACGTGGCAAGTGGACAATCCACAACTTGTGGCAGGTGACGTGGCCAGGTGACGTGGCAGGTGACGTGGCAAGTGGACAATTCACAACTTGTGGCAGGTGACATGGCCAGGTGACGTGGCCCGTGATGTGGCCAGGTGACGTGGCAAGTGGACAATCCACAACTTGTGGCAGGTGACGTGGCCAGGTGACGTGGTAGGTGGCGTGGCAAGTGGACAATCCACAACTTGTGGCAGGTGACGTGGCCAGGTGACGTGGCACGTGATGTGGCCAGGTGACGTGGCAAGTGGACAATCCACAACTTGTGGCAGGTGACGTGGCCAGGTGACGTGGCAGGTAATGTGGCCAGGTGACGTGGCCAGGTAACGTGACAAGTGGGCAATCCACATCTTGTGGCAGGTGACGTGGCCAGGTGACGTGGCAAGTGGACAATCCACAACTTGTGGCAGGTGACGTGGCCAGGTGACGTGGCAGGTAACATGGCCAGGTGACGTGGCAGGTAACATGGCCAGGTGACGTGGCAAGTGCACAATCCACAACTTGTGCCAGGTGACGTGGCAGGTGACGTGGCAAGTGGATAATTCACAACTTGTGGCAGGTGACGTGGCCAGGTGACGTGGCACGTGATGTGGCCAGGTGACGTGGCAAGTGGACAATCCACAACTTGTGGCAGGTGACGTGGCCAGGTGACGTGGCCAGGTGACGTGGCATGTTACGTGGCCAGGTGACGTGGCAGGTAACATGGCCAGGTGACGTGGCAAGTGGGCAATCCACAACTTGTGGCAGGTGACGTGGCCAGGTGACGTGGCAAGTGGACAATCCACAACTTGTGGCAGGTAACGTGGCCAGGTGACGTGGCAGGTAACATGGCCAGGTGACGTGGCAGGTAACATGGCCAGGTGACGTGGCAAGTGGACAATCCACAACTTGTGGCAGGTTACGTGGCCAGGTGACGGGGCCAGGTGACGTGGCAAGTGGACAATCCACAACTTGTGCAGGTGACGTGGCCAGGTGACGTGGCACGTGATGTGGCCAGGTGACGTGGCAAGTGAACAATTCACAACTTGTGGCAGGTGACGTGGCCAGATGACGGGGCCAGGTGACGTGGCAGGTGACGTGGCAAGTGGACAATCCACAACTTGTGGCAGGTGATGTGGCACGTGATGTGGCCAGGTGATGTGGCAAGTGGACAATCCACAACTTGTGGCAGGTGACGTGGCCAGGTGACGGGGCCAGGTGACGTGGCAAGTGGACAATCCACAACTTGTGCAGGTGACGTGGCCAGGTGACGTGGCACGTGATGTGGCCAGGTGACGTGGCAAGTGAACAATTCACAACTTGTGGCAGGTGACGTGGCCAGATGACGGGGCCAGGTGACGTGGCAGGTGACGTGGCAAGTGGACAATCCACAACTTGTGGCAGGTGATGTGGCCAGGTGACGTGGCAGGTCACGTGGCCAGGTGACGTGGCAGGTAACGTGGCCAGGTGACGTGGCAGGTGACGTGGCAGGTGAAATGGCAAGTGGACTATCCACAACTTGTGGCAGGTGATGTGGCAAGTGATACGCTAAATACAAGTACACTGCGGCTCTCTCAGCTGCTGCTACTCACTCTGGTCTCACAGACTGGCTGAAATGGTTAAAATTTACTGTTTTTTGAGCTTAGGGAGGGTCTATGATGAAACGCTTATAAACGCAAACGCGGTAAAACGCCGCTAAACGCGGCTGCAAACGCGGCAAAACGCGCGTTTTTAAACACCGGTTTCAGCGTTTAAAAACGTGTGTTCAGCAGAGTTTGCACCTGCGTCTCATGTGCATGGGGCCTTAAACTTTTTTTTTTTCTGCCAGTAAATCCCTTATACAGCCCACTTCCTGTTTCTTGTCTGGTCATTAGCCTAGGCTTATGACATCATACACAGCTCTCTCTCTCACTCTCGTGAGAGTTTACCAGGAAGGGAGGGGGGATGAGTCACAAGGGGGCCAATGAGAGCAGCAGAGCTGGAGGTGTGCCTCTTTGTAAATCAAGGAAGTGAAAGGGCAGGAGGTGTGCCTCTTTGTAAGTCAAGGAAGTGAAAGGGCAGCAGCTTCAGCTGCCCACAGTTAAAATGGCTGCAGCCAGACTTAGTGGAGGGAGATTTCTGCAGCATATTTGAGAAGTATAGAATCACAATATATATATATATATAAATAAAATAATATGCAAAGTGGTTGGAGGGAAGCTTCAGAATGGCAAAGATGTTTTTATTACAAATTATGTGAGGAGACTGCAGTTCCTCTTTAAGTGACTCTGAACGTGGCATGGTTGTTGTTGCCAGACGGGTTGGTCTGAGTACTTCTGATCTACTGGGATTTTCACACACAACCATCTCTCGGGTTTACAGAGAATGTTGGGAAAAAGAGAAAATATCCAGTGAGCGGCAGTTGTGTGGATGAAAATGCCTTGTTGATGTCAGAGGTCAGAGGAGAATGGGCAGACTGGTTGGAGATGATAGAAAGGTAACAGTAACTCAAATAACCACTCGTTACATCCAAGGTATGCAGAATACCGTCTCTGAACACACAAAACATCCAACCTTGAAGCAGATGGGCTACAGCAGCAGAAGACCCCTCGGGGTGCCACTCCTGTCAGCTAAGAACAGGAAACTGAGGCTACAAGTCGCACAGGCTCACCAAAATTGGACAACAGAAGATTGGAAAAACGTTACCGGGTCTTATGTGTCTCTATTTCAGCTGTGACATTCAGATGGTGGGGTCAGAATTTGGCGCATGGATCCATCCTGCCTTGTATCACCGGTTCAGGCTGCTGGTGGTGGTGTAATGGTGGGGGGGGGGGGGGGGATATTTTCTTGGCACACATTGGACCCCTTAGTACCAACTGAGCATCATTTACACACCACGGCCTCCCTGAGTATTGTTGCTGACCATGTCCATCCCTTTATGACTACAGTGTCCCCATCTTCTGATGGCTCCTTCCAGCAGGATAATGCACCATGTCACAAAGCTCCAATCATCTCACCACTGGACAATGAGGTCCCTGTCCTCCAATGGCCTCCACACTCACCACATCTCATCCAAAAGAGCACCTTTGGGATGTGGTGGAACAGGAGATTAGCATCATGGATGTGCAGCCGACAAATCTGCAGCAACTGCGCGATGTCATCATGTCACTATGGAGAAAAATCTCTGAGGAACGTTTCCAACACCTTGTTGTGTCTATGCCACCGAGAATGAAGGCAAAAGGGGGTCCAACCCAGGACTAGCAAGGTGTACCTAATAAAGTGACCAATGAGTGTATGTATGTATATATATATATATATATATACACACACACATATACATATATACATATACACACACACACACACACATATATACACATACATACACACACACACATAAGCCGAGTTTTTCAGCACATTTTTTTGTGCTGAAAATGCCCCCCTCGGCTTATACGCGAGTCACCTTTTTGCGCCTGATCTCCCGAACTTTGGGGACCCGGTACTGGCCGGCCCTAGGTCCCCTTGACCCAAAACTTGGCACACATGTAGCCCTACTCTTCCTCTATAAGTGTGCAAAGTTTTTTGTCTAGGAGACCTACGGCCGGGGAGCACCGATTTTTCAAAACCGGACACCCCTTCCATAGACTCCCATGTTAAACGTCAGTCTAGGCATGGGCACAGTGAGGCATGCAGATGGATACCCTAGGCTTATACTCAAGTCAATAAGTTTTCCCATTTTGTTGTGGTAAAATTAGGTGCCTCTGCTCATATAATCGGGTCGGCTTATACTCGAGTATATATATATATATATATATATATATATATATATATATATATATATGGTTTTGTGTTCACTTGTTTGTTTACACGTCACTTTAACAGCGCAGCTTATATACATTTTTTTTCATTGCTATTGTGTGCACTTCACTTTGAGTTGCAGCTATATTGTTAGGTTTGTTTCCAGCGCAGTTTTTTCTTTTTTATATCTGTTGTGAGGGGGCTAGCTCGGCAGCGGGTATGTGTGACCCCCGGGATGGGCTCCCCACCCAAAACAGGCCCAGCAGACGGAGGTTGTGGTTTTCAAAATCAAAAAGGTGCGGTTTATTTTCTATTTACAGTGACAAAAACACAGCAAGGCAAAAAAAACATAAACAAAATAAATCCTGGTCAACTTGACCTCTGACTAAACATACAGGTTTCCTAACTAACGACTGGGATCAGCCTAGTGCTGTCCTAGTCCCTGGTTTTAAATGTCCAAGCAAAATATAGCCACACAGGCTTTCTCTCACCGCACAGGGGTTCACTCTCCCTAGACAGTCCACACAGGTCTGCTTCCAGGCATGAGCTAACATCTAATGAATCTGGGAGTTTTTTATAGAGGCCTAAATGAGCTGACAAGCTTCAGCTGGCCTCATCAACTCCCTGTCTGCACGACGCCCAGCCCTCTCCCTAGAGGTATGAGTCATCCATGAGCCCACTAGTCTCAGCTGGGCTTATACAACTCTCCACCTAGCTGTATAAGTCGGCGTAAAGCCTGAATCTGGGCGAAATATATCTACCCCCCTGGATGCAACCAGGTGACTTTACCTTCCTGCTGTCACATACCCCCCCCCTCTTGTTTTAACCTCGGGGTTGGAACACCAGCAATCAGGCATTCATGTACTCGAGACAAAGCATCCACATTCCCCATTTGAACGCCAGGGCGATGCTTTACTGTGAAGTTGAATTCCTGGAGGGCCAGGAACCACCTATTCACTCTTCTATTTGTTTCCTTGTTTTGAGCCATCCACTTTAACGGAGCGTGATCCGTAACCATGTCAAAGTGCCTACCTAGCAGGTAGTACCGAAGGGAATCTAGAGCCCACTTCACCGCTAAACACTCCTTTTCAACGGTGGCGTAATTTACCTCATGGGACTTCAACTTCCTGCTGAGGTAAATGACTGGGTGCTCTTCCCCGTTCCAGACCTGGGACAATACTGCTCCTAACCCCACATCTGACGCATCACTTTGTACGACAAAGTCTCTAGAGAAGTCGGGTGAGTACAACACTGGCTGGCTACATAAGGCTTGTTTCAAGAATTGGAATGCTGCCTCAGCCTCGGGGGTCCATTTAATCATGACCGACCCTTTCCCCTTCGTCAGGTTGGTTAGGGGCACAGCCTTAGAAGCAAAGTGGGGAATGAATCGCCGATAATACCCAGCGATTCCCAGAAAGGCTCGTACCTGCTTCTTGCTGTTGGGACGTGGCCAACTCTGGATGGCCTCGACTTTGTTGAGTTGGGGTTTTATTACTCCCCTCCCAATGGTGTACCCAAGATATTTGGCCTCCTCCTGCCCAATGGTACACTTCTTGGGGTTAGCCGTAAACCCTGCTTCCCGAACAGAGTCCAGGACTGCTTGCACTTTTGGCAGATGTGAGGCCCAATCTGTGCTATGGACAATTATGTCATCCAGGTAAGCCGCAGCATACTTCCGATGGGGCCTCAGCATCTGGTCCATTTTCCGCTGGAATGTGGCCGGCGCATTCTGTAACCCGAACGGCATTCTTTTATATTGGAACGCCCCGTCTGGGGTTACAAATGCGGTTTTCTCTTTGGCCGACTTGGCCAGGGGGATTTGCCAATACCCTTTTGTGAGGTCAAGAGTCGTCATGTATCGGGCTGTTCCCAGCCGGTCGATCAACTCATCTATACGTGGCATGGGGTAGGTGTCAAATTTTGTAACTTTGTTCAACTGACGAAAATCGTTACAAAATCGCCAGCTCCCATCCGGTTTAGGCACCAACACAATGGGACTAGACCAATCACTTTGGGACTCCTCTATCACCCCTAAGTTCAGCATTCTCTGTACTTCCTCCCGTATTGCCTCCCGTCGGGCCTCTGGGATCCGATAGGGTTTTAACTTCACCCTTTCACCGGGCGGGGTAATAATGTCATGCTCTACCCCAGATGTTTGTCCCGGCAGCTCAGAGAATACCTCCTTGTTGCGAAGTACAAACTCCTTAACCTCCTGTTGTTGGGGTTGTGACAAGGTGGCTGCGATTCCAACCTCAGGAATCACGCAACCAGTTTGAGCTGGTGACCAAGTGTCTGCGACTAGGGACTCTCTATCCCTCCAGGCTTTCAACAGATTAACGTGATAGATCTGTTCGGGCTTTCGCCTTCCTGGTTGTCTGACCTTGTAATTCACTTCGCTCACTTTTTCCATTATCTCGTAGGGGCCTTGCCATTTGGCAAGGAATTTACTTTCAACCGTAGGGACAAGTACCAATATCCTATCCCCCGGGGAAAAGGTACGGGTCTTGGCTCCACGGTTGTACACTCTCTGCTGTGCCAACTGCGCTTGGGCCAAATGTTCCTTCACGATGGGCATTACCTGTGCAATTCGATCTTGCATCAGGGCGACATGCTCAATCACACTCCTGTGGGGAGAACTCTCACTTTCCCAAGTTTCCTTGGCAATATCCAACAGCCCTCTTGGGTGTCTCCCATACAGTAACTCAAAGGGGGAGAATCCCGTAGAGGATTGGGGCACCTCCCTAATAGCAAACATCAAATAAGGAAGTAGACAGTCCCAATCCCTTCCATCTCTATCCACCACTTTCTTCAACATTTGTTTTAGGGTTTTGTTGAATCTTTCAACCAGCCCATCGGTTTGGGGGTGATACACAGATGTACGCAATTGCGTCACTTTGAACAATTTACACAGCTCTTTCATAACCCGGGACATAAAGGGTGTACCTTGGTCCGTAAGCAGTTCTTTACAAATACCCACCCGGCTAAAAACAAGAGATAGCTCTTTGGCTATGGTTTTGGCCGAGGTATTTCTGAGAGGGATCGCTTCTGGATAACGGGTGGCATAGTCCATTATAACCAATATGTACTGGTGCCCCCTAGCGGACTTGATTATAGGACCTACCAAATCCATTGCGATTCTCTCAAACGGGACCTCAATGATGGGTAGAGGGACCAGCGGGCTACGGAAATGTGGCATCGGGGCCGACCTCTGACACACAGGGCAGGAGGAACAATAATTTTCTATGTCCTTCATCACCCCAGGCCAATAGAATCTCTGTAATACCCTCTCTCGGGTTTTCTCTGTCCCCAGATGACCTCCAAGAATGTGCCCATGGGCCAACTCCAACACCAACTTCCTGTAAGGTTTGGGCACCACAAGCTGCTCAACGGTTTCTTCTGCCCTTTTTGCCACCCGATACAGTAGGTCCTTCTCTACGCTGAAGTATGGGTAAGTGCCAGTATTATCTGGGTTCACTAACTCGCCATCTATTTTCACTACGTTTTCCCGTGCCTTTATTAGGGCGGGGTCTTTCAACTGTTCTGTGGCAAAGTTTTCCCTGTGAACCTCAAGATCAGAAAACTCCACAGACGGTAGGTTTTCGTCTGAGGAGGTGGGCTCCTCTCCAGTTTCTTGAGTCTCCCCTGCCAATACTGACAAGGGAAATTCCGGAGAGTCCTCACCACTCTCAGGGGAGTTCTGGCTATCACATTCCTGGTACATAGGGGCACCAGTGGGGGGCTCAGGATCATCCCACAGTTCCCAGAACTTCGGAAAATCCCTTCCCACAATGGCGTCATGCGGTAACTGAGATACTAAGCCCACTGGATGAGAGAGGGTACCTTTGGGGGTCTCGAAACACACCGTAGTCACTGGATACTCTCGGGTGTCCCCATGCACACAAATAACGGCTACCTTGCTATTCCCAGAGACCTCTGTTTTAACTAACTCAGCCTTTATCAGGGTCACAAGGCTACCTGAATCCAGCAATACCACAACATTTCTACCATTAATACACATTTTGCATAAATGTTTCTCAGTTCCCCGAATGGCAGTGCATGCGACTGTCGCACACAGCGACTGACGTCTGCCCGTCAGAAAGTCACACTGCATGGGTTCCTCCACAACCGGGCAATTTGCTGCAATATGTCCCGCTTGCCGGCAGCGGTAGCAAACGATCCTTCTTGCGGCCTCTTGAGCCGCTGATTTCCCAGGCTGTTCTCGCCAAACTTGGGGTAGAGCTCCCACCCTCTCACTCTCTCCACCCTCACCCCTTGGAATCCTCTTATCCGCCCCTGGGGATGGTCTGGTCTTAGGGTGGAAAGTCCGAGTGTCTCTGGAAGAGGCCGTCAGGTTCTCTGTAGCCAAGTATTTCTCCACACGATCCACAAGACCATCGGCCGTCTCTGGGTCTCCATGGCTTACCCACCTTTGGATGGCAGTAGGAAGAGCTCTCAAAAACCGATCCATTACAACACGTTCCACAATCTTTGGTGCGGACAAAGTCTCTGGCTGTAGCCACTTTCTGCTCAGGTGAATGAGATCATACATTTGAGACCTGGGGGGTTTTCCAAGCTGGAAAGTCCAGTTATGCACACGCTGAGCCCGGACAGCCAGGGTGACACCCAGCCTTGCCAATATTTCAGCTTTTAGCATCACATAGTCTTTTGCTTGGTTAGGCTCTAGGTCATAGTAAGCTTTCTGCGATTCACCAGTTAACAGAGGAGCCACTAGTCCAGCCCACTGCTCCTCAGGCCACTTTTCTCTTTCAGCGGTCCTTTCAAATGTGGTCAAAAATACCTCTGGATCATCCTCTCCAGTCATTTTTGTCAATAAACGACTCACCCCAAAGGACGCGGTATTAGTGGGACGGCTTTCCTCACTGGTCTGCGGACGTTGCTGCATTACTGCTTCCATCTGTTGTTGTAGTCTCTGCTCTTGCTTCTGCAACAGGTCTATGAAGCGGGCCTCAGATTGCTGTTGGGCTTGTTGCTGAGCCTCCAGACTCTGTTGTAAAGTTGCAAGGCTCTGTTGATGAGCTTGCTGCTGGGCTGCAAGGCTCCTTTGCAAACCTGCATTTGTCTGCTGTTGATTGGCATTTGCTAGAGCCAGCTGTTTCAGTATCTCCTCCATGCTGGCTTAAAAAAAAACTGCCCGCATTCTCCACCAACTGTGAGGGGGCTAGCTCGGCAGCGGGTATGTGTGACCCCCGGGATGGGCTCCCCACCCAAAACAGGCCCAGCAGACGGAGGTTGTGGTTTTCAAAATCAAAAAGGTGCGGTTTATTTTCTATTTACAGTGACAAAAACACAGCAAGGCAAAAAAAACATAAACAAAATAAATCCTGGTCAACTTGACCTCTGACTAAACTTACAGGTTTCCTAACTAACGACTGGGATCAGCCTAGTGCTGTCCTAGTCCCTGGTTTTAAATGTCCAAGCAAAATATAGCCACACAGGCTTTCTCTCACCGCACAGGGGTTCACTCTCCCTAGACAGTCCACACAGGTCTGCTTCCAGGCATGAGCTAACATCTAATGAATCTGGGAGTTTTTTATAGAGGCCTAAATGAGCTGACAAGCTTCAGCTGGCCTCATCAACTCCCTGTCTGCACGACGCCCAGCCCTCTCCCTAGAGGTATGAGTCATCCATGAGCCCACTAGTCTCAGCTGGGCTTATACAACTCTCCACCTAGCTGTATAAGTCGGCGTAAAGCCTGAATCTGGGCGAAATATATCTACCCCCCTGGATGCAACCAGGTGACTTTACCTTCCTGCTGTCACACTGTGTATTTAGATCTTCACATGTATATCTTTAATAAAAAGTTTTTCAATGAATACATGAACTGTCTAAACAGTATTTCTTATTTTTTATCTGCTTTAACTGTTGGCTCGCGCGTTTCGCCAAGTCACCAGGGAGATGTCACGAAATACCAGTTGAGTTTTAAGAAGGTGAAAATAGTACCGAGTGTCATTTAGCTAATACTGCAAAGGAGGATTAGACACTTGGCTGCAGCTGACACAACCAATAATGATCAGCGTGAAAGACGCCAACACTAACGCGGCTTTAACATGAAAGGGACGACAGCGCGAGGGAAAAGCGTGCAAACGGTCAGGTAGAATTGGAATGGACATAATAAGCTCAGCTGACATTTCACCACATTCATCTGTCACAGCAACTTCTATTAAGGGAGATAAAAAGCGCTTTCGATTATACAGTACACAGCATGTTTTGGGGCTAAACTGCAGCTGAAAAGGAACCACAAGTGCCAGCATGCCCTCATAATAGTCCATGCAGGACTTGCAGCGGCTGTCTGGCTTGTTCAGCTTGTGTTAGAATATTTATATCCCATACTGTACTGCCGCGTACACACGGTCAGAATTTCCGACAGAAAAAAAATCAGATGGGAGCTTTTCGTCGGATATTCGGACCGTGTGTATGCCCTATCTGACTTTTTCTGTCGGAATTTCTGACGGACTTAGAGAGCAGGTTCTCAATTTTTCAGACGGAAAAAATTCCAAATCGGAAAGTCCCATCGTCTGTAGCAATTCCGACGCGCAAAATTCCGACGCATGCTCGAAACAATTCGACGCACGCTCGGAAGCATTGAACTTAATTTTCTCGGCTCGTTGTAATGTTGTACGTCACAGCGTTCATGACGGTTGAAAGTTCAGAGAACTTTTGTGTGACCGTGTGTATGCAAGCCAAGCTTGAGCGGAATTTCGTCGGAAAAAACATCCAAGTTTTTTTCCGACAGAAAATCAGTTTGTGTGTACGCGGCATAAGTCATCATACAGTATTAGTCTGTACAGATTCCTTACATCCCTATTGGATATATGCAACATAAGAATATAAATGTGATACAATGTATTTAGAGGTTTTCTTCTAATCAAAAGTAACTAACTGACTCTTCTTATATAATAGTCCAGTCTGGCTGCCTCCTTGCAAACTAGTGTGAGTGACCAATAAGGCAGTTTTCTCAATCTTTTTTCAGATGGGGCACTCTTCAAATCTTGGGGGCCCCCGGTTTAAAATGTAAAAGGAATTACAAAAAAAAAAAAAAAAAAAGAAGGGCAGCAGTATAGTAGAAGGAGTGGGCAGAAGGAGGAGTGGGCAGCAGTATAGTAGAAGGAGTGGGCAGTAGGAGGAGTGGGCAGTAGGAGGAGTGGGCAGCAGTATAGTAGAAGGAGTGGGCAGTAGGAGGAGTGGGCAGTAGGAGGAGTGGGCAGCAGTATAGTAGAAGGAGTGGGCAGTAGGAGGAGTGGGCAGAAGGAGGAGTGGGCAGCAGTATAGTAGAAGGAGTGGGCAGTAGGAGGAGTGGGCAGTAGGAGGAGTGGGCAGCAGTATAGTAGAAGGAGTGGGCAGTAGGAGGAGTGGGCAGCAGTATAGTAGAAGGAGTGGGCAGTAGGAGGAGTGGGCAGCAGTATAGTAGAAGGAGTGGGCAGTAGGAGGAGTGGGCAGCAGTATAGTAGGAGCGGGCAGTAGGAGGAGTGGGCAGCAGTATAGTAGAATGAGTGGGCAGTAGGAGGAGTGGGCAGCAGTATAGTAGAATGAGTGGGCAGTAGGAGGAGTGGGCAGCAGTATAGTAGAATGAGTGGGCAGCAGTATAGTAGAAGGAGTGGGCAGTGGGCAGTAGGAGGAGTGGGCAGCAGTATAGTAGAAGGAGTGGGCAGCAGGAGGAGTGGGCAGTAGGAGGAGTGGGCAGTAGGAGGAGTGGGCAGTGGGCAGTATAGTAGAAGGAGTGGGCAGTGGGCAGTAGGAGGAGTGGGCAGTAGGAGGAGTGGGCAGTGGGGCAGGAGGAGTGGGCAGCATTATAGTAGAAGGAGTGGGCAGTAGAAGAAATGGGCAGCAGTATAGTAGAAGGAGTGGGCAGTGGGCAGTAGGAGGAGTGGGCAGCAGTATAGTAGAAGGAGTGGGCAGTGGGCAGTAGGAGGTATAGAGGGAATGAGTAGAAGATTATGTAGGCGTTGGTGGTCTGATAGTTATTAAACAAAAGCAAGATTTTTCAAAGCAAACATCAACATGATTCTTATAAATGATTCAGAAGCCCCGAACACATGCTCCAGAACATGTAGTGCAGAACACAGAGAGCCCTGGGCATGTCACCATGTCATGTTGAAGGTGGCAGAGGAGTGGCAGTCACCTGATACCCGCTTAAATAAGTCCCATAGTACAGACAGGACAGGGAGCTGTCCACACTGAGCAGTGCTGAAAAGGCTCCACTCACCAGCTGCTGCTTCCCACAAGAGCCGATCATTTTCCCTCTGCGGCCTTCATCTGTGACCAGCCAAACATGAAATATACATTAATTGGGGTTGATTTACTAAAAGGCAAATCCATTGTGCCCTACAAGTGCACTGCAAGTTCACTTGGAGGTGCAATTGGAAGTGCAGTCACTGTAGATCTGAGGGGAAGATCTGAAATGAGGGGAAGCTCTGCTGATTTCTATCCTCCAATCACGTGCAAGCAAAAATGCTGCTTTTTTATTTTCCTTGCATGTCCCTCAGAACTTCAGTGGCTGCGCTTCCAAATGCACTTTCAGGTCCAACTTTATTTACACATTACAAATTAAGTTCACTCAAAACTAATACTACGCCATCTCACCCATTCTTCCCCAAAGGTGTGTGTATTTATTACTAGAATACTACATACGCTCAATAGATTTTGTCCACAGAAGCCAATCAAATGTTTTTTTTTTGTTATCTAACAAGCCCCTGAAAATGGTATCTGAAATTTAATTGATTACTACAATGCAATACAGACACTAAATCTTGTTACCTGGGGTTCACCTAGAAAAAAAAAAAAAAACAAGCAGCCTTTGAAATACAGAGTAAAATGAAATAATATAAATATATGGTTTTAAATTGTCATACAAATATTATTATGTATGAAATCATAACATGGTAAGGGCGGATTTCTGCCAGTCACAGGCTGTGTCACGCCCCTCCCACCCGTGTCTTAGAATGAGGGAGGTAAAGCCTCCATTAATCTACATGTTATATCCCGCCCCCTTTGTGTTTAGCTGGTTAGAGGGCACGGAGGAGGAAGGAGGGAGTGGGCTGTAATTTACCACTGTGTACACGCCCACATGTGTGACTCTATAGTCACATGGGCTAATCAAATGTGATAGGGGAGGAATAAACTCACTGAAAACTGAGCATGTGCAGAGCTGCCACCACAGCTGCAAAATCCCTAGCTGAATTGGGGACATGGACAGAAGGGGGAGATAGAGAGCAGCAAGATCAACCAGGTTTTTTGCAGAATACAGAAAACGAATTTCATAGTGACTGAGTATGAACAGCATGTAATACACCATTTATTACTAGTTTTTTATGATGTGGGTTTAGTGACACTTTAGCCTGGTTTCACACTATTGCGAGGCGGGAACCACTGTGATTACAGTGCCAGTTCCCGCATCGCATCTCCCCCGCAGGCAGTTCACACTGCCCTCTGCGAACCGCTGCGGGTGTCAATACAAAGTGAATGACACCTACAAATCGGTTCACAGATGGCAGTGCGAACTGTGAATTCGGACAGGAATTGGATCTCATATTCTGCACTCCTGTGACCCGTTTTCAGCAGACAGCGGGCTGAAGTGGCAGTGGCCAAGTAGGAGGAGTGGTTAGTGGCAGAGTACAAGAAAAAGGACAATAGAGCAGTAGAAGGCGTGGGTAATGAGGCAGTAGGAGGAGGAGTGGGCAGTGGAGCTGAAGAAGTTGGCAAAGGCACAGTAGAAAGAGTGGACAGGGGCCCAGCAGTATTAGTGAGCAGTGGAATAGTATGAGGCAGTAGAAGATGTGAGCAGTAAAAGCAGAAGGAGGCGTGGGCACGGTAGGTGGAGTGGGCAGTGGCACAGGAAAAGTGGATAGTGGAAGAGGAGGAGTGGGCAATGAGGCAGTAGGAAGAGTGGGCACTGCAGCTGAAGGGGAAGTGGGCAGGGGCACAGTGGAAGCAGTGGGCAGTAGGAGGAGTGGGTGATAAGGCAGTAGGAGTGGGCAGTGGAGCAGAAAAAGGAGTGGATAGTTAGGCAGTAGGAAGAGTGGGCAGTTGGACAGAAGAAGGAGTAGGCAATGGAGCAAAAGGAAGAGTAGGCAATGGAGCAAAAGGAAGAGTAGGCAATGGAGCAAAAGGAAGAGTGGGCAATGGAGCAAAAGGAAGAGTGGGCAATGGAGCAAAAGGAAGAGTGGGCAGTGGCAAAGTAGGAGTGGACAGTGGCAAAGTAGGAGTGGGCAGTGGCAAAGTAGGAGTGGGCAGTGGCAAAGTAGGAGTGGGCAGTGGCAAAGTAGGAGTGGACAGTGGCAAAGTAGGAGTGGGCAGTGGCAAAGTAGGAGTGGGCAGTGGCAAAGTAGGAGTGGGCAGTGGCAAAGTAGGAGTGGACAGTGGCAAAGTAGGAGTGGACAGTGGCAAAGTAGGAGTGGACAGTGGCAAAGTAGGAGTGGACAGTGGCAAAGTAGGAGTGGACAGTGGCAAAGTAGGAGTGGACAGTGGCAAAGTAGGAGTGGACAGTGGCAAAGTAGGAGTGGACAGTGGCAAAGTAGGAGTGGACAGTGGCAAAGTAGGAGTGGGCAGTGGCAAAGTAGGAGTGGGCAGTGGCAAAGTAGGAGTGGGCAGTGGCAAAGTAGGAGTGGGCAGTGGCAAGGTAGAAGTGGGCAGTGAGGTAGGAGTGGGCAGTGAGGTAGGAGTGGGCAGTGAGGTAGAAGGAGTGAGGCAGTAGGAGGAGTGAGGCAGTGCAGCAGACAGAGTAGTGGATAGTGGTGCAGGAGAAGTGGGCAGCAGAGGAGTGGGCAGTGGTGTGATAGGAGTGGGCAGTGGTGTGATAGGAGTGGGCAGTGGTGTGATAGGAGTGGGCAGTGGTGCAGTAGAAGAAGTGGGCAGTGAGGCAGTAGGAGAAGTGGGCAGTGCAGCAGACGGAGGAGTGGACAGTGATGCAGTATGAGTGGGCAGAAAGGCAGTAGAAGTGGGCAGTGCAGCAGACAGAGGAGTGGACAGTGGTGCAGTAGGAGTGGGCAGTGTAGCAGACAGAGGAACGGACCGTGGTGCAGTAGGAGTGGGCAGTGAGGCAAAAGGAGAAGCGGGCAGTGCAGCAGATGGAGGAGTGGAGATTGGTGCAATAGGAGTGGGCAGTAAGGCAGTAGGAGAATTAAGCAGTGCAGCAGACAGAGAAGTGGGCAGTGGTGCAGTAGGAGTGGGCAGTGAGTCAGTGAGGCAGTAAGAGGAGTGTGCAGTGAGACTGTAGGAGATGTGGGCAGCAGTGATGTAGGACACATGAGCAGTGGCACAGTAGGTAGTATTTAGGGACACTGTTAGCACCTCTCACAGTCTGCATTTCATCCACTCACTTGTAAAGTGGACACACCCGATTGCGCCCACTTTACAGTTTGTTCCCATACAAACCCTGCCTCTAAATATGCAGGAACCACCTACTCATTGCACTGAAGTCCCCAATTAATCTTTTTTGAAGTACTGTGCATGTGCAGTGACTCAAAGAAGTTTGATTCTGTGGCACACAGTATTGGCAGGACTGAAGACCAAGGACCAAGATGCAGGACAGTCCCGGCAAATCCGGGACAGTTGGCATCTTTGACATTAACCTGCAACGTAATGCAGCCCTAAGGTTTACATCCAGCGATTGGCAGGTCCTCCAAACCCCATCCCCCAGCACTGTGCTCCGGTCTGGTTACTAGTTGTAGTAAGCACTGCATTGTGTGAGAACAGGGGAGTGCGCACATGTGACCTTGAAGCTGGGCTTTAACTCACTATCACCGATTCTGCCTGCATTTCCAATCTGATCTGAAGCCCACTGAAAACAAACCACATAACTTCTGGGTGCGCTCACGAAATCTGTCCATGATGGTCTGTATTTGCAGCAAGTGGGCTGGATGATGCTGCCATCATTAAACTTAGAAACAAGACCAGGACCAGATCATACATCTGTCGTTCTGAAGGGGACAGCGCCGGAGAGAAGGTGGAGTTGTGCTTTAAAGCACTAGAGGTATCCACTACATCAGGGATCTCCAAACTACGGCCCTCCAGCTGTGGCTGAACTACACGTCCCATGAGGCTCTGACATTTATAGACATGACTAGGCATGATGGGAATTGTAGTTCCTGAACAACTGGGAGGGCCATAGTTTGGAGACTCCTGCACTACATGAAGGAAGGGGCAGTATTTCTACAAAAGGTGGAGTTGTTCTTTAACGTACTGGGGGTCATCTACTACAGGAGAGATATGACAGGATTTCCTGTTTTAATATTTGTATTAAAGGCTACAAAATACAACAGTTGTGTAGCCATTATTCAAGTACAGGTCCTTATCAAAGCACCCTTTGCAGGCGGGATAGACGACAGGCAGGCAAATGAAAAATATACACAGGTAGAGTTGTGCTTTAAAGCATTGGGGGGGGGGGTCATCTACTACATGATAGAAGGAGCAGGATTTCTACAAAGGTTCAGTTGGGATTTAAAGTACTGGGGGCCATCTACTATGTGAAGGAAGGGGAAGGAATTCTACAAAGGTGGAGTTGTGCTTTAAAGTACTGGAGGTCATCTACTAGGGCTGGGAAAATAAATTGATTTTAATCTTGAATCGAGTTTTGAGTTCAAATCGATTCAGATTTGAAGAAAATCGATTTTTTTAGATTTTTTTTTTCCTTCAAAGTTTCCGTAGCAGGGCTGCAGGGGGCGTATCCGGAATGGCACTGGGCGGCGTTACCCCAATTACATCTACTCGCCGCAGCCGCCGCGAGTAGATGTAATGTAACACTAACTAACCGCAAGCCGCCGTCTGCCTACCTGATCAGCGTGTCATGCAGACAGACGGCGGCCATTGCAGTGTTCAAAAGCCGCGCCTCCCGAGTCCTCGTCGTCTGTGATAGGCGGAACACTCAATTTCACAGCAGGCAGTGTTCAGCCTATCACGGACATCCTCTCATCCTCGTCTGTGTTATGAGGATGAACGGATGTCCATGATAGGCGGAACACTGAATGCTGGGAAATTGAGTGTTCCGCCTATCACAGACGAGGAGGAGGCGCGGCTTTTGAATACTGGAATGGCCGCCGGTGTAGCAGTAAAATCCGTATCCCATGAAAATCTGCATCAGGTACGGGCACAGTGATTGAAGCATGGGCAAAGTGAGGCATTGGGCAGTGAGGCACGGACACAGTGGGCCACGGGCACAGTGAGGCACGGGCACAGTGAGGCACGGGCACAGTTCAATTCAACTAAGAGTAACCTCAAGATTTTTTGTTGTTTTATTAGCTAAATCCAAATACAGTATTAATAATTTGGATGTTTAACAATCTTTGTTGCACACTGCACACTGACTTTGCAGTTAGAGAAAGGGTTTGCCTTTGCAATTTTGTTTGTTGATGCACTTTAATTAATATAATAAAAAAAATAAAAAATCGAATCGAATCGTAAATCGAGTTTTTTATAAAAAAATTGCAGATTTTTTTTTGTGGGAAATTCGCCCAGCCCTATCATCTACTACAGGAGGGATAGGGCATAATTTTTACAAAGGTGGAATGGGATGTTACAGCCCAGCTTCACCTATGTAGCAAATGTGCATCTTCCTTCATGTAGTAGATGACCCCCCAGTGCTTTAAAGTCCCATTCCACCTTTGTAGAAATTCTGCCCTATCCCTCCTGTAGCAGAGGACCCCCAGTACTTTAAAGCACAACTCCACCTTTGTAGAAATCCTACCCCTTTTCTTCTGTAGTAGATGGCCACCAGTGCTTTAAAGTTCCACTACAGCTTTGTAGCAAATGTACATATTCCTTCATGTAGTAGATGACCTCCAGGCACTGGTGGCCATCTACTACAGAAGGAAAGGGGCAGGATTTCTACAAAGGTGGAGTTGGGCTTAAAAGTACTGGGGGGGGGGTCTATTATGGGAGGGATGGGGAAGAACTTCTTCAAAGATGGAGGTGTGCTTTAAGGCACGGAGGTCATCTACTAAACTAGGGAGGGGGCAGGATATCTTCAAAAGGTAGAGTTGGAGTTTAAAAAGCACTGGGGGTCATCTACTACATGAAGGAAGGGGCAGGATAGCTACAAAGGTGGAGCAGAGCTTTAAAGTACTGGGGGGCATCTATTATGGGAGGGACGGGGCAGGATTTCTACAAGGATGAAGTTGTGCTTTAAAGCACTGGGGGTCATCTACTACATGAAGGAAGGGGCAGGAATTCTACAAAGGTTGAGTTGTGATTTAAAGTACTGGGGGGTCATCTATTACAGGAGAGATAGGGCAAAATTTCTACAGGGGTGGAGGTGTGCTTTAAAGCAATGGTGGTCATCTACAGCACAAGGAAAGAGGCAGGAATTCTACAAAGGTGGAGTTGTGCTTTAAAGTACTGGGGGGTCATCTATTATGGGAGGGATGAGGCAGGACTTCTACAAAGGTGAAGTGGGACTTTAAAGCACAGGGGGTCATCTACTACATGAAGGAAGGTGCACGATTACAACAAAGGTGGAGCTGGGCTTTAAAGTAATGGGGGTCATCTATTATGGGAGGGACGAGGCAGGATTTCTAAAAAAACGGAGGTGTGCTTTAAAGCAGGGATATGCAATTAGCGGACCTCCAGCTGTTGCAAAACTACAAGTCCCATGATGCCTCTGCCTCTGGGTGTCATGCTTGTGGCTGTCAGAGTCTCGCTATGCCTCATGGGACTTGTAGTTCTGCAACAGCTGGAAGTCCGCTAATTGCATATCCCTGCTCTAAAGCAATGGAGGTCATCTACTAAAAGAGGGAAGGGGCAGAATTTCTACAAAGGTGGAGTTTGGCTTTAAAGCACTGGGGGTCATCTACTACAGGATATATGGAGCAGGAATTCTCCAATGGTGGAGCTGGGTTTTAAAGCACCAGGTTCATCTACTACATTAGAGAAGGGGCAAGATTAAAATAACATGATTTAGCCAAGCCGGTTAGTTTTCAGATGAACGTTACAATGTAATAATAAATTCATCCTATAGGCGCCCATTTTAAACAATTATCTGACACAGAACAGAACCCGGAGCTGCTGATTTCCTACTTCTGATTGCTGGCTCATGGCTGCATGAATTTACATCTCATTATTTCAACATTGTTGCAATCTGTTCTAAAACAACGTAAACTCACTTTACACAATTAACCTTAAAAGGGGTTGTAAATAATAGGATTTTTATAACAGCTTACCTGTAAAATCCTTTTCTTGGAGTACATCACGGGACACAGAGCGACATAGTCATTACTATGTGGGTTATATAGATACCTTCAGGTGCTGGCACTGGCAACTTCCAAAACCGGAAGTACCCTCCCCTATATAAGCCCCTCCCATCCGGGAGTACCTCAGTTTTGTAGCAAAGCAATAAGTGTCCCCAAAAGAGGGGTGGGAGCTCTGTGTCCCGTGATGTACTCCAAGAAAAGGATTTTACAGGTAAGCTGTTATAAAAATCCTATTTTCTTTCTCGTACATCACGGGACACAGAGCGACATAGTCATTACTATGTGGGACGTCCCAAAGCAATGCCAAATGAGGGGGGGGGGGGTACACCATGCATAAGCTGGGCGCTATCAGACATGAGGATCTTTTGCGGCCTGCAACACACTGCGCCCAAAGGCGACATCCTCCTGACTTCTAACGTCCACCTGGTAGAATCTAGTAAACGTGTGTACTGAAGACCATGTTGCGGCCTTACAGATTTGAGCCAGGGAGGCCTGGTGATGCACTGCCCATGAAGTTCCAACTGCTCTCGTGGAGTGCGCCCTAACTTTGAACGGAGGCGGTCTCCTTCTCAAGCCATAGGCTTGCATTATGACCTGTCGAATCCACTTGGCTAAAGTAGATTTTGACGCTGCCTGACCCTTTCTGGGGCCTTCCGGCAGAATAAACAAAGTATCCGTTCTGCGAATCTGAGCAGTGGCTTTTAGATAAGCTTTAACTGCTCTTACTACATCCAAGGAATGTAATAACTTTTCCTCTACCGAGCTAGGTTTGGAGAAAAAAGAAGGAAGAACCACATCTTGGTTCAAATGAAACCTCGATACCACCTTAGGAAGAAAGGCTGGATGAGGACGTAATACTACTCTGTCCTTATGGATAACCAGATATGGCTCTTTACAGGACATAGCTGCTAATTCCGACACTCTTTTAGCCGAACAAATGGCTACTAGAAAAATCTATTTCCTGGTGAGAAGAACCAAGGAAATATGCTGTAATGGTTCAAATGGTTGTTTCTGTAGAACCGACAGAACCAGGTTTAAGTCCCATGGACATATGGGAATATTAACCGGAGGGCTAATACGCATCACTCCTTGTATAAAAGCTTTGACTAGTGAATGCGAAGCCAAGGGCCTTTGAAAAAATATTGACAAGGCGGAAATCTGACCCTTGATAGTACTCAAGGCAAACTTCCTATCTACAGCCCACTGTAGGAAGTCTAGAATCCTACCTATTACGTACTTACGTGGATGCCATTTCTTGGCCTCACACCACGCGATGTACGCCTTCCAGATTCTTTTTTTTTTAACAAGAAAAACGCCTTCCAGATTCTATAGTAGATCTGCCTGGATACCGGCTTCCTGGCATTGATCATGGTAGATACCACAGGATTAGAGAGACCTCTCTTTTTTAGAATGTGGGCTTCAATAGCCAGACCGTTAAACCTAGGGCTGGTAAGGAAGGGTGGTATATCGGTCCTTGCAAAAGTAGGTCCGGACGATGTGGGAGGGTCCAAGGACTCCCCACAGACATTTTTACAATCTCCGCGTACCATGCTCTTCGGGGCCACGCTGGAGCCACCAGAATCACTGGTTTCTTTTCTACCCTGATTCTGCGGAGTAATCGAGGTAACAATTGTGGCGGTGGGAACGCATATATCAGCTTGAACTGATCCCAAGGGAACACTAGGGCATCCGAGCCGCAAGCTAGGGGATCCCTTGTCCGAGACACAAACCTGTCCACCTTTGCGTTGAATCTGGATGCTAGCAGATCTACAGCCGCTGTTCCCCACCGCTGACATATTGTCCGGAAAACCTCGGGGTGAAGGGACCATTCCCCTGGGCATAATTGTTGGCGACTTAGAAAGTCCGCCTTCCAATTCTCCACTCCTGGAATGAATACCGCGGATATGGCTGGGACATATCTTTCTGCCCATTTCAGGATGTAATTTACTTCCCTCTGGGCTGCACGACTCCTGGTGCCACCCTGATGATTGATATATGCCACTACCGTGGCATTGTCTGATTGAATTCTGACAGGGGACCCTTGGAGTTTGGATGTCCATGCTACTAGGGCATACCGGGCTGCTCGTATCTCTAAGAGATTGATGGGCAGGGCCTTTTCTGCATCCGACCATCTGCCCTGGAGAGACCATTGCTCCAGTACTGCTCCCCAGCCTATAAGGCTGGCATCTGTAGTGACCACCTTCCAAGAAATCGGACTGAAGGATTTTCCTTTTTCCAGATTCTGGGGAACCAACCACCAACGGAGGCTCTTGCGAACGGAAGGGGACAAGGACATTGGTAAGTCTAGGACCTGAACTTTTTTGTTCCAGGCTGACAGTATGGCCCTTTGCAAATTCCTTGAATGGAATTGACCGTAGGGTACTGCTTCGAAAGATGCCACCATTTTTCCCAGCAGCCTCATGCACAGGCGTATGGACGGGTGTCTTTTTGTATCCACTAGGTGGATCAAATCTCTCAAAGACGACACCTTTTCTTGAGGCAAGAAAATTTTTCTCTCGTCTGAATCCAGCCTTAGCCCCAAGTATTCCAGACTTTTGACTGGTTTTAGGGCTGACTTGTCTCGGTTGATAATCCAGCCGTGAGATTCCAGATACTTGATTGTCTTGTGAACGACCACTTCTAGTTTTTCCACTGAGTGGTCTATCAGCAACAAGTCGTCTAGATATGCCATTATCGTTACACCTTGTGTTCTTAGATTGGCCAATAATGGGGCCAGAATCTTTGTGAACACGCGTGGTGCTGTGGCCAGACCGAAAGGTAAGGCTCTGAACTGAAAATGGCGCCCTTCTACTGCAAAGCGT
The DNA here is from genome assembly GCA_029206835.1 of Rana muscosa. Lineage (NCBI taxonomy): Eukaryota > Metazoa > Chordata > Amphibia > Anura > Ranidae > Rana > Rana muscosa. Next base: position 229,375,666 of record CM055126.1, read on the forward strand.
AGAAATTTTTGGTGGACTGGAAAGATGGGAATGTGCAAAAAAGGATCTTTGATGTCGATCGAGGCTAACCATTCCTCCCCTTGTAGGGCAGTGGCCACCGATCGGATCGACTCCATCCGGAAAGTCCTGATATGTAGGAATTTGTTTAGCCCTTTTAGATTTAATATGGGCCTCACGTCCCCGTTTGGCTTTGGGACTGTAAAGAGGTTTGAGTAAAACCCGAACCCCCATTCTTCCAGGGGAACCTCCATAATTACTCCTTGGAGCAATAGTTGTTCTAGTGCCAACAGGAGGGATCCTCTCTTCCGGGGATCCCTTGGCACGTTTGACCTCATAAAATGGGAAGGAGGAGAGTCTTTTAACTCCAATCTGTATCCCAGACTTACTGCGGAGAGCACCCATCTGTCTCTGATCGTGTCCCGCCAGGTCTCTGCGAACAACTGGAGTCTTCCCCCCACCCGATTGAGTGGGGGCAACCCTTCATGAATTTGACTTTGGGGGAGGTTTTTTACCTCTCCTGACCCAGGGTTTCTTGTTACCCTGCGATTGTCCCTGATTTTTACCCCCGGAATTTGACCGAGGAGGCCGTCGGAACTGTTTCACAACTGATGCCCCAGGGACTGGGGAAGCAGGCCTCTTAAAAGAGGGACCTCTAACTCTGTTTTTAACCGGCAAGAGTGTACTTTTACCGCTGGAAATTTTCTGGATATATTTGTCCAGGTCTTCCCCGAATAAGCGTTCACCATGAAATGGGAAGCTAACCAGCAATTTTTTACAGGGAGCTTCAGCAGACCAGTTTTTAAACCATAGAAGCCTGCGCATATGTACTACAGACAGCGTAAGGCGGGAGGCCTGATGGATTGAATCCTTTATGGCGTCAACCGCAAAGCATAAGGCTCTAGGTAGATCAGCTAGGGCAAGAGCCTGCTGATCCGGCAAGTCCCTTAAGACCTGTTTCAACTGATCCTTCACTGCTTGGCAGACCCCAATAGCTGCCACTGCTGGTTGTGTCACCAATCCTGCTGTAGAGAAAGCAGCCTTTAATAAGGACTCCAATTCTTTATCTATTGGGTCCTTGAACATCTGGACATTATCCACTGGACATGTCAGTGATTTATTCACACAAGAGATGGCTGCGTCCACTGTAGGGACCCTCCATTTTTTGATGAACTTATCCTCCATGGGATAGACCACCGGAAATCTCTTGGGGGGAGTAAATATTTTATCAGGATGTTCCCAATCCTGGTAAATGAGCCCTTCCAGTAAAGGGTGAAGTGGAAAGGAACAAACAGTCTGGGGAGCTTTTAGCGACCCCAACGAGGAGACAGTAGTGGTTGATGGTTCCGCAAGGTGCATTTTAAATGCTGATCGGACCATGTTAGTCAGGGACTGAATCCATAATCTTTCAGCTTGAGATGCTGAGAAAGGTTCCTCCACTGTTGATTCCTCTATAACAGAATCAACCTCATCCTGATCCCCTTCAGGCAGGTCGATCCCTGTATGGGACTGTTGCTCCGCTAACAGGTACTCTGAAGGAGGAGACGGAGATCGGGCGCGCTTTCCCTGTGACAGGGAGGCAGCGATCAATGTTGTCAATCTCTCTTCCAATCCTCCCAGAGCTGAGGAAAAAACCTCCTCTGTTACATACACAGGAGCAGGTGAACTGAGGACAGCCACAGTACCAGGTACTCCTGCGGGGTCTCTACGGTCACTAACCTCTGAATTTTCAGGGGAGACTGGTGCAGCAGAAGCATGCCCAAGATCCTCAGAGCCCGATGGAGACCCCCTTCGCTTCCTGGAAGATTTAGTTCCGGAGCCTTTGGACGGCATATTCCTAAGCCCAAAGCTGAGGTATTCCAGCCGTAATACACCACTTTTACTGATAATAGTCTAGCACAATTGCTGCTATATAACAGTTGGTGTCTACTAAAGTGCCTTTCCAGGGGATGCCTGCATCAACCGCCTCTGTGTGCCTTATTCTACTGTTGCTAGCTCTGTCTGTGCACTTCAATAGCCAGCCGACACCTGTAACTGTGCCTTTAAACACGCTGGACGCCCGCACATGCGCAGAAGCGCCGCGGCGCGCACCGAGCGTCATCCACCAGCTCCGCCCTTTTTCCAGGTCGCCTCTATATATAGAGGCGCGTGCACGCGCGCGGGCACGTGCGCCTTCGGCGCTCTTTTAAAAAAATAAGGAACTAGATGGGAGCCAGGGTCCTGTTGCCGCAGGGCCCGGGGATGGATGAGCGCAGCAACAGGGCAGAGGAAACAGTTTCCCAGCAGAGAACTTACCAACTGCCTGGATTTGACTTTGGAAGAAAAAATCCACATTACAAGAAAAAAACCACAGCGGCCTCTAGTGATTAACACAGGTACTGCGGTCTTACCATTTTTTTTTTTTTTTCTTGACCACTATTAATTTTTTTTACATTTTCTTAGTAGTAACAGGCATGCACAGAATATTAGCGGGAATACCTTAGGTAACAGGCAGAAAGACAAATTAGGCTTGGGGGTCCCCCAATAGAACCAAGTTCCTGAGGGGCCCCCACTTACCTTTTCCTCGCCGCAGGACTCTGTTTGGTCCACAGAAGCCCAAACTTCACCTCTCACGGCAGGCATTATAATTAAACCTTCAGGGACCGGGTTCCCAAGGATTCCACTCCCCTGGACCTGTATAGCACCCTGCACAGAAAACATCTTGGTCGTGGGTATGACCAGAGCTCTGGATCCCAGGGTCCAGCCCTCCTAAGAGAGGCATTACAGGCAAAACCTTGCTCTTCTCTTGCAAGGCCCGGGTACCGACCGTTCAGCTATGAAGCTTTTTTGGTCGGATCCGGAACAGCTTACTAAGGCCCGTAAAAGAACCTGTACGCAAGCCCAGTGAAAACACATGTTACTCTTTGGCCAACACCTTAGACACTGGCAAAAAACTAAGGTACTCCCGGATGGGAGGGGCTTATATAGGGGAGGGTACTTCCGGTTTTGGAAGTTGCCAGTGCCAGCACCTGAAGGTATCTATATAACCCACATAGTAATGACTATGTCGCTCTGTGTCCCGTGATGTACAAGAAAGAAATTTAATTTTTATTTTTTTAAATAACAAACCTGTTATACTTACCTCCACTGTGCAGCTTGTTTTGCACAGAGTGGCCCCGATCCTAGTCTTCTGGGGTCCCTCGGCGGTTGTCTCGACTCCTCCCTGCAAGAACTCACCACCTATATGCGAGCTCGCATGGTGGGGAGTCCTTGCGTGCGCGCTCCAGTGATACAGCCGGTGTTCTGCCAAATAAGTTCCCCCCGGCGGATAAGGACCCCCCTGTACTGCGCAGGCGTGAACTGAGCTCCCAAAATAGCCGAACATGTAGAGCTGAGAGTCAGCTGTGACGTCGCTTTCGGGATTTTACATCGGAGACCCCATCAGAGGTGAATCCAGCTTTGTTCGGATCTCACCCTAGGCGGCGGACACACCAGCTGGTGGTTTAGGTCTCCCGGTGGGACGGGAGGCCTGGGAAGAGCCGGGGGAAGGTGGCAGGAGGGAGCATCACCTAGACCTGCACAATTAATCGTTAAAGTTTAACCACTTAAAGTCCAAATCTTTTTCTGACACTTGTTTCTTAAAGTGGTGTTCCAGGAAAAAAATAAAAGCCAGCAGCTACACATACTGCAGCTGCTGGCTTTTAATATATGGACACTTGCCTGTCCTGCAGTCCCTCGATGTCGGCACCGCAGCTGCCGCCGCCATTGCGGGTAAAGGAACCCAGCAGTGTAGCCTTTCGGCTTCACACCGGGAACCCTACTGCGCATGCGCGAGGCCCCGCTCCTCTCTCCTATTAGCCCGGCGGCCGGGCGAGGAGGAGGAGGGAGCCCCGCAGTGACGTCACGGCCGCACTCCCGGAAGTGGGAAAGAATACCCGTCAAAGATAGGTATCCTGTCCCCCCCTCGCCCCCGAAAGGTGCCAATTGTGGCACCAGAGGGGGGAGGAATCTGATGAGCGGAAGTTCCACTTTAGGGTGGAGCTCCGCTTTAAGTTAAAATCAATATTTTTTTGCTAGAATATTACTTGGAACTAGAGCTGGGCGATTTTGGCCCCAGAAAAATCTGTGATTTAAAAAAAAAAAAAAAAAAAAAAAAAAAAAAACCCTCGATTGACGATTCAAATCAAGTTTTTTTTTTCCTGATGCAGCGATCATGGGAAAAGGCCGTGGACTAGGCCGAAGCCGCGGCCTCGCCTAAAAACTCCTGCCCGCAGCTGCTTAGGACCGCGGCTTCGGCCTATTCTGCGGCGTCTGGCCTCGCGGCCTTTTCCCAGGATCGCGGCGAGCAGGATTTTTTAGGGGAGGCCGCGGCTTCGGCCTAGTCCGCGGAGCGCCGGACCTATGGAAAAAAAAATAGATTTGATCAAAACTTGAATCGATTTGCCTTTGCAACTCGATTCAAATTGATTTTTTCCCCAGCCCTACTTGGAACCCCCAAACATTATATATATATTGTGAGGGAGTTAGCTCGGCAGCGGGTGTGTGTGACCCCCGGGATGGGCTCCCCACACAAAACAGGCCCAGCAAACGGAGGTTGTGGTTTTCAAAATCAAAAAAAGGTGCGGTTTATTTTCTATTTACAGTGACAAAACACAGCAAAGCAAAAGAAACATAACCAAAATAAATCCTGGTCAAGTTGACCTCTGACTAAACATACAGGTTTCCTAACTAACAACTGGGATCAGCCTAGTGCTGTCCTAGTCCCTAAGTCCCTGGTTTTAAATGTCCAAGCAAATAGCCACACAGGCTTTGTCTCACCGTACAGGGGTTCACTCTCCCTAGACAGTCCACACAGGTCTGGTTCCAGGCATGAGCTAACATCTAATGAAGCTGGGAGTTCTTATAGAGGCCTAAATGAGCTGACAAGCTTCAGCTGGCCTCATCAACTCCCTGTCTGTACGACGCCCCACACTCTCCCTAGAGGTATGAGTCATCCATGAGCCCACTAGCCTTATACAACTCTCCACCTAGTTGTATAAGTCGGCGTAAAGCCTGAATCTGGGCGAAATATATCTACCCCCCTGGATGCAACCAGGTGACTTTACCTTCCTGCTGTCACATACCCCCCCCCTCTTGTTTTAACCTCGGGGTTGGAACACCAGCAATCAGGCATTCATGTACTCGAGACAAAGCATCCACATTCCCCATTTGAACGCCAGGGCGATGCTTTACTGTGAAGTTGAATTCCTGGAGGGCCAGGAACCACCTATTCACTCTTCTATTTGTTTCCTTGTTTTGAGCCATCCACTTTAACGGAGCGTGATCCGTAACCATGTCAAAGTGCCTACCTAGCAGGTAGTACCGAAGGGAATCTAGAGCCCACTTCACCGCTAAACACTCCTTTTCAACGGTGGCGTAATTTACCTCATGGGACTTCAATTTCCTGCTGAGGTAAATGACTGGGTGCTCTTCCCCGTTCCAGACCTGGGACAATACTGCTCCTAACCCCACATCTGACGCATCACTTTGTACGACAAAGTCTTTAGAGAAGTCGGGTGAGTACAACACTGGCTGGCTACATAAGGCTTGTTTCAAGAATTGGAATGCTGCCTCAGCCTCGGGGGTCCATTTAATCATGACCGACCCTTTCCCCTTCGTCAGGTTGGTTAGGGGCACAGCCTTAGAAGCAAAGTGGGGAATGAATCGCCGATAATACCCAGCGATTCCCAGAAAGGCTCGTACCTGCTTCTTGCTGTTGGGACGTGGCCAACTCTGGATGGCCTCGACTTTGTTGAGTTGGGGTTTTATTACTCCCCTCCCAATGGTGTACCCAAGATATTTGGCCTCCTCCTGCCCAATGGTACACTTCTTGGGGTTAGCCGTAAACCCCGCTTCCCGAACAGAGTCCAGGACTGCTTGCACTTTTGGCAGATGTGAGGCCCAATCTGTGCTATGGACAATTACGTCATCCAGGTAAGCCGCAGCATACTTCCGATGGGGCCTCAGCATCTGGTCCATTTTCCGCTGGAATGTGGCCGGCGCATTCTGTAACCCGAACGGCATTCTTTTATATTGGAACGCCCCGTCTGGGGTTACAAATGCGGTTTTCTCTTTGGCCGACTTGGCCAGGGGGATTTGCCAATACCCTTTTGTGAGGTCAAGAGTCGTCATGTATCGGGCTGTTCCCAGCCGGTCGATCAACTCATCTATACGTGGCATGGGGTAGGTGTCAAATTTTGTAACTTTGTTCAACTGTCGAAAATCGTTACAAAATCGCCAGCTCCCATCCGGTTTAGGCACCAACACGATGGGACTAGACCAATCACTTTGGGACTCCTCTATCACCCCTAAGTTCAGCATTTTCTGTACTTCCTCCCGTCGAGCCTCTGGGATCCGAAAGGGTTTTAACTTCACCCTTTCACCGGGCGGGGTAATGATGTCATGCTCTACCCCAGATGTTTGTCCCGGCAGCTCAGAGAATACCTCCTTGTTGCGAAGCACAAACTCCTTAACCTCCTGTTGTTGGGGTTGTGACAAGGTGGCTGCTATTCCAACCTCAGGAATCACGCAACCAGTTTGAGCTGGTGACCAAGTGTCTGCGACTAGGGACTCTCTATCCCTCCAGGCTTTCAACAGATTAACGTGATAGATCTGTTCGGGCTTTCGCCTTCCTGGTTGTCTGACCTTGTAATTCACTTCGCTCACTTTTTCCATTATCTCGTAGGGGCCTTGCCATTTGGCAAGGAATTTACTTTCAACCGTAGGGACAAGTACCAATATCCTATCCCCCGGGGAAAAGGTACGGGTCTTGGCTCCACGGTTGTACACTCTCTGCTGTGCCAACTGCGCTTGGGCCAAATGTTCCTTCACGATGGGCATTACCTGTGCAATTCGATCTTGCATCAGGGCGACATGCTCAATCACACTCCTGTGGGGAGAACTCTCACTTTCCCAAGTTTCCTTGGCAATATCCAACAGCCCTCTTGGGTGTCTCCCATACAGTAACTCAAAGGGGGAGAATCCCGTAGAGGATTGGGGCACCTCCCTAATAGCAAACATCAAATAAGGAAGTAAACAGTCCCAATCCTTTCCATCTCTATCCACCACTTTCTTCAACATTTGTTTTAGGGTTTTGTTGAATCTTTCAACCAGCCCATCGGTTTGGGGGTGATACACAGACGTACGCAATTGCGTCACTTTGAACAATTTACACAGCTCTTTCATAACCCGGGACATAAAGGGTGTACCTTGGTCCGTAAGCAGTTCTTTACAAATACCCACCCGGCTAAAAACAAGAGATAGCTCTTTGGCTATGGTTTTGGCCGAGGTATTTCGGAGAGGGATCGCTTCTGGATAACGGGTGGCATAGTCCATTATAACTAATATGTACTGGTGCCCCCTAGCGGACTTGATTATAGGACCTACCAAATCCATGGCGATCCTCTCAAACGGGACCTCAATGATGGGTAGAGGGACCAGCGGGCTACGGAAATGTGGCATCGGGGCCAACCTCTGACACACAGGGCAGGAGGAACAATAATTTTCTACGTCCTTCATCACCCCCGGCCAATAGAATCTCTGTAATACCCTCTCTCGGGTTTTCTCTGTCCCCAGATGACCTCCAAGAATGTGCCCATGGGCCAACTCCAACACCAACTTCCTGTAAGGTTTGGGCACCACAAGCTGCTCAACGGTTTCTTCTGCCCTTTTTGCCACCCGATACAGTAGGTCCTTCTCTACGCTGAAGTATGGGTAAGTGCAGGTATTATCTGGGTTCACTAACTCGCCATCTATTTTCACTACGTTTTCCCGTGCCTTTATTAGGGCGGGGTCTTTCAACTGTTCTGTGGCAAAGTTTTCCCTGTGAACCTCAAGATCAGAAAACTCCACAGACGGTAGGTTTTCGTCTGAGGAGGTGGGCTCCTCTCCAGTTTCTTGAGTCTCCCCTGCCAATACTGATAAGGGAAATTCCGGAGAGTCCTCACCACTCTCAGGGGAGTTCTGGCTATCACATTCCTGGTACATAGGGGCACCAGTGAGGGGCTCAGGATCATCCCACAGTTCCCAGAACTTCGGAAAATCCCTTCCCACAATGGCGTCATGCGGTAACTGAGATACTAAGCCCACTGGATGAGAGAGGGTACCTTTAGGGGTCTCGAAACACACTGTAGTCACTGGATACTCTCGGGTGTCCCCATGCACACAAATAACAGCTACCTTGCTATTCCCAGAGACCTCTGTTTTAACTAACTCAGCCTTTATCAGGGTCACAAGGCTACCTGAATCCAGCAATACCACAACATTTCTACCATTAACACACATTTTGCATAAATGTTTCTCAGTTCCTCGAATGGCAGTGCATGCGACTGTCGCACACAGCGACTGACGTCTGCCCGTCAGAAAGTCACACTGCATGGGTTCCTCCACAACCGGGCAATTGGCTGCAATATGTCCCGCTTGCCGGCAGCGGTAGCAAACGATCCTTCTTGCCGCCTCTTGAGCCGCTGATTTCCCAGGCTGTTCTCGCCAAACTTGGGGTAGAGCTCCCACCCTCTCACTCTCTCCACCCTCACCCCTTGGAATCCTCTTATCCGCCCCTGGGGATGGTCTGGTCTTAGGGTGGAAAGTCCGAGTGTCTCTGGAAGAGGCCGTCAGGTTCTCTGTAGCCAAGTATTTCTCCACACGATCCACAAGACCATCGGCCGTCTCTGGGTCTCCATGGCTTACCCACTTTTGGATGGCAGTAGGAAGAGCTCTCAAAAACCGATCCATTACAACACGTTCCACAATCTTTGGTGCGGACAAAGTCTCTGGCTGTAGCCACTTTCTGCTCAGGTGAATGAGATCATACATTTGAGACCTGGGGGGTTTTCCAAGCTGCAAAGTCCAGTTATGCACACGCTGAGCCCGGACAGCCTGGGTGACACCCAGCCTTGCCAATATTTCAGCTTTTAGCATCACATAGTCTTTTGCTTGGTTAGGCTCTAGGTCATAGTAAGCTTTCTGCGATTCACCAGTTAACAGAGGAGCCACCAGTCCAGCCCACTGCTCCTCAGGCCACTTTTCTCTTTCAGCGGTCCTTTCAAATGTGGTCAAAAATACCTCTGGATCATCCTCTCCAGTCATTTTTGTCAATAAACGACTCACCCCAAAGGACGCGGTATTAGTGGGACGGCTTTCCTCACTGGTCTGCGGACGTTGCTGCATTACTGCTTCCATCTGTTGTTGTAGTCTCTGCTCTTGCTTCTGCAACAGGTCTATGAAGCGGGCCTCAGATTGCTGCTGGGCTCGTTGCTGAGCCTCCAGACTCTGTTGCAAAGTTGCGTTTGTCTGCTGCAAGGCTCCTTTGCAAACCTGCATTTGTCTGCTGTTGATTGGCATTTGCTAGAGCCAGCTGCTTCAGTATCTCCTCCATGCTGGCTTAAAAAAAACTGCCACTGGTTCTCCACCAACTGTGAGGGGGTTAGCTCGGCAGCGGGTGTGTGTGACCCCCCGGGATGGGCTCCCCACACAAAACAGGCCCAGCAAACGGAGGTTGTGGTTTTCAAAATCAAAAAAAGGTGCGGTTTATTTTCTATTTACAGTGACAAAACACAGCAAAGCAAAAGAAACATAACCAAAATAAATCCTGGTCAAGTTGACCTCTGACTAAACATACAGGTTTCCTAACTAACAACTGGGATCAGCCTAGTGCTGTCCTAGTCCCTAAGTCCCTGGTTTTAAATGTCCAAGCAAATAGCCACACAGGCTTTGTCTCACCGTACAGGGGTTCACTCTCCCTAGACAGTCCACACAGGTCTGGTTCCAGGCATGAGCTAACATCTAATGAAGCTGGGAGTTCTTATAGAGGCCTAAATGAGCTGACAAGCTTCAGCTGGCCTCATCAACTCCCTGTCTGTACGACGCCCCACACTCTCCCTAGAGGTATGAGTCATCCATGAGCCCACTAGCCTTATACAACTCTCCACCTAGTTGTATAAGTCGGCGTAAAGCCTGAATCTGGGCGAAATATATCTACCCCCCTGGATGCAACCAGGTGACTTTACCTTCCTGCTGTCACAATATATATATTTTAGCAGAGACCCTTGGGAATAAAATGGCAATTGCTGCAATATTTTATGTCACACTGTATTTGCCCAGTGGTCTTTCAAATGCAATTTTTTGGGAAAGAATACACTTCAATGAATAATAAAAAAATATAAAAAACAGTAAAAGTTAGCCCAATTTTTGGGGTTTTAATGTTAAAGATGTTACGCCGCGAGAATCGTGATCTATCTTCTAAGCCAAAAAAATCGTGATTCTCATATTACCCAGAATCGTGCAGCTCTAGCGTCACCTCCTGCTCCTTTAGGATAACAGAGCCAACTGCTCCCTCTAAAAAAACTGTACCGGGGTGATGCCATCCCCCCTGGTATAACCCCTTCAAGCCATAAATTTGCGTATGGTCGGCGTGAAGGGGTTAAATAAAGTGCTCCCGTCATGCACAGTCAGGGCCGCCATCAGGAATTTTGGGGCCCCTTACGCAGCTTCGGCCATGGGCCCCCTGGAGCAGAGAACCGGGGGGGGTGCTGCTGCTGCAAATTGAGAAGTGGGGGGGTGCCACAAATTGAGAAGCAGGGGGTGGTGCTGCGCCACGAATTGAGCTGGGGGGGTGGGGGGGCTTTGGGTGCTGACTGTGTTGCCATCCGGGGCCCTGGGGGACCTCTGGGCCCCTTACAAAAAAAAAGGGGAGGTTGCCATCCGGGGCCCTGGGGACCTCCGGGCCCCTTACAGGTGTACTGCCTGTACCCCCCTAATGGCGACCCTGTGCGCAGTAGAACATTGGACAGAGCCATTCTCCCTCTGTAGTCACTGGGACGCAGGGGCCATGTCCCCCGTGCCGCAGTGGTGTCACCAATTCCTAGTTAATAGAAATTGCGCTTCAAAAAAATAAAAAATACTGTACATATTTGCTTTTACTGCGTATGGCTCAGAGGTGCGCTTTAATAGACAGAGGTCGTCTAAGGATGAAAGGTTCCGTGCGCAGGCTCGTTAATCAGGCTCCTGATGGATGATGTATATCCAGGAAACACCCCACGCATTTCACTTGATGTAACACAAGCCGCTGGTACTGAAGTACGTTGCACTCATCCGCCCGAGTCTAACAGGGCATACTATGCAGAACATGTTAGTGAAACGCAACACTCAACGGTAAGACAACCCCAACGGATCACATGACCGTATTATACAAAACGCCAGCTTTACCGTCACACCCGAGTGCAACAAGTGGCACCTGCTGCATCCCTGGCAAGACACATGACAGTAACAAAAGCAACACACAAAGAATTGTTTGTATCTAAAATTCTCACATACAAAACTATCCTCATTACAATATTTATAATAGAACTAATAACAAGATCTTTCTGTGAAAATAAACACGAACACCTATGGCAGCTCCATGCCTCTGACAGCCCCGAGGTGCCTGAGCAAAACTTTACATTTTAGTTACTTTTTCTCCTCAAATTGTTAGGCCCCTTTCACACTGAGGCGTTGAAAAAACGCAAAAAAATTATGATTTTTTTTACCACGATTTTACCGCGTTCGCGGTAAAAATATCGCTAACGCATACGCGTTTTTTACCGCGTTTTTGCGTTAAAAAAGGATTATTTGGTATCCCACAATCCTCCACTCTACTGCGGTCATGTGACCTTCCCACAGCTTCTGGGTGTTTTTTACCGCGGTACTCATTCATTTCAATGGGGATAGGCGTTTTTACAGCGCTATTTTATGCGCCCCAAAGATGCTCCAAAGAAGCTGTTTGCAGGATTTTTTCCAACGCACAGCCAGCAAAACGCCTCAGTGTGAAAGCCCTCAGGGCTTTCACATTGAGAATGATGGGGCAGGATTATTTCAGGCATTTTTACAGCGCTGTTTTAACCGCGAAAACGCCTCAGTGTGAAAGGGGCCTTACGGAGCTGAAAAAATAAAAAATAAAAAATAAGGTCTCATGCACACTGCTGCTGTTAAACTCACGCTTTTGTAAGTTTAAAGTGGTACTACTACTACTACTACTACTACTACTACTACTACTACTACTACTACTTACAGGCAAGCCTATAATAAGGCTTACCTGTAGGTACTGTGAATTTCTCCTAAACGTGCGCCATTTAGGACACATTCAGAGTGCATGAGGTCTATGACATCATCGGCGCATGTGCTCTGAAGGTCCGGCTTACAGTTCTGTCGAGAAGTGCCCCCCCCCCCCATCGAATAGTGCGCTGTACGTCATAGCACAACCGCTGATTTGCCGATCAGCTGGGCTGACGTAACCAGGGTGCAAGCGCACATCGTAGGAGGTATCTCTCAATGGGAGATACCATTTCACGGCCACAATTGAAACCTATACAAACAGTGGGGGGAGACCGTAGATCTCAGATTGTGCATCGCTGCTGCTGGAGGGCGGCTAACAGCGAGGCACAATGTGAGAACTACGGTCTCCCCCCCGCTGTTTGTATAGGTTTCAATTGTGGCTGTGGAATGGTATCTCCCATTGAGAGATACCTCCTACGATGTGCGCTTGCGCCCTGGTCATCGGCAACTCAGCTGGAGTGCGGCTCCGTCCTGCGCATGCGCAGTTCGTCCCGGGCACTATTTAATGGGGGGCACTTTTCAACAGAACACCGGACATGCAGAGACCATGCCGGAAATGGCAGAACCCATGCGCAAGAGTGATGTCATTGCGCCCCCGTCCACTCATGTAGCTGGAGGCCATGAACCCGGAAGGAAGACGGGGGAGGAAGGTCAGCTGTCTCAGCGGTGACATCGCACCGTGGGAGGGCTTCGTTCTAAGGCAAGTTTCTCATAATGTGCTAGTATGCGATGCATACTAGCACATTATGACATTTATTTATTTTTATTTTTTAAAGAGTAACTGCAGTCTGCTCACATAATTTGTAATAAAAACATCTTTGTTATTCTGAAGCTTCCCTCCAACCACTTTGCATAATATTTTATAAACTGCGATTCGGTACTTGCCCAATATTCTGCAGAAATCTCCCTCCACTGAGTCTGGCTGCATCCATTTTAACTGAGGGCAGCTTAAGCTGCTGCCTGTTCACTTTTGTGGATTTACACAGACACACCCCCAGCTCTGCAGCTGTCATTGGCCCTCTTATGACTCACCCCCCTCCCTTCCTGGCAAACTCTCAGGAGAGAGAGAGAGAGAGAGAGAGAGAGAGCGTTGTGCATGATGTCATAAGCCTAGGCTAGTGACCAGACAAGAAACAGGAAGTGGGTTGTATAAGGGAGAAAAAAAATGTTTTACTATCCAAGGTTAAAACAACAACAACAACAACAACAACAACAACAACAACAGAAAATTTAATAGACGGAAAGATGAAAAAAATGACTGAAGGTTCCACTTTAAGCACCAGTGATTTACAACCACTTTAAGCGATTTTTTTCTGCCCCTAATCTCACCTAATGTTATCCTAATGTTATCCTAATCTTATCCTATGTATCCTATGTATCCTATGTATCCTATGTATCCTATGTGCACACAACGGAAGTTTTAAGGAAGTTTAGTAGCAGGGAAGTTAAGAGGATATTTTCTGAATGCCCTAAAACCGCGTTCAGGAGAGGTAATTTTGACCACAAAAAATGCTGAAGGCTGTTAAACACGCATAAACGCTAGGCGCCTTTAGTACTTCAGATATAATAAAATTCTGGCCAATGAAACAAACGCGCAAATTTCAAACTGTTAAATTCTGCTAAACCCACAGACTGTGTTGAAAAAATGCAGCTTAGGTGAGTTTATTATGCCGACAAAGGCGTAGCTTGAAGCTTGTGGGCCCCCGGTGCAAAAATTGACCTGGGCCCCCCGCCCACTACCACTCAACACTTCCACCATGCGTGTAGATACACCCACCGCACGCCAAGATACTCAAAGTGGCTTAAGGCCCCTTTCACACGGGCGAACCGTTCAGGTCCGCCTGTCATTTTTTTTTAGGCGGACCTGAACAGACGCTTCATGGAGGTCTATGGAGCGACAGATATCAGCGGTGACATGTCCGCTGACATCCGATCCGCTAAATTCAGGCGGATGGAAACCTTAATGGAGAGCGGCGCTCTGGCAGGTTGGTCCCTTGTCATCCGCCTGCTCAGCGGGGATCAACAGAGCGATCCCTGCTGAGCAAAGCGGAGTCCGTACACATACACGGACACGTCCGTGTGAAAGAGCCATAAGAGTTTTGAGTTCCCAGAGTTTCTCCTTTTATCAGGGGACAGGGATCACGGCTGGAGAATCAGGGGACAGGGATCACGGCTGGAGAATCAGGGGACAGGGATCACGGCTGGAGAATCAGGGGACAGGGATCACGGCTGGAGAATCAGGGGACAGGGATCACCGCTGGAGAATCAGGGGACAGGGATCACCGCTGGAGAATCAGGGGACAGGGATCACCGCTGGAGAATCAGGGGACAGGGATCACCGCTGGAGAATCAGGGGACAGGGATCACCGCTGGAGAATCAGAGGGCAGGGATCACCGCTGGAGAATCAGGGGACAGGGATCACCGCTGGAGAATCAGGGGACAGGGATCACCGCTGGAGAATCAGGGGACAGGGATCACCGCTGGAGAATCAGGGGACAGGGATCACCGCTGGAGAATCAGGGGACAGGGATCACCGCTGGAGAATCAGGGGACAGGGATCACCGCTGGAGAATCAGGGGACAGGGATCACCGCTGGAGAATCAGGGGACAGGGATCACCGCTGGAGAATCAGGGGACAGGGATCACCGCTGGAGAATCAGGGGACAGGGATCACCGCTGGAGAATCAGGGGACAGGGATCACCGCTGGAGAATCAGGGGACAGGGATCACCGCTGGAGAATCAGGGGACAGGGATCACCGCTGGAGAATCAGGGGACAGGGATCACCGCTGGAGAATCAGGGGACAGGGATCACCGCTGGAGAATCAGGGGACAGGGATCACCGCTGGAGAATCAGGGGACAGGGATCACCGCTGGAGAATCAGAGGGCAGGGATCACCGCTGGAGAATCAGGGGACAGGGATCACCGCTGGAGAATCAGAGGGCAGGGATCACCGCTGGAGAATCAGGGGACAGGGATCACCGCTGGAGAATCAGGGGACAGGGATCACCGCTGGAGAATCAGGGGACAGGGATCACCGCTGGAGAATCAGGGGACAGGGATCACCGCTGGAGAATCAGGGGACAGGGATCACCGCTGGAGAATCAGGGGACAGGGATCACCGCTGGAGAATCAGGGAACAGGGATCACCGCTGGAGAATCAGGGAACAGGGATCACCGCTGGAGAATCAGGGAACAGGGATCACCGCTGGAGAATCAGAGGACAGGGATCACCGCTGGAGAATCAGAGGACAGGGATCACCCCTGACAGGTCACTTGGCAGAGCTCCTATCCCATCCCAGCACTGTATACAGCTCCTCCCCCTCACACTACACAGGGCTGGAATCACATTCCTTTACACACAGTCTGTCAGACTTCACAGGGTGTATCTGTTTTTTTTTTGTTGCTGTTCTGACCTGTGAAATTCTCTGGTCGGAATGGCAGTGTAGTCGCAGTAGGCAGATGCACCCTGTGCAGATCGTGGCTGACTTTCTGTGTTGTAAAGGAATGTGATTTCAGTCTTGCAGAGGAGGAGCAGTATAGAGTGCTGTAATGGGAAAGGAGCTTGGCAGCCAGGCATAGCATCCAGGGTGGAGGGGGTGGTTAGGGGGGGGCACAAGTTAGATCTGGGGGGGGACAAAGCCATGTGACAAAAAATCTGGAACATGCAGCCCCTGAGGAGGTGTTAAGGGATTTGTTTTAGCAATTTCTGAAGGTTTCTTTGTCAGTGTTGGCAGGTGTTGGGGGAAGGTCACCTCCCGGAGGTGTGTGTCTTTTCCCCAGTTGTCATGGAAGTGGGGTAAGCGGACATCCCCGGGTGAGGGCGTACAGAGAATCCCAGCTGGTGACTTGGAAACACGGAGCAGTATCTTAACCTTACCAGTGACACCAGTCCCATCATGGCTACAGGACGGCACTCTCCCCCTCTTAACTCGCTGAGCTTGGTTACCATTCCATGTTGCCAGCACACAGCACAGACACTTCCCCATCCTGGGCTGTTCTCACCCCGTGCTTCTCTCCATTCAGAAAATGGCTCACAGCTTCTCCCCAGCCAATGAGAACAGAGGGGTGTAGACTGTGGAAGGCAAAGTGGAAGCCCAGTACTGGAGCGTGGCTGTGGAGCCCTAGGGCAGATCCGAGCTGGACTTTGTGGAGGATATGATAATATGACAGGGAGGCTGCAGGGGCCCCATGGGGTTAGGGGTGGGGTTGCGATTGTGACCCCTGCAACCCCTTATGCTACGCCCATGAACGCAGATGATCTCCTGATGGGATAAGCAGCGTTTACAAGAAACCAGGGTGCATGAGGCCTAAAAGTTACCTCCCATGATGCACTGGGAGCTTTCCTTGATTTGTTCATGCGTGAGCTTTGCCTTTCAGCCCGCATGGCGTAGTAGAGGATTCGGCCGCAGATGCATAGCTCTGACTGGATAGCTGATAATTTGCATATTAGCTGATTTACTGCCGCAAGCAGTGATCCTTAAAGCGGAACTAAACCCCTCCAAACTTTTTACAGGCAAGGAAGCTGCCATCTTAGCCTCTGTTTGATCTGTGTGTGCCATGATGCTGCACATGTGATCAGTTATAACACCAGCCATTTGATGATTTGACAGTGTGGTTTGAGAGCACAAGCAAATGTGACAGTTAGCACTGCCAGGAAATTAATGGGCTTAGGCTAGGTTCACACCTATGCGTTTTTTAGTGCGTTTTGCAGTTTGCAGAAATGCACTACAGTCCATTTAACAGTCTCCTATGGTACACGTCCACATGTATGCGTTTTTCAGCTTGTGTGTTTTTGGAAAGGGTCAGGTATGTTTTTTTTCCTCGCAGCAGATTGCGCTTTACGTGCAATAGGTGCAGCTCGTTTTGCACAGAGTGGCCCCGAACCTGGTCTTCTGGGGTCCCTCGGCGGCTGTCTCGGCTCCCCCCCCCCCCCCCCGCAAGAACTACACACCTTCATGCGGGCGCGCTCCCGTGATACAGCCGGCGGCCATAGCCGCTCAATGTATCACTCGGCCCCGCCCCCCCGCGTCATTGGATGCGCTGCTTTCAATCCACCAATGAATGCGCCGAGAAGCCTGGCCGAGAAGCAAGCGCGTTCAGGGCGCAGGACTTTCGAGGGGTCATGTAAATAAAATGGGGGCTTGGGGAGGTCGCTAATCTGCAGATGTTTTTTCACCTTAATGCATAGAATGCATTAAGGTGAAAACTTTTAGCTTTACAACCCCTTTAAATCTTCTGCCCTTGTTGTTTTAACTTTGGATAGTAAAACATTTTTTTCTGCCAGTAAATCTCTGTCTGGTCATTAGCCTCGGCTTATGACATCATGCACAGTTCTCTCTCTCACTCTCGTGAGAGTTTGCCAGGAAGAAAGGGGGAGGTGAGTCGTAAGAGGGCCAATGAGAGCTGCAGAGCTGGAGGTGTGCCTTTGTGTGTCTGTGTAAATCCAGGAAGTGAACAGGCAGCAGCTTCAGCTGCCCACAGTTAAAATGGCTGCAGCCAGACTCAGTGGAGGGAGATTTCTGCAGCATATTTGGCAAGTACAGAATCACAGTATATATAAAATAATATGCAAAGTGGTTGGAGGGAAGCTTCAGAATGGCAAAGATGTTTTTATTACAAATTAATGAGCAGACTGCAGTTCCTCTTTAACAACTGATGAGTCATCAGCTGTCAGCGGACTTCTTATTTATGTTTGATACTTTTTTGGGTGAATGAGTAGGGGTATATTGTTCCCAATACTCATTCACACATGGGGGGGGGGGGGGGGTCGGCTTTAAAAGCAGATGCTTGCAATTTTTTTTTTGCACTCAATGGATGCCTGGATTCATCAAGCTGTAAATACACATAAGGCATGCAAAGCCATAATGACATACAATAATATTACTCGAGGGACCACTTTGGCATGCCTTATTTATCCATTAAGAGGTCCTAAGAGCTTCTGCAGATCGGGGCTATTAATATTAATATTGGTTTATCCACACATTACAACTACTATTAATTTTAATATATACATCTTTTACACTAAATAAAGGAGAGAGTAATAACAAGCACATCGGTTACATACAACATTATGTCTATTAGTCAGTATAGGGAGACATGACCAGAGATACTGTGCAGGATTCTGACAATGTCCTCTCTGATCTACCTGAAAGGGGAGGGCGCAGCAGCAGCTGTCAATATGTTCTAATTATTTCCAAGGACAATGTTGCTTAGTCAATGCACTAAGCTTGTCATTCTCAATAGAGCTTTGTAGTGCCACCATGAAATAAATAATAGTTAGATTGATTGTTTCAAGATAGAGGGGGAAGGGGGGAAGGGAGAGAGAGAGAGAGGCGAAAGAAAAGAGATGGGGAGGGGCGAAAGAGAGAGATGGGGGAGGGGCGAGAGAGAGAGAAAGAGATGGGGGGCGAGAGAGAGATGGGGGGCGAGAGAGAGATGGGGGGCGAGAGAGAGATGGGGGCGAGAGAGAGAGAGATGGGGGGAGGGGCGAGAGAGAGAGATGGGGGGAGGGGCGAGAGAGAGAGATGTGGGGGGAGGGGCGAGAGAGAGAGATGTGGGGGGAGGGGCGAGAGAGAGAGATGTGGGGGGAGGGGCGAGAGAGAGAGATGGGGAGAGAGAGATGGGGGGAGGGGAGAGAGATGTGGGGGGAGGGGCGAGAGAGAGAGAGATGTGGGGGGAGGGGCGAGAGAGAGAGAGAGATGTGGGGGGAGGGGCGAGAGAGAGAGAGATGTGGGGGGTGGGGCGAGAGAGAGAGGGAGAGATGTGGGGGGAGGGGCGAGAGAGAGAGGGAGAGATGTGGGGGGAGGGGCGAGAGAGAGAGATGTGGGGGGAGGGGCGAGAGAGAGAGATGTGGGGGAGGGGCGAGAGAGAGATGTGGGGGAGGGGCGAGAGAGATGTGGGGGAGGGGCGAGAGAGAGATGGGGGGCCGAGAGAGAGATGGGGGGCGAGAGAGAGATGGGGGGCGAGAGAGAGATGGGGGGCGAGAGAGAGATGGGGGGCGAGAGAGAGAGAGAGGTGGGGGGAGGGGCGAGAGAGAGAGAGGTGGGGGGAGGGGCGAGAGAGAGAGAGGTGGGGGGAGGGGCGAGAGAGAGAGATGTGGGGGGAGGGGCGAGAGAGAGAGATGTGGGGGGAGGGGCGAGAGAGAGAGAGATGTGGGGGGGAGGGGCGAGAGAGAGAGAGAGATGTGGGGGGAGGGGCGAGAGAGAGAGAGAGATGTGGGGAGGGGCGAGAGAGAGAGAGATGTGGGGGAGGGGCGAGAGAGATAGAGATGTGGGGGAGGGGCGAGAGAGATAGAGATGTGGGGGAGGGGCGAGAGAGAGAGATGTGGGGGAGGGGCGAGAGTGAGAGATGTGGGGGAGGGGCGAGAGAGAGAGATGTGGGGGAGGGCGAGAGAGAGAGATGTGGGGGAGGGGCGAGAGAGAGAGAGAGAGAGATGGGTGGGGGAGGGGGCGAGAGAG
This sequence comes from Rana muscosa, assembly GCA_029206835.1. Lineage (NCBI taxonomy): Eukaryota > Metazoa > Chordata > Amphibia > Anura > Ranidae > Rana > Rana muscosa. The sequence continues at coordinate 229,395,232 of CM055126.1, forward strand.
AGAGAGATGGGTGGGGGAGGGGCGAGAGAGAGAGAGAGATGGGTGGGGGAGGGGCGAGAGAGAGAGAGAGAGAGATGGGTGGGGGAGGGGCGAGAGAGAGAGAGATGGGTGGGGGAGGGGCGAGAGAGAGAGAGAGATGGGTGGGGGAGGGGCGAGAGAGAGAGAGAGATGGGTGGGGGAGGGGCGAGAGAGAGAGAGAGAGATGGGTGGGGGAGGGGCGAGAGAGAGAGAGAGATGGGTGGGGGAGGGGCGAGAGAGAGAGAGATGGGTGGGGGAGGGGCGAGAGAGAGAGAGATGGGTGGGGGAGGGGCGAGAGAGAGATGGGTGGGGGAGGGGAGAGAGAGAGAGAGAGATGGGTGGGGGAGGGGGCGAGAGAGAGAGAGATGGGTGGGGGAGGGGCGAGAGAGAGAGAGATGGGTGGGGGAGGGGCGAGAGAGAGATGGGTGGGGGAGGGGAGAGAGAGAGAGAGATGGGTGGGGGAGGGGCGAGAGAGAGAGAGATGGGTGGGGGAGGGGCGAGAGAGAGAGAGATAGGGGAGGGGCGAGAGAGAGAGATGGGTGGGGGAGGGGAGAGAGAGAGAGAGAGAGAGAGATGGGGAGGGGCGAGAGGAGAGAGATGGGTGGGGGAGGGGAGAGAGAGAGAGAGAGATGGGGGAGGGGCGAGAGAGAGAGAGAGATGGGGAGGGGCGAGAGAGAGAGAGCGAGAGAGAGATGGGGAGGGACGAGAGAGAGAGAGAGATGGGGAGGGGCGAGAGAGAGAGAGAGATGGGGAGGGGCGAGAGAGAGAGAGAGATGGGTGGGGGAGGGGGCGAGAGAGAGAGAGATGGGTGGGGGAGGGGGCGAGAGAGAGAGAGGTGGATGGGGGAGGGGGCGAGAGAGAGAGAGAGATGGGTGGGGGAGGGGGCGAGAGAGAGAGAGAGATGGGTGGGGGAGGGGGCGAGAGAGAGAGAGAGATGGGTGGGGGGAGGGGGCGAGAGAGAGAGAGATGGGTGGGGGAGGGGGCGAGAGAGAGAGAGATGGGTGGGGGAGGGGGCGAGAGAGAGATGGGTGGGGAGGGACGAGAGAGAGATGGGTGGGGAGGGACGAGAGAGAGATGGGTGGGGGAGGGACGAGAGAGAGAGATGGGGGAAGAGAGAGAGAGAGAGAGAGAGAGATGGGGGAAGAGAGAGAGAGAGAGAGATGGGGGAGGGGCGAGAGAGAGATGGGGGAGGGGCGAGAGAGAGAGATGGGGGGAGGGGCGAGAGAGAGAGAGAGATGGGGGGAGGGGCGAGAGAGAGAGAGATGGACGAGAGAGAGAGATAAATGGGGGAGGGGCGAGAGAGATAGAGGGCGAGAGAGGGGGGAGAGAGAGAGAATAGATAGATAGATCTAAGAAAGAGATGGATGGATGGAGAGAGTAGATGGGGGAGGGGCGAGAGAGAGAGAGAGAGAGATGGGGGGAGGGGCGAGAGATGGGGGAGGGGCGAGAAAGAGAAAGAGATGGGGGGAGGGGCGAGAGAGAGAAAGAGATGGGGGGAGGGGCGAGAGAGAGAGAGAGAGAGATGGGGGGGCGAGAGAGAGAGAGAGATGGGGGGGGGCGAGAGAGAGAGAGATGGGGGGGGGCGAGAGAGAGAGAGAGATGGGGGGGGGCGAGAGAGAGATATGGGGGGAGGGGCAAGAGAGAGAGAGAGAGATGGGGGGAGGGGCGAGAGAGAGAGATGGGGGAGGGGAGAAAGAGATGGGGGGCAAAAGAGAGATGGGGGAGGGGCGAGAGAGAGAGATGGGGGAGGGACGAGAGAGAGAGATGGATGGGGGAGGGGCGAGAGAGCGAGAGAGAGAGATGGGGGGAGGGGCGAGAGAGATGGATGGGGGAGGGGCGAGAGAGAGAGAGATGGGTGGGGGAGGGGAGAGAGAGACTGGGGGAGGGGCGAGAGAGAGAGAGAGAGAGATGGGGGAGGGGCGAGAGAGAGATGGGGGAGGGGCGAGAGAGAGAAAGAGGAAGAGAGAGAGATGGGGGAGGGGCGAGAGAGAGATGGATGGGGGAGGGGCGAGGGAGAGAGAGAGAGAGAGAGAGATGGATGGGGGAGGGGCGAGAGAGAGAGATGGGTGGGGGAGGGGCGAGAGAGAGAGAGAGAGATGGGGGAGGGGCGGGAGAGAGAGATGGATGGGGGAGGGCGAGAGAGAGAGAGAGATGGGGGGGCGAGAGAGAGAGATGGGGGAGGGGCGAGAGAGAGATGGATGGGGAGGGGCGAGAGAGAGAGAGAGAGAGAGATGGATGGGGGAGGGGCGAGAGAGAGAGATGGGCGAGAGAGAGATAAATGGGGGAGGGGCGAGAGAGGGGGAGAGAGAGAGAGAATAGATAGATAGATAGATAGATAGATAGAGAGAGATCTAAGAAAGAGATGGATGGATAGATAGAGAGAGTAGATAGAACCTGAGAACCCATGGTACTCTATAATAAATATTATCTTAGGAGCCAACGATACACAGATTATAGCATGTTGATGACAATCCACCAAGCAGGTGCTGAAAATCAGGGACATTTCCAAGGACATCTGTATCCAGAACGAGATATTTCAGGTATCCAAGACAGCCGATATGATAAAGTTTTACATTTGCCCCTACCTCTCAGGGACAGGGGTCACAGACAGGGGTCACAGGGGAAGATAGGACTCCTTAAACTGAATTATGTGCCCCCCTTCTTATAGCATTTCATTCCACAGTACGGGTTTTTACTCATTAGAGATAAAGTGCCCCCTTCTGGTCAGTGACTGGAGCTGCCTCTGCAGGGGGTCTTGGTGACTGGCCACTAAGAAGGCATATACCTCAGGGGAAGGGGATGGCTGATCAATCACCAAAGTAAAATTTTAAGCCACTGGTTGTTTTTTTGGTTGGGGGGGGTGCTGAATTACAAATTGGGGGCACGCAAGCACCCCGGTTTCTGGATAATTGGGAACAATTATTAAACAGCGCTAGGTTGGACATTCTGTAATCCTTAGGCAAACCTAAACCTTTAAACATGGTTGGCAACTTCCAAGGTGGCAGCCCATCTATCCCTGTTCGGGAACGTCTCTGGTGATCCAGCCCTGACACAGCACTCCAGACTTACTCTGGGGGTAGGCTGGATTTTCTGTCATCCCTAGATAAGCTTAACCCTTTACATCTGGGGGATTTTTGTTGCACCATCATTCCACCTCCCAGCATATTTAAGGTTGCACCCCACAGAGGAAAGGCAATCATCAAGGTGGCTCATTACCCAGAGCAATTTTGCCCATTATAAGAGTTTAATTTTTTCCCCATGTACCCTTACACGCCTGGGCAATTCGAATTAGATGGGCATTTTCCGACCACCGTGATATCTGTTCGAGGATGTCTATGGTGATACACAGCAGACTTACTCTCAGGTTGATAAGGCTTTCTGTTATCATTAGGCAAGCTTAATCCTTTCAATTTGGGGGGCCACATTTGGCTATTGAGATGGCAACCCATCTGTCCCTATTCAGGGATGCCTCTGGTGATCCAGCCCTGACATAGCATTCCAGACCTACTCTAGGGTAGTCCGGGCTTTCTGTAATACCTGGGCAAGCCTAACCCTTTAAATATGGGTGGCAACCTATCTGTCCCTATTCGGGGATGTCTCTGGTGATCCTACCCTGACACCGTAGACTTGCTCTCAGGTAGACTGGGCTGTCTGTAATCCCGAGGCAAGCTCAGCCCTTTAATTATTGGGGCCAAATCTGGCCTCCCAATGTGGTAACCCATCTGTCCCGGCTTGTAGTTTCACTGGTGCGCCAGCCCTGACACCTCACTCCAGGCTTACTGTGGAATAGATTGGACATTCTGTAATCAATGGGGAGGGGGGCGCTTAACCCTTTAATTATAGGTTGCAACTTTAA